>CP139506.1:220675904-221875904 GCA_021014915.2 Artemisia tridentata subsp. tridentata
TTCGTTTCGCTAATAACAGGATATACGAAGAACTGATATACCATGCCACGTAAAATAATAGGACACGTCTCATATAAAACCTAACATATGTTTGAAAGAATTGCATGCCTTGATTTGTATTGGGTTCGTGTCGTGGTATGTAACTTTGGTGCCACCTATTACTACCCTTTTGTCGACTCTAGTTCCATCTAAAACGCACCACCTAAAACTATTAAGTGATCGATTAAAGAAAACTAAGAAAAACTAGAAAACCCTAGACGTGTGACTGGTCGCGAGGGCTGTGGGATTATGCATTTTAACATGGCTCGTTAAAAATTCTTTAAAATTGTTATGTGTGTATCGCGAGTATGGCTTGGTATGTTAACATGGCTCATTATGTGACGTATGCATTTTATTGTCGAACATGGCATGTATGTAGTTGGTGTGTGTACTGGGTCGATTTAACCAAGGTCAGTAATGCGTTACTCGCGATCAAAGTAGCTACTGTTTGGTTGTTTGGTGTCTGATCATGGAAACAAGGTAGATAAATATATAAGAATGATCATGCATGCTAACTTATGGTAACATTTTGAATTTAAGAAGATGTATGTACTAGGTAATGTAGGTGTGTGAAGCTCACTATGATAACTGATTGTGAGCCGTGAATGCTTTTATAAAATAAAGAATATACTTTGTAACATGCAGCTATCACTTGCACAAGTGTCTAAGAAGCGTATTTATGAGATCTAAAATACTATATTTAAAGATTTTGGACTGTGACATAACTTTTGAAACGCGACGTAAAATATCTATTCGATGCAATATGAGAAATTACATTTCATTTGTATCCTATCAATAACCTTCATTCTCATTTTTGTATAATGTCTAAAGCGTGTGTACTTTTATTATTTTCAAATCAGATTAAAAAATAATATATATAGGGTATAAATGGTTATGAAACTGGTGTGTTGCATGCATGCTATATGTAGACATGGGGTTAAGTTTGGCTCACTAATATAAGTAATATGAGATTCTAAATATATAGACGTGTGCATGTGTACAATGGATGTGTTAATCACCAATGTTGTAAACGTATGAATATATGTCATTTGGAATCTTTATTATTGTGTGTCGAGTGCATGTTAAAAAAAGGAATGCGTACATATTAATCAGATTAAAAAGTTAAATGTTGGAGGTTATGTTGCCTCGTTAAATAGGTGGTTGGTTCGAAGAGTTTAAATGACGAGTCGTGTGTTTGTGTGTGTATGTTTGGGTGGTTAAAGGGTGCGAATATAAGTGTACCGAGAGGGTGATATATGAAGTGTGTGAGCTTCGGATGAAATTGTGTCTCGTTAATATTTGTTTTGGTCGCACCGGGTAAGATACAAGGGTATGGTTTGTTTTGGGAGATTCGATCACGTTTCCTTGGTTTGAGTTCGTTAAGAATTTTATATATGAGTTGAGTTTCATTTTAATTAACTAATACGGTTAAATAAATCTCAAAAACCTGAATTTACACTTTACACCCTAAACTTTGATAATTTACACTTTAAATCCCTAAACTTTGATAAATGACATATAAAACCCTAAACTATGATATTGGTCATATTAAGCCTTTAACTTTACTTTATTATCATTTGTAACCTTAAAAGTTGGCTAATCATTAGTATTAACCTAAACTTACTAATTCTGGAAAGTTACTAAAAATGAAAAGTCTTTAAAAATGGAAAGAAACCCTAATCTGGATAACTATACGCACTAAACTTGTGAAATGAACTTATAAGTGATACACGATCATTAATTCGTGTAGATTCGCAGAAGAAGGAGTAACTTCTGATCCTTGTGTTTTTCTGATATGGATTCAATTGCGGTTTGAGGTACAGATATTCTGACCTTTCTTATAAGGTTTCTCATGATCCTTTTCAAACCTTTTGATTGCTTAACCTCTGATTTTGATGCCTTTGCTATGAGCCTTTCTATTATGACACTTCAGATATAATACGATGACATAAGCCTTTGATATGAGCCTTTGCTATGCACCCTGTGATATGAACCAATGATTATTATATTTCTGATGACCTTAGATTTTGTGTCATTACTATGACATTCTATTTGACCCTTCAGTTAGATACCCGAGCTATCACTAGTCATGGGGGTTCCATGACCATGTCATTGATGTACCAATGGCATAACTCTAGGGTGGTCGAGTGATGTTCCACCCCGTCCCTTTTCTGTTATATGTTTATGAGCTCAAGAATATATGTTTGGCCACTATGATTTCTGCAGGGGCGTATGGATGCATCCTAGATATGATATGTTATGTTATTATGATATGTTTCTGGTGACTGGTGCTGTGTGCAATACACGCCTTTCACAATTCTGGGAGCTGATCACTCCATTATACTACTTATGTTACTTATGAAGATTATGATTATGATATTATGATATGATATGTTTCTGGGGTCGTGGTAGATTTCTGACAACCTTTACACCTTTGATACACTTTTGATATACCTTCAGTTATTCCCCAATGCACCATATTCTGTTTTCTAATTTCAGTTTCATTACTTTGCTTTTCCATATCTGTTCACTGAGCTTTTTAAGCTCAGCCGCATTTCTTTTCTCCGCGGCAGGTTATTAAACTAGGAGCTGGGGCTATCTTTTGGGATGAGAGTAGAAGCTGAGAGCAGTTTACCCTAGACATCTTAGTTTTGATACTATGTTATTTCAGTTGCTTTGAGACTCAGATTATTATGTTTTATCCATTTGGTTATCTTTTGGAACTTATGTAATGTTTAAGTCATGTTGACTTACTTTTCCTTGATATTTATGATAAGACTTCCGCTTGCGTTATTTATGTATGCTTTGATATGCCACCATAATGTGATGCTCCTACCCTTGCTGGGTTGGGGTGTTACAGTTTGCAACCGACGTACCAAAATAACAATAAACCAACAAATTTATGCAATAACTATTGTGGGCAACTTATATGGACGTTTTGGGCAACTAAAAAAGTACTGTGCGCTTTAACTTTTAGTCCTTTGGGCAACTAGTATTAATTCAAAGCCTTTCAAGTTACCACTTGACTTTTTCCCTATACATGTCCAGTATATTTATAAAACAAATCAACACATCCCACACACATAAATTCTATCAAAAATCAACATATCCCTATCATCTTCACCTCTAAACTTATAAAAAAAACCACTTCACTTTCATTTAAACACTCAATTCATCAATGGCATCATCAAATTGCAGTTCGAGTGTCACACCCACTCCCGTTTTGGATGAGATCTTTGCTCTAAGTGGTGAGACAGAGATACCGAAGGCGATGAAGATTTTCTTTCAACAACAGATTATTGATGAGAAGGCTTTTACAAATGATATTCGTGATAAGATTGTTGATGTTAATGCTAGTCTAAGAATGGTGTATCTATGTGATAAATGGTAATTTTCACGTTGTTAATTAATAATAAATTAGTAGTAATTATTTTTAAGCTGAGCATTTCTATGCGCATTTGCATGTTTCTGAGTACTTTTTAGCATTTTTGGGAGCTGTTCCGCATACTGTAGCTTATAGTCAATGCATAAAAAGTTTATTTTTGTCAGTAAACATAAATTATTCGATTCATGATAGTTACTGACAAGTTTCGTAATTAACTGAGAGCTTCCTCACATTTTCCTAAAAAGCAACCGCACACGCGTACCGACATCACAATATATATGGTAGCAGTCAAATAAATATATTTTTGAGTCAGTAATAATATTTTATGACATTGCTGACAAAAACGTGGATAAAATCTTTATTTTACGTAAACGTGTCCAAAAAGGTCAAACCGGGACTTTACGGTAACGTTTAAGCTCAAACCGATACACGATACACCAGCGAGGAGTAAAAATATTTTCCCTCCCCCTCTAATTTTTCCATAACCGGCCACTAGTAAATACTCCCCCACTATATGACAAACTTCTACCACTAACTAGTTTTAATCTTATAAATATTAGGTATTTACCCTAAATGATACACACTCCAAACTTGCTTATCCATTCTTATCACCCAACACTTCCTAGATCATTTTTCTATCAAAACACAAGGCACACACTAAAATTTCAAGATCCATAAATTTTCTTTGAAGTTCAAGATAATTGGGGAGTATATTCAAGAGTTTCGGGTTAATTAGAACGTGGTTTGAGAAAATTTGGTGAAATTTGGGTTGTTCTTGGTTCCTCCTAGCCTCGTTAAAACACAACCATTGTAAGGAAACATCAAAACTTTTCAAATCTTGTTAATTTCATGTTCATTTGATGTCTAATGATGATACAAAGTGTTAAATGTGTATATTTTGTTAAAATGAAAAAGCTAGGGTTTGTTATTTATTTATATAGTGCTCGACATATATGAAGTTTTTGTACAAATTAGAGTATTTCTTGCTTGTGTGGTAAATCTTGTTGTATATGGTACTAGTTTGATGATACAAATGTGATTAGTGTTAATTACGCAAGATTAAGGCAATATATACATTTATATGGCTATATATATGGATCGGCCATAATAAAATTACAAAACTATTGGGGTTTTGAAAAACATAAAATTTTGGCTCAAGTGGTAAAATAGTGGAATTAATGCTTAAAAGTTTATTTTGAATAGCTTATTGAATAAGCCATAACTAATTGTGTTTAGCTTATAAAAATATGAATATGGGTCGTATGGTGTTATATGGGTCGAACCCATTAAATTTTAGTCATGGTTAACTTTTTGACTTAATAACTTAATTATAAGTGCTTAATTGATATAATTAAAATTCGTTACGTAACTAATAAACACTAAATAGGAATAATTGGCTAAATATATAATTTTGGGCTTGTGAACTTTCGGTGACAGTTGGGCCAAGCCCAACCCAACTCGTCATAGTTGACTTTTTTTGACCAAATGTGGTAATAAATGTGTTAAATTAATTTTTATCAAACTAACGATATATATACCGTAAATTAAAAAGGCTAAATGGTTTGGACTAAAATTTGAACTATTGGGCTCATTTAATGATTTTCGGCCCAATGAGTATGTCGGGTGACAAAAATGAGTTTTGAAATATTTTTCGACCCATTATAAATATTTTACTTAATGACACGATATATATATAATTAAAACTAGTTTGTACTTGTTTTGAGACGCGTTAGTCTTATAAAGGGTAATAAATGAAATTTTGACCAAATCCTTATAAATGTTGACTTTTGTTGACTTTTGAAGGTATATTGACTAAATGTTGACTTTGTATCGAAATCTATTATTAATAATTAAAAGTGACAATAACGATAGTTATAACGATAAAATATTTACGACTACTAAAATATATATATCGGAAATTTTTTACAAATATAGATTAACAAAGCAAGTCATTTGAGGAAATTGCAACACATGAGAAAATGGAAACGTTTGAATTAACGAATGGGTCATGCCCAAATTTTTCAAAAATTCCAACACTTAGAGTATTTTGATAAAAATACTTACACTTGTTTAATTTTCTAAATACTTAACAATTATTCCAAATTTCTTATAATTAAAATTATATTATAAATAATAAAAAAATATTTATAATATAATATTCCTTCACTAATACTATTATTTTATTAATTTCTCAAAACCTAATTAATTAATTATAACCCTAATTAATTAAATACATAACTATTAAACTTAACCTAATATATATATATATATATATATGATTATATATATATTACTTACGAAATTTAACAATGAATACTAGCACGGATGTTCCGTCGCACGTATTCCCACCGTACACTTTCACCATAAGCCACCACCAAGAGATACATACGATAAATCATTTTGAAATATACTTTACCACACAACAAGCATGAAATACACGAGCACTGGTCACACGTAAATTTTTTCAAATAAAGTAAAGACATATAAGACACGAATATTTCGCTAAGACTTACCATACTGATTTAGGTTGCGTGTCGGAGCGGTTACACTATTTTGTTGATTGATTAGCAGGTTACTATTGTTTAAGCTGAGTTTATAGCCCCATATTTTTATATGTTTTGTTTTATAAGCCTTGGGGTGAGAAACTGATGAAGCAAAAAGTGTACCGCTTTTAGGGGGTCATTTAAGCCCTAAATCGTATTTATTTGATCAAATATTGCCCTAAATCGTTCCTTTTGTTATTTTAGGTACTTTGGAGACGAAATCTGGAAAAGGAAGCATTTTGGACGTTTTTGGAGCATAAAAGTGAAGAAAACGACAAAGTCTCAAAAATATGCTGGAAAGTACATGTGACGGCGTCAAGCTCTATTGTGACGCCGTCAGCCCTTGATAAGCCAGAGAAATTTTGGAAGATTAAAGGGGGACGGCGTCAAGAAGGTCGTCAAGCCTTGATAAGCCAGGGATGATTTTGGAGGATTAAAGAGAGACGGCGTCAGGAAGACCATCCGGGAACCCTAGCCACGGCGAGGTGACGGCGTCAAGATCTATAACGTGACGCCGTCAGCTACTAAGTTATATATATAGTTTTGCAATTTTTTGTCATTAGTGTGCAACTTTGTGAGGAGAAACCCTAAGACGAATTTCTGCCATTTTTAAGGGTTTTCATACCCTTGGATCTCCCATGTTTAATTGAAGATAAGTAATCACTTAATCAATCAATATGTCTATGTGTTGTTTGATTATATCTTGTTCTTGTCTTTTGATTAACATGCTAGGCTAGATTTATCTTGTGTTTGCTTAGATCTAATGAAACCTAACTATTGATTATTAGTTGTTAGTGTGTTATTAATTGTATTGGATGATTGTTTATCGATGTTAGGCTTAAGAAAACTGGCTAACCTCCTATACGGTAATTTGATTGAACGTCTTAAGAAACATGAACCAATGCGTACTAAGGTTTTTATGGTTGTATTTAATGCATGAGCGAATTCTAGTGATCCCATATTAGGAGCTTCTTAGCCGGCTCGACATAAGAGTGAAGTAGGAGCTTGTAGAGTTGGGGAAGTACGTACGCCACCCCACGATTGGTATTAAGGAATACACCCGTCATCCACGCAATTAATACACACTAATCAACCGGTAAAAGATAGTTAGGGAGTAAGGAAATCTAAGTAAACACATTTCTCTCCATATAAGTTCCACAACCTTTTCATTTTCAGTTATTTTATTTTATTTGCAATTGTAGTTATTTGGGTTAGTTGACTAGCAACTAATTCCGCCCACTCCTTCAAACCCGAGATTTTACTTGCTTTCATAAAAAATATAAAAATACAAAAAAATCTTCCCTCACCCTTAGACCTATTAGAGTAGTTTTTCAATCCTAACGACACTATTCCCCTAGAGAACGATCAATCCCCCGGTACTTGCCACTTCACTATACTACATCGGTCAGGTACACTGCCTGGAGGGGATTGCAAGTTTCTCGAGATCCCTCAAGAGGTAAAACCTGTTGTAAGGTCGCAAAACCACGCATCTAGTTTTTGGCGCCGCTGCCGGGGAATAGTTATTGTTTAGGTTGAATTTTTATTTTATTAGGTCTACTCACTAGATTCCTTTCTAGTGGGATTTTTATTTTATTTTTCTAGGATTTCTTTAGTCTATCTTTTTCTTTGTGCCCTTTGTTTGTAAAACCATTTTCATTTGTCACTATGATGGATGAAATTCCATTTAGATCATTGACAATAGAGGAACAATTATATTTCACCAATAGATTTGTTTCCTATCATTCCTATGAATTTTTGTGTGATCTTTGTGATTTCCAAAAGGAGTTAGGGGTAAGGTTAGATGGGTTTAATGAATTCTATGCATGTGAGATTTCTATTAGACGAGCATTATCTGGATCAATTCCTTTTAGTCAGGCCCTTTGGATGAATTTTGAGGAAAGCTTCCTAACCATGACCCATAAGTGGAACGAATTGGTGGATTCGTATGAGAAAAGAGACCAAGTGCATAAAACTTTTGAGGAAATCACCTTAGGAGCCCCATCAAACCCTCAAAATACCTCATTAAGTGAAACCTATGCACCATATGAGCCTTCACCTAGGATAGTTTCTTATGAACCCGACCAAGATTGTGAGATGGTTAATGTTGAACTACCTAGGTGCATGCTTGGATTAGATTTCACCAAGACATATGATGAGTATGAGGAATCCTTTAGGCAAATGGAACATAGTGATCAAGTTATTGAGAATGATTCTTATGAATCGGACCAAGAATTTGAGATGAATAGAAAAGGATTTGAGATACCTAGGTGCATGTTGGGGATAGACTTCAACAAATCACATAATAAGCACATAGGTAATCAAGATAAGATGGAGGATAATGTAGAAAATCCAAGTCCACCAAGTACTCCACAAAACCCACCATCATTCGAGGCACCCACACCGCCCGTGACTTACCCGAAAGAAGTAGAAGAGACTCTAGGAATCCCGATGGAGGTAGAACCTTTGAACCAAACAAAACTAGAAGAAATAGGTTTGAATACTTGTAGTCATAACCTTTCTTTTAGTTCTATGGAAGTTCCTAGTTTTGATGAACCGGAGCCTAAACCAAAACCGTTACCTAATCTTCCATCCTTAGATGTGAACTTAGGAATTGAATTAGGTCCCGACCCACCCATCAAACCATATAGTCCGGGTAGTTTTATGTTGAAGGTAGTAGACTCTAAGCCTTGTAGAGAGGAAGCTGACATAGGAGTGAACCATAACCTTTCATACTTACATCACCCATTCGTGATTAATCACAAGAAACACTATGGGTTTAAACCGGGTTTATTAGGTCAAGATGGATTCCCAACTAGGAATCTCTCGAAGTTGATAGAAGATGATCCCTTTTTAGGAGAAAACTTTAACTCACCCATTGACCAAAGTGAACTAGGTAAGGTTATGATGAAAGGAGCACACCCCTTTGAGCATATAATTCATCCACCAATCTTTCCTCACGTGGCATACTCCTACTGAGCTGGTGTGTATCGCTACTATCACCTGCACTTAATCCTAAGTGTAGGGAAAACCTCCCCTATTTCCGTTAAATAAAGGTAGAGTCAGGCTCGTGACTCGAACAAAAACAAGCGCTTCTTGGGAGGCAACCCAAGCTTTATTTGCTTTGTGTGTTTATTTATTTGTTTGTTTGATTTTATTTGCTTTCGTATGTATGTTTAATTTTTATTATTATTGATTCATGTTCAAAACTAAATTGTAAAAATGCTTTATCTTGTTTTTAACTTCGTCTTAACTACATATAAAGGTATTTTGCAAAAGTTAAGTGTAAGGGAAATCCAAATCGGTTTACAAGAACAAGAATGAACATGAATCATAACAATATTAAATTAACATACATATTAGTAATTGTTTGAGTCAAATGCTTGTATCGAGTCATAATGATGTTTTGCAGGATTTCCAGGAAGTAAGGTATAGGTTTTTTCCAGAAATTTTCCGGAAACTTAACATGAGAATTCTGTCAGATCATTTCTGACGGCGTCAGGTTTTAATTTTCTGAAATTTTTGAAAGTTTTGTTTTTCTACCGGAATCCTAAAAAGTTTTTATTAAATCTCTAACTTATAAACTCCAGGAATCTGCAAAATTATCATTCCACAAGCATTATATCCTTATATAGATTTATCCCGCCGATGTTATGCAGGTTTTCGTGTTTGTTTTCTCAGGTTTAACAGGTTATTTTGGACAAGGAGATGTATGTGGAATCAAGCTGATGGTGATGCTTTAGTCTTGAAGCCTCTACATTCTCTTGGAAGAAGATCTAACCATGTTACCTCCTTATCCACCAAACGAATCAGGGGAGTATTTGATTTCATTCTTTTACCTTATTTACTTTTACATCTTGTTATTTGAACATTGGGGACAATGTTCATCTTAAGTGTAAGGGGGGGGGTAAAGTACGATACTTTAGAGAATACAATTGCACTTGATTTTTGTTTGTTTGATGGTAGATGTGTAATAAAACTGAGATAAATACTTGTTAGGGCAATTTTAGTGCCAAATTAAAATTTTTTTTACAACATATAGGAGTGAAACTTTGATCTTAATGAGCGTCTCACGGATAGGAGTTATATGACTAGTACAAAACCGTACCACTAAAAAATTTTCCACCCCCAAATATGTGAGGTTCGCCCCTAGAATTGGTAGGAAAAGCATTTATGCTATGATGTGTGTACCGGTAGCACTTAGATTCTAGAACTTGCGTTAGGACCATTCCGAGGCCACAAGTGAGACTACATTCGTGTAGTTAGATTTACTACATGATAAGAGGCATTAGGATTAACCCATTGTTTTACACCTGTGTTTTTGTTATAATTACGTTGGCTACATTGGTCAAGTAATTCTCCCACACCCTTTGCGTTGTACTCATTTTTAGTACACGATACCCCTAGTACACCCCTCAGAGCCTATCTTTTCGTTTCGACCTTTAAGTATTTTACTTAAAGGAAGAATTTGTTACACCCCACTTAAATGTACACCCAAATCGCCTTAGCCTACCTTGTATGCACTCATTTTTAGTGCATTATTGTGACAACATTTGTTTAAACCCTTAGTTAATTATCTAATTGATTACATGGTTGCTAAGTCGAGTCATATCCTTGTACATATTGTTTTGGGACGATTGGGACTCATGGGTAAAGTACTAGTGTAATGGAGTAATGGGGAAGAACAACATTATTACCCCCATATGTGCTAAATATTTTAAAAAAGTACTCCAAGTGTTTCGATTATCTTAATTCGAGTCATTAGAATAGTAATTGTAAAGTTATGTAAAAGTTCAAGTGTAAGGGGAATGCAACGCCCCTATGATGTATTATTTTGGATGGTAGGGCAAGAATGTATGAAAAAAAAAAAAAAAAAAAGTCAAGAAAAATACAAAAAAATCTGTTTTATTTTATGTTTATTTTATCTTTTTTGTTATTTCTTTCATTAGCTTAAGTCGAGTCTAGTCTTGGCTTAGCAACACTATATTGTACATGTAATTAATCAAGATCTTTAACTCGCCACCAGTAAAATATCCTTTATCCAACAAAACCGTGTTTATCATATCCCTACACCTAACGTTATAACCCATTTAAAAGCCCTCTTTGATAGTTTATCTTAGGTGCTTACGCCTAGTGGAGGAGGTTTTTGATCCTTTCCCAAGCCTATGGTAATCTATTTGCTATGACAGGTAGTGAGAGATATTATCCGTTTTCATTTATGAGATATACTTTTATGACACCTGAGAGATGTGAGTATCTAAACACTACTTGTGAGGTGCTAGTTTGTAATCTCCGTGCTTATTATGATTAAAGTGGAACGACTATTTGTTGTAATTACTTTTATATTATCATTAAATGACCCCTAACTTGTATTTTGATTAGAATAAAAGCGCATTTGCTTGAGGACAAGCAAATCTCAAGTGTAAGGGTATTTGATGAAGCGAAAAGTGTACCGCTTTTAGGGGGTCATTTAAGCCCTAAATCGTATTTATTTGATCAAATATTGCCCTAAATCGTTCCTTTTGTCATTTTAGGTACTTTGGAGAAGAAATCTGGAAAAGGAAGCATTTTGGACGTTTTTGGAGCATAAAAGTGAAGAAAACGACAAAGTCTCAAAAATATGCTGGAAAGTACATGTGACGGCGTCAAGCTCTATTGTGCCGCCGTCAGCCCTTGATAAGCCAGAGAAATTTTGGAAGATTAAAGGGGGACGGCATCAAGAAGGTCGTCAAGCCTTGATAAGCCAGGGATGATTTTGGAGGATTAAAGAGGGACGGCGTCAGGAAGACCATCCGGGAACCCTAGCCACGGCGAGGTGACGGCGTCAAGATCTATAACGTGACGCCGTCAGCCCCTAAACTCTATATATAGTTTTGCAATTTTTTGTCATTAGTGTGCAACTTTGTGAGGAGAAACCCTAAGACGAATTTCTGCCATTTTTAAGGGTTTTCATACCCTTGGATCTCCCCTGTTTAATTGAAGATAAGTAATCACTTAATCAATCAATATGTCTATGTGTTGTTTGATTATATCTTGTTCTTGTCTTTTGATTAACATGCTAGGCTAAATTTATCTTGTGTTTGCTTAGATCTAATGAAACCTAACTATTGATTATTAGTTGTTAGTGTGTTATTAATTGTATTGGATGATTGTTTATCGATGTTAGGCTTAAGAAAACTGGCTAACCTCCTATACGGTAATTTGCTTGAACGTCTTAAGAAACATGAACTAATGCGTACTAAGGTTTTTATGGTTGTATTTAATGCATGAGCGAATTCTAGTGATCCCATGTTAGGAGCTTCTTAGCCGGCTCGACATAGGAGTGAAGTAGGAGCTTGTAGAGTTGGGGAAGTACGTACGCCACCCCACGATTGGTATTAAGGAATACACCCGTCATCCACGCAATTAATACACACTAATCAACCGGTAAAAGATAGTTAGGGAGTAAGGAAATCTAAGTAAACACATTTCTCTCCATATAAGTTCCACAACCTTTTCATTTTCAGTTATTTTATTTTATTTGCAATTGTAGTTATTTGGGTTAGTTGACTAGCAACTAATTCCGCCCACTCCTTCAAACCCGAGATTTTACTTGCTTTCATAAAAAATATAAGAATACAAAAAGAATCTTCCCTCACCCTTAGACCTATTAGAGTAGTTTTTCAATCCTAACGACACTATTCCCCTAGAGAACGATCAATCCCCCGGTACTTGCCACTTCACTATACTACATCGGTCAGGTACACTGCCTGGTGGGGATTGCAAGCTTCTCGAGATCCCTCGAGAGGTAAAACCTGTTGTAAGGTCGCAAAACCACGCGTCAGAAACATGCAAAACTGTTTTCATGGACCAAAAATGGATTTTGTTTTTATACACACTTGTATGCAAAAACCTAAGTTTAGCTGAATCCCATTGCGCCCACTATCATCAACCGTCAATTCACTCTGGGAAACCGTGTGATATAAATAGATCTATTGGGGATGACACCCCCGTTCGGTTGGCTCGGCATAGTCAATGCGAACGTATACCATATGCAAATAGTCCGAGTGTTTGGGGATTAACACTCGTGGGCACCCCCTTTATTTGCTAATGCCAGTTTGGCATGCTGCTATGTCTAGTTCGGTTAGATGAGGCTTAGTGTTTGCATAGCAGGATAGTGTGTTATTGCTGAATTGTTTGCTGAATATTGCTATGGTCCATATGTGCTTATTTACTTTAAATCTATGAACTCACCAGCGTTAGCTGACTTTTAGCATGTTTTTCTCAGGAAACTGAGGTGTGTTTACTAAAGGCAGGGCATGGCGATGGTCATAATGATTAATGGAAATGTTTTTATTGTTGCGTTAACTCTGAAATTTGGACCGCTTTGTTAAATGGGCTACATTTTTATTTGAAATGAATTTTATGTAAGACAACATGACTTTGAATATGTAATGTATTTTAAAATGGATTTTCAATCCGTCCTCTATATCTTGTGTTGTGATTATCGATTTAGTAGCACCCAAAGTGTATGCTTCCGCAATATTATGATTTTGGGGGTGTTACAATCTATTCAGTAAAGTTCATCCTCTTTGCATTGCGTAGCTAATAACTATTTAAAGCCTAATAATAACATAAACTCAGACAGAATTAGATACCCTTAAAGTACATAGAAAATGAACACATATTCAAATTATGTATATTAAAAATAAGTTAAATTTATAAACCTCATGTTCATCTCACATTTCTAACAAAACTTACAACTAAAAAAATGAGCTACAAAAATAAACCAGGTATAAATATTCATAATTATAAACATACTAAAAGATTGATTAAACATAAACAGGTTGATCATTGATCAACTATATATTTCCATTCATAATTAATTCATACATTTCCACATCATAACAAAGTTAGAACACAAATTACATAAACCAAACACCTGATAACATCAAAACACAAAAGATAACCATCAACACATCTTAATCATCTTCGGATTCTTCAGCAGCATTCATCCTCTCCACATGACCTTCCTTTTCTGCAATTCCTTCGCGAGTCAAAAGCAGGAGCTGAGCAATCAAGTCAAGCTTCCGACGATCCCTCAACTGAGTTTCAAGCAGGCAATCACTCCCGTTTGTGGCAATCTCATGAAAAGGCCCAAAGGAATCAGCTTCATCCATGGTTTGATCACGTTTATCGATCTTCGCTCTCAGTTGGGAGCTTTCCTCCCCCATCCTGATGAGAAATCCCTCCTCTTCTGTGATGTCTTGAGAGAACAAAAACTTGAATGCATCTGCTAAGTTGTCTGACCCACAAGCTTCTTTTAGTTCATTGATATTAGGTGTTGCTGCCATTGTTAAAAGAGTTAAGTTTGGGAGATTTAGAATTATGGTTAAAATAAAGAGATACCCTAAACTATACTAATGCAAGGGTATAAATAAGTAAAATAATTTGGTTTTGAGAATACCAAAATGTAATTTTAATTAGTGCAATTGAATGCAGTCATGTCTTTATATATTCCTATACATAACTATCCTATCAGTATTTAAGATATTGTTGTCAAATATGCCAAAAAAAACCCTCACACTTTGCGTTTTACACAATGCATAACGTTAACATCATAAAAACATAATCATCATTATAAGTCATGTCTATAGCTAGAGGAGTGGGAGCCCAATTAGTATCTCGGCTCCCTACTAACTTCTTGTAAATCCTATATGTTTCTAATAAAGTGATGTTTTTATTAAAAATAATAATAATAATAAATATATATATATATATATATATATATATATATATATATATATATATATATATATATATATATATATAATAATAATAATAATAATAATAATAATAATAATAATAATAATAATAAATAATCATAATACCATTTGTAAAAAGTATTTGTTTTTTCAAATGTATTTTTTTCCCCTTTGTATGAATTGAACATATACAATGGTAAAAGGGCACCACCAATAGCTTTTTGCAATTACACCTTGTACTTTCTATTAACTTGTACATCTCAAAAAACTTTTATTAGAAATCCTCTCCAATGGTAAAAGCGTTTTAGAAAAGCTATTTTGGAAGACCAATTGACAATTCAAGAGAAGTCATTTTTTGAAAAGCTTTTGAAAAAGCTCACAATTGCATTGGTATAAAAGTCTTTCAAAGACATTTTGAAATAGTAAAAAGCTTTTAGTAAACCTTGCCATTGAAAAAGCTCACAATTACATGCTACGATAACCACTTATTGTTTGTCCTTTATGCAACTTCCATTTGTTGTTGCAGCAAGAATTCGTTATGACATACAGGGCAACACGATTTCGGTTTTGGGCAACTATTAGTGTACTTTAGGCAACCTTGTGTATGTACTAGCACCATTTATTGTTTGTACTTTGAGAACCATATATTCTTCTGAACGACTGACTACACCATTTATTTTTTGTACTTTGGGCAACCTGGTTGGGTAATTTGCGCAACTAGTTATCGTTTTTGGGCAACCTAGTTTTGTGAGTCACTCTATTAGTTACATTTAGAATTTGGAACTTCTATCTGGTGTGGAACTGATGTATTTGCATTATGCTTGCAACTATCTGGTGTGGATATGATTACCATAAGTGTATTAACATTTCAGTTTCCTTTAATTTTTATGTATTTATTTATTTATTTAGTTATTATTTATTTTTATTTTTTTGATGCCGTTTACAACAACAAACCAATCAAAAAGCCGTCCATAGTTACACCCCTAGTAAATCGACACAACTGTTCAATGAAATTAATAACCGTAATGATTATATATTTTCAGTATTTAAGGCACGCTTCACCAACAAAAAATATCATCGTTTTTATCTATCAACCACTCATAAAATAAAAAATGGACCGACCAACTTTAGAAGAAGTTGCAAAGACTGCAAACTCTCACCGTATGTCAGACATGTGGCTAATTGTAATCCAAAAGGAGACCGAAAGAGATTTTCAAATAGCAAGAAAACTGTTTGATGTTGTTAAAGATCTGAATGATAGTATGGAGAAGAGGCAAGCTATTATTAATGACTTGAAATTCGATAAGAGTCTGCGTGCCGTGGAAAGTGCAACATTCTTCACTGACGTTCAAGAAAGGGAACTCACCTTGAAGATGAAACTCAAAATTGACTGCAAGGAAGCACAGTTTTGGACATTCGAAAAAAGGGAATTCCTTCAAAAGATAAAGAAACTTTGTTGAAGGTTTTATTGTTAGATTCCAACATATGCTATGGTGACTTTATTGTGTTTAATTTGATAGTAGTAATGTTTCATATCTATGTATGATAGGATTATGTATTTTATATGCAACAATTATTAGTGTATGTTTAATGGATGCATGAAATATTTTGTATCAATCATTTGGCTATGTATTTATGGTCCATGACTGTATTTTTATATGTTTGTAATGAAAACCCATATTTACAAATGTAAATCAATAATGTGTAGATGAAACAAATGGAAAGTTATTTTGTATGTGGGGATAGTAACATAGATGAAACTAATGGGAAACTTACTTGTACTTGAATATGGGCACCTACTATTGGGTTTTCATTTTGGGCAACGAAATATTGTGTATACTTGTAGTCAGTTGTACTTTGGGCAACTAGATTTACTTATATAACTCTTCACCATATACAACACAAACAACACAAGCCAAAAAAAAAAAAAAAATTGCTTACAAGAAAAATGAATTCTTGTACAACAGATAAGTTCAAGGTGTTTATACGGTATGAAGAGATTGTGATTGCCGTTTTACTTCCAAATGCCATCAACTTTGGCAATCTTGTGAAGTATGTATGGAAAAAGTTGAATGTTAACGATGTAAACGCAATACGTTTATCTTACAACACCGGTGCAACCAAAACGACCCTACTTAATGACGACGACCTCGACGTTTTCAAAACTCTTGTTTTGGGGACGCCGTCACATGTGCACACAATAATCTTCGACCATGCTTTGCATACCCCTGTCGTAAATTTAGATCCAGAACTCCAATTGCACCTCACTAATCTTAACTGTATGCCAATCCCACCCCATCCACCCACTTTTCATTATAGCCTTCCATATAAGAATAAAGGTGCCAATCCCACCCCATCCACCTGATCCACCCACTTTTCATTATAGTTCTACATGTGACTTGGTTCTTCGATTGTACCAATGTATAATACCAGACCTGATGGCATTTTTGGACCTGGTCATTCAGACCTGGTGGTCTTATTTGATCCGTTCTATCAGACTTGGTGGTGATGCTGTTAATATGGTCCTTATGATGCTGGAAGTTAGGGTCGTTTCACCCTATTGATCATGATCCTATTGGAAGGTATGGTGTTGCTGTTTATGGTCTGTCTTTCCTTCCCATTATGTGATCATGTAAGCTGCGTATGGGCATGCTAGTAACCTGGTGGGGATGGGTATTCGAATCCCATGTTATACCTGGTTTGGGATATTAGGGTTCTTCAATAACCCTATTATTCTATTCTCTGATCCTTATTGCTCATGTTACAATCCTACTTAGGTTATTATTGTTTTGAACTAATAATAGCAGTTGCAATGGATCGAGATTTTATGGGACTGATGTAACCACTCGTAAAATTTCCTATTTACTTTACAGAATTATTATCCTTTTTCCACGGGAAATTTTTTTATTTTATTTAAATGTATCTCTCATCTTATGTGACGTAGATCACATCATTGATAAACGTGCTCCCACAAGACCTGCCTAACAAACCTAATGTTTATTTTATAAACATCACGATATAAAAATATTACAGAATACCATTTACCACTTTACGATAAAATCCTTAACAAAACATTCAATATCTGAATAGAGTTTCTAGGAAACCCTAAAATTTACCACAACACCAAATATGAACAACTAAACCTCATAACATAAAAATACAATATATCTGAGTAAATGTACAAGTTCCTAAAGCACCAGAAACCCTAATTCTATTTTATTCCCGGTAAAACCCTAATTTCACATAAGTGTTATTTTATGTATACATTTCACAAACCCTAATTTATTTCTAGAATATTTTTATAAAATATTAAGTTTACAAGTTATTTAAGCTAGAGTACAAGTCATTTATGCATAAAGTCATTTATTTACAAAATCTTTATTAAAATCTCATTTATATCATTTTTAAAGCACAAAATACAAACTATTTATGCATAACTTTTATAAATGATATTTTCTAAACTCCTTAAATATTTTACAAGTCTTTTAGCCCAAGGTACAAGTGCCTAATGCACAAGAACCATAAATCCTATATATTTATTTTTAAACATGATAAAAATTAACAAATAATTTTTATAACTTAACTAATTACTAAAACCATATTTTTCTTAAATTCTAAATATTAGTACAACACCATTAAAGCATGTTTTACAACCTTCTTAAGCTCATCATATTTTTCCTTTCATTTCTTAATTATTTCGGTTCATATAAATATATATAAAACCATAAATATTTTTCTAAATAATAAAACATTTGAACTAAATTAGTTCCCTCCCCTAGACCTTAAATACAACCCACTAAAGACCAAAGTACCACTCTCCATTGCACCAATCGATCTCTAGTTCCTTCCTTGTTAGAATTCGACCAAACTAGAAACCATCCCTATCATCCTTAAATGTTCCTTAACCCTAAGAGCACCAACATGACAGCCTTCTTAAATCTACACACCTTCTTGTCTCTAAAAACCTTACATTAGGTCAAGAAGTGTGAATAAGATACATGGTAAGGGAAAGACCACATCACCTCTTTTCCCCCTCCTATCCAAGTGGCCTCATTCTTCATTTTCTGTCAGCCCACACCTCAGTACATGTCTCCTTATCACAACTCTAGAAAAACCCTAACTCCCACTCTATAAATAGCAGCCTATGTATCATCCTCTTCATCACACCATCATTCGACAACCACTAAAACCATTACATTCCATTTCCTTCTGAACACAACCTCACAATTATCTCAACACCAGCCATAGAAAGTCCAGAAGAGAAGAGAACCCATCGTGCTCAAGTAACAAATCCATTTCGTCCTATCAATCCCTAGTCGAACCAAATCATAAGTAAGTACTTTAACTCTATTTAAATTTCAGTTTTATTTACTTTATAGCATCTAAAACATTACTAGATAACATGTAAAAATAAGCCACAAAACCAAATACTATGTTTCTTTTCTTTTTCTTTCTTCCTGAACCAAACAGAAAACAAACACACCCTATATTTATTCATTTCGATTTTTTTTTAGAACACTAGTCTATAAGATATTCATAGATTGTTAAATAGAATATTTTTAGAAGAACGTAGCAATTTGAATCATCAAAAATGGATAAACGAGTCAAAAGTTATGTCGATTTGAAGTTGTAATTAAACTTAATAAACTTTCTGTAACAGCAGACGTACATCACGCGAAACGAGGCACTTTTGATCCGTTTCGTCGAAAACTTAAAACACGAAAGTTGTCCGGAACGTCGTTTTCCTTAAAAAGTCTTTAGACCTCGAGTCATGAAAACGCATGAAAAGGGGTGTTTTTATTTAAATTCAGAACAGATTTTTAAGAAACACAACAGCAGACCTCAGTTTTGTGTGCTTAATTTCGAATAGTAAACGAGCTTCTAAAATTCTAGTTTTTTTCATGGTTAAAGATTTTTCAAAGGGCTACGTGTAGGAAAAAGAATCGTGAAAAATGATTAAGTATTCATTAATTTATAAAGTCTTAAAGTTTTACCCATATCGCTAGAAATAGAAACTTGATTTTCAGATATTAAGTTTTCATAATTGTCGACTAGATGCCTTACTTTGAACCCTATTTTCGACCCCTATATGACTTTTATAAAATCTGAGTTTTGTTACATGTAAAGTTCACATAAAAAACTTTAATTAGGAACAAGAATCATGTAAAAAGATTAACCGAGTCAAAAGTTATTGAATCTAGAAAATTGTCCTATGTCGCTAGAAAAAGAAACATATTTCCAGTTATATATTCTCAGTTTTGAACGACCAACCCACCTACTTTAGACCTGGTTTTCGAACACTAGATGACCATTAAAAATTCTGTATTTCTGGCATGTTGAAGTCGACCTAGCAGAGTTATTTTAGAAATAAGAATTTTGAAAAATGATTAAATGGTTCGAAAGTTATTAACCTCTAAAGTTGTTCTATCGCTAGGCCAGAAACTATATTTTTCAGATTTATAAAAACACGTTTTATCTAGTCAATTTTAGAGATATATTTCGAATACCAAACGAACCTTAGGGATTAAACTGTCATTTTCTAAACTTAAGGGTAGAAACTGTCAATTTCCAAAAGTCTAGGGTGTGAATTGTCAATTGACCAAATCTTAGGGATTAAAGTGTAACTTTTCATAACTAATATTTTTAGTCTATTTTTCCGATCTAATATTAACGTAATACGTTTATTTAACCAACGAAAGAACGAACGCAAGATATCTTTAACCAAACAAATAACAGAACATAAGAACGAAAGATATAAACAACGAAACGAAATAAACATAAATCATCAGAAATGATTACTAAATATTGGCATAACAACCCAGGTTTCTTGTTCGGAGACGTTTATCAACTTTCTGTCATTTTGATTTCCATCCAGACTGCTCAGGTGAGTTCATAGTCCCACTTTTTATTACGTTTTTCTAAATATGTGGGGAGATACATGCTACCAAACCGAACATAAGTATTTTCTGTAAGCCTTCCTGATTAATATTGCCTAAGATGCTTTATTTGTGTTAGCCGGATGGATAGTCTTTGCACTAGCCGGATTGATAGCCAAATACACCCCATTTGTGTTAGCCGGATGGATAGTCTTTGTACTAGCCGGATAGATAACCAAATGCACCTTATTTGTGTTAGCCGGATGGATAGACTTTGTGCTAGCCGGATTGATAACCAAATACACCCATATTTATATCATTTTATGATATCACCCATACACACACACACCCCGTTAATATCTGAGATTGTGAGACTTAGAGCAATATGTTTATTTCCGAATTACCTTCTATTTAGCTTATGTTCAAACTTATTTAATGTTAAACACTATGGATTCACTCAACCTTTGTGTTGACCTTTTTAGCATGTTTATCTCAGGTTATTGGAAGCATGGATTGGCACGGGATTGGCTATGGACTATGTTATCATTCAAATCAATAATATATTTTTATACATGTATTTTGAGAACCTCCTGCTGGGACCTGCATATTGTAACTCTGATATAAATGAATGATAACAATTTTATCTAAAACGTCTCATTTTCGAGTCGTTTTCTATTATCATGACTGTGAACTGTTTAGTAACTCCCCAACTTATATTTCCGCTGCGAATATCGAAAACGGGGTTGTTACAACTGAGTTGAAGTGTCGTTCTCTACGCTTCAAATCATAAAATGGAAGTCAAGTTTGGGGGCATCCTTGTTCAAAAACCTCCGTAACCTGTGTTTATGTCGTGGGATCTCTATGATATGGGGTTGTGGATTATCTTCGGGTGTTCTTTTTTTCCATATTATACGTGATCCTTCGTGGAAGTGGAAGTGGAGCGCTATAATGATTTGAAGACTCAAGTGCTTTACCTAAGTAGTATTGTATTGTCCTATGTATTTAAATGATTTATGGTTGCTCTTTTTGTTTAAGTTCTTTGTAAGTTATAAGAGTGGCCTGTCATTCTTATATAGTGGTTAGGTTTGCTAATCATTCCTTGTAAGTGCCCATGTAACGGGAGGAGATATGAGACTTCACTCATATCCTTTGTACTTAAACGTTTTTGGTGTAATATACTTACCAGGGTGCAGGATTACTCCCCTTTACCCAAAAATAAGAATAAAGGTGGTTTAAAAGTTCATGATATCTTTGAAGATAAGGAAGAGTGCATGTATGAGATAAGTTTGAAATGTTTAAAAGAAGGGTATGAATTTTGTGTTTCTAAATCGTGTACGGCAAGATACGCTGTCAAGTGTGTCCAACCAGAATGTGATTGGCACATAAACTGTCATCGATTTGTGATAACTACCCGATTTAGAATCACTTCACTAAACGACAATCATAAATGTTCAAAAATCCAATTCAATCAAAATCACCGAAATGCATATGCAAAAACATTGGCTAGAATATTATCCCCGAAGCTTGGAGATCCGACAAGAGTGTATAAGCCAAAGGACTTTATACATGATTTGAATTTGCATATGAATATAGACATTTCATACAAACGAGCTTGAAGAGGGAGACAGTTGGCATTGGAATCAAATCAGGGCTGCCCAAAGGCCTCATTTTCGCAGCTGCCCATATATTGTTATAATCTAAAGATGGCAAAACATGGGCACAGTTACACACATAGAGACCGACGATGCAAGCCGTTTTAAGAACCTATTTATCGGTTTTGATTCTGCGGTAAGCATATTATTAAGTTTCTAATCCTGTTTGTTTAGTTGCAAAACATATTTTTTCATAAGGTTATCAAAATTATTTTTTTTTTGGGTAAAAGGGTTTGAACCCTGGTAAATATATTACGCCAAAAACAATGAAGTACAATTGACATGGGTGAATCCCATGCCCTCAGCCCGTTACATAGGCGATTTGACTCTACAAATGTAACTAAGCAAAACAACTGCTACAATGCAGCAACAAGCACTAAACTGCTAACAACAGAATAGAAAACGATTACATTTAAACAAACAATCTAAATGGTAAGATGACCAGGTTCATAGAACCACTTCCATAGTGAGCGACTCTGTCTTCAATGTTCTTCATTACATGACCTCGAGTGCACCACCAACATACCAGCTTCAATAGCAGCAAACTCATACATTAATCAAAATTAATAGCTATGGTTATCATGTCATACATTATTCTAGCAGTATAAATATAGAAAGAAAACTCATAGTTAAAAAAAACAAAAACCAAAAAAAAAAAAAAAAACAAAAAAAAAAAAAATTACCAGTAGGATTTACGCATATCATACGTGTATACAACATAAATTATCTAGTTTTAATGAAATGCAACAGCAAATCACTGAAACTTAACTTATCAGTCATAGAAACACACAAACATGTACCTGCATATGCAGGTACACCATAAAGGTACAAAATACATACTTTTTTAAACATACTTCTGATACCTTGTTTTCTTATATACTACATACCAATTAATCAAAAGATACCATTTTACTTAATTGGTTATAACAGCATTTAACCAAAAGCAACACATCCATCTTATGTGCATACCGCACCTGTCATATCAAACAACAAACAATAAATTGTTATTAGTTTAGATAGTCGTTTGGCAGTTAACAATAAACTAAACTAATATCCAAGGGAATTTTTTTTTTCTTCTGTTTATATGTTTTCAACTTGATGTACCATTGTATCTGATACATTGTATTTCACAGATTAAGAATTTCATGTGCTATATGCGCCCTCTGATCATAATTGATGCGGCACATCTAAAAGGGACATACCAGGGAACAAATCTGGTTGCCGTTGGAATGGACAGAAACAATCAGATTCTACCGATTGCTACCGGCGTTGCTCAAGGCGAGGCTGGTGAATCATGGACTTGGTTTTTGACGAAACTCAAAGAATGCATATGGGAAGTTCCTAATTTGGCAATCATATCTGACAGACATCATGGAATCACCCTTGCATGTAACACTGTATTCCCGAATGCCTTTCACGGCTATTGTTGTCGGCATTTGATGTTAAATACAAAGATGCACAGCGATACACTGAAATGTTTATACTGGAAGACATGCAAAGCATACACAACGGAGGATTTTGCAAAGCTAATGTCTGATATTCGTTCGGTAAGACCGCAGGCTCACAAAAAACTTGTTGAAGCAGGGGTCGAGAAATGGTCAAGGGCACATTGTCCTGAGCAGAGGTACAATTACTTAACCTCAAATAGTGTGGAATCCATAAATGCTTTAACAAAGCTTGTGCACCACTGCCCAATAACAACGCTGATGGAATGGTTTAGAGCTCTTCTTCAAAGCTGGTATTACCACCGCCGAGCAAAACATGCAGGTAATAAATGGTCTAATTTTTAATACGTTTGCTGAAGAATAATGAAATACTACACACTAAACATACTTTATTATTTATCGTTAGATGCCCCGGATGATGATCTTTCTGAATGGGCGACTGCGAAAGTGAATGCCAGAATGGCCAAAAGTGCAAACTGGAAGGTTATGGGGATTGAGAAGGATAGAGTGTATGAAGTACGCGACACGAAAAAACGTCATATTGTTGATTTGGAACAGGGTGAATGCACTTGTCAACAATGGCAGCTTTCGGGCTTACCATGTGGACATGTCTGTGCTGTCGGTAGATTTGCAGGGCTGACTAGTGTGAAGAAACTGGCTAAAGCTTGGTTTTATAATACAACACTTAAAGGCACATACGAAGACATCATTTATCCTTTAAAAGACATAACGATGTGGGACACTCCAGATGACATCGAAGTTGTATCACCCCCTATTGTAAAAAAGCGGCAACCAGGTAGACCAAAAAAAAGAAACAGAATTCCCTCGCAAGGCGAGGTGTCTACAATGAAATCTTGTGGAAGGTGTGGAGGGCCAGGACATAACCGCCTAACGTGTAATGCACCTATGGTGAAAGAAAAGGTTGAAATTTTAGTTATTATGCCACAATTAAGTAGTTGTGATTATTGGCATCTAATGTTTATGTGTACATGTATACAGAAACTATGTTCCAAAAGTTTTGTAACCAAAGGTCCAGCCGGTCCAAGGAAAAAGACTCGTGTGGTGGAGGGTTCATCTAATCAAAGTAACAACATACAAACCGAGGCAAATGTAGAGTTTATGCATGGGATGATGAATGCGACCGAGGCACCCAACTCAAGTCAAACCCAGGAACAGCCGAACTCATCCAATCCACAAATTAATTTGCTCTCAGATTTCGCTACTCCAGACAACTTTTTACAGTAAAGACCCCCTATCTTTAATCGGTGTGCTAGAATCACACACACTATATTTAAATGTATGCACTCACTTCCTAGTTGGTACTATGTGTTTTTTAAGTAAGAATAACAAGTGTGGGTCATTCGGTGTGTAATAAACATCGGTATTAAACTATGTTATTGATTAAGCGAAAAGTGTACCGCTTTTAGGGGGTCATTTAAGCCCTAAATCGTATTTATTTGATCAAATATTGCACTAAATCGTTCCTTTTGTCATTTTAGGTACTTTGGAGAAGAAATCTGGAAAAGGAAGCATTTTGGACGTTTTTGGAGCATAAAAGTGAAGAAAACGACAAAGTCTCAAAATCGGCTGGAAAAGTACCTTTGACGGCGTCAGGGATTGTTCCAGACGGCGTCATGGCTTGGCAAAAGAGGTGGATATGAAAAATACACATGATAAGCCAGGGAGTTTTGCAATGGAAATTCTGACGGCGTCACCCTTTAAGGTGATCAAGGCCATCACGGTTTAAGTTAAAGAGGGACGGCGTCAAGCCCATTTCTGACGGCGTTAACCTTTGATAAGCCAGAGCGGATTTTGGAGCACTAAAGAGGGACGGCGTCAAGAAGGCCATCCGGGAACCCTAGACACGGCGAGGTGACGGCGTCAAGTCCTATAACGTGACGCCGTCAGCCCTTAAACTCTATATATAGTTTTGCAATTTTTTGTCATTAGTGTGCAACTTTGTGAGGAGAAACCCTAAGACGAATTTCTGCCATTTTTAAGGGTTTTCATACCCTTGGATCTCCCATGTTTAATTGAAGATAAGTAATCACTTAATCAATCAATATGTCTATGTGTTGTTTGATTATATCTTGTTCTTGTCTTTTGATTAACATGCTAGGCTAGATTTATCTTGTGTTTGCTTAGATCTAATGAAACCTAACTATTGATTATCGGTTATTAGTGTGTTATTAATTGTATTGAATGATTGTTTATCGATGTTAGGCTTAAGAAAACTGGCTAACTTCCTATACGGTAACTTGCTTGAACGTCTTAAGAAACATGAACCAATGCGTACTAGGTTTTTATGGTTGTATTTAATGCATGAGCGAATTCTAGTGATCCCATGTTAGGAGCTTCTTAGCCGGCTCGACATAGGAGTGAAGTAGGAGCTTGTAGAGTTGGGGAAGTACGTACGCCACCCCACGATTGGTATTAAGGAATACACCCGTCATCCATGCAATTAATACACACTAATCAACCGGTAAAAGATAGTTAGGGAGTAAGGAAATCTAAGTAAACACGTTTCTCTCCATATAAGTTTCACAACCTTTTCATTTTCAGTTATTTTATTTTCTTTGCAATTGTAGTTATTTGGGTTAGTTGACTAGCAACTAATTCCACCCACTCATTCAAACCCGAGATTTTACTTGCTTTCATAAAAATATAAAAATACAAAAAAATAATCTTCCTTCACCCTTAGACCTAATTAGAGTAGTTTTTCATACCTAACGAACACTATTCCCTGTGGAGAACGATCAATCCCCCGTACTTACCACTACACTATACTACATCGGTCAGGTACACTGCCTGGTGGGGTTGTAAGCCTCTTAAGATCCCTCGAGAGGTAAAACCTATTGTAAGGTCGCAAAACCACGCATCAAGTTTTTGGCGCCGCTGCCGGGGAATAGTTATTGTTTAGGTTGAATCTTTATTTTATTAGGTCTACTCACTAGATTCCTTTCTAGTGAGATTTTTATTTTATTTTTCTAGGTTTTTCTTTAGTCTATCTATTTTCTTCGTGTTTTTGTTCGTATAAGATTTTCATTGACTATTCAGTTTGCCATTATGAAAAACGCGAATCCACCCCGTACACCTGGCGAAGTGGCTTTGTTGCGTAGCCAACTTGAGAATGAGATTAGTGAGCTCAGAGAGCTCAATAGAATGATTGATATAGAGCTTGATTATGCCTTGAACAACTTAGAGACCGCCATATACTCAGATAATTACTTAGAACGTAATAATCTTACGGTTGAGAAGTTGATTGAGAAAATTGATGAAGTGAAGGTAGATCCTAGGTTGGATGATTATTTCAATGAATACCCCACTAAGGAGGAGATTGCTTACTATAACAACCTAGTTGATAACCCTCGACCACCTTTTGTTAGAATTGACCCAAAGATTAAGAGGGGTGATCCCGAGAATGTGAAGATACCATGTATGATTGGGTACCAATACGTTGAGCATGCTTACATTGACTGTGAATCCCCAACCAACGTGATGTCCTCAAGCCTTTATAGCCACATCATAAACACACCACTTGAGCCTAGGAAAGACCCCAAGTGCCCCGGTGGAGTTTGCAACTTCGTTGGAAGGATTAGGGACATGCATATCCTTGTTGGGAATTTTACCTTTGCCACCGACTTCATGATCTTAGAGGATTTGGCAAGTGTTGTTGACTGCCGCCTATCTCACGTGGTGTTAGGTAAGCCGTTTATTGAAGCATCCAATTTAAAGTATGATCGTTTGAGAGGCACGGTTCAGTTTTCTAATCACATAGATAGGATCACATATAGGATGCCTTATCGGGTAAATGAATTTCGTTTTGTGCCTCGATTTGACAAGGACAACATTGGTGCGATCGAGGACATCAATGATGAGGATAAAGAGAAGGGCATGGACTATGTTTGGAATAAGAGAAGCCTTTATTATAAAGATTGCTTGAACCTAGGACCTAAATACAAAGTTGATATGGAGGTTGTTAGGATGATTAGAGGGGCAATTGAGAAGCAAAACGGAAAAACGTAGAACCCGTGACTTTGAGTCTAGCTACAAGACTCGTTAATAAAGAAAAGCGCTTCTTGGGAGGCAACCCAAGCTTTACTTGCTTTGTGTGTTTATTTATTTGTTTGTTTGATTTTATTTGTTTCCGTATGTATGTTTAATTTTTATTATTATTGACCCATGTTCAAAACTAAATTGTGAAAATGCTTTATCTTGTTTTTAACTTCGTCTTAACTACATATAAAGGTATTTTGCAAAAGTTAAGTGTAAGGGAAATCCAAATCGGTTTATTAGAACAAATGAACATGAATCATAATAATAATAATAAATTAACATACATATTAGTATTTGTTTGAGTCAAATGCTTGTATCGAGTCATAATGATGTTTTGCAGGATTTCCAGGAAGTAAGGTATAGGTTTTTCCAGAAATTTTCTGGAAACTTAACATGAGAATTCTGTCAGATCATTTCTGACGGCGTCAGGCATTACAACCTGACGGCGTCAGGTTTTAATTTTCTGAAATTTTTGAAAGTTTTGTTTTCATAAAAAGTTTTTATTAAATCTCTAACTTATAAACTCCAGGAATCTGCAAAATTATCATTCCACAAGCATTATATCCTTATATAGAATTTATCCCGCCGATGTTATGCAGGTTTTCGTGTTTGTTTTCTCAGGTTTAACAGGTTATTTTGGACAAGGAGATGTATGTGGAATCAAGCTTTTGGCGATGCATTAGTCTTGGAGCTTCTACATTCTCTTGGAAGAAGATCTAACCATGTTACCTCTTTATCCACCAAACGAATCAGGGGAGTATTTGATTTCATTCTTTTACCTTATTACTTTTACATCTTGTTATTTGAACATTGGGGACAATGTTCATCTTAAGTGTAAGGGGGGGGGGGGGTAAAAATACGATACTTTAGAGAATGCAATTACGCTTGATTTTTGTTTGTTTGATGGTAGATGTGTAATAAAACTGAGATAAATACTTGTTAGGGCAATTTTAGTGCCAAATTTAAATTTTTTTACGACATATAGGAGTGAAACTTTGATCTTAATGAGCGTCTCATGGATAGGAGTTATATGACTAGCACAAAAACCGTACCACTAAAAAATTTTCCACCCCCAAATATGTGAGGTTCGCCCCTAGAATTGGTAGGAAAAGCATTTATGCTATGATGTGTGTACCGGTAGCACTTAGATTCTATAACTTGCGTTAGGACCATTCCGAGGCCACAAGTGAGACTACATTCGTGTAGTTAGATTTACTACATGATAAGAGGCATTAGGATTAACCCATTGTTTTACACCTGTGTTTTTGTTATAATTACTTTGGCTACATTGGTCAAGTAATTCTCCCACACCCTTTGCGTTGTACTCATTTTTTAGTACACGATACCCCTAGTACACCCCTCAGAGCCTATCTTTTCGTTTCGACCTTTAAGCATTTTACTTAAAGGAAGAATTTGTTACACCCCACTTAAATGTACACCCAAATCGCCTTAGCCTACCTTGTATGCACTCATTTTAAGTGCATTATTGTTACAACATTTGTTTAAACCCTTAGTTAATTATCTAATTGATTACATGGTTGCTAAGTCGAGTCATATCCTTGTACATATTGTTTTGGGACGATTGGGACTCATGGGTAAAGTACTAGTGTAATGGAGTAATGGGGAAGAACATCATTTATTACCCCATATGTGCTAAATATTTTAAAAGTACTCCAAGTGTTTCGATTATCTTAATTCGAGTCATTAGAATAATTATTTATAAAGTTATGTAAAAGTTCAAGTGTAAAGGGAATGCAACGCCCCTATGATGTATTATTTTGGATGGTAGGGCAAGAGTGTATGTAAAAAAAAAAAAAAACAAAAAAAAAAAAAAAAAAAAAAAAAAAAAAAAAAAAAAAAAAAAAAATTCAAGAAAAATACAAAAAAAAAAATGAGAAAAAGAAAAGTAGAAAAAACATACGAACTACCATCCCGTTTCATTTTATGTTTATCTTTTTGTTATTTCTTTCATTAGCTTAAGTCGAGTCTAGTCTTGGCTTAGCAACGCCATATTTTACATGTAATTAATCAAGATCTTTAACTCGCCACCAGTAAAATATCCCTTATCCAACAACACCGGGTTTATCATATCCCTACACCTCACGTTATAACCCGTTTAAAAGCCCTCTTTGATAGTTTATCTTAGGTGCTTACGCCTAGTGGAGGAGGTTTTTGATCCTTTCCCAAGCCTATGGTAATCTATTTGCTATGACAGGTAGTGAGAGATATTATCCATTTTCATTTATGAGATTTATTTTGATGACACCTGAGAGATGTGAGTATCTAAACACTACTTGTGAGGTGCTAGTTTGTAATCTCCGGGCTTATTATGATTAAAGTGGAACGACTATTTATTGTAATTACTTTTATATTAGCATTAAATGACCCCTAACTTGTATTTTGATTAGAATAAAAGCGCATTTGCTTGAGGACAAGCAAATCTCAAGTGTAAGGGTATTTGATGAAGCGAAAAGTGTACCGCTTTTAGGGGGTCATTTAAGCCCTACATCGTATTTATTTGATCAAATATTTCCCTAAATCGTTCCTTTTGTCATTTTAGGTACTTTGGAGAAGAAATCTGGAAAAGGAAGCATTTTGGACGTTTTTGGAGCATAAAAGTGAAGAAAACGACAAAGTCTCAAAATCGGCTGGAAAAGTACCTTTGACGGCGTCAGGGATTGTTCCAGACGGCGTCATGGCTTGGCAAAAGAGGTGGATATGAAAAATACACATGATAAGCCAGGGAGTTTTGAAATGGAAATTCTGACGGCGTCACCCTTTAAGGTGATCAAGGCCATCACGGTTTAAGTTAAAGAGGGACGGCGTCAAGCCCATTTCTGACGGCGTCAACCTTTGATAAGCCAGAGCGGATTTTGGAGCACTAAAGAGGGACGGCGTCAAGAAGGCCATCCGGGAACCCTAGACACGGCGAGGTGACGGCGTCAAGTCCTATAACGTGACGCCGTCAGCCCTTAAACTCTATATATAGTTTTGCAATTTTTTGTCATTAGTGTGCAACTTTGTGAGGAGAAACCCTAAGACGAATTTCTGCCATTTTTAAGGGTTTTCATACCCTTGGATCTCCCATGTTTAATTGAAGATAAGTAATCACTTAATCAATCAATATGTCTATGTGTTGTTTGATTATATCTTGTTCTTGTCTTTTGATTAACATGCTAGGCTAGATTTATCTTGTGTTTGCTTAGATCTAATGAAACCTAACTATTGATTATCGGTTATTAGTGTGTTATTAATTGTATTGAATGATTGTTTATCGATGTTAGGCTTAAGAAAACTGGCTAACTTCCTATACGGTAACTTGCTTGAACGTCTTAAGAAACATGAACCAATGCGTACTAGGTTTTTATGGTTGTATTTAATGCATGAGCGAATTCTAGTGATCCCATGTTAGGAGCTTCTTAGCCGGCTCGACATAGGAGTGAAGTAGGAGCTTGTAGAGTTGGGGAAGTACGTACGCCACCCCACGATTGGTATTAAGGAATACACCCGTCATCCACGCAATTAATACACACTAATCAACCGGTAAAAGATAGTTAGGGAGTAAGGAAATCTAAGTAAACACATTTCTCTCCATATAAGTTTCACAACCTTTTCATTTTCAGTTATTTTATTTTCTTTGCAATTGTAGTTATTTGGGTTAGTTGACTAGCAACTAATTCCGCCCACTCATTCAAACCCGAGATTTTACTTGCTTTCATAAAAATATAAAAATACAAAAAAATAATCTTCCTTCACCCTTAGACCTAATTAGAGTAGTTTTTCATACCTAACGAACACTATTCCTTGTGGAGAACGATCAATCCCCCGTACTTACCACTACACTATACTACATCGGTCAGGTACACTGCCTGGTGGGGTTGTAAGCCTCTTGAGATCCCTCGAGAGGTAAAACCTGTTGTAAGGTCGCAAAACCACGCATCAGTTATAAATGTGTCATGGAGGCAAACAATTAGCGGTCGTGTGTGTTTGTGGTCTGAAGATATACCTATAATATTCAGCAATTGTGTAATCGGAGCTGATTGCATAAAATAAATTGAAAATGCAAGTCAATAAACGTACCAACCAGCAATCAATCAGATGGCACTTCAACCATTTTGGCTCGCCTGTTAATCACAGCCCTCCTGTATGTTTTTACAACTTGGAATCTGCTTTCCTTGCTTGATTCAGATTCATTCATTGTTTCCTTTCGTTTCTTTCTACCTTTAAGTATCTTTCTTTCTAGCACATCATCTTCAAACAGCTTCGCTTTACTTTTATCTGAACCATTTGCATTCTCTATTTGACCAAAAGGATAAGTAATGTGGGGTTAGAGTGTTTTCCTTTCAAATTACATGTTTGGTCCTCACACGTGCAATTTTTTTATAAAATTTTTTTATAAAATTTTTTTAGTCCTTTTTAGTCAAAAGTGTATTTCTACAAATAAAAAAAATCCTCACACGCGTAATTTTTTTAGTCCTTTTATAAACACCCCCACTCCCTACAGGTTTCCCTTATTTCCCCATTGTTTTAAACCTTGAAACCCTAAAGTATGAGTTCGCGAAATAGAGCGACAACTCGAGTAATTGATGGTAAAATTGAATACTTTTGTAGATGTTGTATTCGACTCACAGTTAAGACTTCAACAACAAGGACAAATTCGGGTAAACAATTTATAAAATGCTCAGTTTGTGAAGTGTATGAGTTTTTAGATGATGATCTTTCAAGTGAATACTATTGTAACACCCTAACCCGATAAGGGTAGAAGTATTGTGTTATGGTGACATATCAAAACAAACACAAGCATATGACTTAAATAATACAAATGAACTTCAAGGTTACAAAGGGAAAAATGAAATACAAGGTTACAAAGGGAACAACAATAAACACTAAGTCTAAAGATGTAAACACTTCTAGTCATCTCTAATCCAGAGTAGCTATCAAGGTGTAGTCTTCTAAGTCCAAAAGTACTCTCCACTCCTAACCCAGCCTCCTACTAAAACCTGCCGCAGGAAAAGAAATGCGGCTGAGCTTAAAAAGCCCAGTGAACAGATATATATAAACGAAACCAAAGGATAAGGAATGAACATATAAAGTATATATAGACAAGACGAATAAACAAAACGTATTTAAGTATAGGAAAAGAAACATAAGTTCCTGCTAAGATGAATGTCATCTAACAAATGAATAAGAGGTCAACTGAACAATACAATGAGTCAATTGAATAATGAACAAGAAGAATTAAAGGATAATAGGCTATAGTGCAATGGGAAAAACATAAGGTATAAACAACTGAGTATCAAGAGTAAGAAAAGGTCAGTAATTTACCACGAGCCCAAACAAATCAAATCAAATATCATAGTAACCATAGAGGTGCGACCTCTCAAATATGTGAAGGACGTGTATTGCACACAGCATCAATCACCAAATCAAATCATATCATATAATATAACAGATATAGATACAGATCATATCTAGGATGCATCCATACGCCCCTGCAAACAAATTAGTGGCCAAATATATATATATATATATATATATATATATAAAATAATTGAGCTCATAATAAATAACAGAAAAGGGACGGTGTGGAACATCACTCGACCACACTAGAGTCATGCCATTGGTGCATCAATGACACGGCCATGGAACCCCCATGACTAGGAAACAAAGTGGCTCGGGTATCAAACTATAAGTTTTAAAAGTCATATTATATCAAAGGTCCATAAGTTTCATAGCAAAGGTTCATAATCAAAGTTTTCTATCAAATGTTCATTTAAAGAAATCTTTTAATAATGGTTTTCATAAAAATGATCTTAAATAACGGTTTTCATAAAGGTAGTCTCTAAAAGTAGTTTTCATAAAAGATAGTAAAACTCCATATAAAAGTGGTATCGCATCGTGCTCATAAACATCATTTTAAAATAGTTTTTCTCAAAACATTTCCATGATATAATTAAGAAAGGTTTTCACATCTAGTTACAAAATCAATGGTTCACAAATCTACAGAAGCATAGCAAAGGCATAGACCAAATAAGAAAGCCATAATAAAAAGGCTCAGATCAAAGGCATTATAATTAAAGTTAATATCAAACCGATGTGAACGAATCATGAGAAACCTTAAGAGATAAGGTCAGAATATCTGTACCTTAGACCGCAAGTGAAAACACAATAGAAACATAAGATCGGAAGCAAACTCCATCTTCAGCGAATCTACACGAATTCATGATCGTCTTATTAATAATTTATTTTAAGTCAGATTACTCATTTTAGTCGGCTTTCCATTTTTAGTAACTTCCCGTTTATAGCAGCTTTCCAAAAATAGTAAGTTTCCTCTTTAAGTAGTTTCACCATTTTAAGTAACTTTCTATTTTTAGCTGGTCTCCCGAATTAGTAAGTTTCCATAATTAGTAGTTTCCCGATTTAGTGACTTTTAGGGTTATTAATGTCAATTTAATAACTTTTGGATATAATACAATTAATGTTATAGTTTAGAGTTTAATATGACACTTTTAATAACTTAGGGTTTACAAGTGATCGCAATTCCGTTTACTTACTTATTATGGCTATTAATGTAAAATTAGAGTTTCATGACCAAAATAGTAAGTTTAGGTTTTTATGCATCGTTTAACATTCATAAACACACTAATCATGTTTTATATCAAATTAGGTTATGAGAGGTATTTAGATATCTTAATTATATCCTTAAATGTCATATTAATGAGTAAGTATAGCCTAGGGTCAAAATACATCTTTTATAGTTAAGTTACACCATACATTAGCTTATTATTTCAATTTCAGCTTTTATATTTAATCAGGTCACAACTATACGAATTTTTCTGCCACATCAGAACTCAAAGATAAATTCTACAAAAATTCTCACAGATGTTTCAATGTCTTTAGAACTCATACGAATTTTCCCAGAATTTATTAGTTAGTTTAACCTCACACGAAAAATACTCCAACTCAGACTACTCAGAAAACGTATCTGTTGCAGTACCCAAAAAGTATCCACTTGGTTTACCAATACACCCAGAAAAAATCCCCAAAAATTCATGACATTACTAGGCATATAGAAGTTAAATACTGGAAAGTTTCATGACCCAACTCTTCATAGTTTATAAATGAAAAATCGGCAAAGTGGACTGATTTTCAGACTCCCAAAATACAGTTTTAACACTTGAACTTGTAAAATCAAAAAGGTCATTCTCCCGACCTCTAAAAATTATAAGGCTTATATATTCAGAAAGCTCTTTTCCAGAACTTGATTTTAGACCCAAGAATCACTCAAAAACACGTTACTACCATCAAGATCCACCCAAATCAATTTGACCTAATTCTCTGGACAGTAACCTAGGGCTTATTATTTCATGTGATCGGTTTTAGGTTTATTTATTCCAACGATTAATCTCTTGTTACAAAACGATTTTGAATGAAACCAAGACAGATTTAGGTCGACTTATATATGGTGTTAACATGTGTATAACAATCGAAACAAAACAATAACATTAAGCTGCTTATATAAGGTTTCTAAGATCGATATTTTATGTGAATATAAGTTATGATTTCATGTGCCTTTTTCTATGATTTTATGTGTATGAAAACGACAAAACAAGTAAGAATCAAACAAACAAAGTTGTATTGAACAAGGTGAGATTGTTACCCTTGATGCGTGAATAAGAGAAAGAAAACAATATCGAATTAACAATAAGAGTTTCCAGCCGAAACCCTAACCAAGAATCCCTTTCGAGTAGTTTCAACCCACGATCAAGACACCACTTCAAACCTGGTGTAGCACCACGATAGGACCACCAAATAGAGGCCACAAGACTTCCTTTGCTGCTGTGTGAATCGAACAGGAAGGAGAACAAAAGGTAGCAGCCGAGCTTTGTATTTTTTTGTAGCTTTTTAGGGTTTGCAAAAAGAATGAATATGTTCGGTATAAAAGTTGTGGGGAAAACCGACAATTAGAGGGGAGGAAAATGGGCCAAGTTTGTATGGTATCTTCAAGGATTAAGGCCCAAAGAATATGTACTAGTGTGACAAGTAAATTCGGCCCAAGGAACAAAAAAAAAAAAAAAAAAAAAAAAAAAAAAAAAAAAAAAAAAAAAAAAAAAAAAACGTGTGAAATGTCTTAGTAGAAGCTTGTATGTTAAAGTTAGGCATTATATTAGTTATGTCATAGTTTAAAGTTTTTGTAATCTTATTAGCGATTTAAGGATTTAATAATTTAGGTTTTTTATTTCATGAAGTTCTTATAGATTCAAGGTTAGAGGGGCAAATTTGGAATTTCAATGTTTTAGATTTTAGGGTTTTACAATTATAAAGATTTGGTGTATGGATTCTTACAAAACCAGAAATGATTGAACAAGACTGTGGAGTACCAGCAGGTGATTGATGCTCTTGCTTTGGACAAGTCAATCATGGAAGAAGAGCTGAATGATATGAAGGCAAAGTTGAAGTTGTATGAGCGGTTGTTTTTCATTTTGTTAGGATCTTTTGCAGTTGTTTGTGTTGGGTTTGGGATGATAATAGGCAAATAATGTAGTGGCATGGATTAGTTTTAGTTCATGGAATGAAATGAAGTTGTATCTTTTGTTATTATTTAATATGTTTCCTTTTGCAAATCTAGTATTTCATATATATTTGTTTCATTCTCAATTGCCCATGCGTTGTGGATGTATGTTGTTGCAATGGCAATTAAGTATGCTTCATGACCTTATTGTGTATTGATGATATATGTTAACTTAAAATTGCAAAACTGCTAACTACATTGCTCAAATTGTATGAAATACAACAACATTTTAAAATTAAACAATATCAACATAGGTTTAAACCATCCACAATTCAACATTTTCAAAGTACAAATACTAGGCATTAGTATCCATGACCATATAAAAGTTACTTTTTCTTCCTTGTACTGCTGCATCCTCCCTGTTTGCTAGTGCCACCACCATTCTTTTTGGAATTCAGATATGCAAACACATCTTCAACATTTGATATCCACTTTTGTAGCAACCGACATTTTTAGGGCAATACTTATTCATAAAACTCAAAACCAGTTGCGGCAGATGATGATTTTTCCAAACTTATTTGTGACAACTGGTAAATTTCAGGAACATTTTAAGTTACCGCATTTCGTTTTAAAATAAATATTTTATCACTAAGACATAGGCTATATTTAGTCCAGAATGCTCCAGTACCTTGCTCCTACTCCGGTTCACAATTTTAAACTCTAAAACAATTTCCTTTTCTTAACGTACATACGGTTGTCGATTCAACAAACACTATTCATAATTCAAAATTTAACACCCGATATACCCAATTCTCCCAACAGTTATTTCTAACGTATTTTTTTATACTTCCTAAATTATTACAAAAGTTCCAAAAATATTTCCTTACACCAAAAATAAATTCTTTATATCCTACGTTTATTTACGTATAACTTTTGTTAATCACCAAACCAACAACCAATACCTATTTTTAACACCCAATACATACAATATATATACTCTTGTATCAAAACAACACATTTTATCCCATTTTTCCCACATGTGCCGCCCCCCCCCCCCCCCCCCCCCCCCCCCCCCCCCCCCCCCCCTTACAAATAATAGTTAGACAAAATTTGTACTCAACATTTATTAACCAACATGGAAGCACAAATCATGGATGTCCAAATTTTCAAAGGGATGGCTTGACCTCAACTTGTCTCCCCCCCCCATACCTTTCGGCCATACTCATTAATGGCTAGCCCATCATGATCTTGACTTTATTATTAAGCCTTTGAAATACTCTTAGTATAAATAGACCACATTATCCTCATTTTGCACCTAACTAGTTCAAGAAAAAGAAAATATCCTCCCATCTTCTATGCACAAATCGACACACTATAGGAGCAAGGAAGGAGAGATCTTGATTGTGGCTAAGTTCAAGCATACTTAGGGTATTCTAGCAAGGGTTTGGAACACTAATCTTGGGGTTAATCAAGTGTCTTGCACTCTCATCTCACTAATCACTTTTGTAAGTAATCTTACACTACAAAAACTTCATGTTTTTCTTTATGACCTAATGCTAGGCAAGCATATACTTAGTTATCACTTGGTACATGTTGATAAAGATTTACATTCACAAAGATCTTTTAGCAAAAGATTATGTTTTGAACAAGTTTTGATTTCAAGAAAACAAGTTAGTAAAACTCTTCACAGGAAAGTGGTAATAAACCTTATAAACATGAATGTTAGTAAACTTGTATATTTAAATATTTTTGAAGAATATTTACATGGACCTTAGAATATTGGTGAGTTTATGATTAGATCATTATTATTATGTTGAGAAGTTGATGGAGGAACTAGGACTAAAATTGAAATTGTGGTTAAGTGGCTAAAATGACTAGAAGATTTGTAAAAATAGTTTGGCATTCTTAAAAATAGATTATGTCCCGTTTTGATAAATACAGCAACTCAGTAAATTGGTAACCATTTTAGGCTAGAAATATAGAAAATATACTCAATAACGAAAACGTAGCCGCTTGAATGAGTTAAAACGGGCTTGTAATGAAAAAGATACGCTAGTTTCAATTTTTACGACGAAAACAACATTTTCAGAAAAATAAATGAATCTGTCCAGAATTTTGAAAAATGAAAACTGAGGTTAAATGGTATCTAGACTAGCCGAGACCTTAAAAATCCGATAGTACACTTAAATACCTTCGCGAGGATAGGTCAAACTTAAGAAACGAAGCTACGACGCAAAAGTTATAGCCAAAAGAAGGTTTACGTCAACATATACGTTGACAGCCTATTATTTTCTCTATTAGAAAGCTGTTGGGAATTTTTGAATTGGATTTTGGACCTTTTGGAGTACATTTTGGCTAAAATGACGTAAACGAAAATGGTGGAACACACACACGTATAACAAAGTAAAACACGTACAACTACTTATCTAATAAGCTACGGTAAGAGATAAAGAGAATAAGCTAATAAGAGAAGAGAATAACAACACACACACGTATAACAAAGTAAAACACGTACAACTACTTATCTAATAAGCTACGATAAGAGATAAAGAGAATAAGCTAATAAGAGAAGAGAAAAAGAGATGAAGAAGAGAGATTTGGAAGGTAATTCATTTCATACGATTAAGGAACAAAGCTTACGCAACATACATGAATAACCAACAAGTAAAATGAGCTCCCTACCCTTCTATTTATAGGCAAGGGATTAGGGCAACTCTTACAATAATGTATCTAGAAGAATTAACACTTAAATGGGCGGTCCATGGGCTTCTAATGGACCGCACCTAAATTGCAAACATAAAGCCCTATTTAAGCTACATATATCGACATGGTCAAGACTTGACATATTATAAAAAACGTGTTCCTAACAATATCCCCCTAAGTCTTGATCATCAATGTAGCTTGACGTCATCTTTGCTTCTATGGCTTCTGACGTCTTTATAATCTTTGTTTCTTTGTTCTTGTTCTAAGATGATATGATGTTGTCTCGATCTGCCAATCTCCAAAGTCTTCTCGTCTTCTCCTTCATGCTCATATGTCTTTGACTAGTTTTCTGCAACATTTTCTCACTTTTCTATCTTAAACTTGAGAAAGGTTGAGGTGCTTGAACTTTTGAATTTACTATATCATATGTTGAACTTTTGTTGTTACTGAGTCTTTGAGAGAACATTTCTTCAAGATATGAACATGATGGAGTCTTGATGGTTGAACTCCAGATCCTCAGCAGCAGCAACAGCATCAGCACGAACCAACCGGTACTTACAGGCTCAGACTCGAGATCGTCAACAGCATAGTGTGAAGACTTTCTCAAGTCTTAACCCGGGCCATTCTGAACCGGATTCCTCTGAAAGGGATAACACGGACACACCGAAGTGCACCCATGATTCAGTGAGTCGCTGGAGATCACCCCACGACTGTAGACCGTTTGGAGCAAACACTAAGCGTAACCCACAAGGAGTTACCAAAGTGACCTGCTGTCAGGGCTGTTTGATGTTGACCCTGGCAGGATTTCCATTCAATCATTGATAATCACAATTGTGACTTCTCTCATGAATGTTCTTGGCAGATTGCTATGATCTGCGAAGGACACTTTCCTAATTTACAGCTGATGCCCATGATGTAGAACACCAGAGTAATTCTAAGTGTACCTAAGAGATCTTTGATGAATCTCATGGCTCTAGACTCAATTAGTGCACATTTGTTTAGTCGTCGAAGGCGTGGAGCAGATTGCCTCCTTTTCAATATCAACACTCTCGTAATGAGAGGTCGATAGATTATGAAGGGTTCTCCGTGTGAATGAAACAAATGTCTTTTGAGAGACACTTGAGTGGCTTAGAAGGTTTAGTGCAGTGCGTCACTGGGTCCATGACGTCTTTAGTCTTCAATACCGGTGATGCTCATCAACCAGTAGATTATGAATTGAACCCGGTGTCTGCCCTAAGGTTGAACAAATGGAGGGCTATTTCTTTTCACCCTTTTCTTTGCTTTTCTTTTTCATTCTTCAACCCCTTCTTTCTCCGTTCATTCATTTTCTCCTTTTTTTTTATATATATCATACCTAGGACTTTCTAGTTCTAAACTATTGGTATTGTCCTTGGGTAGATCCCTCCGGCTCTGGCGGATCATAGGACGGTTTTCCCTAACCTTAGTCACCTTATAACTCCATGACTATCCTAATGATGCCATAAACCAAACCATTGAAAATCTCTCAAAGTGTCGATAATTGTAAAGACATTTTGTTGACACCTTGAGAGTTTGATGATTTTCAGAAATACTCCCCCTTAACATGTGCGCATAAGTAATAATTTTGAAATTTGCACATGCCGGAAAGAGTTGGCACTTTTGAATTGATTGATTTTCAATGAACATGACCATCGCGATACACGCTTACATCACTAGTATAACTAGCTTGAAATTATTACCCGTCCAGATCACATTTAAAGAAAATCGCTCAAAATCGGTACATTCTACTCAGACACGTCCTTTGCGAGACACGCTTACATCACCAGATAAACTGGCTTGAAATTATTACCCGTCCGGAACATGTCCTTTCGACTACTGACTTTTCCTATCGTCAGTTCGAGGGTCAATTCTGAGTTTGAGCACTAGTGAGATTCCAGTAATGAGACACCATATTTTAATCATCTTTTACTTCTCCCCCACAAAAATAGCATACTCATGATGTTTTTGAAAAACGTTATGATTAAAATATGCTGATTTTTCTTTTTAGGGAAGAATTTCAAGAACTTTTATATTTCAGAACAAAGAGTATATTTTCAAATACTCCCCCTTAACAAGGGAATACTTGTCCTTATGAGCAGAATGTTTGAACAACTTTAGAAAATATTCTGGTTTAATTCTGCTCATAAGAAAGAAGCTTTCGCTTCTTTTTCAGGATTGAGGCACTGAAGCGTACCTCAGGGTCCTTTCTATAGGGTCCGGGTTGTACACTGTTATGTGTGCACAAGCCGTAATGTCACAGGCCAATGGTAAGAATAATGAATAAGAATTATGAATTATGAACTCAAGTGCTTACATCAACCTCCTTTGTTAAACTTGGTGAATTTTGGGTCCGTCTTCTGATATAGTCTGATAGGAAATGGTGGACGACCGCCCACATAACTCTCAAGTCTCCTAATCTGATCCCTCCGGTACAACCTTCTTTCAATCTTCAAGATGAACTGCATTACTTGTTTGAGCTCATTATGTGTCCACCGTGTTGACTTTTTCAACTCATGATCCCGAACTCTTAGAACTAACCCATCTCTAACGTTTTTCAGCGTATCGTCACAGAATTTATGTATCTCGTGAAATGACATGAAATGGTTTGTGTGTGTTGCACTTCTGTAGACGAACCCAAAGACTGGGTATTTCTTCATGGTATATTGAGCATCGCGGTTGTTTTCCAAGAACATTATGGGCTCAACGAGATTCAACTTCTGCTGATAACTTTCCACTCCTAACTGAAGATCTTCTACTCGTTCTTTAATTATCGTTCTTCGGATGAAGTGGCAGATAGCTGCACTAAAAGCATACTGAAGATCGGTAGAGAGATGTTGCAGTTTTCCTTGTATTTTGATGAGGTATAAGTCTTCAATATCATTAAGACTCAAGTTAGGAAAATCTGCTTCTGAGAACGAGTAGAGCTGGTTGTCATGTCGTCTGACGGTGATCTCAGATAAGAATGTGTAATCATACTTCTTTGATCCTGAAACCCTAATCACTGCCATGATCCTGAGGTCACTGAAGACTTGTTCTCGAGACTTTTGGCTAAGTTTGTACTTGTACCAGTTCTTCCTTTTATCATACCAGTGATGGATTCCTAATTCAGCATCACGATCATAGATCACTTGTTGTTTGATGAAGATCTTCTGGTGAATTGCAGCTTCCTCAATGGCAGGATTTTGGTAACTTGCTGCAGGAGTGAAGGTAATTGAAGTTGCATACTTTATTTTGCTTGATGGGCCAGGCATGAGTAGTTCAAGATCTTTGTTGAAAAAGAACTGGAAGGGGATTTCTGAAGTTCCATGAGGTTTTCTGATCACGGGTAGTGGCTTAGTCTAGTCTGTGATGTATGGATGGTTTTTGTTGTTACGGCCACCCACCCTGAGTATGTCTGGATTCGTCCAGTCAAACTCACTTAACATTGCACGAGCAATGTTTTCAAGGTGATATTCCAGCTTAGCCGCATTTGCAGATTTGTCTTTAAGAAGAATGAAGGAATCATTTTTGATCCTACGAAGTTCTCTCTTTGTCATTTTCTTCACATTTAGAGTATGTTTGATTTTGTGTGTAAATTCAAACGTACTGTCTTCAACTTTAGAAGCTTCGTCGTCTTCGATCTGAGCACTGGCAAGTTGATCAAACCATTCATTGTCGTTCACATCTTCATCATCATTAAGCCATGTGACAACAACTGGCTTTTAAGAAGATTTCTTGCTGCTAGATGGCTTTGATTTGAAAGGTTTAGACTTTGGTGGAGATGGTAGTGGTGATTGTGGTTGATCTTCTTGTGTTTGAAATTCCACATTTTCTTCATGAATATGCTCAGAATGATGTTCAGTTGCTGTAGGACCAGATTCAGGGTTTGGTTGAGGTGGAGAAGAAGTTGTGGTTCCTGTAGGCTCAGCAATGTGAATTACAGATCTGCTACCATTCTTTTGTTTCTTAGTAGTAGGGTCTGGATCTTGTTCATCATCATCACGTTTCCTCTTGCCCTTATCTGCTGAAGCCTTACAAGATTCCATATTTTCTCGAATAGCATTCAAGATGGACAGTTCAGTGTAATTGAGAGAAGATTTTGCAAGCAACTTGGTGTGGAGAGCATCTTGAAGATCCTTAACAGAATATTCCAAAAGATGTTGTTGCTGAATCTTCAAAACTTTGATCTTTTCTTCAAATGTAGTATCAACATAAGCTTCAATGATTTTCTGAAGATCAGGAATGTACTTCTTGATGTAATGCCTTGTATTTGCTTTCATTTTAACATCAACATCAGATTCTAGAAACTCATCCATCTTTAGCTTAGTTTGCTGCATCTCTTCCATTTGTTGAGACAAGTTCTTGACTAAGATTTCCATCTCAGCCAATTTTACACTTGTTTGTTTGTCCTTCTTGACATGTGCAAGCTTCACTGCTTTCTTAAGTTTTCTTGCAGCAGGAGATACAGCTTCCACTTTGGTAACACGGGCAATTCTTTTCACATGCTTACCTTTCAAGGCCGATTTGATACGATCAGAAATTGTTGCTTTTATTTTAGGTGATGGTGATTTCTTCGGTGATGGAGTAAGTGAGGGAATTGGTTCATCAGATTTAGGTGTTGAGTCCTTAGGAGATGAAGGTGGAGGTGTAGGATTCTCGGGAGGTGACCCAGGAGGTATGTTTGGTTTAGGTGATGATATAGGTGAGGGTTGAACTGGTGGTGATTTCTGCTCCTGTTGAGGGTTATTAACAACCATAGCAAGTTCGGGTGGAGGAACTGATGGAGAACGGATGTAGCTATCGGCTTCCAAGTCAGCTTGAGCATCCTCCTTACGTTTCCTTTCTAATTCCTCTTGTCTTGCCATTGCTTCCTCAAGTTCCTTAGCAGCTTCAGTTGTCTTATTGCCAAGAATTTCCTTTTCATCTTCAGGATTCCAGTCCATATTGTCTTGATGGTGTAGTTCCTCCCCCTGGTTATCATCAAACATGGAGTCTGAGATTTCCCTGTCAGTTAAGACTATATTGCTCTCCTGATCATTCTCCTTCTCATTCTGATCTTGTGCTTCCAAGTCGGGTTGGTTGCTGAGGAATGACAGATTCAGCCTTATCGGGTTGAATAACCGTATCAGGCTGAATCGTGGATGTAGCAACTCCAGATCCTCCGGGTTGATTAACCGGATTAGTGTGGATCGAAGCTGCTTCTTGAACGGTGCCTGATCCTCCTGCTCCTTGCTTCATTTCATACTCCCTTTGTTTCTCAACAGCCAATTGTGCCCTTCTTTCTTCATCCTCCTTAGTTGACTTTAGACTCAACTTTTGTGCATTTTCAAAGTTGATCTGATTTTGAAGTTCAGCTTCTTCAACAGTCATAACAACAGGAGTCTCCTCTTCTGATTCAGTTGCTTCAGAGTCAGAGTCTTCATCAATAATCCCAGATGGTTCAGATTTTGGTTGGGGTTTACTAGGTACTGTTCTTTTGAGAGATCTTGGATGTTGTTTCTTTGGTAGTGAGGTACTTGATGCACTGCCAGTCTTAGACCTGCTTCGAGAACGGGTCTTTGTGGATCCTGACCTTTCAACCAAGTTAGAAAGTCCCACTCGACGTTCATGGAATGTCTTATCATATGCAAGATATGCTGGAGTTTCTTTTATTTTATCGGTCATTAGAAACTCTGGCAGTCTTGTCCCTTGTTTGTGCGTGCTCCCTTTGGGAAAGTAGACTTTGCGGAAAGTTTTATCCAGCTTGTATGGATGAATCTCTTGATCGGTAGGTCGTCGATCAATGTCCTTATGTAAGTCAAGCAGATAACTTATGAGAAATTTGGTGTAACGGATAAAAGGGATTTGTTTGAAAGCTTTCCGCATCTGAAATAGTATATCTTCCCAGATAAGAGCTGCAAAGTCAATCTTTTCCTGGTTCACGAACCCCCAGAAGAATTGAAGATGACTTAGTCTTGGGTGCTCAAAGCCACTATCTCTACCGGATATTGAACGAGTTATAATGTAGAAGATAGTTCTCCAGGGCTGAGGTATGTATTTAGCATTGACTTTAGAGATCTTGGTTAATGGTGTGTCGGGTTGAACATCATAACCAATGTCTACAAGGAATTGCATGATTTCAGATTCTGATGGTGTCGGGTAGAATTGGTAGGAAGGTTCAGGTGCATCTGGAAGGTCTAAGGCTTTGCGGAGATGATTAGGTGTGACTCTGATCCTTTTACGATCCAGTTGGCATGTGAAGTACTTGTCATCACTGCTTAGTGTGAAAGTATCCCAGAATTGATGTATGTACAGTTCTGGAATGGTGTCAGAGCTGTCAAGAAGGTTTTTGCACTTATGAGCTTTGAGAATTTCCACAGCAATCTGGCAGCTCGGGTCAGAACACTTTATCTTATCAAGCTCTACTCGTGCATTGTTTTTCCCAATCTCCAAAGAATACCCATGAGGAAAAACTTCTTCTTTAGTGAGTGTTGGAAGAGGTTGTGGTTCTGGTGTAGCCATTTGATGTTATCTGAAGCAACAATCAAGTACAAATATACAATATACATGATTGTTAGCATATGTTAAAACTAGATACAGCACATGGCATCCATTTGCATTTATGATTGGTTGTTACATGCTTGATCAAAGAATTTATCAAGATATTACCAAATTCCATAAAATTTGATTCATTTCGATAAGTATAAAAGATATACCTAAGGAAATAGATCAAATTCTATAAAATATCACAATTGCGATAATTATGGCAATTGCGATAATTATGCAATTGCGATAATTATCCATTAGCGATAATTAGGCAATAGCGATAATTATGCAATAGCGATAATTATGCAATACCGATAATTAGGCAATAGTGATAATTATGCAAATAGCGATAATTATGCAATAGCGATAATTATGCAATAGCGATAATTTAGGCAATAGCGATAATTAGGCAATAGCGATAATTATGCAATAGCGATAATTATGCAATCGCGATAATTTTGGCAATCTCGATAAACTATTATACAAGAGTTTTCGATAACTTTGAAGATGAACAGCCACGCAGATTTTTATCGAAATTCATTATAACTTAGATTTAACAACCACATATTATCTTAATCAGTTTTTATGACTAATCTAAACAATCTTTCCAAGTTATAACAACATTCATCCATAAAAACTCAAAAATCAAACTGCTAGTGTTCGTTGTTCTTCATAAACCCTTAAACTCAATTAATCCACTTAACATGTTTCTGGGCACAATCTAAGCATGCATACATTCAATTAAACTCAAAACAACAACATCCCAACATACAAATTACACAATAACACTCATATACAGATTTCCCCAAATTTGTCGCTTAAACCCTAAAACATAATTCTAACGATTTAAAGTTTCTAGGAGTGATTAAGCATACAATCTTGGTATATTATCAATATCTAAGCATTATCGTACAATTTTTCTCAACTAAAACACACTCATTCGAAGATCCCTATTTTTACGCAAACCCTAGAACTAAAATCCTCATTGCACATAGTTACCAGGTGTCAGCATAGGTGGAGTGTCCTGAGTTCCAGCCTCATGTCGGGATTGCTGACTGCTGATTGCCTCACACATCTTGTTAAACCAATGTGGTTCTCTGGAGTAGGATGGATTGTTCAGCATTTGATTCTGTTGCATGATTTGTTGTGGGGATACTTGTGGTGGAGAGAGAAATTGATGTTGTTGCACGAATGCTTGTTGTTGTTGATACTGAGGATGAAATTGCTGTTGTTGAGGATATTGTTGAAGCTGATAGTAGTAATTGAAGTGAGGTGGTTGAGACATGTCTGGATCTTGAAGATTATTAAGATTTGTGTGATGAGTTATGTTAAGTTGGTTTTGGTTAACTGAAGATTTTTGTCCAATTGCGATAATTACTGTTCACCCAATTGCGATAAGTACTGTTCACCCAATTGCGATAAACTCCAAATAGCGATAAGGAAAATAGAAATTGCGATAAAACTTAAAATTGCGATAAAAATGACAATTTGAATAAGTTATCTTAAATTGTGATAGAAAAGGCAATTTGCGATAATTTATCAGAATTGCGATATTTTATGGCAATTTCGATAATTTTATCTAAATTCCAATTTCAATAATTCTCAACTCTTATACAAGAGAAGAGAAGCAACCAAGTAGAAGTATTTTCACTTTCTTATACAAGGAAGTAAAATACTGAGTCCCAATGCCGATAATCTGAAGATCTACCAATTGCGATGAAACCCTAACTTGTCGCTATTCGAATCGCGATAAACCCTAACTTGTCGAAATTCACCCAGAAGCCAAAATGCACTTTTCACCAACTTTTCCAATACGCGACTTTCCCGGATTTCACTAAAACGTCTAGAAAACCAATAACAAACCGATTGTTTTGATTGTTAACGATTAGAAACCACAAAGTATGATGAAATTTAAGATCAATAGCGTTGTAAATGGAAATTTGATGAGATTTGTGGAGCTTTTTGACGAGATGATGAACACGTACCAATAAAAAGAGATTACCAATGAAACTAGAACAGAAACCTTACTAAATCTTTAAAACCAACCTAAAATACGATTAGATCTACTCAAAACACTATCCTAACTATCCCTTTGGCGAATGATACCACTTGTAGGTCGTGTATATCTCAACAACACATACACGTATAGCAAAGTAAAACACGTACTACTACTTAACTAATAAGCTACGATAAGAAGAAAAGAGAATAAGCTGATAAGAGAAGATAATAAGATATGAAGAAGAGAGATTTGGAAGGTAATTCATTTCATACGATTAAGGAACAAAGCTTATGCAACATACATGAATAACCAACAAGTAAAATGAGCTCCCTACCCTTCTATTTATAGGCAAGGGATTAGGGCAACTCTTACAATAATGTATCTAGAAGAATTAACACTTAAATGGGCGGTCCATGGGCTTCTAATGGACCGCACCTAAATTGCAAACATAAAGCCCTATTTAAGCTACATACATCGACATGGTCAAGACTTGACATATTATAAAAAACGTGTTCCTAACATTATATATACTTATTAGGCACGTTAGAGGTTTTTGAAAAAGCCATTAACATGGCGACTAAAATTTTGTCGCAAGATATACAAGTTACATTTTCTAAAAAGTGGTAATCTTCTACATAAAGGATCAAGTTAACGCAACTATATTTTGACAACAAATATTACAACAACATGTACAAGTGATAAAGTGAAGTATGAACTTGCGTGCATGACCTTGTTTTCGAACCTAAGACGTATGTATTATTTAGGTCGCGATTAGAGTTATCGGGCTTAAATTACCGTTTGCCAATTTATCAATTGAAATTTGCTTTTGATAAGGTGAGTTCTCGTAGCCCCATTTTTTTTAACATGTTTTACCTTGGGGTGGAAATGGTACTAAATGCTTACAAATGTTTTTATGTTGTGATCTACTGTTTCGTGGTTTTTTGGACAATATGTGTGTTTTGGTTGCAATATGTGCCTTACTGTGTGAATTCAGATTGTGTGACTTAGCTTGAACGTGCGAACTATTTTGTGATGTATTGTGGGTACAATTTTGGGAAATTGCACCCATTATATCATTTGGGAAATGCACCCAGTATATCATTTGGGAAGTGGCACCCAGGCTATGTGTGGATCAAATATGCATGTTTTTGAGTCTGTGATAGTTGTGATCCTTACTATGTACTCATATTTGTATATCTTGCTCACTATTGTCCTACGCTATTATTCACAGCTTCGTGGTTTAACATCTAAACCTATGAGCTCACCAACTTTATGTTGACGTTTTCTAGTACCATTTTCAGGTGGATCATTACTAAAGTATTTGAAAGCACATTTATCGGAGCTAGACTATTTAATACATATTTCTATGATTGTCAAGATGTCAAGATTTCAAATGAGACATGCTTCTCTTTTAAATTTGGTCGAAGAATGTTTTGTAAACTATTACTGAAATAATTGTAAGGTGTAAATCTATGATGTTATGCAATGTGCCTTTCTCAGTTACATCCCGTGTTTCCACCTTTGACGGGGTGTGACAGAATGGTAGCAGAGCCTAAGGTTATAGAGAATACCGGTTTTTCACAAATAAAAACCTCAACTATAACCAGATTAAAGTCTTTATAAAACCCCAAACATGCTACGAGTCGATTAGCCCGAGCATTCCATCATTTTTCCTAAATTACGCATAACCTATTCAGGAGCGATCATAGGATGATAGGGGTAGTTACCTTTCATCATGCTTGGTTGGAGTCGGAGTCTAGATCACCTGAAAATGCATTGGTTTATGTGCGTGCATCTGCCTTACGTGTTATGTGTATCTATGGTTATGATGCTTTGCCTTCTCTGTGTTGAAGCTTTTAGCTTCTAGGACAATATACGTGCTTGCAATTGTGTACCTAAGTGCTTTGATTTGATTTGATATTGTGTGACGAGATCTGATATGTTATGATGTGTTTTGAGTTGAGTTGATATGACATGGTTTGATTTGAATCAAGCTAGAATATTTTTGTACCATTCCCCATACTCGTGCGTTTGATATTATTTATCCCTATACGCAAACAAAACTCATACTATATATTTTGCTAAATATATATAGCGATACGTTATTTTGAAAACGTTACCTTGGGTAGACTATTTTGGATACGTTATTTTGGATGCGCTATACAATTTTGAATACTATTTTGAGAGGTCAACATTGGTTTCGCTATTTGAAAACGCATTATATTGATATGCTAATTTGAGAATTTGTTTATCATCAAAGACGTTAAGCCTTTTAACGACACTTAACTTAATTTCATGACAGTTCTTGTTTGATGAGTTGTGAAATTAAGTTAAGTTCAAATCTTTACTCGGTTTAATGTTGGTTGATAATTTGGTACTATTTGAAAACAATTTTGGATACAAGATTTTCTGGTATTGCCCTATGCCGTTATGTCACATGCCTTGTCTCCCCACACCACTCCCTTTATTAGCAAGCCTGAACACACTGCATTATGAGCCGATGAGTCGGTTGACACCATTAGTTGCCTTAGGAAGCAACCCGCCAATCAAAATGGACACATTAATGGCTTAGTTGTATGATTCAAACCTTAGAGACTACAAGTGAGATAATAGGACTCATGAGAAGCAGTGACCTTGTTAATCGAGTTGTTTGTGTTGACCATGATAGCGAGGTTCGTCTTAGTGTTCGCGTTCCGGAGATGGTGCTGATTTAGATAATTCAAATCCTGTTTGTCAAAATTTTTGGTACAAATGAAAGAGTTTCTTGCGAACGTTATAAAGGAGGATGAACTGGTAATCTTTGTTAATTGGACCGTGTTATGATGTTTCTTGTAAACAAAATTTGGTTGACAGTCGAAACTGTTTTAGAATGTTTTGAAATAAATTTGTGATTTCAAACGGTCGGAATGTTCTAGTATAAAAATCGTTTCAAATGTTTGTCCAAATGTCAATTTTCATGAAAATCAAAAATCTAAACCACATATGAAAAATCGTTATTTTTCAAGTTACAAATTTTGCAAACCTATCTTTTCACATGACTTAGCCATCACAAAATTTCAAACAAAGTTGCGCCAAAATACACTAATGGTCAAAAGTTTATAATGTCTTATTCGAATAAATGTTGTTAACAACTTCAAAGACCATGCCTCCAAGAGGGAACACGTACCATTCATGGACAAACCTCGGGAACAATCATAGTGCCTACATAGTATACGACCTTAGAAGTGAAACGAACACCTATGACCGAGACTGGTGTGCCGTGCCTTGACACTATTCTTTCGAAGCGCAACTTCCCTACTCATCCCCGAAGATAAGTCTCTCGTAATGACCGAATCGAGTTAGACTAAACAATCAGTGTGCAATTACTTAAGAGACAGCGTGGCCTTTCGGAGTCCTAGTCACAATGGGACATGACATCTTACCTTTGGATATCAAGAAGTTGCACTTGACCATAAGACCTTTGCCTTTCACTTGTAACAAGATCTCTCGACGTAGTATTTACTTGGCAACAATTTTGAGTTGTTATATATTAGTCATGCCTAGAGGAGTTGAACACTTAGACGTAAAAGTTTCACATAATAATGATTTTCGAGCGTTCCAGATCATTGCCACCAGGTTCTGCCCACAGACCTTTTGATTCATAGACCATCGTCTTCAACTATTCGTGCGTACCTGACGACACATTCTTCCCTAATGTTTTCACACCAAGGGTTTTTCCAATAGAAGCCTTTTATCAGCTGTGAGGCTATTAATGATCTCTATCCTCATTGATTGAACTCTATTGGATTCTACTTTTTCTTTCGGATGAGTACGTCAACAAATCTTTCCTACATAAAAAGGACACCAACATCAAAACTCTTCACTAACCCTATTCACACTTTTGCCTGAGTATGATAACCTCCTCATGAAACATGTACATAAGACTCTTGTGATCTGTACGGATAAGACACTGCGTACCATACAAACACCGCCTTTTATGATATTATTTCAAAACCACGACTGCCAACTCCTTTTCATGAGTTGGGATATTCCTCCCCATTTCCTTCAATTGCCTTGGAACAACTTTCTTCACATTAGAAATCATTCATTTTTACTTCATCAACCTTCGTGGACGTCGTACGTTCCTTCATTCGGAGACACAACCTTGACGATTTTTCTAGCACATATGATTTTTTCCCTCTCGATTGTTGGTCAACAACTCCCTCCCAATAGCCACGTCAAATTCACTTAACTACACTGTAAATTTATTTCACCAGATTTTCTCCCTATCAATGCCCCTGAGAATACCATCAATGATTCCTTCAGCAATAAAATTTCCCCCCATCCACAAAATTTTCAACTAGCGTTCCATTTAATTCCTTTGATCCACGACTCATGCGATGGCATGAAGAAGAAATCGCAAATCATTTTTGGCACCAGGCGTCGGACGGAAGAAAGTATGTTATAGACGATGAAGATACCAGACACAACACCCGATACTACCCTTACCTTCTCATCTCTTTAAAAGCTCGTCCTTTATCCTTAAATTCTCCATTTTCTTATCATGATTGATCTTGCCGATAGCGAATCATATGTGGTTCACCCCTTTGGCGAATGCCTTGACTCTTGTGAGTCTACAAAGATCGCGATCTTCACAATTCAACTAAGTAGGTGCAGCTTTATGTAAAGTGACCTGGATGGCTACACTAGCATCAAGTGCTCGTGCCAAATCTATGACGTGCCATCCTCATACACCATTTCGCGTCTATAGGTCTAAACTTCAACGGACTTGTTTTCATTGTTACTACGTTAGAGATCTTTATTACTTGTATGAAACCTTTGGAACTACAAAATCCTTCAACCATTTTGAAACTTGATGAAGGCTAGTTAGATGCCGACTGATTCCCTTTTTCCTCATGGATACTCGACGTTCTGCAAAGCGTCGTGACTTGACGATAATTCTTTACATACGCCAGGGCTACTTCAGCCTATCTCTTCAAGTTTGGGAAACCTCATTCAAGCCTGCCTACGTAGTCTCATAAACAAAGTTTCTTTCCCTGTCGCCTCTACTAATATTCTCTGAGTGACAAAAATTTCCTCAACGGTACCCTTGATTTTCTTTGCTAATCCCACTAACTTCAGCCGTAAGTACCTATTTGTTGTTTTAAGCAAGTCCTTAATTGAGCCAAATCATCGAAGACGTTAAATTCCTCTTCTTAATGACTTGATTAGTGGCCTAATCTCGTGACAGTTCTTGTTTGATGAGTTGCGAGATTAAGCCAATATCAAGTTATTACTTAGTTTAAGATTTCGATGATTTTTCTCGAAGACGGAAGGGCTTATTCCATCGAATTTAGTCACCTGATAGTTACCTTCGACTGCCCATCGCATTTCACTCAGAAGTACGAATTTGGACTAAGACGACATAGGTTACAACTTTTAGTAGTATTTATCTTGTCACATAAGTTACGACCGTGACATTGAATCCCTGATTCAAATTTTAGTGATCTTGTCATAACTTTGACCTTCGTTAGGTTCTACGTGCAGGCGCTAGCCTAATTCCATAAGAGTAGGAAAAATCGTTGATTCTAAAATAGGTGGCTAGATCGTTTACAGCAGACTAGCAGTTTCGTTAACAGAAATCGGTCATATGGATTTACGAGCAACCCATGAATTTTAGTGATTTACGTGTGAGGAACTTATCATTCCATAAGATGTTAGCTTGGTGATCTATTTCGTGTTGTGAAAGAGCTAACCAGAACCCTCGATAGAGAAGTGAGCAATTTAGATGAGACAAGATTCTAATAAGTCATTAGAACTTAAACTGTGGACATGAGTTACTTGGGAACGTAAGGGCAAGGTGAGAATTGAGTACCCACATGATGAAGCGAAAAGTGTACCGCTTTTAGGGGGTCATTTAAGCCCTAAATCGTATTTATTTGATCAAATATTGCCCTAAATCGTTCCTTTTGTCATTTTAGGTACTTTGGAGAAGAAATCTGGAAAAGGAAGCATTTTGGACGTTTTTGGAGCATAAAAGTGAAGAAAACGACAAAGTCTCAAAATTATGCTGGAAAGTACCTTTGACGACGTCAGGGATTGTTCCAGACGGCGTCACGGCTTGGCAAAAAAGGTGGATATGAAAATTACTCATGATAAGCCAGAGAATTTTGCAATGGAAAGTCTGACGGCGTCACCCTTTGAAGTGATCAAGGTCGTCACGGTTTAAGCTAAAGAGGGACGGCGTCAAGCTCATTTCTGACGGCGTCAAGCTTTGATAAGCCAGAGCGGATTTTGGAGGTCTAAAGAGGGACGGCGTCAGGAAGGCCATCCGGGAACCCTAGACACGGCGAGGTGACGGCGTCAAGATCTATAACGTGTCGCCGTCAGCCCTTAAACTCTATATATAGTTTTGCAATTTTTTGTCATTAGTGTGCAACTTTGTGAGGAGAAACCCTAAGACGAATTTCTGCCATTTTTAAGGGTTTTCATACCCTTGGATCTCCCATGTTTAATTGAAGATAAGTAATTGTTTAATCAATCAATATGTCTATGTGTTGTTTGATTACATCTTGTTCTTGTCTTTTGATTAACATGCTAGGCTAGATTTATCTTGTGTTTGCTTAGATCTAATGAAACCTAGCTATTGATTATCGGTTATTAGTGTGTTATTAATTGTATTGGATGATTGTTCATCGATGTTAGGCTTAAGAAAACTGGCTAACCTCCTATTCGGTAACTTGCTTGAACGTCTTAAGAAACATGAACCAATGCGTACTAGGTTTTTATGGTTGTATTTAATGCATGAGCGAATTCTAGTGATCCCATGTTAGGAGCTTCCTAGCCGGCTCGACATAGGAGTGAAGTAGGAGCTTGTAGAGTTGGGGAAGTACGTACGCCACCCCACGATTGATATTGAGGAATACACCCGTCATCCACGCAATTAATACACACTAATCAACCGGTAAAAGATAGTTAGGGAGTAAGGAAATCTAAGTAAACACATTTCTCTCCACATAAGTTTCACAACTCTTTTCATTTTCAGTTATTTTATTTTATTTGCATTTGTAGTTATTTGGGTTAGTTGACTAGCAACTAATTCCGCCCACTCCTTCAAACCTGAGATTTTACTTGCTTTCATAAAAAAAATATAAAAATACAAAAAAGAATCTTCCCTCACCATTAGACCTACTAAAGTAGTTTTTCATACCTAACGAACATTATTCCCTGTGGAGAACGATCAATCCCCCGTACTTACCACTACACTATACTACATCGGTCAGGTACACTGCCTGGTGGGGTTGTAAGCCTCTTGAGATCCCTCGAGAGGTAAAACCTGTTGTAAGGTTGCAAAACCACGCATCACCACATTTTTGGCAATGGTACTAGCTGAATTTTGGGCACAAAATTCCTGTAACGGGGGTGTACTGTAGCAACCGGCATTTTTAGGGCAATACTTATTTATAAAACTCGAAACCAGTTGCGGCAGACGATGATTTTTCCAAACTTATTTGTGACAACTGGTAAATTTCAGGAACATTTTAAGTTACCGCATTTCGTTTTAAAATAAATATTTTATCACTAAGACTTAGGCTATATTTAGTCTACAATGCTCCAGTACCTTGCTCCTACTCCGGTTCACAATTTTAAACTCTAAAACAATTTCCTTTTCTTAAAGTACATACGGTTGTCGATTCAACAAACACTATTCGCAATTCAAAATTTAACACCCGATATACCCAATTCTCCCAACAGTTATTTCTAACGTATTTTTTTATACTTCCTAAATTATTACAAAAGTTTCAAAAATATTTCCTTACACCAAAAATAAATTCTTTATATTCTACGTTTATTTACGTATAACTTTCGTTAATCGCCAAACCAACAACTAATACCTATTTTTAACACCCAATACATACAATATATATATTCTTGTATCAAAACAACACATTTTATCCCATTTTTCCCACATGTGCCCCCCTTGCCTTACAAATAATAGTTAGACAAAATTTGTAATCAACATTTATTAACCAAATGAACAACAACATGAGCACAAATCATGATTCCAAAATTTCAAAGGCTGAATGGCTGCCTCAACTTGTCCCCCCCCCCCCCATACCTTTCAGCCATACTCATTAATAGCTAGTCCATCATGATCTTGACTTTATTATTAAGCCTTTGAAATACTCTTAGTATAAATAGACCACATTATCCTCATTTTGCACCTAACTAGTTCAAGAAAAAGAAAATATCCTCCCATCTTCTATGCACAAATCGACACACTATAGGAGCAAGGAAGGAGAGATCTTAATTGTAGCTAAGTTCAAGCATACTTAGGGTATTCTAGCAAGGGTTTGGAACACTAATCTTGGGGTTAATGAAGTGTCTTGCACTCTTATCTCACTAATCACTTTTGTAAGTAATCTTACACTACAAAAACTTCATGTTTTTCTTTATGACCTAATGCTAGTCAAGCATATACTTAGTTATCACTTGGTACATGTTGATAAAGATTTACATTCACAAAGATCTTTTAGCAAAAGATTATGTTTTGAACAAGTTTTGATTTCAAGAAAACAAGTTAGTAAAACTCTTCACAGGAAAGTGGTAATAAACCTTATAAACATGAATGTTAGTAAACTTGTATATTTAAATATTTTTGAGGAATATTTACATGGACCTTAGAATATTGGTGAGTTTATGATTAGATCATTATTATTATGTTGAGAAGTTGATGGAGGAACTAGGACTAAAATTGAAAATGTGGTTAAGTGGCTAAAATGACTAGAAGATTTGTAAAAATAGTTTGGCATTCTTAAAAATAGATGCTGTCCCGTTTTGATAAATACAGCAACTCAGTAACTTGGTAACCATTTTAAGCTAGAAATATAGAAAATAGACTCAATAACGAAAACGTAGCCACTTGAATGATTTAAAACGGGCTTGTAACGAAAAAGATACGCTAGTTTCAATTTTTACGACGAAAACTACATTTTTCAGAAAAATAAATGAATCTGTCCAGAATTTTAAAAAATAAAAACTGAGGTTAAATGGTATCTAGACTAGCCGAGACCTTAAAAATCCTATGGTACACTTAAATACCTTCGCGAGGATAGGTCAAACTTAAGAAACGAAGCTATGACGCAAAAGTTATGGCCAAAAGAAGGTTTACGTCAACATATACGTTGACAGCCTATTATTTTCTCTATTAGAAAGCTGTTAGGAATTTTTAAATTGGATTTTGGACCTTTTGGAGTAGATTTTAGCTAAAATGACGTAAACAGAATTGGTGGAACATTATATATACTTATTAGGCACGTTAGTGGTTTTTGAAAAAGCCATTAACATGACGACTAAAATTTGGTTGCAAGATAAACAAGTTACATTTTCTAAAAAGTGATAATCTTCTACATAAAGGATCAAGTTAACGCAACTATATTTTGACAACAAATATTACAACAACATGTACAAGTGATAAAGTGAAGTATGAACTTGCGTGCATGACCTTGTTTTCAAACCTAAGACGTATGTATTATTTAGGTCACGATTAGAGTTATCGGGCTTAAATTACCGTTTGCCAATTTATCAATCGGAATTTGCTTTTGCTAAGGTGAGTTCTCGTAGCCCCATTTTTTTTAACATGTTTTACCTTGGGGTGGAAATGGTACTAAATGCTTACAAATGTTTTTATGCTGTGATCTACTGTTTCGTGGTTTTTTGGACAATATTTGTGTTTTGGTTGCAATATGTGCCTTACTGTGTGAATTCAGATTGTGTGACTTAGCTTGAACGTGTGAACTATTTTGTGATATATTGTGGGTACAATTTTAGGAAATGGCACCCAGTATATCATTTGGGAAATGGCACCCAGTATATCATTTGGGAAGTGGCACCCAGGCTATGTGTGGATCAAATATGCGTGTTTTGTAGTCTGTGATAGTTGTGATCCTTACTATGTGCTCATATTTGTATATCTTGCTCACTATTGTCCTACGCTATTATTCACAGCTTCGTGGTTTAACATCTAAACCTACGAGCTCACCAACTTTATGTTGACGTTTTCTAGTACCATTTTCAGGTGGATCATTACTAAAGTATTTGAAGGCACATTTATCGGAGCCAGACTATTTAATACCTATTTCTATGATTGTCAAGATGTCAAGATTTCAAATGAGACATGCTTCTCTTTTAAATTTGGTCGAAGAAAGTTTTGTAAACTATTACTGAAATAATTGTCAGGTATAAATCTATGATGTTATGCAATGTGCCTTTCTCAGTTATATCCCGTGTTTCCGCCTTTGACGGGGTGTGACATGTTTTCCAGATCATCAAAGCTAGATAACAGGCTATCTTTGCCATCAACACCACCCAAGATATTGAAATTGTCATTTTAAAAAAATTCAATGAGTGCAAATAAGTATATGGCCAAAATAGTATATCACTATAAACATATCACACCAACTTTAATTGTTGTATCAAATAAACTTTTTTATGAAAACAAAAAATGTTAGTATACCAACACATTCAATCTGTTGATTCGGCAAATACGGATTGTAAAAGCTCTACATAAGCAACCATTTAAGTATAACACCTCTCTGCCATGGGAAAACCTTCCTATATGATCCATACTCATCGATTATTTCACCCCCAAAATGATTGACAATAGCTTCGAAGATTGATTCATCATCTAAGGCATTGGCATATTCTTCTTCAGGCTTAATCGGATTAAAATGCTTACAATTTCCGTTCTTAGATCCTGACATTTTTTGTAATAGTTTATAATCGGGTACGTTTGGTAGTACTGATGTCAGTCTGATGGGTGTGCAGGTGGAGGGGTCAGTAGATTTGGGCATCCATTTCTTGTCTTTTATGGGGATGTGTAAAAATTGGGCGCCAAATACCTACTAAAAACACCTGCCAAAATTATTGGTTGCCCTATCAAGACAACCAACTTTTTTGCTCCAAAAACTACTGCAGTGTTTGATCCAAAATCTAAATGTGATTAAAACAAAAAAAATTCACAATGAAATGCATTTTATGTTGAATAAAACAATAAACATTTATATTAACGCACATCAAACGTACAACCCAAAACATGTGTATACCAACTGACCGTAACAACAGATGTATCACAAATACATCAACTTTTATCTATTTGTTGAACATTTTCTTAGTAGTCATAACAAGTAGCAAAAAAAATGTTTAACAAAAAGATAACGATGTATCCCAAAAAGCTATAGCAGTGCATATACTTTACTTACAATCTTGCTAAACAACCGGTTGGTCAATCTTGAATTGCGGCTTCATTTTCATGACAACAACCCTAGATTGCAACCTTCCATCCCTAAGGAACCAACTTAGTGTTTTTCCAATACCTCCACTAACCCGATGTTTGTGTAGAGCTTTAAAATAGCTCACCATATTTCGCCTCCTCAAAGCTGAAGTTCGTGATCCAAAGTAGAACTTCCTTGAGTATTTCTTTTTCGACACACGTCGACCGGTCCTAGGATGCACACTAGTCCCACCATGTTCTTGAATTGCAGACCCACCCACATCCAGCACAACCTCATTTGCAAAACAGTCACTAGAAACACTTGCCAGTTTGGAACCATGGTACCTGAATACATCATTTTGCCACTCATAAGGTGGCGAGCGAGACCACCCAACATCCAGGGCAGGAACATCAAGACCAACGACACCAGGCATGCAATCTTCATCCAAAAAATCAAACCCATCATCAATAGAGTCACTATGCAAAAAATCTTTTAAAAGATTTTTACATTGAAAATGAATTCCTTTCATTCTAGGTTCTGAAGGAGGTGTTCTTAGAGGAGGTGAACGACCTTCTTCCTCCTCCCATGCAATAAGATGATCAAACGACTTAGAAGTAGCAACTAGCATTGCTTCTTCCTGTTTTTTAAGCTTTGACAATATTTCGTCATCATAAGAATCAAAAGTCAGATTTGGATAATAGAAAATTGCTAGGTTTTGAGGTGTATGGGCAACATACAAATCGATTAAACCATATGCATCAGCCGTATCATACATCTTTCGCATATGACAGTCACCTTCAACCAAAGTCAAGCCTTGTTCTAGACAAACTCTTGGAGAACAAAAATACAAACCTCGAATATCTTGTTCAAGTTTAATGCTTAACAAGTCAAGAATTTGATTAAAGTTCATCCTTTCGAACTTACATACCTTCAATGGCATTATTTTCCCATATTGATACTTTAAGGTTGGCATTTTAAAGAAAACACCATCATAGTGAATCTGAAACACTAGATGTGTAGTAGTAATGACGTGTGACCTGTACACAACAAACGGAAATTTCTTTAAAATCAAATCAAGTTAGCAACTAAGCATGTTACTTTATAAAGTAAAGAAATGCATACCTTTGTTTGATATCATCCGAATCATCTTGGGGGTTTGGAGGGACTTTCTTTGGAAGAGATAGATGAGAGTAGGCCATGATGATTTAACAAGTACTAATGTAATATTGTAGAAGATTTCCTCTTATAGACTACAAAATATTTTCTTACTTTAGTGTTAGTAAGTTAGTCGGACATATGTATAAGAAATGGAAGACATTTGGTTGAATAGGGACAAGGAACAAATAGTGAATGAGTTTGTATATAAAGTAAAGTATATTATAGAGGTATTAAGGGTTGTAGGTGTTAGTAACTTGAAGTGTTTTTTTTTGTTTTTGTTTTTGTATTGTTGTATGAATGCAAAGTTATATGTATGCATGTTGGTTAACTTGACAATGTTTTAGCTATTTACGGTTTTAAGTGGTTTGTTATGTGTATGGTGACAATGATTTATAATATAATGTTGTAAACTAATTTGACAAGGTAAATTATATTGATAACTAAAAGTTTAGAATACAACAAGGACACATAAGATGAACTAAAATAAACAACCAGTTACAAAGGATAATATCTGTGTTTGTAATAAAACCGAACCATCTTTTCACGATACGCTATGGCAACGTCAACGGGGTCATCAACATGCAACGATAGACCATGTGACAAACGATATAGAAATATACACACCCACACACCACAATCACCAAAGATACCCCTTGCTTTGGAACTTTGTCCGCGAGCCTAAACGTAATGTTATATTCACTCGGACGCATTCCATTCTTATCGAAAACTTTGGCACGGTCTAGAACTAGTGGAAGTCGAGCCTGTAGAATAGGATAAAATGTTAGTATACATATACGGGAGATCTTAAGGGACATTTTGTAAATAATGTTATTAAAGATTATCCATTTATTAGCAATGTTTGTCCATAAACAGTTGAATGTTTTTTGTTTTTTGGTGATAGTTAGTTCAGAATATTTGTTAAGCTATTAAAGGTTTATTGTTCCTTGCTTCATATGCAGTGTTGTAACATTTGATTAGTTAACAAACAGAGTATTACATAAAGTTGTTTCATTTCATTATAAGAAGAAAAACAAGTACAGCCAACACCAGAGGTACATAGATGATAAACACAAAACACAAAACACAAAAGACTAGAGTGACAAAAATTAAGAGCAGGCCAGGAATGGAGGTTCAATAGTTCTTGCGCATCTTTTCCAGAAATGAGATTGTATTGAGAACTTTGATTTGAGTTTCACTGATGAGTCTCATCAGTGTCCTATTCTTCTCAAGGTCCTCATCTTGAATATGAAGCAGCAAATCTAAAGACTGATTTGCGAGACTGAACCCAACCACAGTTTGGAGCTGTTTGATCTGGTCACCCCTTGCCTTGCAATGGCGCGCGAGCTCTACCACCTCGACATGAAGTGACTTTATGAGCTTAAAGTCACTCTCAATATTAGTTTTAAACAAACTAGTCAGCAGATCCTTCAAAAGGTTTTGTTGATCCACTGATATTTGAAGTGAATGCTTGTGTGTGTGTCTAAAGTTGAGTAGGGTTCTAAATATGGTACGAAATTGCACTATTAGATGGATCGTTTATATAGAAAAGTGGGGTGACCCTTACATTTGAATTAAGTCAATGTTAATAAATTAGGATAGTAAATTGGTGAATAGTTGGGTCTTGTCAAGTTATTGGATGCAAATTAAGCCAAATATTATTAATGCGGATTAGAGATATGTAATGATTGTGGCCAGAGAGTGTCATAAACTACTCCCGTCCTGTCCACTAATTTACAACACAACCCAATTCAATTTGGGCAACTTGTTATAAAAGTTGGGCAACTTGTTATAAAAGCTGGGCAACTAGGTTGAAACATTGCCCAAATAGACATATGTTATCAACGACCTTTATGTTGTTTAGTTTGAGGTACTTGTATGTGACCTAAATATGGTATTAAACAAAATAATAATCGGTAATTGTATTCTGGTATGATATGGCCGTGTAATATACGTTACTTTTATGTGGTTAACTCTCACTATTTGTTATCCTGTATGGTCTGCATATGTTTAACTAAACAGCTATAATTAAAAGCATATGTTGCACACTAGTGCAGTAGAGTGGAAAAAAGTTAATCATCTGATTGGTATATAGCAACAACGTACCTGTAAGCACTTCCTAACACGGATATACCAGTCACGGGTGTCGTAGTCATATGTGTCATCGCTATCATAGAATGTTACCACTCCTGAGGGTATATGAAAATGGGCAAGACACCAGTGTTTGTCCGTTTCATTGATCGGAATAAAAACCTACAATATAAAGGATTTATGATAAATCCTTATACCAGGCGACATATCTATGTCCATAAATATTTATGCTAGATTTAAACGGACAAAAGACCAGACTCTGTAATCGTTTGGAAATATTTTAAGTCGTTAGTGTGTAATCGTCGTTGGATTGAGGGAGAACCACATATAGACATGATATAACTAATGCTTCAGTGGGTATTCATGAATAACCAGTAAATGTCAAACCAACCAAATGAAAGTAGTGAAGGATAAAGTGAACCAGATGGTATTTATGAATAATGAACCTTGTATTTAAGTTAACCAAAATGGTCATATAAAAACACTTGAGTCATCATCTAAATTTAAGCGTACGCAAATAAACGTAGTACCTGATCAACATCGCTCCATGGACAGGGATACCTCTGGCCATCTGCATAAAACGATAGTGTGCCATTTTGAAGAAGAAGCTGAACAAAGTAACAACTAACCATCACCCAGTTTGCATTATTAGATCTTACATGCCACATGTAGTCAACCCACAAGTCTATGTGATGCGATTTTAACAAAAAAGAATAAGTATTTTAAGAAAGGGTGAGAGGCAAATATGATAGATAAAACATGAATTAGAGTATGCATGTATGCTCACCTGCTCAGTTAGCCAACCTTTTCTAGCAGGGTCTAAGCAAACTAAGCGTAGCCAGAAATTTCGGTCAACGGTGTAGTCTTCGGACCATGGAAATTTACACTTATGAGTGTACCCCGGTTGACCAAGAAATACTTCAATATCATTGGTAAGCTAGACATTTCCCACAGTATGGAACCATCGAGATAGATCCTACAAACGTGGATCAATTTATAAGATAGAATGTAAAAGAGGTAACAAAAGAAAATGTTAACTAAATTTAGTTCATGGAAATACCTCAACCCAAGGCTGAACTCTTGTCAGCAATTCAGTAATAGTTGGGTCATTAACGTTAGGACCGTGTCTTTTAATTCTCTGCCAAACCCGTTCTGCATTGTTGGATTCCGAAACAGGTTCCAAATAATTTCGCCTCTTGCTCGGTGGTAACTGAGCCAAATATCTTTGATAGTGTTCTGAATTCATAAACGCTATTCTTTTTTTCTTCTTCTCCTCCTCCATCTTCAACATGTTATCTTCTTCCAAGCGCAACCTCTTAGCCTCTTCCTGTCTTTTCATGTTCTCTTCTGCCATCATCTTCTCTTCTTCTAACTGCAACCTCTCTTCCTCTGCCAACGCCAATCTCAATTCCTCTTGAATAAGATACTCCTGAAACAGGATATTGCGGATTACATATGCCACACAAATAATATTACGGTATACAAATAAGTTGGAATAACTTATTCTACCTGAGCAAGTTCTTCATCAGAATCAGGCAAGGCAATCAATTTCAGGTAAACGTTGTTAAGTGAATCGCAAAATTCAGACCTCGTGTTTGGAAAATGTGATTCAATATCCAGTTTCTCCTGTGAAATCATTATATTTTTTGTAAAAGTACAGAGTGGATGTGAAAGTAGATACTCATTTTTTGAAAAAATGTACCTGTAGTCCGCCAGCTCTGTCACGAGCAAGAACCTGTAAGATTTGAACTTGTATTAAAAACCCGTATATAACAGGTAATACAGAGTGCATACTATTGATATATTATGCTGAATAAAACGCAACCTTAATAATAATCTCAAGTTTCAATACTTGGCGATTCAGCTCAGCAACGACATGATCCTTAAGCCTCTTGGTTGTTGAACTATTACCAGTCCTGCATTGAGTGGAATTTACTTTGAACGACTCAGTGACCCATTTGCGTGCCTTTGCCAACCTGTTAAGATAAGCATCGAAGAGGGTGTAATTGGATGTGACTGCAGCCCTGGGAACGTAGTTTTGGAAAAATTCTTGGCTATGTATCCACCATGAAGACTCGTACTCAGGTGTATTCGGTCTGAGATCAAAACGTGTACTCGACTCCTACAAATAAATGGGGACAAATAACATATGTAACCTTAAAAGTATTTGACTATTTATTTTACGTAAAATAAAGTAGAAAAAGAGTAACCTTTGAAAAAAGGTAGGAACGGTCACTTCTTTTGAATATCGACTTCCTAGACCATGCAATAGCTCTTGGAATCACATTTGGGTCTTTACTACACCAACGTTCACATCTTTCAAAAGACTCGAGTATCCAAATCTAAACAAATTGTAAAACACAAACATATCAATTTAACAGTCCGTCAAAATGTTTGGCTGCAAAATATTATTAATAAAAAGAAATACAAACATGGAAAGCAAATACAAATCCAGACAAGGTATATGTCGGAACATACTTTGGGTTTTTCTTCAATCCGAAAAGGTGGTTATCCGTGTGCTTATCCATTACATTATGTAGTTGGTCGTATAAATGGGTCAAAATATGTTCGCCCCACATAAATGCATTCCAAGCTTCTAGATTTTCAACCAACCTCATCAATGTGTCATCAACTTGGCATGTCAACAAATGACCCATAAAGATAACCTCTAAGACTAACAAAAGAGATATCCGTATTGCTTCTTCATCAGATAGCTTCCGAAACTGCTCTTCATCCTTGATGACACCAATAAGGTCTAAGTTGGTTACAATCAACCCTTGCTTGTCAGGAAATACCCTATCACGAAATTTGAGATCACCAGAAGTGTATAACTCAAAGCTTACACTTCCAAACCGCAACCCCGTCATTAGACAAAACTCAGGATGACCAAAATGCAGAGTATGTCCCTCTAGGTAATAGATAAAGGGCATATCATAATGAGAGTCGTCCACTCTTCTTTGTTTCCGTACCATATAGTCTATGAGGTGTGTTTCATGTTCAAAGTATAACAGATCCAACGATCGTTCAAAGCAGGTACTCCTAAACAAGTTCCGTCGTTTTGCGTCTAATTTCTGATTTATTAACCAAAAGTAGTTCAGTTTGCTCCCAATGATTAGTTTGGCTTCATAGTCCTAAAAGGAAAAAATAAGTTAACTCAGAACATACAATTCATAACAAATTAAGTTTGAAGACATGTATACAGGCGATGTAAACACTATCATAAAGAGTTCAGGTGATACATACAAACGCATAGTTAATAATCATTCAATGCCTAATTCAATGCTTGAACCTTGTCCCCTTTAGAAGACTTCTAGTTTGCTAGCAATTACAACTTAAGTACAACCCCTTAGTATTGGACCATACTAAGGGGGTGTTTTGTTTACGGGTATATGTGTGCTTATGACCTTATTTGATTCAGGCCTAGCGTATCATTCACCCCAAATTTTCAGTAAATTTTCAGACTTATAAGTGATGACACATTATGAACCAACAAGTCTCAAGTAAAGCCTCTAAATCATGGCTTATCAAATATAACCCAAAACACAAATAAAATCATAATCCACATAAAAGCTTAAACAAACAAACAACACTAAAAACATCTCCAATAACGTATATGCTTAAACAACATTGGATACTATCAATGGATAATCAAATGTGATCCAACATGATCATAACACACATGGATGCTTAAACAAGGACACCCAAACTATAAACCAACCAATCATTGTACAATCCACGTAACACCTATCTAAGATACAAATTAATACAATGCCAACCTTTGATAAACTATAACGATTAACCATAACATTGCAATTATATGAATGTAGTTCAATAACATGGCATAAAATACTTATGGTCTAAATCAGGTCAATAGGAAAACCAAATAAACATAAAATCAATAACGATACAAAACATATGTAATAAACATTCATAATACGATTTACATACCCTATTATACCACATTTTGGCTAATAAAATCAACAATCGATGGTATTCTTGATTTTATTAGATCACTGTTCAATGAACAGTGAAGCTGTTTTCAGCTGAGAATCAGGCAAAACAGCTGGAGTAGATTGGATATTGAAATAATAGTTTAACAAGATAAACAAGCGCGAACATAAACCGAGTATGTTTTTTGTGTGTGTGACAGTGAAACGAGATGGAGGGAAGAAGGTATATGATGATAAAGGAGAGACTTTTTTTTTTTTTTTTTTTAGTATACGGTCTGCACAAAAGTCAATGGAGTAAATAGTGTATAATATGTAAAATGACCAAAAAACCAGTTGCCCAACAACTACTAGTGGCACAAAAAACACTACGTGACACATGTCACCCTTCGATGCAAGCTTCCAATTGTACGAGTTGCCCTAGTCTAATATCATAATTTTCTGAGATCGGGTCGGATAAGCAAACACATTGGGTAACTGGGGCATTCTAATAATTACCCCTTTAAATATCAAGAACTCTAATCTTGATATGAATGAAGTTTTGTTGATAAGAAACCTTCAAAGGATGAAGATCACAAGTGCACTAATCTTGTTGTGCTAGATCTTCATATGTGTGTGGATAGCAAGATCTCTAAGCTTGCTTGGATGGATCATAAAAGTATGTTTGCAACAAAATGAGAGTTAGAAGCATTATGATCAAAGGTTTATGGTAGATTTAAGACCATGAAAAATGTGCTAAAACACAACAGAAAGTCTGTGTTAAATGTGTGAAAAAATCACTTTGTAAATGAGCCATTATTTATAGGCTGCTGAAATTCGACCGTTTCAGTCTGACGGTACCGTAAATTTAACGATACCGTCCCTATTTAACGGTTCTGTCCCCCCACAGACGCTCCAAAAATTGTCTTTTTGTGGTGAAGTTGTTTTTTTGGTGTAGGTATGTCTAGTTTTGGGGATGGAGGGGGGGGGGGGGGTGTTTGTGGTGGAGGTTTTATCTAGTGAAGGTTGTATTCATTTTTTTGGGAGGGAGGGGGGGGGAATTCAAAATTTGAATTTTATATTTATTAAAATATTTTTATATACTAAAAAATAATTTGTCTAGTTATTTTTGTAAAAATGTTTTGTACACATTTAAATGAAATGTGTAAAAGTGTCAAGTGCATGAAAAAAATATTTGTTTGATCATAACGCAACGTAACAAACATATTCGAACCTGTGTTGAAGCATACTTGAGACGTCGAGAGATGTTGATGTAAGTATGCTTTGATGATTTGTGGTTACGAGTAACTTGCGCATTTTATGTTATGTATTACAAGTTATATGTTTATCATTATTAAAACTGAAGAGACCGTTTAGTTTAAATATCGTAATATTTGCACTAACAAATTGCTTCCAATAAAATGAATGGATGTGACCCGTGATCACTCATACAATATTGAACACGATATGCATTTGGGCAATTAGCTCACAACTAACTCGTACAATAAATGCTTCTTAACATTCCAGGAAACTAATGTTTCTGCTCATGAAAGCATAGAGTTTTACGACATTAGTATAAGTAGGCCTTCACAAATTCGTCTCCATATAAGTCCATAATACCCTTACAGAAAGCTTGGAGAGAATTATGGAAAGTTTTCTCACCCATTTGCAGATATTCTCTAGAGCATCAGGAACAGTGCCGTATGCCAATTGACGAATTGTAGCGGTACACTTCATCAATGGGTAAATGCCAACTTTTCTCATACAATCACTACTTTGTTGAAAATATGGCGCATTATCAGCAGAGCATCAAAAACTGATTATTTGAAAAAAAAAACCCTAATTCTCTCCCTTGTGGCGATTTCCGGCCGCCACCCCTACAACCTTTTTCCGGCTAAAACATCCTCTCAAATCGTTCATCGGTTTGTTAGGGTGTACTTCATAGGGGTGGCGCGCTGTGTTTCATTTATCCAGTATCTTTAAACTAATCGCTGCATATATTTTTCATCATAATGAAACCCTACTGCAATGTCGGTTTGTTATGGTTTAGGGTTTCGCTATTATTACTGCGCTTAGGTTTTCATCCTAAAGTTTTTTTAGGGCTAACCTATATATCATTCAACGATCACCCTCTTGGGGTGTCGTCCAGTGTGCGATTATATGTGGTTGGCAATCGTGTTTCTAATGATCTATCTATTATCGATTTTTTAGGGGTTTGATTGTTCCTGGATGCATACGGTTACCCATATTAGGGTTTGTGAGGAATGTATGATTTATTTTATGCAGGCTGGGGTGGTACTGAATCACTAAACGTATAAACCATTCTCCTTTTTAGGGTTTGGTTCTTTCTGATTCTTGTAAGTTTGGTGAATGTAGGTGTAAGTTTTGGATGTCGCCATTCCTTTAGAAGTAAAACATTATCAGGTTTTTTAATCTTATGTGTGGTGTATTTGTGCACTGTTCGTGGGTTTAGGGAGAGGGAAGTCCAAGTTTGGTAGGGTGTACTTGTTCAAAAACCCTATGTCGTGGTGCTTCTTCGACCTGATTGCTGGACATCATTCTTATCATATGGGTCGTTTAATGAAGATGATGGATGTTAGGGTTTTCTGTTGACCCTAGTTTCGTTTTATTCTAGTTCTGGATCCTTGGTTGGGACTGATTTATAGCTTATAGATAGGTTTACGAAGTGGTGTTGTAAAGGCAGTTTACTATTAGTCGTATGTCTTGGTGTTTGGTAGCAGGTATCGGCTGTAATGGTAATGGATGGTGCCTTGTTCATGTCGTTTTGGACGTATACATTATTGTTGGTTCGACATGGTTGTAGGCATGGTATGTGGTTCGTTGTTTTATAACCATTACATTTACCTTTCGTTCTTTTCTTAGCCAAGTGTGGTGGGCGACATTCTTATCTTCTGGGGCTAAGGAAAATGAACAATATGGACGTTAGAGTTTTTTGTTAACTCTAGTTTTAGTTGATGTCTCAATTCTGATTGGCATTGAACTACATTCTTATTTAGGTTGTTAGTTTTCAATTCCTTGAAAACTAATAAAGGCTGATGCATAGGATTAGGATTTTGTTGGGGCTGCTTGATGCTTGGCAGATTGGTTCGGTATCATGGCTATACATGAGGTTTTTTCTTGTAAGTTCTAATCTTCTATCTTGGATACAATTGGGTATAAGGTTTCTTAAAGGCTATGAAGGCTCAGGTGTATTTACCTGAGTATTTTACACTTGAAGTGAGTTTTTACCTGAGTAGTGAAATTTTTTTTTCTGATTTGTTTAGTCATTGTAGTTTGTTAGTTTCATTTGTTAGTTATAAGAATGGTTTGTCATTCTTATATAGTGTTTTTGTTTGTTGCTAGTAGTTACATGTAAGTGTTCTGTGGGACTGAGATGAAGGATGTCACCTCATCCTTTGTATTTCAATATTTTTTGGTGTAATAGTATTTTACCGGGGTGAAGAAACCCTTTTACCCAAAATAGTGATCAGCTCATTCGGAATCACTTACGGAATAATTTTTCGTCATACATTGAGTGTTTAGAGAAGTAAGCGGCCGATAGACGATCATAAGCACCGTAACGATCTCTATCTATCGTGTTTCATGGGATTTTTGGGATTTTAGAAGTGTAAGCACGAACAAGCATAGTGACATCTTTGAAAAACTCTAGATCGATACCACTAAACTTAGTCTTCCTCATCAGAGGATGTAAAAAAAATTTGATCGCAATCCATTTGTTTGAGTTAAGAAAATTAGAGGATGTATTAGGTTTGAAAGTGTGTATGAAAAATGAAGAAGTATCAGGGTATTTATAGGGTAAGTTTAATTAAATTTTTAAACAATTGACCAAACCGTCAAAAAAATTAGCCGTCAGGGGTGTTCTTTCTTTCACACGACTCAGTCTTATTTTAAACCGACTTCTCTTTTTTTGATATAAGACGCGTCAAAGGAGGTGGACCGACTCTCACAACTGAGCCATTACGGCCTGTCTTAAAAACCGCACGAAAGAAAAAGAAGACCGGAACTAAAATTAATACTAAAAGTGAATCCAACATACTTATCTGTTAAAACCTGGGGGACTAATACTGTAAAAAGAAAAGTTCCAAATGGCAGTAGTATTCTTGCTGTGCTGGGGGGATTAGTTGTTGTTGAGTCATCCAAATACAAAAAAAAATCAAGTCATAATACTCTCTCTCTACATACGTACACAGATTCTGTATCTAATATAATAATTTCATCATCATAATAATCTCGATCCCTGATCATTTTCAAAAGGTACGATTGTTAACTGAGTTGGATCGGTGAATCTATACATCAGATCTGTCTGTAATTAGGGTTTTTGTTTTATGGCTCATCAGTTTATGGTTGAGGATACTGATGAAGATTTTTTTGATAAGTTAGTTGATGATGATGATGATGTTCCTCTTGCTAATAATAATAATAATAATTATAAGGTTACTGCGTTAGTATCTGATAATAATAATAATAAGTTATTAGTTAATAATGATGAAATTGATGATGATGATGATGATGTTAAAGCTTTTGCTAATTTAAGTATTAGTGAAGAGGATTTGGGGAAATTAGGTGAAAAAGATGAAAATGAAATTATTAATAAGGTAGAAGAACCGAGTCGGTTAGTGTTGTCGAATTCGTTTGCGTTTGATACTGTCAATGACCAAGTTGTTGAAAATGGGAATGTCGGGTTGGTTGCCAAGGTCGGTGAGGAGGATCTGAATTATGGATCTAGTGGTGGTATTAAGGAGGTGCAATGGAGTGCGTTTGGTACGGATGGTGCGCAGGATAGTTTTAATGCGTTTGGATCTGATGAACCTGATTTCTTTAATGGATTTGGTGACGGGGTTGACCAGATGGGGAAAGGGGGTAACTTGGTTGCTACTGAATCGGCTAATGTGGTAAGTAATTCGTTACATGTCAATAATGTTAATGATTATTCTGGAACGGATCACGAGAATTTTAATGATTATTCACAGCAATCTGCCGATAAGGCGGAACAAGGTACGGATGGTCAAGATCCGAATAGTAGTCAATACTGGGATAATCTTTATCCTGGATGGAAATATGACGCAAATACAGGTGGCTGGTATCAAGTAGATGAAGGTAATAATGCAACTTCACATGCACAAGAAGCGTATAATGCTGAGAAATCAGAGGTTTTGTACTTGCAGCAATCTATTCAATCTGTTGCCGGAGTAGCGGAGACGGGGACGACTGAAAGTATTACAAACTGGAATTCGGTTTCTCCCTTTGGTCAAAATAACGAGAGTTCAACACAATGGAATCAGGGATTGCAAGATAATAATATTACTGACACGGGTTATCCCTCAAATATGGTTTTTGATCCTCAATATCCCGGTTGGTATTATGATACGAATGTCCAGGAATGGCATTCTTTGGATGAGTATAACTTGCAATCTACTGCCGTAGCTCAGGACCAGGTCGCCAAAAATGGGTTTGTTGAAAGTAATAACGAGTTGGAACAAGATAATAACTGGAATAGTTCTTTTAGCAACGCTGAACAACTGAGTTCAACAATATGGCAACCTAATGTTGTTGACAATAGAAACAACCAACAAGTAGCAAATAACGTTGCCAATAATTCTTATGTCGATAAGCATGTTACTCAACACCAATCTTTTAACAATGCTAGCCGGGTTAATTACGAGCTCCCTGCTGTTTCTGGGTCTCAATCGTTTGTTCCTTTTAGTACTTTCAAGCAAAATGAGACGATGAATGGCGCAAATTCATTTCAATATCAGGATGAGCAGAGCTCATTCCAGCAAGCGGTTCAGAGTGGTCAGCAAATGTCTTATCGTTCGACTGCAGGAAGGTCATCAGCTGGCCGCCCTCCTCATGCATTGGTTACTTTTGGTTTTGGAGGGAAGTTGATTGTGATGAAAGATAGCTCTGCTCTGGTAAATGCATCCTATGGAGGCCAGGTTAGCCCATATTTATTTTATAGATGTGGCAAATACTAAGCATTTATTTATGAATGGGTCGATATTGTTTGTGTTTTTATCTCAAAATCAAAAGGGTCAAACTAAAGCTAGATAGGGAACATGTCAATTGGACCATATATCTTTCCCAAACTCTATTTTCAATCCTTGGTCCTTGCAACATTTTAAATCATTTTATAATAATCAAAATAAATTTGTGTAATTATATTGTTTTTGAATCATAATCAACACATATATTAGTTACGAAACTTTAAAAAATTGACAAAAGCACATTTGCAGGTCAACCGATCTCATACTAAGATTGCCTGACCTGCCCCAAATATATATGTTATTCTGTTTGCGTCCACATATGTTTTCTTATTTTTTGAATCATTATTTCACATGTAGTGTTTGTTCGTCTCATTGTAGGGTTCAGATTCTGGGTCTATTTCTGTTCATAACTTAGCAGAAGTCGTGACCAGTGGAGCACCACGTGTACATGACTATTTTCACACACTCTGCCAGCAATCATTTCCTGGACCACTTTCAGGTGGAAATGTTGGCGGTAAAGAGTTGAACAGATGGATTGATGAGAGAATCACACACTCTGAAAATTCTGATGTAGATTACCAGAAAGCTGAAGTCATAAAATTGCTTCTTTCCTTGCTGAAAATAGCATCACAACACTATGGAAAATTGAGATCTCCTTTTGGTTCAGACAATAGCTTAAAGGTAAAAGAATTGGCCTTTTATATATGAAATTTTATCAGTGACTATCAGCTATTGTAATTGGCATGTAGCAGATTTTGCCCTATACTAAACACAGCTGTTTAGGACTGCCTGAAATGTCACTCATTTAAGAGTAATATGGTGTCTTTGTTTTCTAATCTATGAGTTTAGAGGTGGCAAAATGGGTGGGTCTGGCAGGTTGACTTACTGTTAAAATGAATTCTGTTGATCAGTCAACACGGTAGTATTAAGGTTCAAAATGGGCCGCGTTGGGTTGGCAAAAAGCACTTTTTGTCCAATTATTTATAGAAATCAATTTCGATAACATATGACTTAATGTCATAGTTAACTGTATGTATTTGTTATTTATACTTGGAGATTAATTTGGGTCGTGTACTCGTGTTTTATCTTAAATGGGTCAAATATAACTTTGTGCTAAAAGGGTGTCTAGTGAGATGGGCCAACGGGTTGAAATTTCCCTGTATGGTTCAGTTTGTAATGCATTAAACCTCCTAAATTAATTACGAGTATTTCAAAGATTTAGAGTTATTGTATTTATGATCATAATCAATGGGTTATATTATGTATAGACCCGATTTCAATTTGGACAAAAATGTGCTTGCGAGTCAAATTAACCCAACCGGTTTTGACTCGTTACTAGCCCTTCCTATGTTGCCACCTCTATCTGTAGTGATACCATCAACTCAAGTTTGCTTGTCAAATTTTTTGATCATTAGATGATTTTGCTTTTACTAAATTCTTCACTAAAATGAACAAGTAAATGTAAAATTGGTTCTTCTGACATAGGAAAACGATGCTCCAGAAGTAGCTGTTGCTAAACTGTTTGCATCTGTGAAGAATAGTGCAGAATACAACAGTTATGGTGCTTTTGCCCATTGCTTGCAACAAGTACCTTCCGAAGGACAAACTCGGGTATGTAATATTTATCAACCTTAATTTGTTCCCCTACTAGAAATTTGTTTGGGATAGATTTGCTTAAAAATTCCCTCCTGTAAAATTTATGGAGAAAGGTCTTACCATTTTTTTTCTTTATTCTCTGCGAAGAAGAATTTAGATATTTACCAAAATATACCGCCGATATTGAAGTTGCTTTTTCTTTTAATACCAATGCCTATGTATGATGTATGCATTATGATTTAGGAAACTGCTGCCGAGGTCCAGACTCTGCTTGTTTCTGGTAAAAAGAAGGATGCTCTTCATCGTGCACAAGAGGGTCAATTGTGGGGACCCGCACTTGTGCTTGCAGCACAACTTGGTGATCAGGTCTCTCTTTCCCTGTCTGTTTTTCTCTTAATATTCCTTTCTGTAATTGACTTTCTCTAGAGGGAAAATTCAACTATTTTGTTTCTATGTGGGACTTCCTATTGCAGTTTTATGTCGATACAGTAAAACAATTGGCTATTCGCCAGTTAGTACCAGGATCACCTATGCGGACATTATGCCTGCTTATAGCCGGCCAACCTGCAGACGTGTTTGCAGCCGATGCTACGGCTGATGGTGGCATCTCTGGTGCTGTAAATATGTATCCACAGCCTACACAGGTACCTAAAGTTTAGCTAAAAGCGGGACGGGTCAAACGGGTTAAAACTAGCCTAAAAGTCAGATCTTTAATTCTTGGAATCTCAAAAATCGGTGAAATATATAAAAATCCCCCAAAAGTCGAATATGATTGTAATAGATTTTTTTTCCGTTGCTTTTTCTAATCACAAGCAACACTAGTTACCTAAACTGTTTTGACCTGTTATCCAACCCGCTGGACCTGTGCATCTTGCCACCGAGAGTCTGTACTTCTATCTCATTAGACATAATGTGAATTGTTTCTTTGCGTTAGACTCAACCTAATGGGAATGGCATGCTTGATGACTGGGAGGGAAATTTGGCTGTGATCACTGCCAACAGAACAAAAGATGATGAATTGGTACTTATTCATCTGGGAGATTGTTTATGGAAGGAAAGAAGTAATGTAAGTATTTGAATGTCAATTACATTCCATGAATTTGACCCTCGGATTTGACTTATAATTCTCTTAAAAATTTATACAGATTATTGCGGCCCATATTTGCTACTTGGTTGCAGAAGCAAATTTTGAGTCATATTCAGACACTGCTAGGCTGTGTCTCATTGGTGCAGATCACTGGAAACATCCCCGAACATATGCCTCCCCGGAGGCTATTCAAGTATCTCCTCATCTCTTCTTATCATTTTATGTAAAAAAGTTTTTTAACAATTAGTTAAATGACCAAATATGTCTATATAAGGACAAAATACCGACCTTGTTAAGCCAAAATCAAAGACACAGTGATGAAGTATTGATTTCTAATTTTGAAAAAGTAATTTCAGTACGAAAGGTTTTGAAAAAGGAAGGTACATCTTTCTGGGACAACCCAAAAAGGATAATGTTTTGTTACTGTTTATAATTTCTCTTTAGTGTCAGAATAAAAAGTATTTGTAATGGTGTTACATCCCAAAATCTATTTTCTTTATAGTAGTTCGTAGCCTTGGTGAAAGCCGTTGATATGCCCTGGCAAATTGTTTAAAGATTCAGTTCGCAATTTTTTCATGGATATATCGATAGGTTCTGAATTAAAATGTTGAAATAACAATACCTTGTAATTGTGAATGCAAACAGAGGACAGAAGTGTATGAATACTCAAAGATGCTTGGAAACTCTCAGTTCACTTTGCTACCTTTTCAACCATATAAGCTTATTTATGCTCACATGTTGGCTGAAGTTGGAAGAGTGTCAGACTCATTAAAGTATGTATAACTGTATAGTAAATTACAATGTTTTTTCAAGTTTATATACTCTTGCCTTTTTTACATTTCCCCTTCTGAAAAAAGATTATTTTATTCAGGTATTGTCAAGTGGTTACAAAATCCCTGAAAACTGGACGAGTCCCTGAGGTAGAAACATGGAGACAATTGGTTACATCCTTAGAGGATAGAATAAAAACTCACCAACAGGTACCAGTTTGTTATCTAGGTATCACTTTCACTTCTCATTGTTATTGGTGGTAAAATAGGCTGGGCAGCTGTGCCTGGTAACAAATCTGAATGGGTTTCGGTCTAAAGGGGTATTTTTTGTAATTAGTAGAAACAATTGGGGTTTGGTTGACCCTCTTAATAGGTTTTGCCATGTTGGTACCTTTTTCAGTAATAATTAGTGTGTAAAGTATGATTACAAAAACTATATTGCTAAACTAATAGAGATATTTAGGGGATTCAATGCACAATACTATATACCTTGTGTCAAATTGCCACCTATAATCTCTCCCTAAAGTAAAATTGATTTCGCTTTTTTCCTGTTTTCTAGGGTGGATTCTCTACTAATTTAGCTCCTGCTAAAATAGTTAATAAGTTGCTTAGCTTCATTGATAGCACCACACAGCGTGTTGTTGGTCTACCTCCACCTATTCCTTCAACATCTGGCGGTATTGCCCCAGTTGATCACCAATACCAACCACCGAAGGCCGCTAGAGTGTTAGCTAGTCAATCAACAATGGCAATATCCTCATTAATGCCATCTGCATCAATGGAGCCTATTAATCAGGAAGATGCAAACAAAAGGAGCATGCATAATCGTAGTGCTTCAGAACCTGATTTTGGTCGATCTCCCAGACAGGTTGTGATATGATTACTCATCCTGTTTAATTTTTATTTACCCAATAAGAGTTCCAGTGTTCAGACAAACAGGTTTTGCTATTGTTTGATAAAATTACAGTATTAATATTATCAGTTTCATACGGCTGCAACAAATCTCAAAATTACAGTTTCAAAATAATCAGTTTCATATAACCTAATTTGTGAGGCTTTCTTTTTTCCATTTCGCGGTGAACCTTTTTTCACACAAAAAAAGAACTTTTTGGTTATTGTATGTATTAAGTACTTAAAATAATCAGATTTTGTCAAACATCTGACTCATATTACAACTTTAAATATCAAAGACACGTCCAAAAGTTATCTTCGAATCAAAACACATGCAGAAATTATATTCAACTGCCCATTTATCACAGGATTATCTGATTCTGATGATTCATTATCGCACGTATAAATGCACGTGTATTGTAATGAAAGGAAAATCACTTTTGTTAAATGCGATTTTGATTGTGGAAAACTTGATGTAGGGACATGATGACACGTTGAAGGAAAACTCTGCGGGTTCACAAAGTAAAGCATCCGGGAATACTTCACGTTTTGGTCGCTTCAGTTTTGGCTCCGGGCTCTTGCAAAAGACGGTGGGTATGGTTCTAAAGCCTCGACAGGAGAAACAGGTATCATTCATCATTCACAGAGGTAGCAAAATGTGTGGGTCATACATGTAGGGTAACAGGTTAGATGGGCGGCTGAATATATTAAATGATAGAATGTTCTGTATTTGAATATGATTTGGATGATTAAGATGATTTTCAACCTGTTTGACCTGATCCCTTTGCTCGATTAGTTAATGGGTTGCAATTGACATCTTTAATAGCACATCTAGCTTAATGCATCTAGTAAACTAGAGTTTGTTTCTTTCTTCTTGCTAAATTCACATTTACATTTTAGGCAAAATTGGGCGACACTATGAAATTCTATTATGATGCGAAACTTGGAAGATGGGTAGAGGAAGGTGTTGATCCGCCAGCAGAGGAAGCAGCCCTTCCTCCGCCACCTACGGCAATGACATCTTTCCAGAATGGATCAGTAGATTATAGCATAAATAGTGCTTTAAGAACTGAATCTTTAAGTAGTGGAAGCTTGGACTTTTCAAGCCCAATCCCTGCAAGTCATAATTCAGGAATTCCACCAATTCCTGCCGTAAACCAATTTTCTGCACGTCAAAGGACGGGAGTTCGATCAAGGTAACTCGATTTATATATCTCTTTCTTGGGGTGTTTGGATTTGTGCCTTGGAACTCATTATTTATTTATATATAACGGATAATGATCTGAAAATGTAACCAACACGACACTTATTCCTTTAGTTTGTAGCAAACTATTTTTTTTCCTGAAGAATGTACAAACTTTTAAGTTTTAATTTATCCTATTGTGTGTATCCTTATGGGTAAAGTTTGATCCGTTTGAATGGATAATTATTAGAAATTGTATCAAACTTTACCCGTGATGATATACACAATAAGAAAAATATCGCTCATATAAATTAAATAGGAAAATAATAGTTCAGTACACAACAAAGGAATAATTGTCAATATATACATCACTGGCCTAGAATTATTTAAGTTTTGACATACTTTCAACAGGTACGTCGATACTATGAACCCAGGTGGTGGCAACCCGACCAACTTATATCAGTCACCTTCCTTTTCTACCAACAAACCTATAACAAATCCCAACCCAAGTTTCTTTATTCCCAAAGCTGCCCCAGCAGCCGAACAACCCACAGCTACTCCTGATAACTTCCAACCGGCACCCGAACAACCTGCCGATACTCCTGATAACTTCCAACAAAATACCACATCAGTTAACCAAATTTCATCGTATCCTTCTCGAAACAGCCCATCCCCATCAGCAATGGGCATGCAAAAATATGCATCCATGGATGATATATCTAAAAGGGGAGCATCATCATCCACATCAACATCTACATCCTCATTTGCCAATCAACCAATGCCAGCTCACACACGAAGAACATTTTCATGGAGTGGAAGCGGCAATGAAGATTTATCGGTTTCTGGTAACAGTGAGTTCAAACCATTTGGAGGAGCGTCTGGTATGCCTCAATCTGCGTTTACGCCAAACCAGACTGGTTTTAGATATGCTTCGAATGATGATCTCCAAGAAGTTGAACTTTAGATTAAAAAAAAATTGTCTTTTTTCTCTTTATAATTTTTATATTGTATACTGTAATCCAATCTGAGTTATCTTAGTTTCTTGGAGAGATAGGTTTTGTTAAATTCTAAAGAGTGGTGGTTCTGAAAAAAATAGCAAAAGAGAGCTCCACTGTATAGTTCATTTGTTCATTTATCAAGCAAGAAGTTAAGGTTCAAGAACCTCGTAGTATATTATGTTTTGGCAACAGACACATTAATTTTATATTTCTTTGGGGATGTAGATGTTGTTAAAAACGTTATTCATTTTTGGTCAAGGACTTTTTTTATGCATAATGAGTTAATGACTGTCTAAAAGTTATCTTGTATTTAAGCAATGCATATTCCGTTTCACGAAAAACAACTTACTTTAAGCTGAACTATTTTCTGAGGTGTAGTTGCAGAGCGTTAACAACACTAAGAAGATAAAATACGATTATCAAATAAAATAAATAAAGTGCAACTAAATCGATTAGTTATGTTGTTATTACAAATGATGTTGAAGGGCCCTATTAAGATCCCGATCCTATTTTAGGATCTTACGATTTTATGATTTTACAAAGCAAAAACGATCCGGATCCTACGTAGTATTCCTACGTAGGATCTTAAAATGCTTAAGATCTTATAGGATCCCGATCTTGACTATAGGATATTAAGATCTACCCCGATCCGATCTTATTTTTCTCGAAACGCAAAATAAAAATCTGCAAATTTATGGTTTATGTTTTTTATATAATTAAAAAAAAAAAAAAAAACATTTAATTTTTTTTTTAAATATTTCATATTTATAATTTAAGAAAAAAATTTCATGAAAGATTCATATAATTTCGTGTTTATAATATGTAATAATTTGTAAATTTGAAAAATATTACAAAGATCATTAAAAAGTGACATTATAATAGGATCTTAGGATCGTGATCCGATCTTACGATCAAGATCTTGCAAAGACCAAAACGATTCTATCCCGATCTTAAAAACCTTAGTTGAAGCTATAGAAGAGTTATGTTTTGTGCAAATTTCCCAAGTGGATTATACGGCATGTGTTTACGAGAATGGACCGAAACCCAAACGATTACGAAATTGGACCTACTTGATTGAATAGTTTCCTTTGAAATTCTAGTGAAAGTATAACTCTTTTAGGTTTGAGGAAAAACATATTTGCCTTGGCTGGAGGCTTTGAAAAACAAGTTTTTAGTTGGCGTTTTCTAAAAACGAGAAGACTTGTTTTGGGGATCTTTAAGTTTAAATCTTAATGCGACTATCTCAAATATCATGTACGAACGTGTATGAAAGAAGCATCTTAGTCGGGTAAAAGGAAAGACGACTTTAAAAAAACCGAAAGCACACAAAACTGTGCCTGGCACGCTAGCAACTCCGCGCTGACGCGCCATCCAGAGCGCCAGTTCCGGATTTTGTGTGTTTTTGATTTTTTGCCATCTCTTGTGACTTTAAATGTCCCGAATGTATATTTTTTATCATTAAAACATTACGGAGGCTTTGGTCGTCATTGCACCAACAAATGTCTTCTTTGATGGAACCCTGAATGGTAGTTGAACTTTATACGAGATATGCTGAGATTCAAGGCAACATCTTTATCGAATCTACCTTTGTTCGCATTCTTTATTTGCATGATCATTCCGAGTAATAATCAGGGGAGTTTTCTGTTTCATTTATATTTTTCTTTCTTTTTAAAGCTTATATTTGTACAATCATCTCATGCGGGGGAGGGAAATAGAAATGATAACTACTTGTCTTTCTTACTAGTTTATTTTGAATATTATGCTGTAATTATTTTTAGACATGTTTTTCATAACTGAACCAGTTTAGCATAGGACCGAGTGCACATTTATCCTTATATTCAAATTGTGAGGATTAAGCCTATTCAGTTTTTCTCATTATACATAGATCTCACTACAAATGAGTGTGTGTTAGTGGCTTATAATATACTTTAGAACTTGACCCTTTTGATTATCGAGATCATAATAATGAGTATTGCACCGAGGAAACTTGTGTAATTTTTGTAATTTTTATGTAAAAAAATAATAATTATAATAAAAAAAAAAAAAAAAAAAAAAAAAAAAAAAGTTATATGCATGCAATGTCGCAATGTCGTTGTAGTTGATGATGTTATAAATCAGCAAGTTTTTTAATGTGGTCGATGTAATAAATCGACATTTATGTTATAAAGTTTGTAAAGTTTAGCTAAGTGCTACAATTCAAATATCCGATTAGTGGTTTAATACTGTCTGAAGAAATACACTTAAAAATCAACAATGTAACTAGACTATCTGATAATGATAAAATCAAGCATAGTAGTAATCCTAACATGAAGAATACGTTTGTAAATAATTCAATTGCATGACACTAACACACTATATTTTACCTAAATAAAGAAATTAACATGTATACTATAAATGTTTAATTATTTACAGAGAATCAATAATTGAATAGTATGAGGACTAGAAGAGAATCCATCTAAAAAGACAACCAAAAGAATAAAAAATGTGTCACAGTACAAACCAAACAGCAAAAACCAAATAAGTCAACCACCAATTGAAGGAACTTGTAACAACCCAACCAGAAGATAAATCCGATTCCATCAAAGAATTATAATGAAAATTCGGGTTTGACCCATATAAAGCTTGAATCCCTTCCACGTCATCAATCTTAAGATCCACTTTCTTAGTTCTTGGATTCAAACTCGGGTACATAATTGCATCTTTAACCGAAGAATGAGCCAACCCAAGTATATGCCCAATTTCATGCGTTGCAACTGATTCTAAGTCAACGGCTACTTTCGATTTCGTTGATTTAAAATCAACGGCCCATGTTTCCGCTTCGTCTAAATGAAGCCTCCCATTTTCGGGGGAAAAAGCATGTGCCAGAACTCCTAAAACACCATCGAAAGGTTCTCCGTCCCCGTGATCACCTTTATGAAAGCCTATTTTAATATCCGCGGATGAGTAGTCGTCTGTTTCTGTAAAGTTGACCGGAATAACAGATGCCCACCGAGAAAACGACCTTCTAAAAGCATCTTGTACGTCCCAAGTGCTTAAATAGTTGATCATATGACTATTAGAAAAAGCGTACTTTAGTGTCAGGTGAGCCGATCTCCCCCATCTCGGCTCACCATAAAAATATGCATAGTGTTTAGTCACATGCATATTACTATTACCATTACCATTTAGTACTGTTGCATGATCACTGACACCACAACGAGGTGAAATGATTTGTGTAATAGTACTGGTGTCTAACTTACCCGTCACAATAAGTCCTAATTTTTTTTGATACTTAACGATTGCGGATTCAAAATCATCATCAAATACGTCAGTGAAGTTTTCTTGAGGGATTTGAAGGTATCCGAAACGATGAAAGTATTTTTTGAGCTCAGACATACCCGTGAGGTTTGCGCCCTTGCCCGCGTCGATGAAGCTCAAGAAGTTGTTCCATGTAGCGTTTGGAGAGAGTTCGGAGAGATCGGTTGGAATTAAAGTGCCCGGAATGGTTCTGGCGGGAAATACTGGATGGAAAAATGTGAGAAAGAAAAAGAAATAGAAAGTGCTGTAACGGAAAAACTGAAACATGTTTTGTTAGTTGTAATAAGATTTGTAAAATGTTTTAGTGTTTTGATGTTTGTTCAACTTGTTTTAACACCATAAATCAAACTATTTATATGGACCGCAACATTCTTCCAAATAATTTTTGTTTGTTTTTTATATTAAACGTGACATATTATACATGCACACACGTCAATATGTGGATGATCTTGAGTGTATATACCATACAAAAATAGCTTATACTGTTTTTATGTGTAGAAAAACATATAATTTTTATTTGCTAAAAAAAAAAAAAAAATTTAGATAAAAATTGAAACATACTTTTAACATGTGTGCGTGTTATATGTCTATAACACATGCTTTGATAACTTTATAATTCATTCAAAACTGTCTTTTTATAAATACGGATATACTTTCAAAAATTATCTTTCAAGTATTAAACTAAAATAAAATAGAACATATAATAAGATTTTTAATTATATTTTTATGGTTACATATCATCCAATCTCTGTTTAGTTTTAGTTAACCTAACTAACAAAAATTGTTTGTTTGGAAAAGAGGCTACGATTAAGGATATCAAATAGAAAATATATCTACTCTGTATTTACACAGTCAATAATATCTAATAAAAGTCCAAAAAATTAGCACAAATTAATATGTTTACATGAAATTTATATACATCCTTTCACTAAAACATACTTTGTCTATCGTAGTTATTATTATGAAAACAAATAGTGTCTTTCGCTATCGTAGTTATTATTATTGAAAAAAAAACAAATACATAGATAAGATTAATGTCCAAGGAAAATGGGTGTTTGAAAATTGGAAAATTCATTGGAACCCTTTTTTCCTTTCTGATTATGACTAGTTTTTGATGGCGATGTAATGTTATATGGTGGGTGAACCACTTGAGTTGGGTTTCTATTCTTCGTCACTCACTTTCTATAATATGCTTTCTAATAAAATAAAGGTATAATAACGATAAAAATAAAATCACACAAAATGCTTTTAATGTTTTTTTTCACAAGCATATATTTACTTTTTTTTTTTTTTTTTTTTTTTTTTTTAACTTTTACTTGCAAATTCAACAAAAGTGATTAATAAACAAACGGTTAATTTTCAATAATTTATTGCAACTATTTATAGACATATTAGTAGATGGACATATTATGCAAAAAGTGACACTTGCTCTAGCTCAAAATGAAATAAAGAATCAAGTATTATAAAAAATTACAATATTAATTAAACAGCAATATTTAAATAAACTTTAAGAAGTGTTATACAAATACCAAAATTTTGAATAACCCTGACATGTTCAAAATTCTGAACCATTTTCTTTTATAGATTATTATACTACTTTTGCAATTTGATCTAGCTCTTGCATATGTTAAGTAATCTAAGGGGCTGTTTCTTTTTTTTTTCCTGTTTCTAGTTAGTGTCTGTGTGGATATATGTGTCCTGTTTCTAGTTAGTGTCTGTGTGGATATATGTTGTTTCTTTTTTATGCTTAATTGACTATCTTAATACGAGTTTTTCCCGAACTAGTGTAGGTGGAAAAAATTAATAAAAATTCGAAAAAATTTATAAAAATTTTTAAAAAATTCGAAAAATTTTAAAAATTCAAAAAATTTATAAAAATTCAAAAAATTCGAAAATTTTATAAAAAATTATAAAAATTCGAAAAAACTTATTAAAATTTTTAAAAAATTCAAAAAATTTATAAAAATTTATAATTTTTTAAAAATGCAAAAAATTTGTAAAAATTTATAATTTTTTAAAAATTCAAAAAAATTATAAAAATTCGAAAAAAAATTTAAAAAATTCAAATTTTTTATAAGTTTTTTTGAATTTTTATAAAATTTTTGAATTTTTTGAATTTTTATAAATTTTTATAAATTTTTTATAAAATTTTCGAATTTTTTGATTTTTTATCAATTTTTCGAATTTTTATAAATTTTTTTGAATTTTTATAAATTTTTTGGATTTTTAAAATTTTTCGAATTTTTTTAAAATTTTTATAAATTTTTTTCGAATTTTCATAAATTTTTCGAATTTTTATAAATTTTTCGAATTTTTATAAATTTTTTCGAAGTTTTCTAAATTTTTCGAATTTATTTTTTCCACCTACACTAGTTCGGGAAAAAACTCGTATTAAGACGTCCTGGATAGAAACAACATCAAATTTTGCCCCCTTTCACATTAAGGATTCTCTTTTGCAATAAGTTAAAAAGAAACACCAAAGTTTCCTGTTTCCAGCCAATTTTGTTACCAAACAGGACATTAAGCAGAAAGTAAACAGCCCTAAGTCAACCTCTCGGGTAAACGATTGTAAAAATGTCATCCAGCCAATTAGGTGATATGTCCACGATTATATAGTAAATATCAAGGAAGCCTTTTCTTCTTTTGTTTAAGTAAGATGTATCATTAACTTGTCAATCATCTATTCATTGAAGAAGTATGCTTTTCATCAGAATTACTTAATAAATCTTCACGAGTTGTTGAATATAGATGTATAAATACCTTAATTGATTTTTAAATATGTATGTGAAAAAAAAAAGTGTCAAATAAGGATTTCTTTATATATGGTTAATTTCCAAGAGGAAACAAAAAAGGTGATCATTTTAAGGTTGAAAAAGGAAGGAGTTGAACCATAAGTGGTTTTGACTAGTGATGTTTGTAGTTGGCACTCTTCTTGTTTGTTGACCTAAGATTAGGTGGTATTACTATTAAACCCCTAAAATTATTTCCATAAAATAAAGTTGTGTCTAACTTTTCTAATTATACATAAAAATGATGCGACTAATGGCACTTACTCACACCTGAATTTATTTATTTATTATTATTTTTTTATCTTTAACTATAATTTATTTGACTACCACTTTCAACCTCATCTCTATTCCTCTTAAGGAAAGCAAATCCCCCGATGAAGTGTTATAGCTCATATTATAGTAAATATCTATATGCTCGCTATCATATGTTTTGTGTATGTTTGATTGTTGTTTTAATAATTTTTTGATATTTAAAAAGATGTTTTTTGTTTTGTGAGGCTTTCTAAAAGTTTACGTTAAGAAATGATGTCTAAAGATGAAATTTTGGTAGAATAAGGACTAATTGGAGAAAATAAGAAAAGAAAAGATGCAAGAAAATACGTATTACCACTCGTATTTAATTTTTATTGGAGTCGATACTTATAACAGTTAATAACATGTTTTCTTTAGAAAATAAATCATTTTACTGCGGGTTGAGATATGACTTTTACATTCTACCTCCCTTATATCACACTCTAATAAAATTTAAGTAGCGTTATCGTTGTCATTGTTTTTGTTATATTCCACATTGTTAATAGCATAAGTTATTAGTTTCTTAATGCAACTTTATTAAAAAAAAACATATCTTGCTTATTGAAATAATATATGAATAGGTGAATCTTAAAGTTCAAATAGAAAATAAAACATTGAAGTGCTTATCAACTTCTTATAATTTAACAAAAGCTGCACAGTCTATATCATGTATTCCACTTGTACTAACAGACAACAACAATAGTATGGAATTCAGCTTGAGCGAAGTACGAAAAAAATAAAAGGTAAATAGTCATACCATCACAAGAGATTAGATAGCTTTAAAAAAATCAGCGGCAAACTTCCACCTATATTATCATAGTAATTCACAACCCATGTATACTCGCAGGGTTTATTTTCTTTATAAATAAGAAATTAAAAAATTACTCTAAATTTGCTTGTTACGTGGTTTTTGTTTAGCAAAAATTACCAGGGAAGACACTGTGTTATCTTGATAAAAAAAAAAAAATAATAAAAAAAAATAAAAAAATAAAATCAGCCATTTTCAAATTTAGATATTCATTTCACCTTACTAGATAAGTGTAGGGAAAAACACAGATGAAAGCATGAAATAGCGACACATGTCTATTGTTGTCGTTTGTTAATTTCCGACAACCATTTCGTGGGGGTGGGGGACCCACCACGAAACGCTGACGTACGGGTAAAATTATTAGATATTGGTGGCAACCCACATGGTCTATAAAACATGAAAAACAGAAACTAAACAAGAAAATGCCATGCAAACCAAACACCTAATAACAGATCTCCTAATCAGAGAGATAACCTAAACCTAAACAAGTATACGGATGTTTATTGAGTTACTTACTTGTTCCTATAATAAAGAGTAAACTGCAAAAAACGTCCTTAAACTTTGCGATTTTTGCGAGAAATATCCTCATTTTTAAAAAATTGCAAGAAATGTCCCTAACGTTTTGGTTTTTTGCGAGTTATACCCTTGAACCATTACCGTGGTTGCAAATTCCTCATTTTGGCTAACGCTCGTTAGTTTTTCTCGTTAATGGCCCTGTGAAATGACTATTTTACCCTCATATTCATCCCACAATTACTTTTTTTGCATTTGCAATTAATGCCCCTCCACCACCTCCATCACCACCACTATCCTCCATTATCCAACATCACCGCCACCCTCCACCACCACCACCCTCAACCACCACATAACCACCACCATCATAATACATTTCTATTGATTCCAAACCCACGATTGATTCCACACCGGTTGTGAATTTTGAGCATAACCAAGATGATGAAATTGTTGATAATCAAATGGGTACTAATCAAAATTAGAGCTTTTGTGAAGTACCGGTTCTATGAAATTTGCTCATGTTAATAAATAATATGCGAATATCAAATGCTTAAATTTCTAAAAGTACAGAGGTAGGTTTATCTTTAAAGCAATACGAACTAACTCCATGAAAGAAATTTGAATTTGAAATACTGTTTATAAATGATCATCTGATGGTGTTTTCATTCTGCGATACTCTTCAATTATAAGTGTCAGTAGAACACTAGAACCACCATATACATGGGTATCTCGGATTACCTATCTTGAGGAAGAAAGAATTGGCTATGTGCAATAAAGACTTTAACTAATAACATATGAAATGATTTGCTCTAGGAAAAATCAGAAAATGGAAATTAAATTTGTCAGATTTCAAATAAATACAAAAATTAACTGTTAATAAAATTGAAACGCGACACTATAGGGTCCTTGACGTTGTTATGAACCTAAGTAGATATTCATGGAATCATATCAGTTTCGCAGTACAAATAGGAGTGATCTATCTGTTGTCGGGTTTTGGAGGATGTATTCTTTCTCCCTTATTTATTCAAAAAAGCATTTCGGTTGGTGCGTCTGGGGCTCTTTTTGGGTTACTTGGAACAATGCTCTCTGAGCTCATTACAAACTGGACTATATACTCCAACAAGGCGAGGTTAGGTTTGATCCAAATGTTATTATGATAGAAATTAAAGATAACCTGAATCGACCCATTTAATGTAAGCCAGAGTTATTTGTCATTCAAATTAAGGTCTGATGGAAAAATAATGATCATTTCTGCAGGCTGCAGCATTGCTGACTCTTATTGTAATAGTTGTTATCAACCTAGCAGTGGGTATTCTACCATTTGTTGACAATTTCGCCCACATTGGTGGATTCATGACTGGTTTCCTCCTAGGTTTTATTTTACATCCTCGCCCTCAATTTGGATGGTTAGAACGGCACAATCTTCCAGCCAATGTTCGTGTTAGATCCAAGCACAAGGTTTATCAGTACATCCTCGGTTTGATTGAATTAGCTGCTCTTGTTGGAGACCCTGACCAATGAACTCTTGCCTACTATAAACTTGACCACAATCTGCTAAACCTAACTTTCCTTGTAATTATGTAAACTCTAAAGTTAGTTTTTAGTTTCTTTTATGCATACTACCATGAGTTTGTGATTGTGCCGATGTTATCAAGCTAGCTACTTTTTTTTTGTTTTTGCATAAGCTATTTTCTATTGTAGTTTTCTAATGTAATATGCTAGTGATGTCACAGACAAGGGCAAACAATGGCTATTAGATAAATACGCATTTTTTTATGGTTAAATATTGTTATAGAACACTTGTTTCTTATACTTTCTTATGATGAAGGCCCCTTTTATAGATATTTATTTGAAATGACAAGTCATACTACTACATTAGTTGGCTATTGTTTACTTCAAATGAGAAATTGTGGCACAGCCGATATTTCCTATACATTTATATTTAGATTGCTAGTTATGTGTTATATCTTTTGAATTTTTTTGTTATCATTGTTGCATTTGACACTATGACGATTGAGGGATCTATTCATTTTCTATCCTGATTGTTGTACTTTTAAGGCATTTGAGCCATTTACTTTTAAAGTTATTTTCATTTACCTGTTAAGGGTAAACATAAACAGAACGGTTCAACAGCAACGAATATAACACGAAAACCCATACACTGACATTAAGATGAAGCCGATGTCAAAGTATATATGTATTTGTACCAAGTAACCTCCATTCAAGTACAATAACACCAACGAATAAATATAAAGTTCCACAAGCAATTCCTAGCATCATAAAACACAATATAACACGAAAACCCAACCAAATTCTAAAGAAAACTATGCAAATATGCACAAGTTTCATACCACATATGTGACAAACGGTAATTTTTCACAAATATTTAAATAATAAATGTTAATTTATTATTACCTGACTGATAAAATTAGGCATATATGAGCCTACATAACTATTTTGGGAAACAAACCAGCATGCTGTAACACACGGTGACTCACCAAAACTATTTAATCTCACCAGAAACAGTAAATTTTCCCCATCCTCACGTTTACAGACTATAACGTAGTATAAGCGAGAGGTTATCTCACTTTTACTGAAAGACGAAACCACACGCATACCGACACCATATTAGTAACGAATTAATCTCAGGATTTATTTTTGAGTCAACAAACTCTATTTTTATGCCAGTTTTATAAAAACGTCTCCGAAATTTATTTTCCACATTTATATCGAATCCGGGAAAACCCGATTTCACCTCAGCTCAGCGGGACACGGGGTATACTCTACACACTCTTTTAATAAAACAAACCCTAACTATAATTATTTTTCTTATCTTTCCCCTATATCACCCACTCACACGCTCTCCCAAGTCTTCCTTTATCTCCTTTCCCCTTTGTCTGCGTTCCCACATACCCAGAAGATCAAATCGATCTATCACCATCATCTGCTTAATCTCTTTCAAGGTCAAAACACAGGCAAGCTTAAATCATTTTCTCCTTTCTCTCTGCCCCAAGGGAAATCACGAGACCATCTTAAAAAGTGGTGCAAGAAAGCAAGCTTTCTCAAGATGGGATGGCGCCGAAAATCGATCCAGGAAAGGAGAGGGTCAAAGTACCTATTTAATCCCTCTTTAAACTCCCAACCGATCCACAGGAACGCCACAATCTCAAAAGCTTCACTCAGAAATCAAAGAGTAATCGGTGGTGGTGTTCCTGCTTGAATCGGATTTGGGTATATTGTATTGGTTTACTTTGTTTTCCTTCGAATCGACTCTGCCTTGTTGTAAGATTTCCAATTGATTTCTTTCCTGTTATTATGTTAATGTTGGTTCGACTAGTAGATAAATCAGTTAAATTAAATTTTTCTCTGATATGGATCGATTAGAACTGAGTTGGTTTTTGTTGGATTATAAATCTTGTGTGGCAATAAAATGTTAGTTCACAATTTAAAAACTATATTGGCTTCTTGGGTAGAAATTATATGGCTCGACATTAAACTTAATATTGGAACTAGGTGCATCGTTTCGAGTTTTAAACATCTACTGGTCTTTGTTGTGTCCTAGAGTCATTGTAGTTGCTTGGTTTCTTGTATGGAGTCGACAAGAAAGAGGAGACTAATCTCGAGTTAAGGTCTAAACGGATTCAGGTTAGGATTAGAGGTCGAACTCACTTGCGTAGGATGGTTATTGCTGTTTTTGTTCCAGAAAAAGCAACACTCACAGGGGTGTGTTGTGGCTGTTTTAGTCGAAGTAAAACCCCCCCACAAGGGTGCTATACCTTAGTTTAGTTCAGTCCAAACTCCACCAAAACAGCCACCCAAATGGGGTGTGTTGTGGGTGTCTTAAATCCAGGAAACCCACACCCAAAGGGTGTGATGTATTGAGTTTAGTTTCGGTGTACTCATCACCAGGCAGCCACCAATAAAGGGTGTGCGTGACTTGAGTTGATTCTTGTCCTGTCTAACGAGATTGTTCCCCGACTCACCCACCTAGCAGCCTAGGTAATGGTCAAAGTTTGATCTAGGGAATAGTTGGACGAACCATCTTGGTTCAAGGCAACCCCCAAAGGGCTGCCTTAACTCGATCCCACAAGAATCCGAAGGGGTGTTGATTGTATGAGTTTGAACTCAAACCCACAAGGGCCATCCAGTTGCGTTTGGGTCACACAAGAACCCCAATGGGGTGTTTTGTTGTCCATTCGGTAGTCGAAACCCAAAAAGGGTGTTAGATTGTTTTCCTTCCAAATTGTTCTTGCATCAAAAGTCTTAAATCAAGACTTAGATATGTTTATGTCGTACCTAGTGAAACCATGGTGTCGAACCCAACTCCCTCACCTCGCACAAAGCTTGTGGTCATTGAGTTGTGTAGTCGAGTTGTACTCGAGCACAACCTAAACTTTTGGCGCCAAGAAGTGCTTGTGTCAAACGAGAGTTCAAAGGGAATGCCCAGACTTGTCTATAAGACTTTCCAGGAAAAACACAAGTCCCTTATGGACTTGTGTGTGTGCTAATCTAAACATCACAGGCCACGTAAATTTTAAGCCCACCAGGCCCAGTGTGGCGAGGTGGTGGTTAACCTTTTTCAGTCCAGTCCACTCTATATGAGTCGAGTAGGCTGTTCACAGCCCATCAGGCCCACTTGGGGCGTTAGCTGTTAAATTCCCAGCCCAGTCCATCGGATCCCCCCTCCTTTGACTTAAGTTGGGCAACAACCCAACAAGGAGATAGGGACATATATATGTTAGTCGTGTATATACATATCGATAATCGACAAAGCAAGAGTTATATTGTGGCCGTTGTTTAAAATACGTATTGTCATGATCTCGTAAACAAATTATTTCATAACTCGTTCTCGGTTTATTTCTCTTCACGAAATCTCGTCATAAACTCACAACAATTTTTGACAACATGAAATCTCGACACACACCATATAAATACACCCATTATTATAAACACCTACACATTTGATACGTAAAAACTCTCGTCTAAATTAAACTAGTGAACAATTAACTTACTTAAATTGTTTATCAAATTGTGAACATATAAAGTGGAGTTTTAGACAAATATACTTAAGTTCATATAACGATTTTAGAAAGACTATTTATTAATGTAACACCCCAACCCGACAAGGGTAAAGATATCACAAATATATGGTTTCATATCAGATAAACATAGTATCCATGCATAAAATAGCGGAAGTCAAATACATAATCCCACAATAAGTCAACATGACTTAATCCAAAATGAAAGGAAATAAAAGAAGTACATAAGTTCAATGCCCAAACAATGGCAACATAAAGTCTAATGAAAATCAAATGGTAGATAAGCTATAAAGAATAAGCTCCACTCAAGTGCACTCAACCCCAAAGCCATGCCCAGCTTCTAGCTTAATTACCTGCCGTGTGAAAAGAAAACACGGCTGAGCTACACGAGCTCAGTGAACAGATATAACGATAACAAACAGTAGAATAAGGAATAGCAGAATGAATGAGTCAAAGTTAAGCATCAATATGAAGTAGCAATAATGAAAGGCAAAGAGTAAAGGTGTAGGAAAACAGTAATCCTCTACGAGCCCCAGTATCAGTAATCAGTAACAGTAATCAGTGTAATCATGTAACCATATAATCATATAGAGGGGAGACCTCTCAGTAAAACAGTAATCATGAGGGGAGTCCTCAAACAGTAAGTGGAGTGATCAGCTCCCAGTATGTGAAAGACGTGTATCGCACACACCATCAGTCACCAGTAATACAGTAAATCAGTAATCAGTAGCAGTAACAGTAACAGTTCTAGGATGCATCCATACGCCCCAGGTGGCCATAAACCTCCCAACACCAAATAAATACATAAAAGGGACGGAACAGGTCATCACTCTCCTGCCCTAGAGTCATGCCATCGGTGCATCAATGACATGGTCATGAAACCCTCATGACTAGTTATGGCTCGTAGTATCAAACTGTGGGTCAGTGGTCAAGTATCAGTATTCAGTATTCAGTTTAGTTTCATAGGTCAATATCCAGTTCAGTATAACAGACAGTTCATATCAGATGGTTCAGTAACAGAGGTTCAATATCAGTAGGTTCAATATAAGAAAGGTTCAGTATCAGTAGGTCAATGTCAAAGGTTCATAGAAACAAGGAACATGGCAGTGAATCAGAAATCAACATGAGACGAAGGCACCTTACTAAAGAAGGGCAGAATATCTGTACCTTATTGCTGACAAAGGAAACACACTGAAATAAGATGATCAAGACCACAGAACTACTCCCTCTTCACACCTAGAGGAGTAAAGACATGATTACTAAAGATCCCATTTCCATATTAAGTAACTTTCTATTTTTAGCAGGTTTCCATTTTTAGAAAGTTTCCTTATTTAGCAAGTTTCCAAAATTAGCAGATTTCTATAATGAGTAAGGTTTAAGTATTATGATTTAGTTAAGTCTTTAATTTAGTCTCATTATGGAATTAGGGTTGATTATGACAAGTTTACATAGTTTAGGGTTTTAATTGTAAATATATCAAATTAAAGGTCTAGAATGAAAATACCATGATTTACTTATTTAAATACTCCATTTATTCAGAATTACATCTTTAGCCCCTTGAGTTCCATATTTTACACTTTAAACCCCTTTATTTATAAAAGTTACAAAATAAACCCTAAGGTTACATAATTTACAATTTAATCCACATAATATCTTTAATTACACCATTAACCCTTAGATTTAATTATATACAGAATCTACCTTCTAATTTCATGCATGGTACGATTCAACCCTTTAGTTTCCCATAATTACACATTTAGTCCCTATAATTTATAAAACATATATATTAATTTGTAATTTCCAAATAATTACCTATTGGCCCCTATAATTATCCAAACTTACACCAAAACATCTTAACATTATAATTTACTCAAAATGACCTCAAGTTTCCAGTATTTACATTTTTAGTCCCTTGTTTTAATTAATTTGCAAATCGAATTATTAAACATATATAATTACCCATTTAACCTTTTAAATACAAAATTTACATATAGACCCCTCAAGTTATATTTTTCCCATATTGTACCAGTCTTAAATATCATTTTAAAAATAGTCCATGAGTTTCAAAAATTACAAAACACCCCTTTGACTTATATATCTTAAATCGGTAAAACAATTATATTACTAAATCAAACCCTAATTATAATCAATCAACATGCAATCATTACCATATCATTTTAATATCATAAAAATTCAGATTCAATCACATAAACATTAATTCAATTGTTTTAGGGTTTAGTTCATATTATTCCTTTTTATTTAATTTAGCCGATTAGACATAATTTCACAAATAATATTTTTAGACCTCCACAATTCAAATGAACATTTTTCTAGTGTTATATGATGATTATAGAAGCCATGAAAAATACTAACATGATCCAGAAAATTCGCATGCATGATTTAGAGAATTAATTCGATTCTAGGGTTTCACTTTCAATAATTAGCATGCGATCAATATACAATGCATGGATGTGTTTTAGCATTTTTCTCATGTTATATAGGATTAGAACAAGCTCAGAAAAATACCCAATAATTTATTGAACAAGTGGATAGGGCGATTTGATTTTGGACTTATCGGATCAACAACTCGACACCAAAGAATTCACCACGATCACCACAGCCACTCCACGACCTTGTAATTATTTTTCACAGACCATACATGATGTGAGGGACGTGAGAAAAATAGAGAATGAATTTCACAATGATCGAATCAATAAAAATGGAATTCTTACCTATCGAATGGAAAAGAAGAAGAATTTTCGATATCTTGCAAACCCGACCTCTAAAATTCGTGAAGCTATTTTTCTAGGCTTCTTGAGAACTCTAAGAACACAAGAAAAATGGTGCCTTAATTCCAGAAATTCGGATGGATGAATTGGAGAATTATTTGGTGAATTTGGTTTGATCGGTTTTGGAGAAATAGGAGAAAATTATGTGTGTGATAAAAATATTGTGAGTGGCCGATTTTTAGAGGGATAATAGACCCTAATTTTCAGTAATTGGTCAAGGGAAAATAATTAGCAATCAATAAAATTTAATGTCCTTTAATTTCCTATTAATTTCCTTTTATAGAATTTCATATCTTTTGAATTTAAATTAGATTAGGCGCCCAAGGGCACTTTGGTAATTTCCATGGCTTGTATAAAAGTTAAATGAAGTTGTTAAAATTATTTGGGATCATAGCTTGCTCATTACTAGAAGTTTGGAATTTATTTTATGCTTTACATATGTTTTATTTAGGTTTTAAATTCCCAGGGGCAATTTGGTCATTTTACATGTTACAGAATTTCAGGTATTACAATTAAGCATATATAATCGTGATCAACAAAGAAATCAACATACATGTACGGGTCATGCCTGACTTCTATTAAATAAATGTGCTTATTATATTGAAACGGGACAAACAAACATTTTATGTACAACCGTTATACGCTAGTTTTCGAATTCACAAATTAGTTAAACGAAAATCATCACTTACACATAATTTTCCTACATTTCAAACCATATATAACTATTTATATGTTTTATAACGACAATTTTACTCATCCTTAACAATAACATTCCAAATCTCGACAACGTCTAGTATCGTTCATAATCACTTTTCATTCATCATCTTTCGGTTATTGTCAATCAAAATCTTATTCGTCTTCGATGTCCTTATTGTCATACACTTAAGCACTTCTAATAGCCAAAACCCGCCAATCTTTAGAAAACTACTTTTAAACTTAATTGCTGCCACACAAGCAACAACAACATAAACACTTTAAAACTTTTGAATTAAATTTCGTGAAAACTTGATTTAGACTGTGAACTAAAACATACCTCATTAATCTAGGTCGCGTATTGGTGCCGTGCACTCTTTGGGTCACTACATCCACTGTTTACCCTATTAAGGTGAGTTTATAGCCCCACTTTATATATACTTGTTTTACAATTTAGGGTGAGAAACATGCAAAACTATTTTATGGACCATCATTATTGTTTTAATCAAACTATTACGTAGGTTAGCCTAAGCCCTGTTATGTCCCCTAATGCCTAAACTCATGAACCGTTAATTCCCGTTAGGAAGCGCGAATGTTATAAATAGATCTATTGGGAGTAACGTCCCCATTTGGTTTGACCGGATAGGCAAACGAACGTATACCATGTCGAAACACAAGTGTCTGGGATAAACACTTGCCGGGCCCTTATATTTAACATGCTTCCAGAGCATGCAAACTGTTATAGCTTTGGTTGCATGAACTTAGTGCTAGCATAATAGATTATTTTTATGTGACATTATATACATCATAATGTTCATATACAAAACTATTGGTCCAAACTTACTGTTTACTGATTTAATTTAAACCTATGAACTCACTAGCTTTTTGCTGACTTTTAGCATGTTTTTCTCAGGTGTTTAGGTAACTCATTATTGGCAAGGCAATGGACTTAAACTAATTACCAAAGCGTTTTCACACATTTTTCAAGACTTGTTTTTGAAGGACCGCTAAACTCTTGGGCTTACTTGTAAAAAAAAAAAAAAAAAAAAAAAAAAAAAAACTTAAATGAGATTTTGATTTAATTGAATGAATTTTTAACGGAAGATGTATTCCGTTCTTTATTATCTTGTGTTTTGATTTCCAATGTAGTAGCACCCCATGACCCGAATGCTTCCGCAAAGCCAGATTTTGGGGGTGTTACAGATTGGCATCAGAGCCTAGGTTATAGAGAACTAGGTGCATATAAATCCTAAACTATAACCGCTTTTTATTAAAAACAAGTCCATATGACCGCCACTTGCCTTACTTGCCACTTTATTTGCTGTTTACTTGTCTTAACTATATGTTACTGTTTGTTGATTTTTACTCAGCTACATGTACTATAAATATTTTATATATATTTATATATACTTAATTTACACAAATTATCACAAGTATTTCCTATATACTTACACATATATACCGTTTTGTCACAGACTATGCCTTCCCACAACATCTCTCAGACCTCCTCAGGCTCGAATGATCCCAGCATGCAGATGCTTCAGGATTATCATACATCAAACCCTAACACCGTTGAGCCTACACCACCATCACATACTCATACCACACCCGTCAATCAAGTTACTCCTACTGTTCCTCGCCGTACTACACGCATAATCATACGCCCATCTACTAGACCATCATCCCACACTACAGAGAGCACCCAAAGCCTTGCTCCCACTCTTCTGTTGTCTCCATCCCGTTATAGGTCCATATGCACCCGCATGGGCACCCCTACTACCCCAGTATCACCACCACCCACCTCATCACCACGTTCACCTACCCACTCACCTCTACGCCAGAGGCTCAGAAGGGCCAATGACTTTTGCTCAGCAGAGGTTCCAGAGAGGAAGGATGAGCAGACTGAGCAGGTAGTTACTGGGCAGACGTTAGCTGAGAGTACTCCTGCCGAGGGTACATGGGTTGATGCTGATTTAGATTCGGGTATGGAGCAGAGAGCAGTTGTGCCCCAGATTAGCATAATACTAGAGGATGTGCCTAGTACTTTTGAGGCTGGAGAGGGCTCGAGGAGAGCTCAGGATGAGACAGGGGATAACGCGAAGATACCGCGTATGATCAGTCACACTGCTGCGATTGGAAGCCCAGATTATGTGCCTTCCTCACAGTCTTTTGTGCCCCCAGATTCTCCACTTCCAGTAGCATCGCCAGCTGCTATTGAGACCGATGCTATCTCACAGATTCAGACCCAACTAGACTTACAAACCGATATACTAGGTCTCCACTGTGACCTATTTGATGAGTTACATCTGGCTCGTTTTGATCAGTACGATGATGACTTCAGAAGACTTTATGCTAGGACACACTCCAACAGTCGAGACATCCTTGACTTGGGTGACAAATCGAATAGACTTGAGCAGACACAAGTTGTAGCCCAAGAGGCAGCCCAGGTGATGCATGGGAGGATGCTGATCCTCGAGGCCCAGGTTGCATCATTGTTGAGGGCCGATCAGGCACAACGCAAGGAGAACTTAGCATTGAGGACTCACCTTGTCGAGGTTGAGGCACAGCTTGGGGAGTATGCTTTTAGGTTCCGACACCTGGACAGGACCAGGGGCCAGTCTTAGATATGATTTGTAGTTGTCATATTTCACTTAACTGAGGAGTTCTCAGTAAGTGTATGATCACTACTAGAAAAACAGCTATTCTTGACTCCAAATGCGAGTCAAGAAGAGGCTTTATGACTCGCAAATGCGAGTCAAGGATGGACGCGTCATAAAACTTCATGACTCGCATTTGTGCGTCATCCCTCTATGACTCGCACTTATGACCCACGTTTTATGACTCTCCTTTTTGCGTGTCATAACCTAATTTTTATTTTTTTTATGACCCACGTTTTATGACTCTCCTTTTTGCGTGTCATAACCTAATTTTTTTTTTAAAAAAAATTAATTTTTTTCAGTTCCTAATTTTCTATTAAATGACAATTAAAAACATGATAATACAAAATTAAAAACACAAATATCAAAATAACGCATTTCATATATATATATCAAAACAATGAGGTTAATTCAAGTACTAATTCACGATAAGTCACAAGTTAATTAACGACAAAAATTACATATCGATAGCAATTCACAAGTTAGTTTGACAGCTTCCACATCGACCACTGAGTATACAACAAGACTACCCGAGTCATCCGTGCAGCTCTCCTGAAGCAGTAGTTCAACCATTGCTGGTTTTGGCTCCTTTTCGTATTGCTCGACCCACGATTTAACCGCTTGAGGAATAAGTCTCCCATTCCCTTTAACCACATCTAAAAAAGAGAAAAGATAGACAAATTCAAAATACGTTACACGTCAATAGAATACTGCAGACATGCCAATTGTTCAATCAGTCTGCTGTCTAACTAGGGGCAGGGCAAAAACATGTCTGTTCAAGGCCTGAGAAAACTGCTTAGATTAAATCCTAAAATCCAAATAAAATTAAGGAAGGCTAGATAAGCTGGTCAACTTACTAAGTACCAAATTACAGCTTATAACTACTATTATCTAAGAAACTAAAAATCACACAAAACTGATGAAACTGGGGAAAAAAAATTAATGATAACTAGCTAAATCAGACCACTAAGGTGTGGTGCAGGGCAGACTATGGTTCACTGAGGTCTTTTGCAGACCAAAATAAGGCACTCAAATAAGCTCCAAGATTCTTACTAAGCTCATAACCCTCTAGCTACTACTATGAGCTATTAAGAAAAACAAATTACAGAGAATCAACTTAAAGATATAAGCAGAAAATCAGCTGAGCAAAGCTAGTAAAACCTGAAGCAGTCTGCACTAACCAATTGGTACTGATATGAGTGATTACTTACCAAAAGGATAGTAACTCAGCATACACTAGCGGGGAAGCAAACTAAGGGGAAAAGATAACAGAAGTTGTCTTACTTCATCAGTAACCAGATACTGTATATGACACCTGAATGGGAGCAGGCTGCAGAGCAAAGATTTCATTTCTAGCCCCCTGAAATATCAAATAAAAAATGTTAAACTTGAGGTTCCTGTATACAATCAAAAACAAAGTACCCCTTCAGCAGACATTGCTCTCTTACCGGTTCACACTAACTCTATTTCTGTAATACTAGTTACTTAGAATCATCATGATGAAAGAATAAAACATAGCAGAAAAACAAATGGAGACGACAAGAAACCCATTATCCTAAACTCGATTCAAGACCAAAGTACCAAACTATAGTGGAATCATCATAACAACATACATAATTACTTAACTAATTGATCAATAACTTCTTATATATGAAAGTGAAGTGATTTAAAATACTACCTCTGTAAATTTGCATCCTACTTCATGCTCGTATCCCTTCACATCTCTCATCTGCATAGATGAATGGATCAAAATTGCTCTTCCTTTCTTTCCAGCACGACCTGTTCGCCCAGACCGGTGAACAAATATTTCTGAAGATGTCGGAAGCTCATAATGTATCACCTGTTGATTAATGTTATTAACCCTTTGAATAAGAACAATGGACATTGTATTGTAGTTCAGAAAATAGAATAAACACTAACCAGATCAACATTAGGAACATCGAGACCGCGAGCAGCAACATCAGTGGCTACTAAAACATTGAAACGGCCATCTCTAAAGCCCGAGAGTGTTTTCTCTCTTTGACCTTGAGATATATCCCCATGCAGAGCTTCACAACCAAAGTGCCTATTCATAGCATATGCTAACCGGTCCGCATCACGTTTTGTTTGGGTGAAAACTATACACTTACCTCCATTGGCATGTTCCTGAAGAAAAAAATTACACTTATTGAGCCCGCCATAATCAAATTTTTGGAAGATCCAATTAAGCAACATAGATACATACTGTTATAAGCGGTCCAATAACCGATGGTCTATCACGCGTTTCAGCAACAAGAGAATACAATGTGATCCCATCAGCCAATTTTTGGTCAGAATCACCAACCTGCAACCCAATTAAAATTACCATAAGCTAAACAAAAAAAAAAGGGTAAATTTATTGCGATAACAAAAGATAAAATGATTTAGAGTTAACTCACAAGATCAATAGTCAATGGATTCTTTAGATACTTGCGGGTAAGTTTCACAATCCAACTTGGCATAGTTGCTGAAAACATCATGCTCTGACGTTCTTTTGGTAGATACTCCAAAATTGTTTCAACATCGTCAGCAAAACCCACGTTAAGCATCTGATCAGCTTCGTCTAAAACAGCAAATTGAACGTCTGAGAGTTTCAAAGAACCCCTCTTGATTAGATCAATGACACGTCCAAGGGTGCCTACTATCACATCAACACCATAATCAAGTGTACTCATCTGCCGTTGAATTGGTACACCACCATATACGCAAAGTGTACTCAAATTAGGTGCAGCCTCGTAGAACTCTTTTTCTACTTGACGAGCAAGTTCTCGCGTTGGAGCCAAGACAATCGCTAGCGGATTTCTCCCTTTTCTGTCATTCGATTGAAACAGAACAAAAAGTTAGATACCCAAAAAGTAATACGCAACTACATTCAAACACCCAAAAAGTATAAGACCAAAAAGTTGCATACCCATTCTTGTAAATAGAACGAGTAATTTTATCCATAATAGGGATGCCAAAAGCAAGAGTTTTTCCAGTTCCTGTTCTAGCGTGACCAATCATATCACGCCCCTGCATCGCTGGCTCCAATACAGCGACAAAATAATACACGTCAAACCAGTGCTTTGTAATTAGTCACTTGAGGCCAATACCTAATCCACTAAGTTGTCCTATCAACTACTGGCGTTTTGACCAACTTTTTCCAAGAATCACCATCTAAAATGTAGGGAATAAACATGTTAAGCGACTAATGAAAAAAATTAAGAATAAACACAAAAAATAATACTAAAGCTCAAGGGTGAAATTTTTATCCTCAACTTAATGTTTCCAAATATATCATCAAGCTACCCTCGTGGTGCAGAACCCTAAGTCAAAACATGAAGTCTAATGTAAGCAATCATGACCAACATTGCAAATCTTGTGACACCAGAATAAAAGCAATCATGAAAACACTAGTAACAATAAATAAAATCGGTTAGTAATTAATAAAAGAAATGTACTGATTTCACTATACCACAAGGACGAACAAAATAGAAAAAGACAGAGAGGGTAATGACGGCAGTATGATGGCGTGGTGACTCGATCTGAAGCCATCTTCGATCTATACTTATCTTCAATAAAAACAGAGGAGTGTGGCAGTGAAAGGGTGGTGGTGGTCGGCATCTTCAAGAAAGAGAGAAGAGGCGAGGGTTGTGATGGTGAGAGGTTGATGGTGTTTAATGACGGCTGTGATGAGGTCGCTGGAGATGGTGGAGATGCCGGAGAAATATGGCCGGAAAAATGTGGTGAAGGTGGGCGGCCGGATTGGGAGAGAAGAATAGCTAACCATAGTGGGTTTTTTTTTTTTTTTTTTTTTTTTTTTTTTTTTTTTTTTTTTTTTTTTTGGGATTTTGAAGGACTTAGGTTTTTGTTTGGGGTTTTTGTCAAGCGGGAAACAAAAAGAATAAGAGTTTGAGAGAGTTTGAGAGTGGGAAGTGTTTTGGCAAAAAAAAAAAAAAAAAACAATAGATTTTGATGAAGCAGATTGTAAAAAAAAAATGGATGACCCTTATTTATGACAAAGCAAAACGAGCGTCATCTAGCAGGCTAAATTTTAACTGATTATGATCCTATGTTATGACGCTTCTAAAAATGAGTCATCCCCAATAAAAAATTTACTCGTTATGACTCTTATTTTATGACTTTGCTATTTGCGCGTCATCTTGTAGCGTGCGTCATAAAATGCGAGTCAAGGATAGACCTTTTTCTAGTAGTGGATATTATTAGGAAGCTTGTAATTTTCAGATCTTGTAATCGACTCTTAATCTATAACAATCTCATTTTGTCATCTATCTCTGTTACTGATTAAACCCTTTCCTTTCATAATCTACGGTGACGTTATCCATTCGTATGATGAATTTTCCTTGTCTTTCCAATATATATATATATATATATATATATATATATATATATATATATATATATATATATATATATATATATATATATATATATATATATATATATATATATATATATATATATATATATATATATATATATATATTTCTTACTACTACCCCACAAACAAATAACCGATAAATTTCCTGGTAACTAAACCTTGCCTCACTAAACCTTAACCATATGTAGCCTAATCATCCACGTATAATCCAGGAAGAACCGTGATGTACTAGGAACAGTGACCCTAAATTCCTACCACAAAGCAAATCTTCTGCTTCCATTCCAAAAAATCAAAACTCGCATGTGTGGTATATAAAGGTAATATGAGACTTGGTCATCCGTGCTAGAAGCACGGTAACTAAATAGACTTTGATACCATCTTACTACATAGAAATTTGCCTGTCTCATACCACGTTCTAATCCGAGAAGGTAAGCTGCATCACCAACCGTCATCGAACAACTCCACCGATTAGTATCTTATTGTATACTATCCCCTTCCGATTCTGAATCACTTCAACATCAATCCGACCAATCTTTAAAGATTCGATAGCTACTGGGTAGCTCATAACCCCATATGCGACTGAAACATATTCTTGCTCTATAGCAAATGTGTCAAATAGCTGTAATGGTTATATTCAGATCCTTAATAGAAATTTGACCTTCTGCACAGGACGCGAAACACTTGAACAAACTAGCTGGCCGGTTGCCAGTAGCAATCAGAATTGTTCTGCAGAGTTATACCCTCCGCATTAGGTACTCAGTCCCCTACTGAGCCAACTAATTGACTGCTAGTAGCAATCAACACCATTCTTTCAGACCGTAATCTAGATTTATGAGACTTCTCGTACTAACTTGGGAGACCAGATGCCCACAAAACTTGGAAAATTTCATCAGCATCCCCGGTGTATACTGGATGTCGAAATGCCATGCCATAAACATCCGCGGAGAGAAAAGTCTGTTCATGTGCCTTAGTTGGATAAAATCCTAGCAACACAAGAAGGACCTCTCAGCAAGGAATAAACAATGAGTGAACCACTAAACTTTTAAGGACCCGGAGATTCACCAGGAGTTGACTAGTAACCTAACAGAAGCCTTAAAGCATCACGGAATAACTCGAACCACTATCGTAGAAGAAAATGCCTAACCCTTCACCAATCCCTTAGAAATACAAGCTGACCTAGGACAAGAAGTTTTATCAAAACATCGTTACTCACTAAACCAAACCTTAGAGGCAAATCAAACGCCTCCGCTTCAAACTATAGATATCGGTGTAACACACTTTGATGTTGTTCATCGAAGTACAATTTATCATCTTCATTCCTTATAACATGATGTACTTTAGGAGTCTAGATGGCACGGTCTCATCATTTTTTAAGACCCCATTTCCACGTTGAGATGTTAAGTCTTAACATACTGAATGATTATCCATACACAGTTCTCGCTAAGTAGCAAGTAATAAATTTCTCAGCATAGCATTCGACTGATTTATTCATTTCAAACCATTGGTCCAACAATTTTGGTCAGGACACCTCTTAAGCAAGACTTGAAGTAAATTGAATACTTAAATCTATAAGTTTCGCCTGATGTTAAACACCAAGCTCTACCCAGCCTAGATAACTAGGATGTGTCGTAGGACACTTGAAACATATGTAGGTGTACATACCCAACTACACCTCCTTCTTCGATAATCTTCCTTTAAGAACTGCTCTTGCAAAATGTGTTTTATTAATCATAAAACTCGTGTGAAACCATTCTTCTATTTGAAATCTCATTCATCATCATCTTTTATGGTGTAGATAAATGACTCCTACAGGGAGGGCAACCAAGGCCACTCATGGTCAACCTGTTGCTACCACTCTCCCAACTGGGAATGAAGCAAATCTGCTTATCTTAAATCAAGCCATGCTAGATCAGTTAGTTAATAACCGTGTGGAGGCAGCACTAGCTGCAGCGGATGTCAACAACTCGACTGCTGATATTGGGAGCTCAAAACCTAAGGACAACAACAACCGCAATTGCACCTATCAGGAGTTCCGAAAGACCATGACTGGGAGTCTTAAGGGAACTGAGGAAACTATTTCCTTGATCAGATGGATTGAAAGGCTGGAGGCTGTGTTTCGAATGTGTGGTTGTGCGGAGGAGGACAGGGTTAAGTATGCATCACTCACCTTCACGGATGCTGCACTGACCTGGTGGAACAACTATTTGAAGTCTGCCAGCATTGATGCTGCGTATGCAATGCCATGGGAACATTTCAAGGAGATGGTGTTCAAAAAGTATTGCCCTTACAATGAAATCAATAAGTTGGAGTTAAAATCTTGGAACCCCAAGGTGCAGGGTGCCGACATTGCTACATACAACCAGCACTCTCAAGGGATGATATCGGTAGGTCCTGAGATGCTCCAGACGGACGCTCGCCTACGAGAGAGATACCTTGGAGGATTACCCCCACACATTAAGGGTGATGACATTACCTCCAAGACCACTGATCTCCAGGAGCCTATGGATGCGGCCAACAAGCCGATGGATCCAGTAGTCGAGACTACCGCCGAGAAGGTGGCTGACAACAAGAGGAAGTGGGAAGATCACTTCAAAAACCGCGATAATACTGGTCTGAACAAGCGACAAGAAGTAACCAAAGTCCATGCTACAGGAACCAGCACAAGGATAGGGTATGCTGGAACGTTACCCAAGTGCAACACGTGACCGTTTCATCACCATGGGCCTTGCCTCATTCGGTGTGGGAACTGCCAGAAAATCGGTCACCAAGCTAAGGACAGCGAAGTTCCTACTTCCGTGATTGACCCGAAGATCACTGTCACGTGCTTTGAGTGTGGAGTAATTGGGCACTTCAGGAGTAAATGCCCATAACTGAGAAGTAAAAATGAAGGGGTTTGCTAGGTCCCTAACGACATTGCGGGTAATGATGATGCTTGGAATCCTTACTTCGCATGATAAGATCTACATCTAGACCCTCTTTGATCGTATTCCCTCGAGTATTTGTACTTTCTTAAAGATCTTTTGTATTGTTGCTTTGTATGGATTTTCATGAGATGGATTCCTTATCTTTTATGTCAAGATGTTATGACAACTTCTTTCCGTTACACACTCCATTATATCAACCATATTTGAAATTGTCTGCCAACTAATATGCTATCGTCATATGTAAGGTGGTGCACCTTTAAAAATCTACTGTAATTTCAGACTTATGAACGAAATGACCAACACTGTTTAAAACCCAATACCATTTTGACTAAACCAAGCATAGCATCATCGGTCCTCAATTAAGCATAGCCTGATCACCTATGTATAATTCAGGGAGGATCATGCCATGATGGGAGTAGTCACGTCAAGAATTTTTGTGCTTCAAAATTTACACATCACATCTCGATTATCAAGGTTCAACCGTCTCTCAAAAAGGTCTCGAATTCACGTAGGAATATGAAAACAAAAATCAAGCGTTAATACCCTCAAATTTTCCCAACTCCATCGGGTAACTCTAAGTGAAAACCGATGACGGTTTTCCTACTAAGGCGGGGAGGATGTGACAAACGGTAATTTTCCACAAATATTTAAATAATAAATGTTAATTTATTATTACCTGACTGATAAAATTAGGCACAGATGAGCCTACATAACTATTTTGGGAAACAAACCCGCACGCTGTAAAACACGGTGACTCACCAAAACTATTTAATCTCACCAGAAACAGTAAATTTTCTCCATCCTCACGTTTACAGACTATAACGTAATATAAGCGAGAGGTTATCTCACTTTTACTGAAAGACAAAACCACACGCGTACCGACACCACATTAGTAACGAATTAATCCCAGGATTTATTTTTAAGTCAACAAACTCTATTTTTATGCCAGTTTTATAAAAACGTCTCCGAAATTTATTTTCCACATTTATATCGAATCCGGGAAAACCCGATTTCACCTCAGCTCAGCGGGACGCGGGGTATACTCTACACACTCTTTTAATAAAAAAACCCTAACTATAGTTATTTTTCTTATCTTTCCCCTATATCACCCACTCACACGCTCTCCTAAGTCTTCCTTTATCTCCTTTCCCCTTTGTCAGCATTCCCACATAACCAGAAGATCAAATTGATCTATCTCCATCATCTGCTTAATCTCTTTCAAGGTAAAAACACAGGCAAGCTTAAATCATTTTCTCCTTTCTCTCTACCCCAAGGGAAATCACGAGACCATCTTAAAAAGTGGTGCAAGAAAGCAAGCTTTCTCAAGATGGGATGGCGCCGAAAATCGATCCAGAAAAGGAGAGGGTCAAAGCACCTATTTAATCCCTTTTTAAACTTCCAACTGATCCACAGGAACGCCACAATCTCAAAAGCTTCACTCAAAAATCAAAGAGTAATCGGTGGTGGTGTTCCTGCTTGAATCAGATTTTGGTCTATTGTATTGGTTTACTTTGTTTTCCTTCGAATCGACTCTGCCTTGTTGTAAGATTTCCAATTGATTTCTTTCTTGTTATTATGTTAATGTTGGTTCGACTAGTAGATAAATCAGTTAAATTAATTTTTTCTCTGATATGGATCGATTAGAACTGAGTTGGTTATTGTTGGATTATAAATCTTGTGTGGCAATAAAATGTTAGTTCACAATTTAAAAACTATATTGGCTTCTTGGGTAGAAATTATATGGCTCGACATTAAACTTAATATTGGAACTAGGTGCATCGTTTCGAGTTTTAAACATCTACTGGACTTTGTTGTGTCCTAGAGTCATTGTAGTTGATTAGTTTCTTGTATGGAGTCGACAAGAAAGAGGAGACTAATCTTGAGTTAAGGTCTAACCGGATTAAGGTTAGGATTAGAGGTCGAACTCACTTGCGTAGGATGGTTATTGCTGTTTTGGTTCCAGAAAAAGCCACACCCACAGGGGTGTGTTGTGGCTGTTTTAGTCGAAGTAAACCCCCCACCCCCCACAAGGGTGTTATACCTTAGTTTAGTTCAGTCCAAACTCCACCAAAAAAGCCACCCAAATGGGGTGTGCTGTGGGTGTCTTAAATCCAGGAAACCCACACCCAAAGGGTGTGATGTATTGAGTTGAGTTTCGGTGTACTCATCACCAGGCAGCCACCCATAAAGGGTGTACGTGCCTTGAGTTGATTCTTGTCCAGTCTAACGAGATTGTTCCCCGACTCACCCACCTAGCAACCTAGGTAATGGTCAAAATTTGATCTAGGGAATAGTTGGTCGAACCATATTGGTTCAAGGCAACCCTTAAAGGGCTGCCTTAAATCGATCCCACAAGAATCCGAATGAGTGTTGATTGTATGAGTTTGAACTCAACCCACAAGGGCCATCCAGTTGCGTTCGGGTCACACAAGAACCCCAATAAGTGTGTTTTGTTGTCCATTCGGTATTCGAAACCCAGAAAGGGTGTTAGATTTTTTCCTTCCATATTGTTCTTGCATCAAAAGTCTTAAATCAAGACTTAGATATGGTTATGTCGTACCTAGTGAAACCATGGTGTCGAACCCAATTCCTTCACCTCGCACAAAGCTTGTGGTCATTGAGTCGTGTAGTCGAGTTGTACTCGAGCACAACCTAAACTTTTGGCGCCAAGAAGTGCTTGTGTCAAACGAGAGTTCAAAGGGAATGCCCAGACTTGTCTATAAGACTTTAGAGGAAAAACACAATTCCCTTATGGACTTGTGTGTGTGCTAATCTAAACATCACAGGCCACGTAAATTTTAAGCCCACCAGGCCCAGTGTGGCGAGTTGGTGGTTAGCCTTTTTCAGTCCAGTCCACTCTATATTAGTCGAGTAGGCTGTTCACAGCCCATCAGGCCCACTTGGCGCGTTAGCTGTTAAATTCCCAGCCCAGTCCATCGGATTCCCCCCCTCCTTTGAACTTAAGTTGGGCCACAGCCCAACAAGGAGATAGGGACGTATATATGTTAGTCGTGTATATACATATCGATAATCGACAAAGCAAGAGTTATATTGTGGCTGTTGTTTAAAATATGTATTGTTATGATCTCGTAAACAAATTATTTCACAACTTGATCTCGGTTTATTTCTCTTCACGAAATCTCATCATAAACTCACAACAATTTTTGACAACATGAAATCTCGACACAAACCATATATAATATATATATATAAACACAAATACACCCATTATTATAAACACCTACACATTTTATACGTAAAAACTCTCGTCTAAATTAAACTAGTGAACAATTAACTTACTTAAATTGTTTAACAAATTGTGAACATATAAAGTGGAGTTTTATACAAATATACTTAAGTTCATATAGCGATTTTAGAATGACTATTTATTAAACATATATAATTGTGATCAACATACATGTACGGATCATGCCCGACTTCTATTAAATAAATGTGCTTATTATATTAAAACGGGACAAACAAACATTTTATGTACAACCATTATACGTTAGTTTTCGAATTCACAAATTATTTAAACGAAAATCATCACTTACACATAATTTTCCTACATTTCAAACTATATATAAATATTTATATGTTTTATAACGACAATTTTACTCATCCTTAACAATAACATTCCAAATCTCGACAATGTCTGGTATCGTTCATAATCACTTTTCATTCATCATCTTTCGGTTATTGTCAATCAAAATCTTATTCGTCTTCGATGTCCTTATTGTCATACACTTAAGCACTTCTAAGAGCCAATACCCGCCAATATTTAGAAAACTACTTTTAAACTTAATTTCTGCCACACAAGCAACAACAACATAAACACTTTAAAACTTTTGAATTAAATTTCGTGGAAACTTAATTTAGACTGTGAACTAAAACATACCTCATTAATCTAGGCCGCGTGTTGGTGCCATGCACTCTTTGGGTCACTACATCCACTGTTTACCATATTAAGGTGAGTTTATAGCCCCACTCTATATATACTTGTTTTACAATTTGGGGTGAGAAACATGCAAAACTATTTTACGGACCATCATTATTGTTTTTATCAAACAATTACGTAGGTTAGCCTAAGCCCTGTTATGTCCCCTAATGCCCAATCTCATGAACCGTTAATTCCCGTTAGGAAGCGCGAATGTTATAAATAGATCTATTGGGAGTAACGTCCTCATTTGGTTTGACCGGATAGGCAAACGAACGTATACCATGTTGAAACACAAGTGTCTGGGATAAACACTTGCCGGGCCCTTATATTTAACATGCTTCCAGAGCATGCAAACTATTATAGCTTCGGTTGCATGAACTTAGTGCTAGCATAATAGACTATTTTTATGTGACATTATATACATCATAATGTTCATATACAAAACTATTGGTCCAAACTTACTGTTTATTGCTTTAATTTAAACGCATGAACTCACTAGCTTTTTGCTGACTTTTTGCATGCTTTTTTCAGGTGTTTAGGAAACTAATTATTGGCAAGGCATGGCAAGGAAATAGACTTAAACTAATTACCAAAGCGTTTTCACAAATTTTTCAAGACTTGTTTTTGAGGGACCGCTAAACTCTTGAGCTTACTTGTAAAATTAAAAAAAAAAAAAACACTTAAATGAGATTTTGATTTAATTGAATGAATTTTTAACAGAAGATGTATTCCGTTCTTTATTATCTTGTGTTATTATTTCCAATGTAGTAGCACCCCATGACCCGAATGCTTCCGCAAAGCCAGATTTTGGGGGTGTTACAACATAATACTGGCAGATACTAATTACTATTGCATTCCCATTTTGAAGTTGGGACACAGTTCAAGTAACGCCAATGGCAATGTTTGTATCCATTTTCTCTGTGAAACAACATCACTAAAAAACAGTAAATCTACATTTCAAATTGCAAAATAAACTTGCATTAGTGTTAGAATATAGCAATTATTATAAAGCTTAATGGTTTGTTCAACTAGCTTACCCTGTACCACCACCACCACCTTCTACCACCGTACATACACCCCATTAAGAGGCTATAAGCATTAAAAATTTAAAATGTACTACAGGACACTAGCAACCCGTTCATTATAAACCAACTTTTTTATGTATACCCATTAAATAAAAACCAGAATCAACATATTAACCATTACATAAATATCTCATTATTAAAAACAAGAGAAAACAAATTAAAGTAAAGGTCGGTAAGCAAACAATAAAGCTAACGATACGTGTTCAAATCCTGGATATCTATCTACTGCTTCCACTGCAATTGAGCATTAAATTTCTGTTTCTCCACCACCAACTGCGATATAATTATTGAAGGATGAGATTTCTAGCAACGCATAACACATCATGGATGATGCGTTTCATCTCCTTGATCATCATTTTGCTACCAGATATATCAGAAAATTATACACCAGCAAACATCAGAAACTAAAGTTAGATCAACCCATTTCAGGTTTAAATGAACTTAAGAATCTACCTTAAATAAAACTAATATAAATTCCGTAGACATGTTAAACTTACACCCACACATAAATATGGCTACGACCTTTGTTCATGTTGGTGTCGTCTTGTAGTGGCGGATCTAGGAATTCTTCGTAGGGTATGCACATACTAAAAATTCTCTTTAAGTTTTTTCGGGTCAGATAAATTTTTTTACGGATTTCCGGTTTGGATTTCTTTTCTCTTTTGTATTTTTCTTGATTGGTTTGACTCCTATTTGAAGCTAGAATCAAAATCTTAAGCTTGGCTAACATAAATATTAAATATAATAACTATGAGAAGTATATTATTGTGTCGAACAGTATAAGACTGAGAATTAGATGAAAAAAAAGAAAACTACAGTGGTGTAAACAAAACGGATTTTTTTTTCAACTACTCCGTAGTGCTCTAGTATTGCTAAAAGAAAACTACTCCACAGTACTCTAGTATAGTACAGAAAACTTGATATACATACTATTGGGACCCACTCTACTCCAACCTCTACCACATACATAACTAGCTAACCACACGTTTCAATCTCACATATATTATCTTTTAAAAGCTGTCTTCTTTCTAAAACCTCCTGAAAGCTCCATTGTTGTTACCAATCTTCAACTTTAAATTTTGGTTTTCATTTTTTTTCACTGATATCAAAAAAGGTATGCACCTTATTTTTATAGGGTGTGCACTCTCTTAAAAATGACCAAACAGAATCACAAAATGTAATATTTTTACACTAAGCCAAGATTTCGTAGGGTGTGCAAGTGCATACCATATGTTACATGTAGATCCGTCCCTGTCGTCTTGCACTACTAATAGCCCTTCTAGTTATTGTGATACTAATATGACATGGGCCAAATATACAGACCATACTCTGTTCATCAGGCTAGAATGAGAGCACAAGTGAATTCTAACAAATTCAATCATATCAACTACAGAAGCAAACTAGAAGATGCTAAAAATAGGTTCAACAATTTAGAATCAGATGTCAGGATCTTTTATCATAAGAAAATGAGTAGAAGCATATTATTTACGTGCCACAAATTTAGTTTAGAGACTATTTATGATAAAATTCATAAGTTGCATACAAGAAACTCTCGCACGTCATCTTGACTACGGGTATGTTTGTTTCATTAAGATATTTTAGGTCTGAATCTGACTACCACATCTTACCTATAAGAGGTCGCTAGAAAGTCTAAATCTGAACGAAATAATATTGTTTGTTTTTTTATAATTGTCCGAATGATTTTAAGTGCTCGTTTCTGCAATTTATTTAAGTAACCTATGTAAAAATATGAAACAAGATTTATTTTTATCATAAATATAACATAGTTAATAAACCATCAAATATATTATATTAACACGAGTCTTCAATCTCTTATCGAGTAAGAGGCAGTAAGACAAGTCCCCCACCTCTTCCTGAGTAAGATGTTATATGTCTAACTGGGTCTGACTCAAAAGAAAAAAACAAACAACAAAAACGTCAGACCACCTCTTACTGGTAAGAGTAATAGGGCTAGAAAGACTAAAAAAAAAAAAAAAAAAAAAAAAAAAAAAAAAAAAAAACACCCTACTTTCAACAACATCAAGCTCCAACACTCGATGGATCTTCCTTGATTAACGAAAATATCAAAACCGAGAGGTGTAACGACAAGAGGTGAACAAACAACTAATGAGTTTGATTTTAGCTTCTTTAAAGATGAGTCTAATCTTCCAACAAATAAATGTATGTTGTCCCACTTCATTTAATTCCAAGCATATCACATCTACAAACTTGAGATGACACCCACAAACTATGACATAAAAAACAACAAATTAAACTAAAAACTACATACATTAACTGGGCAGTCTCATATTAGGTGTAATGACAAGAGGCTTGCACATATCCCCTCACCTTGCATACCCTTATATCACTATCTCAAACCCATTACCCATACAAAAATTGATAGCCACAATCCGACCCGTATATAGCCTAATAACCCAATCAGAGTAGTGCCTTCTTGTCTTTGACCATCCTAACAAACCTTGTAAATTCTTTTCTTAAATAATTTTCAATTATTATTTATTAACATGAGTGAATTTCATAGAACCGGTACTTCACAGAAGCTCGAATTTTGATTGGTACCCATTTGATTATCAACAATTTCATCATCTTGGTTATGCTCAAAATTCACAACTGGTGTGGAATCAATAGTGGGTTTGGAATCAATAGAAATGTATTATGATGGTGGTGGTTATGTGGTGGTTGAGGGTGGCGGTGGTGGAGGGTGGTGGTGATATTGGATAATGGAGGATAGTGGTGGTGATGGAGGTGGTGGAGGGGCATTAATTGCAAATTCAAAAAAGTAATTGTGGGATGAAGATGAGGGTAAAATAGTCATTTCACACGGCCACTAACGAGAAAAACTAACGAGCGTTAGCCAAAATGGGGAATTTGCAGCTACAGTAATGGTTCAAGGGCATAACTCGCAAAAAACCGAAATGTTAGGGACATGGACATTTCTCGCAAAAATTGCAAAGTTTAGGGACATTTTCTGCAGTTTACTCTATAATAAAATAAGCTCCTAACTCTTGTCTGCGCGCACGGAATCGCCTTCTTCTTTCTTCTTCTTCTTGGTTTGATCGTACTTAGGGTTTATGGGGAGAATCACCATGTTGGTTACGTCAAGTATCCGCCAGTAATGCACAACTAGGGCTAGATCCTATGCACAATTGAGGAGTACAATGTAGATTCGGTCGACTATGGATCGACTAGAAAGTCGAATGCTGATCGACTTTGGGTTTAGAACCCTTAGGTTCGTTTGATCGACTAAAGGAGTGAGGAGAGATTTAGGGTTTAAAGGATTAGTTATGAGCCTAGTTAGGAATGCCTTGTATATATAGTGCATCAAGGAACATTCCTAATACAACTAGGAAACCTTTTAATTATCCCTTAAGTATACAAGTTTGGCAAGAAGTCAAACTAACCACCTAGGGGTATTCAGTCGACCATCAAACCTTAAAGAGTTTATGATTTTGCCTTTTATACTTAAATATATTTATCCCTGATAAATAGATACCCCATGGATACTTAACATTTTAACCCTCTATGATAATATTGCCATATTATGATTTCCTCATCATTTCCATTTCATTTCCTATCTCTTATCACTTTACCAACTTGCGTGTTCCGTTTAGTATGCACCAGTGTGACCCATCGACATTTCTATGAGTACCAGTTGTGAACAACATTGTTCTTTGCACACAAATTCATTTAAGAATTGTATTGGGAAGGAAGAGAATTTAATTAGTTTCGATATGAGATTGTGTTGTTTTGTTTGCGACGACTTGATGGATAATAAATGATGGGAATTGTAAATAAAAGGATTTGGTGCGTGAAAAAACATATACTTTTTTTAATTGACTATACAATAAAAAGCTTTTTTTGTTGAAGGGTTTTACCCCCGATAAATATATTACGCCAAAAATAGATAAGTACATGATGTTAGTGTGTCCCACATCTCAGCCCGATACATAGACATACTATATCACAATGAAAAACCGATAAATTACATTTGACACAAAACAAATACAAAAAAAAAAAAGCTCGTCAAATGTATACCGTGATCTTTGAATCAACCATCTTTACACGCATCCTCATCATGTGTGTAACCATCTTCTCCTGTAGTAGTAGGCAGACTCTCAATGTTATCATATTGTTCATACATCTCATACTTGTAAGGTTCAGCACAATCTAACCGCATAAATTTTCTTTTCTTTTCCCTTCCCATCACTCCTACCCGGACTTAAATAGCCACTTCTCTTGCTTGGTTCCATGTTCTTCATAACATCTTCTACTTGATTCATCATTGTCTCATTTGAAGCACTTGGTCTGACAACCTCTTCTAAATTCTGCCCATGGTCTTCCATTTCTGTAACCTTTTCCAAATTCAGCCCATGATATTCAATTTGAGTCCTCACCTTCTCTTTTGAAGGAAGACCGGATTTTGTACAATCAGCCACATCCTTCTCAACCATAATTCCAAGAATATCAATGGCATTAGAAATCGATGTACCCGTATCAACTTTTGAACCATTCGTTGTCTTCTTCTTATCCTTGTTAGCCTTTTTAGCAACTTCCTTAAGTTTATAGACGAAGAAAGGTTGAGAAGACATAGATTTTAGCCCCATAGGTACACCGTACATAGCTTGCCATGGAGCCTTTACACTCTATAAAACATCTGAATATATCTTCTTTTGACATTAATCAATGTGTTGGTGCAAATATGTACATATATCTCCTTTATATTTTAGTGATGATAAAAATATTTTTTTTGGGTAAAAGGTTTTCCCGGTGTTGATCCCAGTTATGCACTTGATCGAATCCCTTAGTTTGTAAAGGTTTAGTTATTTTGAATAAATTCAACACAACTAAGTATAGAAACTGTCTTTGAGTTTATCAAATACAATGCGGAATATTGTACTTGATCTTAAGAAGAACTTTGTATTAATTGTAACAGTAAACAAAGAACAAAATTATTTCAAACAAAAGGCTTCAATATTATTGACTATAATACGAATACTCAACAATATTAGGGTTTTATAATCTTGAAGCTATAACTCTATGACTCAATGAATATGCACCAATCTCTATGCCCTAGGATCTCCTTTTATAGACTAAGGAGTCCTAGTCGGCTTACAATAACTTTCTATGCAAGATAAATCTTTTTTGAATCTTTTCTATACTTATCTAAACATACTATACATATCTAACCGACTCTAATACTCCAGCAGCACTAATAAACAATCAGAAGTACTAATCTTTACTCTGGCAGCATTAAGTCTTCAACAGTTGTAACTTAGTACTAGCAGTACTAAGTTTTCTTCTAGCAGCATTAACTACTTAGTGTATATTTCCTTGAAGTTCTCAGCAGTTATAATATACACTAGCAGTCTTAATCTTCATAAGCAACAGTAACTTTATAACCAGCAGCAGTAATGACTTAAAGCATTTTCCTTGTAATACCTGAGCAGTTGTAATCACATGAGCAGCCTTAACCATCTTGAGCAGCATTAACACCTTGGAAGCTTTAATTCCCAACAATCCTCCCCTAAACTCGATATTTTTTTCTAAAATCATCAAGTTTCAATCAAAGTTTGAACAATCACCAGGAGGACGCTTCCAAACATTTTATCTCATTTTCTTATAATCAGCACCATAAAGTTGTTTCTCAAGTTTCTTGAGTAGCTTATAAACCATTTCATTCCAATGATCAATTTGAAGTTTTACTGCACCATTCAACATCATATCAAGTGTAGGCTTACTCAAAGGATAGTCTTTCTCAACTAACATGTAGATTTGAATTCCTCTCATCATCACAGTATGAAATCCACATGACCGGAAAAGCTTCCAAAGCACAACTTTATTTTGATACTGATCAGACCATACACTTTCTTTTGGATGTGGTTCAAACATAACTTTTAAATCACCCCAGAGAATTCTTTCCAAAATGTCATCTGGCCTAGTTAACCCATACTTGTCTTTAACCAGCTTCCATAAGTTCTCTAAATCTTCCCTACCAATCTTTCTGAGCATCTGTGCCATGGTGACAAACCTTTGAGAACTTCCACCAACTCTGAGGCACCTTGATTCTCAAAGGAACAACGAGAACAATTTCTTCATCATGATCATTTGCATGTTCTGTCAATTGTTGTAGATTAGCTGTTTCTTGGTAATCACCTTCTTGCTTTTGCTCTTGCCTTTGCTCTATTATTGGTACATCTGCCTTTTGTTTCTTAAAAACTTCAGACTCTAAAGTTGCTCCAGTTCTTTTAGAATTATTCCCCACTATTTCAGTATCCATGGGCACAAACTTACCAGTTTTTCTTTTGGCTATCTCATATAATTCATGAATTTTCCCATCATCAAAATGATTTAAATCTTTTAGCTTCCATTTGTCCATGTTCCTGAGATAGTCACACATGAACTTTCATCTTTGTGCCTTGGTGGGTGGCTTGTTTCTTTTTACCTGAGCTCTCTGTGCTGCATAGAATTTCCTTCTTTTCTCAACAAACTCAGCTAGCATCTTAGCCCTTTCTTCAATTGTCATCTGTGCTTGTTCTTCTTGAGTCAGCTTTTGAGCTAGCTCCCAACCAGCATCACACTGAGCTCTCTCATCATCCCACTCTTGAAGTTCTTTAATAAGTGCAATACTGGCCTCTTCTTCTCTTTGCCTTCTTTCAGCCAATATTATTTCATTTTCAGCATGATATTCTCTTTGATCTATTTCTGCTATCTCTGCATCCAATAGCATTTGCTTCTTCTTTGAAAGAGGTTTTTCTGGTTCAACCATGATGCTTTTGCCATTGTCTTTGGTTGGTGGTTGTTGTGATAGAATTGTTGTTGTAGTCTCACTTGGCTCTTGAATGGTAACACCTTTTGTAGCAATCTGTAAAATTCCCCAATAATTTGTAAACGTTAATCAAGTACTAAATTACCATTACTGCTCAGTAACCATTTTTACGGACAAAATTTGAAAATTTTGTTTATTACATTTCATAATTCACAAACCCATTGGAACGAGCTCACACGCGGACCACGACAAATCAAACACACTCATTTTAATCAAATGGATCCATATATCAATTCTCGGCCCAAAATTTCTGGCCTGGTACTATTCACAAGCCCAACCAAATTTTTAAGTTTTATTTATTTCACTTATCTCACTCGACTAAACTCACCACACTTGGTCACGATTTCTCTTGAATTCGACACATGAACTATGTAACTTTTTACATCACTCGACTCCTCACACACCAAAGAATCATGATGTCGAATTTCACATTTTATTTCGAATGTTTGATCACCTAACGAGGTCCAAAGTAAATCACCATCAACTCTTGAACAAGTTCATTCCATTTTCACACATTTATCCAAATCGATCCAAACTCATTTCCACCTAGCACATTTATTTTTCTACGATCGTTTATGAGTTGCCAAGTTTGTTTTTCACCTTCTCACTCAATATCACACGTTAAATATATTGTTGGACACTTTTGGAATGTGTCGAAACACACAAATATATACCACTCGACACAAAATCAAACCTACACACAAAATCCTTCCAAATATATTTTGCAAATCTTCTAAAAGTCCTAAATTCTCTGCCACATTCCTGTTCGAGCAAGTTGAGATCATAAAATACAATATAAACAAGTATATGTGTCCATATATATCGATATATACACACATATGTTTCATACTCATTAACTCCCATTCACACACAAGTATTTCTCATTTTTCTCTAAGTCTTTTCTTCATATTCGAGCCTCAAGAAGACCAGGAACAATTTCCATAATCATTCGAGCCAAGTTCCAAGTCGAAAGGTCCTATTCGAACCATTTGGTGATCGTTTTTACGGGTTACATCCATATTTTCCTAGTTCTAGTCCTCATTCCTGAGTACTCACCACCTTTTAAGGTGTTGTAAGTCTTTACAACTCACTTTCCTACATATATACTCATTTTACACATTCCATGCATCGTACATGTTTTCTTTCGAACGTATATTTACTTTTCTATGCATTTTACGCTTTCTTATATTCATTTCACGTAAGGCATGGTTGCCTTCTATTGATGGAAGGCTAGAAAATTAATGTACACAATCATTCGACACTCACCAGTCCATATTATAACATATCGAGACCTATTTATAATTCATGTTACTCGTATAATATAAATAACACATTAAGAAGACATTTTTCATTTTTTGGACACCTCATTATATCGACTAGAAATGGTTCTATAAAACCGAATACATACACACGACATATCAATTTTATTACTCATCTTGATTCTTCATAAGCTCACCTAATAAGTTGTTGTTATAAGTTTCCATTAATAAGCTTATATAAACCCTTTTTAAACCCTCTTCCTATCGCTACTCGAACTGCCCTATTATATACTCATTTTATTCGGTTGGGCTTAAAAGCCCAATAAGCAGTTTATAAGCTTATTCGATAAGCTGTTAATATAAGCTCTTTTGTTATGATTTTAAGACCCTGAAATAAGCCCAAAGAAAAGCCCACTTTGTCTTAAAACCCTTTGGATTGAAAAACCTTAATGGGCCTTTAATTATAATTGTTAAGTCCATTAAGCTTAAAAATAAGCGCTTTGGCTAATAAGCAGTTGATATTGACTCAAATAAGCTTTATAAAGTTAGTAAAACTCTTGGAAGACTTTTCACACTTTTTTTGTAAATTGTGGACTAAGTTTGCAAAGTATTTCACTATTCGGGTTAAAAGTGTAAGTTTTATATAATTATATCCAAAACTATAAATTCAGTAAACTAAGGGTAGAAAATGTTCATCCAGTAAACATAAAGCTTAATATGTCATTTTGGAACCTTTTGGACTAAAAATGTAAAATATAACTAACCAAGGACTAACGGTGCAAAACTAACTCCGTTAGGGTAAAAAGTGTAAAATTTGTAAAAGTTCAAGGAACAACTGTAACTTTATTTCATTTTCATTTCTATTTCATATTTTACACTTTTCAACTCAATCACATGCATTTTAACATTTCGTTCGATATATTTAAACACGTTACATTATATTTATATATAACGAATTTCAACGATTTAACTTAACGTTTCGTTCCACCACTTTCGAGAAACGATACTTATGGATTAAATGACATAAAAACAAGATAATATTATATATAATATTATTTTTGAACTTTATGCATTTTAAGCATATCACACTCTCACATCACCAATCAAATCGTTATCCGTTACTCACTTTCAAACTCATTGTTCGTATTAAGTCAAAACTGTCAAATTCTCAGACTTCACTGTTATTCAGGTCGTGTGTTGGATCCGTTCCCGTAACTCACTTGATTTCACATTTCACCTTGCCAGTTACACACAAGGTGAGTCATAGACCCACTTTTACTCATTTAACAACTTTACACTCCGCGGGGGAGATACATGTTACAAATAGAACACAAGTATTTTATGTATGCTACACCTGATTGATATTGCCTAAATTACCACTATTGCCACAATCCCCTTACATCATGAACCATTAATCACTTGCGAGTGAACGCGAATATAGTGAATAGATCTATTGGAGGCTGACTGCCTATTCCACTAATACTTGACGGATAGCCTTAGTTGCTAGTCGGATTAGTCGCAATGCATTATATTTGAAGTAAATAGGAAGATGACAATCTTCTATTACCCGAGGGCCACAACTCACATCATTAATTTGGTGTGTTCCCCACCGAATCCCGGTACTCTGTTAACGTTTGCGTGTCATGAGACTTTGGGCAATATATATACAACTGCAATATCACCATTTCAAATGATTGTATTCCACATGCAATCCTACACTTGTGTTTCAAACTGATTACTATTACAAACTTATTGATTTCACTCAACAATTTTGTTGACTTTTAGCATGTTTATCTCAGGTAACTAGCGGAGTAGACAAGGCACGGAGTGGGCAATAAACTTGTAGTTTTTATATGGTGTTAAAATAAATTATGTCATTCATTTCAAACTACTATCTCCTTTTAAGGGATTTCAAAACTCTAATATTTCACTTTTGTAACTGAATTATTGTATGAATTATAACTACTTTCAAAACGCCTCTTTTTGAGCCATTTTCTATGATTATGACTATGATCCTCCCCGTAATACCCCAAATTAGTCTTTCGCTGTTAACTCATAATTTAGGGGGTGTTACAGATTGGCATCAGAGACATGGTTATAGAGAACCAAATGTTTTCAAACATTGGACTATAACTACACTTTCAAAATGAATGATTTTACACCATACCACCTTACGCCCTCCGTGCCTGCATATCACCGTGATCAGTATATTACCTATTAAGATTATTTTACACTAATCTTCACACACTTGATTATTTCACACACTTGATGTTATTGATAACTTACATTTACTATTTACGGGTTATTACAGTACCATGTCTCCAGAATCACACCTTAGCACCTCATCATCGAACATGGAGTCCGAGAGCACTTTATCATCTATCACCTCACCTATAGTTTCCAGCACTTCGACTGCTACAGTGTCGAACACCCCATCAGACGAAACGGAGCCGTTTGAGGAGGGTGAAGTTGTCGCTACACCACCCATGACACCTGTTGCACCAGGTAACCCAGACTCACCCATATCTGAAGACCCGTATATACTAGCTACACGGGCACATATCTCACCACCACACCAGGAGACCCGTCCATTTTCTCCCGCCTACACCTCACTTATTGATGACCAGTACATGCAGAGTCGGCAATGGTTGCCTGCAGAAGATTCTGACACACCTTTACCTACTCCACCACCCCCACCTGCCCCGGTAGCCCGGCGCAGAAGAGTCATGATTTTAGCACCCTATGAACCCGAACCATTCATGACACCATTTCGGAGCCATCCCAATGGCCCTATCAAGAAGCATACACCTCGCAAGAGGGTACGCCTACACCCAGTGCCGATTATACCACCATTTCCACCCTACTCCCCTACTTCACCCCTAGACATGATCGGGATGACACCCCTATCATCACCTGAGTATCAGTATACATCACCACCACTACGACCTCACCATCATTACTATTCCCACCTGGTTTCACTCCTCCAGCCTAAGTCTTCGAGACTGGAGAGAGCTCCAGGGCAGTAGTTGCCCACATGCCTACTCCTTCCACCATCATGACGCAACTGGAGTGTCATGAGGAGCAAATCGAAACACTCCTGAACATCGTTGATAGAACACCGCTCGACCGCCCCGAGACGGTCAACGGCACCCTGCATGACCTTTTATCCGACAGGATTGATCTTCAGGACGGACTGACGAGGTTTCAGTCAGAGATGTTCAAGACACGCTCCCACATGACAGTTTTACAATGGGAGGAACAGAAGCAGATTGAGGAAGTTCTACAAACGCGCCACAGAGCCGCTACATTAGAGAGCCTCATCGAGGACATACAAGTCAGACAGCAAACAAATATATAGAGACTTCTAGAGCAGATCACGGAGTTAAAGGGACACATGGACGAGACATTCCAGTAGTTAGACATACATCACATCAGTTGTAGTTTTGAGGCATCTTAACCTGCCGCATGGGGCATTAATAAAGGACCTTGTATTGTTTGTTTTGTAAAACAATTGATCAAGTTATTAATATTATGTTGTTTGTTATGGATTTGCTATATATTGATGTGGAGTTATGGTTGTTTCCTTATATTCATGTGTGTAGTGATTGTATCCAGACATGCCGTGATGTTACCTGTGATTGTTATGGTTCCTTATACATGTCATAACTGGGCTATAACCATAGATTTTTAAAGAAAAATTTCGGAAGAAAACTTGATGAATGAAGAGAAAGTTTCTGAACTTCAGCTTTTGTAGATGATGAATCACTTTGCTCCTTATCAATCCTATACCAAGAGTTGATCATTTATTTACGATAGTACCCAAACATGTCGTGATCTTATGATTTCTCAGTTGGTTGCAATTTCACATTGTGATAAGATTGTTAGGACTTGTATACAATCACCCTATTACTCAATTTATTCTAACACGGTCATTATATGAATTCTAAATCCATGTTTCTTGTGATATTAATAGAAGATGGCCAGCACGAGAATGGCAAATACCACACCGGCACCAACCCCAACTATGACTCCTGAAGCTATCCGGAAATTAATAACCAATATCGTTGCTGCAGTACTCGAAACCCAAGCAACTACAATAGCTCATCCGAGTAGCAACAATAGAGCAACGGGAGAAAGGGAGACGGCTGCGTCTTGTAAGTGTACCTATGAGAGTTTCACGGGTTGCAAACCAACTCACCTTAAAGGTATAGAAGGAGTGACTGAACCTGCCATCACCATTACCCAGGGATTTCTGGACCGAGGAGTAAAACGGGGTACTACACCCAAGAGAAATGATCATAAGCAAAAACGGGATGGGAGAGTGATGAAGCGAAAAGTGTACCGCTTTTAGGGGGTCATTTAAGCCCTAAATCATATTTATTTGATCAAATATTACCCTAAATCGTTCCTTTTGTCATTTTAGGTACTTTTGAGAAGAAATCTGGAAAAGGAAGCATTTTGGACTTTTTTGGAGCATAAAAGTGAAGAAAACGACAAAGTCTCAAAATTATGCTGGAAAGTACCTTTGACGGCGTCAGGGATTGGTCCAGACGGCGTCATGGCTTGGCAAAAAAGGTGGATATGAAAATTACTCATGATAAGCCAGAGAATTTTTCATGAAAAATCTGACGGCGTCACCCTTTGAAGTGATCAAGGTCGTCACGGTTTAAATTAAAGAGGGACGGCGTCAAGCTCATTTCTGACGGCGTCAAGCTTTGATAAGCCAGAGCGGATTTTGGAGGTCTAAAGAGTGACGGCGTCAGGAAGGCCATCCGGGAACCCTAAAAGCGGCGAGGTGACGGCGTCAGGATCTATAACGTGACGCCGTCAGCCCTTAAACTCTATGTATAGTTTTGCAATTTTTTGTCATTAGTGTGGAACTTATTGTGTGTAATTTTGGAGGAGAAACCCTAAGACAAATTTCTGCCATTTTTAAGGGTTTTCATACCCTTGGATCTCCCATGTTTAATTGAAGATAAGTGATTATTTAATCATTCAATATGTCTATGTGTTGTTTGATTACATCTTGTTCTTGTCTTTTAATTAACATGCTAGGCTAGATTTATCTTGTGTTTGCTTAGATCTAATGAAACCTAGCTATTGATTATTGGTTATTAGTGTGTTATTAATTGTATTGGATGATTGTTCATCGATGTTAGGCTTAAGAAAACTGGCTAACTTCCTATACGGTAACTTGCTTGAACGTCTTAAGAAACATGAACCAATGCGTACTAAGGTTTTTATGGTTGTATTTAATGCATGAGCGAATTCTAGTGATCTAATGTTAGGAGCTTCTTAGCCGGCTCGACATAGGAGTGAAGTAGGAGCTTGTAGAGTTGGGGAAGTATGTACGCCACCCCACGATTGGTATTAAGGAATACACCCGTCATCCACGCGATTAATACACACTAATCAACCGGTAAAAGATAGTTAGGGAGTAAGGAAATCTAAGTAAACACATTTCTCTCCACATAAGTTTCACAACCTTTTCATTTTTATTATTTTATTTTATTTGCATTCGTAGTTACTTGGGTTAGTTGACTAGCAACTAATTCCGCCCACTCCTTTAAACCCGAGATTTTACTTGCTTTCATAAAAATATAAAAATACAAAAAGAATCTTCTCTCACCCTTAGACCTATTAGAGTAGTTTTTCAATCCTAACGACACTATTCCCTGTGGAGAACGATCAATCCCCCGTACTTACCACTACACTATACTACATCGGTCAGGTACACTGCCTGGTGGGGTTGTAAGCCTCTCGAGATCCCTTGAGAGGTAAAACCTGTTGTAAGGTCGCAAAACCACGCATCAAGTTTTTGGCGCCGCTGCCGGGGAATAGTTATTGTTTAGGTTGAATCTTTATTTTATAGGTCTACTCACTAGATTCCTTTCTAGTGAGATTTTTATTTTATTTTTCTAGATTTTCTTTAGTCTATCTATTTTCTTCGTGTTTTTGTTCGTATAAGATTTTCATTGACTATTCAGTTTGCCATTATGGAAAACGCGAATCCGCCCCTTACACCTGGCGAAGTAGCTTTGTTGCGTAGCCAACTTGAGAATGAGATTAGTGAGCTCAGAGAGCTCAATAGAATGATTGATATAGAGCTTGATTATGCCTTGAACAACTTAGAGACCGCCATATACTCAGATAATTACTTAGAGCGTAATAATCTTACGGTTGAGAAGTTGATTGAGAAAATTGATGAAGTAAAGGTAGATCCTAGGTTGGATGATTATTTCAATGAATACCCCACTAAGGAGGAGATTTCTTACTATAACAACCTAGTTGATAACCCTCGACCACCTTTTGTTAGAATTGACCCAAAGATTAAGAGGGGTGATCCCGGGAATGTGAAGATACCATGTATGATTGGGTACCAATACGTTGAGCATGCTTACATTGACTGTGAATCCCCAATCAACGTGATGTCCTCAGGCCTTTATAGCCAGATCATAAACACACCACTTGAGCCTAGGATAGACCCCAAGTGCCCAGGCGGAGTTTGCAACTTCGTTGGAAGGATCAAGGATATGCATATCCTTGTTGGGAATTTTACCTTTGTCACCAACTTCATGATCTTAGAAGATTTGGCAAGTGTTGTTGACTGCCGCCTATCTCGCGTGGTGTTAGGTAAACCATTTATTGAAGCATCCAATTTAAAGTATGATCGTTTAAGAGGCACGGTTCAGTTTTCTAATCACATAGATAGGATCACATATAGGATGCCTTATCGGGTAAATGAATTTCGTTTTGTGCCTCGATTTGACAAGGACAACATTGGTACGATTGAGGACATCAATGATGAGGATAAAGAGAAAGGCATGGACTATGTTTGGAATAAGAGAAGCCTTTATTATAAAGATTGCTTGAACCTAGGACCTAAATACAAAGTTGATATGGAGGTTGTTAGGATGATCAGAGGGGCAATTGAGAAGCAAAACGGAAAAACGTAGAGCCCCGGACTTTGAGTCTAGCTACAAGACTCGTTAATAAAGAAAAGCGCTTCTTGGGAGGCAACCCAAGCTTTATTTGTTTTGTGTGTTTATTTGTTTGTTTGTTTGATTTTATTTGCTTCCGTATGTATGTTTAATTTTTATTATTATTGATTCATGTTCAAAACTAAATTGTGAAAATGCTTTATCTTGTTTTTAACTTCGTCTTAACTACATATAAAGGTATTTTGCAAAAGTTAAGTGTAAGGGAAATCCAAATCGGTTTATTAGAACACAAATGAACATGAATCGTAATAATAATAAATTAACATACATATTAGTATTTGTTTGAGTCAAATGCTTGTATCGAGTCATGATGATGTTTTGCAGGAATTCCAGGAAGTAAGGTATAGGTTTTTCCAAAATTTTTCCGGAAACTTAACATGAGAATTCTGTTAGATCATTTCTGACGGCGTCAGGATTTACAACCTGACGGCGTCAGGTTTTAATTTTCTGAAAATTTTGAAAGTTTTGTTTTCATAAAAAAGTTTTTATTAAATCTCTAACTTATAATCTCCAGGAATCTGCAAAATTATCATTCCACAAGCATTATATCCTTATATATAGAATTTATCCCGCCGATGTTATGCAGGTTTTCGTGTTTGTTTTCTCAGGTTTAACAGGTTATTTTGGACAAGGAGATGTATGTGGAATCAAGTTTATGGCGATGTATTAGTCGTAAAGCTTCTACATTCTCTTGGAAGAAGATCTTACCGTGTTACCACATTATCCACCGAGCGAATCAGGGGAGTATTTGATTTCATTCTTTTACTTTATGCTTTTACATCTTGTTATTTGAACATTGGGGACAATGTTCATCTTAAGTGTATGGGGGGGGGGGGTAAAAGTACGATACTTTAGAGAATACAATTGCACTTGATTTTTGTTTATTTAATAGTAGATGTGTAATAAAACTGAGAGAAACACCTGTTAGGGTAATTTTAGTGCCAAATTTAAAATTTTTTACAACATATAGGAGTGAAACTTTGATCTTAATGAGCATCTCACGGATAGGAGTTATATGACTAGCACAAAACCGTACCACTAAAAAAATTTTCCACCCCAAATATGTGAGGTTCGCCCCTAGAATTGGTAGGAAAAGCATTTATGCTATGATGTGTGTACCGGTAGCACTTAGATTCTAGAACTTGCGTTAGGACCATTCCGAGGCCACAAGTGAGACTACATTCGTGTAGTTAGATTTACTTCATGATAAGAGGCATTAGGATTAACCCATTGTTTTACACCTGTGTTTTTGTTATAATTACGTTGGCTACATTGGTCAAGTAATTCTCCCACACCCTTTGCGTTGTACTTATTTTTAGTACACGATACCCCTAGTACACCCCTCAGAGCCTATCTTTTCGTTTCGACCTTTAAGTATTTTACTTAAAGGAAGAATTTGTTACACCCCACTTAAATGTACACCCAAATCGCCTTAGCCTACCTTGTATGCACTCATATTTAGTGCATTATTGTGACAACATTTGTTTAAACCCAAGTTAATTATCTAATTGATTACATGGTTGCTAAGTCGAGTCATATCCTTGTACATATTGTTTTGGGACGATTGGGACTCATGGGTAAAGTACTAGTGTAATGGAGTAATGGGGTGATGAACTCAAATAAGTACATTTTATTACTATCATTTATCCTATTAATTTGACTTGTTTTACTATATTATGTATGAGGATTGATACTTAATCGTTTACTTTTGTAATTCTCAGTTGAAAACAAGCATTTGGTGAAACTTGGCGATTTTGGACTAATTATGGAGCAAAACATGCATAAAGTGAAGAGTCTACTGAAATGGACAAGATCAAGTCAAATCTGCTCCAGATGCGCCGCATCTCACTCATTACATGCGCCACATCACTATCAAGATCTCACCAGATACGATCCAAGATACAAGAGGACATGCGCCGCATCCAAAGATGAAGATACGCCGCATCTTCTGGCGGTGTACGAATATTCCTGAATATTATAATCTTGGACCCCACGCGAAGTTAAGTACATGCGCCGCATCTACTTACAAGATGCGCCGCATCTCACCCTCAGACAGAAACTATAAATACCCCAAGACCAGACGAATTTTGGACGACATATATTATAACCGAAGACCGAAGACCAGAAACCAAGGACGAATTCAGTCAAGGCAGCAGCACAAGACACACCCAAATCAAAGATACAAGAGCTGTAAGAAGGTGCTGCATGTGTTTAATTCATTAAGTAGTTTTGTTTTATTGTGTTAGTAAACTTTAATTCATCAAGATTGGTGGCTTGTGTAATGTGACAACGGAAAGGTTGCACTCCCTTAAAACTACTTTCTCATCAATTAAAGTTTATATGTTAGTGTCTTTGGTGACTTTTATTAGTGCATTGATAACCTCTGTGTCTAGCTGAGCGTTGATCGGGTCGCCATGCCTCTGCCCTCGCCTGTTTATTAGATGCCTATGTATTCTATGGTCTGTAGAAAAGTAGGAGAAAGATAAACGGGATAGTCATAAGTAATCATTAAGGGTTTACTCGCCGATAAGATTAGAACCAACGAGAAAGGACTTAATCTCGGTGCGTTGCATCGAACTATACACTTCATATAACACTAGCAATAAAACAAGTGACAAACTACTTATCATAAGGACAGCCCTCTTATTGTCTCGAGTATTTATCTGTGTACGTGTGTGCTACTTGCTGATTCGTGCCTATTGGTTTAGTTTATTATTTAATTGCAACCAAATCGTGCCAGTCTCTCAGGCTGACCCCCTTGCGTTAGATTAGATTGTATAGCTAACTTAATATATTAAAATACTGATTAGAATAACTAGATAATACGTTCCACTCTTAGTGATCGACACTCTACTTACCATTATATTCATACTGACCGGGTACACTGCTCGTTAAGTGTGTGTGTTATTGATAAGTCGGCTAAATATAAATTTAAAACTTGAGTAGGCATTAAAACTGCTAAACCGCAACGACACATCGCACGCATCAAGTTTTTGGCGCCGTTGCCGGGGAGTGAATTGTTATTATCTGTTAATTTGATTAGTATTTTAATTAGGTTTTAAGTTTTTTTTTTTTTTTTTTTTTTTTTTTTTTTTTTTTAATTTTCATCTAACCGCTAATTTTGTTGTGTATTAGATTAATTTGCATTCATTGTACTATTTTGCATATTTTCTGTTTTTGTGTGTTATTTGTTTGCTTTTATTTTGTGTTTATTTTCGTGTGTTTTTATTTGTTTTAATTTTTCGTATTTTGTGTGTTCTGCTATCGTTGTACTGAGCTAAATCGAACGATACGGCGCATCTGATTTCTCAGATACGGCGTATTGCGTTCATTTTTTTATAAAATACAACGCGTTTAATTAATTCGATACGACGCATCTTTTCCCCAAGATACGGCGTATCCTGTTTTTGATAAAATTTTTTCTAAACGTTAACGAGATACGCCGCATCTGTTTTTACAGATACGGCGCATTAATTATTAAAAACAGTTTTCGAATTCATTAAATAACGAGAAGCGACGCATCGATTTTGTCGATACGGCGCATCTTTAATAATAATCAAAAATATTATATTTTGGAACGTAACGAAGTAACGGCGTACTAGTTTTTACTGATACGGCGCATTAAATTTTTTTTTTTTTTTTTTTTTTTTTTTTTTTTTTTTTTTTTTTTTAATAAATATAACTAATTTTTGATTATTTAAACATACGGCGCATTTGATTTATCGAGCGCGGCGTATTGCTTTTCTGAATAAAAGTTTGACTTATTTTTAACGTATTAAGATACGGCGTATCCCATTTATAGGATACGGCGCATCAACAGCAGATATCAGAAGCTTTTATTTTACTTTGATCGTTTCACCCTTCTTTTGCACGAGTAAGTTTTATTTCAGGAAGATGGACGATCCGGATATTACAATGGAAGAATATATCAGACTTGGAGAGGAAAGAGCCTTGAGCAATAATGGGATCTACGATTGGGAAAGAGCAAGATATGGTGCACAAGTCATTGATACGAAAGAAATCACTATGGAAGAATACTTGATTCTTGGACGAGAAAAGTCAAGGAAAGAAAGAAACAAATTGCCATTTCAACACACCTGGTGTATGCCAAGTGATAATGAAGAAGATTCGTATACCGTGAAACCAATTCCGGCAATTGTTATTGATACTACTTTTTCTCCGGAGATTGCACAAGATGATGTGTATACGGAACCTTACGTTGAAGAATATCCTGCAATCGTATTACCACCATTAGACAATCCAACGGATGAAGATGAAAAGTATTATAATTTTGATTTCGAACCATTTGACGCCATAGTTTATGATGACATACCTCAGCCAGATTTTGACCCAATGAGGGATTTTGAAGAAATCTGGGATTACTTATTTAAGGATGAAATTCGGGACGATGCTGAAATTGCAAGACCACTAGTTGAAGATGGAGATTCACAAGACGAATTGGAGTCACTTACAACACAAAGTGGTACAAATTTATTTAATATGATTAATCCCGTTACTAATAATCTTGCTAGTTTTCCTAAACAGGTTGCAAAACAAAAGGATGATGAGGCGAAATTTATTACACTACCTATTGAAGCACCTGTGATCAACCCGTATTTGGTAGAGCTGGAAGAAGAATTTAGTGATGAGCTCTTAAACATTGCTATGATTGATGAAGATGATGGTCTCGACCCTATGAAGTATATAGAGGAACTCGAACTTTTACTTGCCAAAGACCCTTTCTCATCTTCTGCGGAAGTCAAGGGACGCCTTACTACCAAAGATACTAACCAAGAAGAAAGGAGACTCATTTTTCCTCAACACACTACTCTTTCAGATGGAATGGTCAAGTCATCCAATTTATCAACCAAACCGGGTAAGAATAGGAAAGATGTACACATATTGCCAAGGTATGATCTTTATGTATTTCTTCCATCTTTAATAGCAAATTTACACTCTTTTCGTGTTTATTGCTACTATCACCCGCACTTGATTCCAAGTGGGGGGAACAACACCCTATTACACAGTAAATAAGGGTGGAGTCAGGCTCGTGACTCGAACAAAAACAAGCGCTTCGTGGGAGGCAACCCATGCTTATCTTTTATTTTATTTTCTGATTTTGTATTGAGTCAGTCAGGCCGCAGAGGATACGGCGCATCTCAATCCTGAGATGCGACGCATCTCCTGCAATGGTCATATCTTATTTTATTTTTCTGCATTTTTAATTTCCGAATTTAAAACTTTTTATCAGTTTATTTTAATGCGGCGCATCCCTGGTTAAGGATGCGGCGCATCTTTTATTCTGATCCGTATTTATTCCAGGCTCGATACGGCGTATCTTCTTCCATAAGATACGGCGCATCGACTGACCTGATGATTTTCATTTTTAATTTTTATGTTTTATTTTTTCCTAACTACTAATGTATTATGCAAGTTGAACCTTTCTTAATAATAGGTGTGTTTTGAAGCCTTGGTGGTATTATAGATTCCTGCATTTCCTGTGGATACATCTAATATGAAGCTTAAACGTTCTAATCCACAAGAAAGATGATTTTTGCTCTACTACTAATGGAGGATCATACCGAGCAAATCTCAGGGGAGTTTTTCTGTTCTAATTCTTTTATTTTCCAGTTTTTAACCTTTTATACAAACAACGAGGACGTTGTTTAACTTAAGTGGGGGGATTGGAGAATTAGAACACTTAACACTTACTTGTCCTAAACTTTTCAAAATATGCTTAAAATGTGCTTAATATATAAAAATTTAAAATTTTTAGCATGTTTTTGTTTAAAGTCTAAGTTGCATAGCTGCACACATGACGTTATTTTCAAAAATTGTGATTTTTCAAAACTCACAAATCTATGAGTGTGCCGGTGACTTGTAAACTTTAGAACTTGGCTTGTATACTATTCGAGACCACCATAATAAGTATTATTTATATAATTGGAATGACTTGTCTAAATTGGTAAATTTCTAGGATTACACCCAAATAGCCTTATATATTTTGTGTTATTAGCTAACTACACTGGTTAGTTAACCCCCGTATAAACCCTTTTGTTACTCTCATTTTTAGAGTAAGATACCCCTAGAAAAACACTCAGAGCCATTCCTTTCGTTTCTTACACCTTTGTTAAAATGTTTCGTTACACCTTACACCTTAGCCTACCCTGTAGATTAGAATCCGTGGTTGGTTAATTGCTATAGGCAAAGTGTGTTTCCTTACATTACCTGTGTTCGCGTGCGTAATTCATTATCTATGGTTAGGTCGGGAAATTGCACAATGCAATTGGAGTGAAAGTAAATATTGTATATCTATGAGTTTATTTTTCGTGTGTTTACTACTTTCACTATTACCGTTATTTCTGAAGTATGAAAAGTATGGAAAAATTATCCAGTATTATCATTATAGTGATGTGGTGAAATTTTACACATCTTTAGTTTAAAAAAAAAAAAAAAAAAAAAAAAAAAATTCAAAAAAATGAGAAAAGAAAAAGAAAAAAAGAAGAGTTGGATGTTTGTTTTTAAACCAACGATGTAAAGTTATGTAAGTGGTCGATATCACCACTAGTTGTTGTATATTATATCTATGGATTGAATGGGAGTTGGCAGTTATGGGAACGTCAACTAAGGTTTATTCTTTGATTAAGATCTTGTTGAGTATAATTCGTGTCTACCTAAAGCGGTGTGTTTCAAGTGTTAAAGCGTGAGTTATTCAATGATATGAGTCTTATTCATGGGCTGGTTGGGATAGTGATTAACCACACTTAGGATTTTAATTTATTTGTTTCGTTTGTTATTTTTATTTTTACACCAATTTATATCCCAAAATTTATCCATGCCCTATATTATTCTTTATCCAACCAAACCTTTGATTTATTGAGATTAGGGATTTGAGCAATCTTAAGTATCGTAGTCGTGGATTCGGCTATGTATTTATGATTTTGTCGCCCTTTTTGATATATTATTATTGGTGAAAGTTTGGACCTATCTTTAGCCTATTCGAGTTAAGGATTTGAGCAATTGCAAGTATCGTGTTCGTGGATTCGATCATGTATTTGTGATTTTGTCGCCTTTTCTGGAATTTGAGATCGATAGAGATTAAGAATAATTAACCCTTAAGCCTAAAAACCCTTTTTACCGCTTTAGACTTGTTATTCCTTAGCTTTAGTGGTGGAGATGTGTATACTTGCCAAGCTTATGATAGAATATTCGTCGCGACTGGACAGTTAAACGATTAGATTTGCTTTTATCGAAATATTTTTATTCTAATTCGTTAAGTGTTTAGTTGTGTGATTATGATAAAACGAATACATGCTTAAATATAAAAATAAATCCTAACATCTTTTAGGATACATTTTCATAAGATTAATTCTAAGGTTTACTTGGGGACAAGTAAAGTTCAAGTGGGGGGATATTTGATGAACTCAAATAAGTACATTTTATTACTATCATTTATCCTATTAATTTGACTTGTTTTACTATATTATGTATGAGGATTGATACTTAATCGTTTACTTTTGTAATTCTCAGTTGAAAACAAGCATTTGGTGAAACTTGGCGATTTTGGACTAATTATGGAGCAAAACATGCATAAAGTGAAGAGTCTACTGAAATGGACAAGATCAAGTCAAATCTGCTCCAGATGCGCCACATCTCACTCATTACATGCGCCGCATCACTATCAAGATCTCACCAGATACGATCCAAGATACAAGAGGACATGCGCCGCATCCAAAGATGAAGATACGCCGCATCTTCTGGCGGTGTACGAATATTCCTGAATATTATAATCTTGGACCCCACGCGAAGTTAAGTACATGTGCCGCATCTACTTACAAGATGCGCCGCATCTCACACTCAGACAGAAACTATAAATACCCCAAGACCAGACGAATTTCGGACGACATATATTATAACCGAAGACCGAAGACCAGAAACCAAGGACGAATTCAGTCAAGGCAGCAGCACAAGACACACCCAAATCAAAGATACAAGAGCTGTAAGAAGGTGCTGCATGTGTTTAATTCATTAAGTAGTTTTGTTTTATTGTGTTAGTAAACTTTAATTCATCAAGATTGGTGGCTTGTGTAATGTGACAACGGAAAGGTTGCACTCCCTTAAAACTACTTTCTCATCAATTAAAGTTTATATGTTAGTGTCTTTGGTGACTTTTATTAGTGCATTGATAACCTCTGTGTCTAGCTGAGCGTTGATCGGGTCGCCATGCCTCTGCCCTCGCTTGTTTATTAGATGCCTATGTATTCTATGGTCTGTAGAAAAGAAGGAGAAAGATAAATGGGATAGTCATAAGTAATCATTAAGGGTTTACTCGCCGATAAGATTAGAACCAACGAGAAAGGACTTAATCTCGGTGCGTTGCATCGAACTATACACTTCATATAACACTAGCAATAAAACAAGTGACAAACTACTTATCATAAGGACAGCCCTCTTATTGTCTCGAGTATTTATCTGTGTACGTGTGTGCTACTTGCTGATTCGTGCCTATTGGTTTAGTTTATTATTTAATTGCAACCAAATCGTGCCAGTCTCTCAGGCTGACCCCCTTGCGTTAGATTAGATTGTATAGCTAACTTAATATATTAAAATACTGATTAGAATAACTAGATAATACGTTCCACTCTTAGTGATCGACACTCTACTTACCATTATATTCATACTGACCGGGTACACTGCTCGTTAAGTGTGTGTGTTATTGATAAGTCGGCTAAATATAAATTTAAAACTTGAGTAGGCATTAAAACTGCTAAACCGCAACGACACATCGCACGCATCATGGGGAAGAACATCATTTATTACCCCCATATGTGCTAAATATTTTAAAAGTACTCCAAGTTTTTCAATTATCTTAATTCGAGTCATTAGAATAGTATTTGTAAAGTTATGTAAAAGTTCAAGTGTAAGGGGAATGCAACGCCCCTATGATGTATTATCTTGGATAGTAGGGCAAAAGTGTATGCAAAAAAAAAAAAAAAAAAAAAAAAAAAAAAAAAAGTAAAAAAATCATACGGACTACCATCCCGTTTCATTTTATGTTTATTTTATGTTTTTGTTATTTTGTTTTTAGCTTAAGATTGAGTCTAGTCTTGGCTTAGCAACATTCTATAGTACATGTAATTAATCAAGATCTTTAACTCGCCACCAGTAAAATATCCCGTATCCAACAAATCCGTGTTTATCATATCCCTACACCTAACGTTAAAACCCATGTAAAAGCCCTCTTTGATAGTTTATCTTAGGTGCTTACGCCTAGTGGAGGAGGTTTTCGATCATTTCCCAAGCCTATGGTAATCTATTTGCTATGACAGGTAGTGAGAGATATTATCCGTTTTCATTTATGAGATTTATTTTGATGACACTTGAGAGATGTGAGTATCTAAACACTACTTGTGAGGTGCTAGTTTGTAATCTCCGTGCTTATTATGATTAAAGTGGAACGATTATTTGTTGTAATTACTTTTATATTAGCATTAAATGACCCCTAACTTGTATTTTGATTAGAATAAAAGCGCATTTGCTTGAGGACAAGCAAATCTCAAGTGTAAGGGTATTTGATGAAGCGAAAAGTGTACCGCTTTTAGGGGGTCATTTAACCCCCTAAATCGTATTTATTTGATCAAATATTGCCCTAAATCGTTCCTTTTGTCATTTTAGGTACTTTTGAGAAGAAATCTGGAAAAGGAAGCATTTTGGACTTTTTTGGAGCATAAAAGTGAAGAAAACGACAAAGTCTCAAAATTATGCTGGAAAGTACCTTTGACGGCGTCAGGGATTGGTCCAGACGGCGTCATGGCTTGGCAAAAAAGGTGGATATGAAAATTACTCATGATAAGCCAGAGAATTTTGCATGAAAAATCTGACGGCGTCACCCTTTGAAGTGATCAAGGTCGTCACGGTTTAAATTAAAGAGGGACGGCGTCAAGCTCATTTCTGACGGCGTCAAGCTTTGATAAGCCAGAGCGGATTTTGGAGGTCTAAAGAGTGACGGCGTCAGGAAGGCCATCCGGGAACCCTAAAAGCGGCGAGGTGACGGCGTCAGGATCTATAACGTGACGCCGTCAGCCCTTAAACTCTATATATAGTTTTTCAATTTTTTGTCATTAGTGTGGAACTTATTGTGTGTAATTTTGGAGGAGAAACCCTAAGACGAATTTCTGCCATTTTTAAGGGTTTTCATACCCTTGGATCTCCCATGTTTAATTGAAGATAAGTGATTATTTAATCATTCAATATGTCTATGTGTTGTTTGATTACATCTTGTTCTTGTCTTTTAATTAACATGCTAGACTAGATTTATCTTGTGTTTGCTTAGATCTAATGAAACCTAGCTATTGATTATTGGTTATTAGTGTGTTATTAATTGTATTGGATGATTGTTCATCGATGTTAGGCTTAAGAAAACTGGCTAACTTCCTATACGGTAACTTGCTTGAACGTCTTAAGAAACATGAACCAATGCGTACTAAGGTTTTTATGGTTGTATTTAATGCATGAGCGAATTCTAGTGATCCCACGTTAGGAGCTTCTTAGCCGGCTCGACATAGGAGTGAAGTAGGAGCTTGTAGAGTTGGGGAAGTACGTACGCCACCCCACGATTGGTATTAAGGAATACACCCGTCATCCACGCGATTAATACACACTAATCAACCGGTAAAAGATAGTTAGGGAGTAAGGAAATCTAAGTAAACACATTTCTCTCCACATAAGTTTCACAACCTTTTCATTTTCATTATTTTATTTTATTTGCATTCGTAGTTACTTGGGTTAGTTGACTAGCAACTAATTCCGCCCACTCCTTTAAACCCGAGATTTTACTTGCTTTCATAAAAATATAAAAATACAAAAAGAATCTTCTCTCACCCTTAGACCTATTAGAGTAGTTTTTCAATCCTAACGACACTATTCCCTGTGGAGAACGATCAATCCCCCGTACTTACCACTACACTATACTACATCGGTCAGGTACACTGCCTGGTGGGGTTGTAAGCCTCTCGAGATCCCTTGAGAGGTAAAACCTGTTGTAAGGTCGCAAAACCACGCATCAGAGAGAAACCACTACTCTCAACAACTGCAGGTACCACAACAACAACAACCATTAACGCAATCATCTGCAAGATCGCAACAACTACCACCATCAACAAGATCGCAGGCAAAAAGTTGGCAGAGGCTGCATCGCCACACCTGCTAACGGAAATGGTTATCGTGTGAAACAACCTCCATGCAAACGATGCAAGATGCATCACACTGGACTTTGCATTGCTAAGTATGGGAAATGCCAGAGAACAGGCCACAAAATAGGAGACTGCAAAGCCACAGGCGCTAATGTGCAGCCAGTAGCCGTAGTATGCTACGGATGTGGTGGGAAAGGACACTACAAGAATCAGTGCCCAAGCCAGAATACCAATTAGAACAACAAGGCCAGTGGAAGAGAATAGAAGCTCGTTAGAACCTCAACAACGTCAAAGGACAACAACAATGTTTAAATAGAATATGAGGTTTCTGCTGTAATAAATAAACCATAATTCAAGCCTTCTAGGGTTGTATTTCCTTTTGTACTTTACCTTAGGTACGATGGCGTAACCTGAGTGTAACAAATACCTTTCTATCTTATGAGATCTCTATCTTGTACTATTTCCATGATAATCACAACCTACATCTATTATATTTTTGATTCATTTACCCTATTCATATCCATTTCGTAACAATACACTGCTATCCTATTAGGAATCTGGTTAATTTCATTTTTTACCGAACAATAGACTATTACTATAAGGTTCTCTCACAAAACACTAGGATCCATTTCAGAGCTATCCTGTTACTACCCCAGAAATTTCTAATCTATCACCGTCGTGCGAACTGATTTTTCTTGTTACCTTGAAAAATTATTTAGGTTGCCATTTTACAAAAACAACACGTTGAACACCATCTAAAACTCTTGAAAAACATAATACTACTTTGACTGAGCCAAGCATCACATCATTGGTCCTCAATTATACATAGCCTGATCACCTATGTCTAATTCAGAAAGAATCATGTCATGAATGAAACAGTCATCTTTTCAAATTTTCTGAAACAATCTTCATTCAAAAGCAAAGCCTTGTGACGAGACAAACTGTTCGTAAACATCCCTCTTGACAACACTCTATAGATATCTACACCTATTACCCATCATCCCAATGAAAGAAATCCGACATGAGTACGAACTCGAGAATCACAAGAATTCATAAAAATATATGGAAAGCACAAATAACGTAAATTTTATTAGAATCCACGAATATTAATACATAACGATAAAATTAGCATCTGTAGTGCTAATGTTACAAAGATCACTAAGTAAGGTATAGAATCACCAATTGGTTGTCCCGTCAAGCCAATGAAAAACACCACTACACCTACGAGAGCGAGAAACACGACGGGATGTAAGACCTTGAGTATTCTGTACGATAAATACAAACAAATCATTAACGCGGTAACTAAAGACATGGTCTTATGCATAAAAATAAACAAGTCTTATTACACATTCATTAAAGATTACATGGAAACACAACAAAGATTTATTTCAACACTCCTACTATCTATTACCCCCATATTTTATCCACGCCGATGGCTAGAACCACGAGTGGTACGAGAATCACTAAAACCCCGACCAAAAATTCATAGTCTTCATCCGGAACGTAGGCCAAGTAGATGGCAGCGACAACAACATACAAAATCGCAAGAATGGTAACAAGATGCGGCATTTTGAAAGAATTAATGAGAGAAATATGGGTGATGGAAGAATGAAAATTAAAATGGGGTATTTATAAAAAGGAAAGTAGCCGTTGGAAATCACTGTTCATAGCCGTTGGAAATCACTGTTCATAGCCGTTGGAAATTACTATTCATAGCCGTTGGGTTCACTAGGTAGCGAGACATTCAAATTGTTTCTTTTAGTGTGAGTGATCAAACGAAGTTACGTTCTCTTGAATATTGAGTGGAAATTCTTAGATGAAATTTTTCCATGACTTCTCATCAGTTGAGTCCTAATATTAGTCATAACACTTTTGCTCACCCATCAACACATTAAAAGAGTTACTGATTTCACCTGGGAGTGTGAGATCAAAAATTCAAGACAAATACCCACACTTATTTCCATAGACAACCCTAATAACTACTTTAGACTTTAATTCTGGGACGGAATTCTGTTTGACGGGTGGGTACTATAGCAATCTGTAAAATTTCCCAGTAATTTGTAAACGTTAATCAAGTACTAAATTACCATTACTGCTCAGTAACCATTTTTACAGACAAAATTTGAAAATTTTGTTTGTTACATTTCATAATTCACAAACCCTTTGGAACGAGCTCACACGCGGACCACGACAAATCAAACATACTCATTTTAAACAAACGGATCCTTATATCAATTTGGCTTGTTCTAATATGAAAGATGTTTGTTGTAGTTTATGTCTAGCATAAACTAAAGCATGTTGTCACACAAGTATTATCAACTAATTACAACACAAGCAATCTCATAATGCAACATAAAAGTAAAGAGATATGTAAAAGAAAGCGCAAACCGAACACGATGATTTATAGTGGTTCGGTCACGGAGCTCCTCTCCGCCTTAATCCACTCCCCGAGTACCCAACTCGAGAGTTACTTCACTAGATCAACAAGCTCCCTTCTCGGCAGAGAAAACCTTACAATCGTCGCTTACACTTTTTCTGGTACAAAGCTAAATACCGGGTTCTAGTTCGAGGTAGAACCAACCTAACGTCGCCTATATAATTTCCGACACTAAGCTAGATGTCGAGTTCTTTTACAAGGGTACAAACACTCCCGTCGTCGCTTATCCTTTTTCCAGTACTAAGCTAGATACCGAGTTCTTTTACAAGGGTACAAACACTCCCGTCGTCGCTTATCCTTTTTCCGGTACTAAGCTAGATACCGAGTTCTTTTACAAGGGTACAACCACTCCCGCTATGTTTTATGGCCCAACATAGAAACCTTGTGTTTTATGGCATAAATGGGCCATGGATATGAATGACTAATCTAAATGAACTTCCATTGATAGGAAGCCTTCAATGGATGAAGATCACAAGCTCCCTAAACTTGTTGTGATGGATCTTCATATATGCATATGGAATCTACATGAACTTCTTGAATAAGAAGTCTTCAATCATTGAGGATGTCAAGTGCCCTTGAATCTTCATATGTTGGAATGCTTTGGTGGATGATGACTTCAAGATCTTTGAACTAGCTTAACAGGATCATTACAAGTGTATGCTTACAACATAATGAAAGTTAGTAACATTATGATCATTATGTAAAGTTAGTAACTACTGATCTAAATGTATGCAAAGGGTAGAGGGAATGTGTGTTCTAGTTGCTTGAAACTATGGGTAAGCAATGGGCTACTATTTATAGGAAAACTGTTTACACAGACCACGGATTTGGCGGATCCAAATAAAGGGGTCCGCCCTTTATGTTGTTTGGTTCCGCCGGGACCGGCCCGCTAAGATTTTCACAAATCTTTCCATATCTTGCACAATCTTACAAAGTCAACTATATTACTTCAAGATCTCTCCAAGATATTATCTAAATCAAATCTTACATGAAATCTATCCAAGATCTTTCCAAAATCAAATCTTACATGAAATCTATCCAAGATCTTTCCATATCTTGCCATATCTTGCCAAGATCTTACAAAGTCAACTATATTGCTTCAAGCTCTTCCCAAAATATCTTTCTAAATCTACAAGTTATCTAAATGATGTATGCAATGATGTCATGAACATATTTCCATTTTAATTCTTAAAATATAAATAATGTAAGGTTGTGTTTATTTTTTTCTTTTAGATCTGAATGGTGTCTGAAGTCTAATTCGGTCAGACATAATCAGATTCAGAATGTTTGTTTTTTTTCAGATCTGAAGTCTGAATACATCTGAATAGGGTCTGATTCGTTCAAACATTGAATAACGTCTGATTACATCTGAAAAGCCTAAACTTTAGTGATACTTCTTTTCAATCCTTATCTCCTCATCTTGGTCTTGATTTTTTATTAATTATCACGAATGGAGGGTCGTTTGGTTTGTTTTATAGTGAAATGATTGTTTTTTGTTTATTCAGACATTCAGATTCAGACATAAAAACAGACAGTCTAAAATAATTCAGATTCGGACTTTTGGACCATTCATTCAGATTCAGAAGTGGTATTCAGATTCAGACATAAAACCTCTAAAAAAAACAAACAGCACCTAAATGTATAAATGTATGTCCTATGTATATACTAGCTTAACTAATATATGTTTACCAATTTGTATCATGTTAGTTTGACACCTAAAGGGTACTTATCTTATTAATCTTAGGAAACGTGATGTACAAGTAAAAGTACTTGTATATGCAGAATGTGAAATGAGGTTCTAAGTATAATTAAAATACTTAATGACCTAGCCGTATTTTAAACATTCTAAATGGTTCGTTAAGGGTTTAATCATAATGCCACATAACAAACATGTACGAACCTGTGTTGTATCATACGAGGACTTGAGAGGTGTTGAATGTATTGTTGGAGACAAAATAAGATTACAAGCAACTTGTACACGTTATGTATCAAGTTACATGTTTGTCATCAATCAAAACAAACGAGACTGCTTGTACTAACAATCTCCCCAACGAGACTGCTTGCACTAACAATCTCCCCCTTTTTGATGATGACAAAATATGTAAACGTGATAGAAAGTAAAATGTAAAAAGTTGTGTCCGTACTACCTTTAACATTACCTTCTCCGTTTACACCTTTCTCAACTCTTCTCCCCTATTACTTTCTCCGTTCACACCTTTCTCCCCCTTTTGTCTAAGAAAAAAGGGTGTGTCCTTGGAGTTAACTTCATTTCTCCCCGAAATGGCGAGCTTGCATCATCCCTAGTGAAGTTAAAATAGACTCCTCCAATCTCCTATGGTTGTTGCGTCCCCTAGGTTGTTAGCGGATCCATGGATCAAATTTAGATCCTTAACCTACATCAAGGTTAGTAGTGTGCAACATAAAAAGATATATGAAAAATGCATGATGAATGAAATGCATATAGCCAACGATACACATGGATAAGCCATGTGGACTATCTTCTCCTTTTTGTCAAAACACAAAGGTGTGTCAAAGAATGAGAATCATGATGAATGTGTGCATGCTCCCCCTTGACTGTAGCTCCCCCTTGATCAATACTCCCCGTTGCTAGGGTACCAAAGTATATGATGTAAGGATTAAGAATGCTACAAAACAAGGATTAGTACATGATATGCTCCCCCTTGATCAATACTCCCCATTGCTAGGGTACCAACGTATATGATCCAAGGATGAAGAATCCTACAAAATAAAAGTTAGTGTATGTGATATACATCAATGCGTGTATATGATGTATTCTATAAATGCTTGACGGAAACTCCCCCTTGCTCTAGGGCTTCCAGATGAACCTACAAAACAAAAGTTAGTACACTAGAAGCTATGTCTTAAGACACATATGTCATATACGACCAATGTGTATAGACGATGCAATATGAGTGCTTGATAGATATTCCTCTTAGTTTGAGGACGTTAAGAAGCATCTACAATAAAAGATGACATATAATCGATGCAAACTTCATCCTTAGATGAGTATGCTATATACGATTGAGCGTATATGTTGATGAACCTACAATGAAATGGTTAGTGCAATATATTTTATCTCAATATGATGCAACATATCAATAATCTAATCACAAGCAACTTAAGTCAGAGAACTATGATTATTTGGCAAACCATGTTATACCAATTGTGATATTGTGATTATCTAGTAAACCATGTTATAAAGTGTGTAATCTTCTAATAAGAATTACAATCACAAGAATATAATATGATAACGTTCTACAAAACAATGCCTATGAGGAGGATATGAAGTGGAGTTAAAGTGAGTGATGCTAGTGTTGGTGTTAGTTTACTAGTGATAACTCAATTGATAACTAAAGATTGATGCAAGTAGGTTTTTTGCTAATCCATGGGGTTGATGATTAGTGAAAGAGGTGATGGAAGGTGGTGGTTATAATGAGAGCAATGAATTCAGAAACTCTAATGTATAGCAAATGCTATAAGAGTATTGAAGATGATTAAGGTTATGATATTATCATCTACCACAGATGATGAATCGTGCCATATTAAATGTTCAAATGGAAATAAGAGGAAGTGACGACAATGATCACTTAGGAATAGAAATTCCATATGCAACAATTAGAAATACTAGACACCTATATGCGGATGAATATGACATCATATGATGAGAGTGTTGGTTGGACCAACGTGTTGAGAGTGATGGTTCTGTTTGCACTGACAATGACGTGCTTGATATGTATCAAGAATGAAAAGGATGAGATCCTATGATGGTGTTCTAGACACTAAAGATGTTCTAGACAATTAAGTTGTGAGATTAAGGTGAAAATCCTAGATTCGTTGGTTACGAGAAGGTTGTTTGGTTTCTGAATGGTTAAAAGCTGACCAGGTACCCGCGGATTGGGCGGAACCAAATTTTTGGTTCCGTCCTTCTTATCGAAGGGTGCCGTGAGACCAGAGTTGATTTGGTCACGTTTTGTCGTTTTTGATCAAACGAAGGTTCAAGCTAAGGTCTATTTACTTATAGCTACTGATTTGGTTTCACTAATCCTAGTCAAAGTCTAATGAGACTTAATGCTTCTCATTTAAGAGGTTTGTCAAACACATGATGTGTTTTTCCCTTGACGAGGTATTGGTTACAACACTGTGATGTTGAAACACTTGTGATTTTGTGAGCTGATTATAATTGAATGGTGTGAACCTATGAGTAAGTGTTCTTAAATACAAAAATATAATTATGTGAATGAATTTCTCTCCCCCTTAATCGGTGGACATCCAAAATAATGTGTAATGTATCGAATAAAGAAATGACGACACAGGTTAATGAAAACGATGAGCTTAGCAATGTTTTTGATGATGTTGGTTAGCATACAAATAATCTTCATCCTTGAAGTTATGTAGCTCTTCTCTATCAATGCGAGATGATCGCATGACAAGGCATGTGGTTTCCTCATGGGAGGTGTATTGTTAAAACTAAAAGATGATGGAGGTGTTGTTTGGAAAGCGGAAGCAATAATGCGATTTGAAAAGAGGTCGATTGAAAGATACGCAAACACAAATTTCAAGCCTCTAAAACTTAATCCTTGTAGCTTCAAAAGCTATATGCAAGAGGATGGGTCCCATAAACATATTACTAATCTACTTAGCAGCAAAGGGATTACAATTATGCAAAATAGGCATCACAAAGTGAAATGGTAAAAGACAAAAAGTCTTAATGGTAAAAGATGTAAATTTCATAAGATAACTTCTTATATAAACTAAAACAAATAATCGACTACTAGAAAAGAAGTTACCACATAGCATCAAGACAAATAATCATAAGACATTGTTTGAGATACTGCATTGTGAAATGGTTTTGAAGTTAGGCTTAGTTACTTAAGCATAATTACCCATTAATGAGTTCTAAATGTTTATCATACCAAAAACACTTAGACATGTTATAGGTATACACATGGCAAACAAATAGTGTGACAAAGTCACAAAAGAAGTAAAACGACATATTCATACAAACCATTCTAACATTTTGGAATCATGCATCATTTTAGACTATCCTACGAAAAAGCTCAATGAATGTCAACTAAAGACAAGAGCTATCTAACACCATGTATTAAAAATGATATATCTTGAATTAACAAGAACCATGTTAATCTTGTGAAATATCATATAACACGTATCATGCAAATCATGTTAAGGTCTAGTAGCATGAAACGTATATAGGCATGCAGACAAAACCTTTCAAAGGTTTACACATCTGACTATTAATCAAATAATTATCATGATAACGTCAAGATACTTAATTAAATAACATGTAATCAACACATGTATATGTAATGCAAGTGATTTTACTAAGAAAAATCACATATACTACTTGGTTGATTTATATTCTAAAGGCAAGATAAAATATCATCTTTTAATACTTACTTTAGGCAAGTATAGGAATACAAAATTTTCAAGTTGGAGAATGAATATGAGACTATTACTAGTGGTGCTCAATTCAGGCTAAACACGACCATTTTTATGGGTGATTCCACATACCCAACTTCTCTGTTGGAAGCAATTTAACCGTTAGGTTAAATTGAGTTTCTAGTGCAATAGGTTCTCCAGTAGTCATTCTCATGTCTGAAAGATAGAAATTCCTATTTTTGCCCATCAAAGTATAAAAAGGTGATAATTCACCAAGACATGACTTAATGAGACTCAACTATATCTATTAAAACTAAGGTGATGAAAATGTCATGTTTTACACGAGAATATGTGTTAACATATTTTAATCTTGTGTTTGGAATCTAAGGTTATAGCATGATCTAATGGATAACATCTTTTATGCTGAGTATGTGTTATGAAAGTGATTTGATCGTCTCAGACCAAGAGATGTGTTTGAGAACGTTCTCAAGAAAATTCTTTGGAACAAGTATCTAAATAAAGTTACCAAATTTTATAGATTTTGTGTATGCTCCAGAGATGTGGATGTGCACAAGGTTTGAGCAAGGTTTGGTTATGACATATGCTTGAAAGGAGATAGATACATAAAGTATCTTTCAACAAGTAAGATTATCATGCTTATGAAAACAAGTATGACACGATGATGGGGAAGCTCTAGTTCATAGAACTTGCAGATGTTTGTTTAAGATCATTTACCTAATGAGGTGTAATGAAATCTCTTGTAACATAATGTTGCAAGGAGAGAATGATGCATAGGTTATACATTATCCTTTTAACAAGATACCAAACGCACGATTTAAGAATAATGTTTTGTTAAACATCATATTTTCCTAAATGAAGATATGAACCCAAAGTGTTTGAGTTGGATAGACCTATCCTAAATTTACTAGATCAAGAGAAATTCACTTGAGTTTCTTATGTATACTTCTCAAGATTCATTGTCACTTGGGATGAGGTTGTCTTTGAAATTTGTATTTTAACATATGTTGTTAAAATATTGATTTAAGGTTTAATGAAACTTACGCAGAAGTTTAATGACAAAGTATTACCAATACTTTGATAACTTGTGACAGTTAAACCTAGTAAACAATGATAAACATTGAATGTGAGCATCATGATCATTTGATGGTGAAGGTTCTAATCCTATAGTTAATAAAATATGGTTGAATTTGTTTAACGCACACTTGATTTGATACGAGTGTTTGGACAAAGGGCTTTTTGAGCAATACACTCAATGGATTCAAATGATGGTAAGGATTGTAGAGTTGAGGGGTTTGTTGTGCTATGGGAGTACTTAGGTTTTCATGGATGTTGAAGACAACAAAGACAAATTCTTGTGATCCTTTGGTTGGTACGACTAGTGGGTGATGTGATTTGAGGCTTAGGGCCTGAGACTTATCACAGATGTGAATGTGATGAGGTGATGGTGAAAGTACAAGTGTACTTGGGTGATAGGATAAGTGTTTCAACATATGTTGTTAAAATACTTGAGTGTTGATTCTTTCGGATGTGACTTTTAATGACTACGATTGTAAGTCAAATTTTCTTGAATATTTTGGATGAAATACTTAAGTTGTCAATCCTACTTTGTTTAGATTTGATAGCATTCAAGGATAGCAAGACTTGATAATACATCTATAACTTAAGTGTGAGTTATGACTCGATGTAAATCTTAATCATCTTGAAGGATGACATGTTAGTCAAGTAAGGTAACATATGTGGATGCAAGACAATATCTATAGTCATAAGTAAAACTTGTGATCTACGATATTTTTGCCAACAGTGAGTCTGGATTAGTTAGGGAATTGTCAATTTACAAATCAAGTTAATGGACAAGTAAAGGACAGATGGATGCATTGAATGTGTGTAATGATCATAAATGATCAGTGGCCTACGGACTGCAAGGAACAAATTTCCGGATTCCTTTACAGAGAAAGGTATCTTGGATCCTTTTTGTGAAAATTAAAAGTATGGTTAGAGATGATTATCCTATAGTAGAAAGTGAGATGTCCTAATTCTAATTTGAGTGAACATCAGTGAACATAATCCTAGTGATATAAGTGAGTGATCTCATGTGAGGGATTAAATGAAAATTTGAAAAACTAGCTGTTAGTTCTGGCGGAACCAAGTTATAACAAAGGCGAAGCCCAGTTTTTGGTTCCGCGGAATCCGTGAGTTGATTTTAGGCGGAGCCAAAGATATCAACAGACGGAACCATAAATTTGGTTCCGCCATTTTCGCCAAATGAAAATTCTTAACAGAGGACATGTCAAAATCCCCGATACCCGTTCAATTCCTAAAGATTGTCCTAAAACATATGCAACTACTTATTTGTGATTGATTAAAACCAAAAACACAGGTTCTAACACACATTTGCCCATAGATCAATCTGATGATAATAACTTACCATAAATGGATGTTAAGCCAAACAGTGGCTTAAACACGGAAACTTGATAACATCAAAATGTTATCGTCCTGCATTGTCACGGTTAGTTCACATGATCATTCAAAGATAAGTTTCTATCCTATGACAAGACAAATACATTAAACATCATGATTAGAAAAGAAACAACCGATTCTCTCTCTAGACTATGGGCGATTTTCTTCAAACCCTCCCACTCCATTTAATCGATCTCTAATCTTCAATCTTGTTAACTGTCCTTATAACGATCGTGTTTTTCGATAGATTAACTGAGTTTAATCCTGTCATTAACATTATTTTTATTGGGATTCGTTTCTTGATTTAGTTAGGGTTTCATTTTCTTAGGGTTTTTGATAATCGCTTTTTAGGGTTCTTTTGTATTCGACTTGCTGTTTTCATTTTTTTCCTGCAAATCCCAAGATGGAAGTCGGTTAGTAACAAGTTTGGACGATAATTCGTGCCTCAATCTTTTGAGGCTCTCGCTATTTTTTGAAGTTAGCCGTGGTCTTCTTGTTCCTGCTCGCTATTTTACTTTTTAGGGTTTCGTCTTCTTTTGTTTAAGTTTGTTATGGAGGGAATTGGTAATACTAGGGTTGATGTGGGTTCTTTAACTGCTAGATTGAATCGAATGAAGGAAAGTGATACTGGTATTCCAGCAGGTTCGCAACCAAGAAAAGCGACTAGGGTTTTGATAAACCCTAGCGTCGAAGCTGATATACATTGGGCTGAATCCGATTATCCCACTTATGTGTCGACCAATACTATTGGTAATGATGATGTGGGGGATTTGTTTCCCCCTCTAAACTCTGGATCTCCCTCAAGGAGATAATGTTCATGTAGCTTCTTCGGCTGGTAGATTTAAATTGGTTGAGCCTACTGTTGATGAAGGAAGGAGCCATGCTTCAGCATCTCAAGATGTTCCCATCGTGCAATCTGTTAATGTCAATAGCCACCCTAAGTCCTACGTTGGTGCTGCTAATGGTTCACAAGCTACTGCTACTAAAGGTAAATCAAACTTTCATTCCATTAAGGTTGATAACGTATTCGCTGGAGTTGATGTCTCTATACCCCGTAGAGTTGTTAAAAATATTAACACTAAATTTGAGAACACACTTTATGGGTATTTCATTGGTAAGCGTGTTGCATTCCCGGTGGTCGAATATTATGTTCGAAACAATTGGGCTAAACATGGTCTTAAACGTGTTATGATGAATGCAAAAGGTTTCTTTTTCTTTAAGTTTGATTCTCAGGTTGGTGTTGAGGCTGTGCTAGAAGGAGGCCCATGGATGATCAAGAACAGCCCCATCATTCTTAAAAAATAGACCATGAACACTAGCTTAACTAAAGAGGAGTTAACCCAGATTCTGGTATGGGTTAAACTACATGATGTCCCGTTACAGGTATTTTTAGAGGATGGTATAAGTATCATTGCTACTCATATTGGTAAGCCTATTATGCTTGACTCTTATACTAGCTCGATGTGTATTGACTCTTGGGGTAGGAGTAGCTTTGCTCGTTGTCTCATTGAGATTGATTCGAATGTTGCCCTCAAAGAGTCCATTACAATTGGTGTTCCCCTTATAGATAGCCCTGGTTTTACTACTGAAACCATTCGTGTTGAATACGAATGGAAGCCACCTAGATGTGATGTGTGTTTAATATTTGGCCATTCTGTTGAAACTTGCCCTAAAAAAGTTGTGACTCCCCCGGTAGTTGAGAAATCTAATGATGGGTTTCAACAAGTGGTTAATAAAAAAGGTAAGAATAAAAAGAACGCTAAGGATTCTAAAACAGGTAGTGTGTTTAGTGGTATCCCGGTTGCTAAGAACCTCCAATATAGGCCGAAAGCTGTTGCTACTAATCCTAAGAGTACTCCTCCTCAGGGAGAGGCCAGCACTAGTTCTAGTAAACCTACCGTTATGGTTGATGTTTCTGTTTCAGGTGTGAAATCTACTATTGTTACAGTTGATGCTTCTATTTCAGGTGTTAACTCTAATCCCACGGAGAATAGCCAATCTACCGGAAATGTTACTAATACAAGTAGTTACCCTCCACCTAAGGTTAATTCGTCAAAATTGGCTGCAAATATCTCTACATCTAATCCCTATGAATCCTTAGCTTTTGACGATGATGATGGTAATGATTGTGTTAATCAGGTAGATGAAGAGGAGGTTCTTAATGTATTTGATGAATCAAGTAATTTATTTGATAAATCGGGGGCAAGCACTTCCTTTTTTAATGTTCCTGATGTTTAGTATGGCCTCTTGGAATATAAGGGGATTGAACCGCTCCCCTAAGCAAAAAGAGGTTCGACAGGTCGTGAATGAAAATAATCTTAGTGTGTGTGCTATTTTGGAATCTCATGTGGACGCTTTTGTGGTGTATGACACGTGTAGTAAAGTGTGTCGTCGGTGGAAATGGACTTCTAATGGGAATCTTTGTTCTAAGGGTTCTCGGATCATTCTTGGCTGGAATGATGATATTGTTGACGTTATGATTATGTCTCTTACTAACCAAGTTATGCATGTACAGGTCAATGTCCGTGCTGAAAACAAAACCCTCTTTTGCTCTTTTGTGTATGCAGATAACTATTATGTGAATCGACGCGCTCTTTGGAGTAATCTTGTCAGTCATGCTGCCTTTAAGCGTAGTAGACCTTGGGTTTTGTTGGGTGATTTTAATGCTGCTCTTAACTTGGAAGATCATTCATGTAGTAGTTATGTCCCTGACATTGCTATGCGTGAATTCAAAGATTGTGTTCAAACAATGTTGCAAAAATCGGCCGTATCGGCCGATTAATCCCCGATATATCGCTTATCGGCCTTCGACCTTGTAGAATTTTGCATATCGGTCAAAAAATCGGTCTAGGCAAAAAAAATGCCAAAAATCGGCAGTATCGGCCAGAAATCGGCCGTATCGGTCAGCTTTAAAAAAAATAAAAATTTAGGCATTCTACTTAATTTGGGGATCGTTTTTTTTTTCATTTATAACACACAATGAGCCTCATAATCAGAATTGGAGCCTTTTATTGAGGTTTGGAAACATAGTAGGCTTGGAATCAATTACGATCTTTATTCGATTAATCACCGATTAATCCCGCCTTGGCCGATTAATCACTGCAGGGTGGTCGACCGCCACGCTACCGATTCATGATTTTTGTAACATTAGTTCAAAGTATGGAGGTTGCGGATGTTAATAGCACAGGGCTTCATTTTACATGGAATCAAAAACCGAAAGGCTCTAATGGCACCTTGAATAAAATTGACAGGATTATGGGCAATCTGAAGTTTCTTGATATTTTCTCGGGTTCGTTTGCTATTTTCCAACCGTATCGTATCTCTGACCATTCTCCATGTGTTCTTCGTATTCCACAGGTGGATAAACCTAAACCTAAATCGTTTAAGTTTCCTAATTTTCTGGTTCATAAGGAGGGTTTTCATGACACGGTGACTTCGGGATGGAATACTAGTGTGAATGGATGTCCTGTGTACTATGTTGTCAAACGCCTAAAGGGGCTGAAATCTCCTCTTCGTAAGCTCCTTCATGACCAAGGTAACCTTCATGACAGGGTGGATAGGTTACGTTAGGAACTTGATGAGGTCCAAACAGCTATTGATAAGGATCCTTTCAATTCAACTCTTCGTGATGAACATGCCCATTACCTTCTTACTTTTAAGGAGGCTACTTTAGATGAAGAACGGTTTTTGAAACAGAAGTCAAAGGTTCAATGGCTGCACGAAGGTGACTCTAATACTACTTACTTTCATAAAATTGTTAAAAGTAAATGTGCTCGTAATCGAATTGAATTGGTTCGAGATTCGGCTAATATTTTGTATGAAGGTCAAGCGGTTGCAGGGGCTTTTGTGACTCACTATGAGCAGTTTCTTGGTGTTGAAGGTAATTGTAGTCCTCTTGAGGATTATGATATTTTTTTCTCGTGTTCTTGATAACCATAAGGCTGGATTCAAGGTTCGTGATGTTACGGATAATGAGATAAAGGGTGCTTTATTTTCTATGGGGGATGATAAAGCCCCTGGCCAGGATGGATATATTGCAGCTTTCTTTAAGAAAGCGTGGGATGTTGTGGGTATGGATATTACGTGTGCTATTCGGGACTTCTTTAATTCAGGTAAACTTCTAAAGGAAATCAATCATACAATTATTTCCTTGGTCCCTAAAGTTTCTACCCCTTCAAAGATCAATGATTATCGTCCTATTTCTTGTTGCAATGTCCTTTATAAATGCATTAGTAAAATTATTGCTAACCGCATTAAAAAGGAACTTGGTGATTTGGTTAGTATAAAACAATCGGCTTTTGTTCCTGGGCGTCGTATTTCTGATAATATATTGCTTACCCAAGAGCTTATGAGGAATTATCATAGAGGGAGAGGTCCGCCTGGATGTGCTTTTAAAGTAGATATTCAAAAGGCGTATGATACGGTTGATTGGGCTTTTCTTAGGTCAATTCTGATTGGTTTTGGGTTTCATCATAAAATGGTCGATTGGATTATGTTTTGTGTTACCTCCACATCGTACTCTATATGTGTTAATGGGGATCTTCATGGCTGGTTCAAAGGTAAGCGAGGTCTAAGGCAAGGTGATCTGTTATCTCCTTACTTGTTTACGTTGGTTATGGAGGTTCTAACCCTTATTTTGCAAAAAAAGGTGTCTAATTCGGCGGATTTTCAGTTCCATCATTTATGTGAGCAGCAGAGAATTATTAACCTTTGTTTTGCAGATGATCTTTTCTTGTTCTCTAGAGGTCATCCAGACTCTGTTAATGTTATTATGAAAGCCTTGGAGGAGTTCAAGAATGTGTTGGGTCTTGTCCCTAGTATCCCTAAAAGCACGACGTTTTTCTGTAATGTTCCTACAGCCTTGAAAGCTATTATTCTTCAGTCTATGACTTTTGCAGAAGGCTCTCTCCCGGTCAGGTACCTTGGTGTTCCACTTATTTCATCTAGGCTTCTTTATCGGGATTGTAAGGTGCTTGTGGAAAAATTGGAAGGTCATGTGAATGATTGGCGTAACAAATTCTTATCTCTTGCGGGTTGGCTTCAATTGATTCGATCTGTTTTATCTTCCATGCATATTTATTGGGCTTCTGTCTTTATTCTTCTGGCTCGTATTATTCATGAGTTGGAGCAGCACATGAGGGGTTTCTTATGGTGTCAAGGAGAAATGAAGAGGGGTAAGGCCAAAGTTGCTTGGGAGTCGGTTTGTAAGCCTACTAGTGAGGGTGGTCTTGGTATTCGTAGATTGGCTGATTTTAATGTTGCTCTTATGGCTACGCATATTTGGAGTATTGTAACCCGTAAAGAATCTTTATGGGTTAAGTGGATCCATTCATATAAACTTAAGGGTAGAAGTTTTTGGGTTGTTCCTTGTTTGGGTGATGTTAGTTGGGGGTGGCGTAAAATCCTAGCTATTAGACCTAAGGTAAGGCCATTCATATGGCATAAGATCTATAATGGTAAGAATACATCCGTTTGGTTTGATAGGTGGTGTGATTTATGTCCTCTTCGTGACATGCTTTCTACAAGGGACATTGTTCGGGCTGGTTTAGGCTTATCTGATTCGGTTAGTGATGTCATTGTTAATGGTTCTTGGAGGTGGCCGCTTGACTGGTGCTCTAGGTTTCCGGACCTAGCTAATCTCCCGGTACCTACTCTTATTGATGATTCTGATGATGCTTTGGTATGGCGTGATCTTGATGGCAATTTCAGGCCTTTCTCAGTTGCATGTGCTTGGGATTCTTTTAGATTAAGAGCTGATGTGGTTGATTGGTACCTTATTCCGTGGTTCTCTCATTGTATCCCGCGGCATGCTATACACTTGTGGCTTGTCATTAAGAAAAAGTTGAAGACGCAAGATAGATTGCGACAAGAGGATGTTGGTCCTAATGTCGACCTGAGCCTCCTTAGATGTTCTCTTTGTGATGTTGTTCCTGACTCTCATGGTCACTTGTTTTTTGAGTGTCAGTTTTCCTTGCAGGTTTGGTTGCAGGTTCGTGTTTTATCTGGTATGGATGCTATTTCGGCTTCATTGGATGATGTTATCATGTTCCTCAAGCCTATATCCAAGGGGCGTTCGGTTATTAGCATTATATCTCGGTTATTACTTGCTGCCACTACTTATTTTCTATGGATGGAACGCAATTCAAGACTGTTCAAGATGAAGAAGTCTACTGTTGATCAAGTGGTCCAAGTAATTGTCTCTACCGTTCGGTTGAAGTTGTAATGGGAGGGGGAACCTCATTATAGCGTATGCTACTAACTTTCCTCATAAGTTGGCATTCTATTATCTTGTTAACACCTTCAGATGCATGTTCAAACCTATTCACTTTAAATTTAATGCCCACTTTTTCATGTGAACTACATCCTTTTCTTTTTGAGTCTGTTCTAGTCTCTTAGTAAGCTCTTTAATAATGTTTTCTTTGACATAAAGTTTACTTTCTAAAACATTAACCTTCTCTACATACTCAGTCTCATTCTGCTTAAAGAATTCAAGTCTTTGTTCAACAGACTTTAAACCTACTTTATTGTCTAAATTATCTAACTCAAACTTCTTTAAATCTTCTATTAATTTTTCATTCCTAACCTTAAGCAACTCAACAGTATCTAAAAAATATTTATAAGAACAACCAGAATCATTAGATACCTCAGAGTCAAAACTTGATGAAGAAGAATAAGCCATGAGTACAAAGTTTGCTGCTTGGTCAATCCAATCATATCCACCCAAACCATCACAAGACACCAAAGCTGTGGAATTTATTGGTTCCACAGACATAGTTTTCCTTGAGCTTTCTCCATTCTTGTAGTCTTGGCTCCTTGGTGCCCTGCACTCTCTTGCAAAGTGTCCCTTTCTGTGACAGTTGTAGCATTCTACCTTTGACTTATCAAACCCCATGTTGTCATTCCCATTGACTTTGAGCTGCCTTCCTGTACTCTTCAAGAATCTCCTTGCCCTCATTGTCAACATAGCCATCTGCCACTTCAAGTCCATCTCTTCAAGATCATCTGGATGAATCTGTTCCAAGTCCTCATGCACAATCTGAGAACTATTAGATTGACCAGCCAAGAAAGCATAGATAACAGCATCACTCAAGTTGTCAAAGTTTGTAGAACTAGCAGTATTAACTTGAGTGCCAGCAGTAGTAACTCCATGAGCAGTTTTAACTGCTTCACTAGTACTGCCAGAACTGTTATTGGAGGAGGACACAAAAGCCAAGTTTTGTGAGCTTGAGGATGAACTAGATGACCCTTTGACTTCAGGTTCATACACTTTAAGATTGTTGGGGAATTGTTTCTCCTAAAAGTGCTAATTGACTGACAAGCTTCTGAAGTCTGTCAAAGGTCTGATCAAGATTCTCAGAACTTGAAGCAGCAAAGTTCTCATATTGTTGCTTCAAAAGATTCTTCCTTGTCTTCTTAGTAGCAGCATTCCCTCCAAATCTCTTCTCAATAGCTGCTAACAAAGACTTAGCATCCTTGATAGAATTAAAAGTCAACTGATGTTCATTAGGAATGCCCATCATGAGAGTGCTTCTTGCCTTAACCTCCAATCTTCTTTGTGCCTTTTCTTCAACAGTTTTAATAGGTACAATAGTCACAACACCAGCAGCACATGTTTTAGTTTTAGGTAAGCTATCACCAATCTCTATGACCTCCCACAGAGAGTAGTCAATCATCTAAATACACTGCTCGATTCTCATTCTTCAAACCTCATACTCAACAGGCTTGAGCATTGGTACCTTTTATGTAGCAATCATATTGTAGACTCCGAATCCATGTCTTTAGTAAGGTCTAAACAATCTCGAGCTTAAACATGTTCTTCTTGATCACAGTTTCTAGATCACAAGCTCTGATACCACTTGTTGATCCCAATTATGCACTTGATCGAATCCCTTAACTTGTAAAGGTTTAGTTATTTTGAATAAATTCAACACAACTAAGTATAAAAATTGTCTTTGAGCTTATCAAATACAATGCGGAATCTTGTACTTGATCTTAAGAAGAACTTTGTATTAATTGTAACAGTAAACAAAGAATACAATTATATCAAACAAAACGCTTCAATATTATTGAGTATAATACGAATACATAACAGTATTAGGGTTTTACAACCATGAAGCTATAACTCTATGACTCAATGAATACTTATCAATCTCTATGCCCTAGGACCTCCTTTTATAGACTAAGGAGTCCTAGTCGGCTTACAATAACTTTCTATGCATGATAAATCTTTTTAGAATCTTTTGTATACTTATCTAAACATACTATAAATATCTAACCGACTCTAATACTCCAGCAACACTAATAAACAATCAGCGGTATTAATCTTTACTCTGGCAGCATTAAGTCTTCAATAGTTGTAACTTAGTACTAGCAATACCAAGTTTTCTTCTAGCAACATTAACTACTTAGTGTATATTTCCTTGAAGTTCTCAGCAGTTATAATATACACTAGCAGTCTTAATCTTAATAAGCAACAGTAACTTTATAACCAGCAGCAGTAATGACTTAAAGCATTTTCCTTGTAATACCTGAGCAGTTGTTATCACATGAGCAGCCTTAACCATCGTGAGCAGCATTAACACCTTGGAAGCTTTAATTCCCAACACCCAGTAAATGTATTACTCCAAAAAATGTTTAAGTACAAAGGATGTGAGTGAAATCTCACATCTTAGCCTATTACATAGGCGGTAAAGCTAATATAATAAGACACTTCTACTCTTAAAATAAGAAACAAACGACTACCCACTAGATTACATTTGACTCAACAACCAAATATAAACTAACGTCTAGATTTATGACTGATCTTTATATCAAAGTGTCACAAAATGCTATCTGATCAGGAGATAACACCTCATAATCTTCATTATCATCATTGTAACAACGCGCAAAATTTCACACGGCAAAATGACTATTTTACCCCGTGACTTTTTTTAAAGTTGACTTTGACTTTTTGACTATTTGACTTTTACCTTAACGTAAAAGCAAATACGGTAATCGGTAGTTAACCGGTAACTTCCCAAGTTAAATAATTTGCTCTGATTCGAATTATTACTCTCTGAACGTTTATGTTCACCTTTGCCAATTTAACAAGAGGATATATTGCGTTTCCTGCGTACCGATACCGCAATGATAATGGTTTACATTCGGTAGTTATTATTCGAAATCAATACTTCCGTTTATATATTATTTTTATAAAAACGTCTCCAAAAATATATTCCTCACAATTACCAAACCGAGGTACCGCGTTTACACTTGAGCTCAACGGGACACGGGGTATACACAATGCAGTAGATAATAATAATTATCCTGATCTTTCTATAAAATCACCCACCACCTATCCTATATCTTATCTTATCTCTCTTTCTCCCAAATATAAACTATATCTGTATTTTATTTCCCTCCCTTTCCTGCATCGATCGACACCACCACCGGCGCAACCTCTCCACCACCATTGGCCACAGCCGCTCCTCTATCCTTCCACCTTTCCTCATCTCGTTCGATTTGTAGTATGCCAAAATACCTATATTAAGTTTGTTATATTTCTTTCATAAAAATCGAATATAAATCGATTTGAATAGACTTCGTGGATTAAAAACATTTTGTTAATAATTAGTGTGGTAAAAATTATTTAAGAGGCGTTTGTTTGATTTATTTTGTTATCGGGTCGGGTTTAAACCCGAGTAGGTTTCAAGCCAAAACCCGTATGGGTCTTGTGAGGGATTTGATATGCTTATTTCTTTTTGGTTTGATTGATTATTGTAAGATGAAGCTTATTCTAGTGTTTATGTGTTTCGGTTGTTTGCTCGGTCCACCACAGCCACACCGAAGGGTGTTTGGCTTATCTTATTTTAATTTTCTTCTTTTCCTCTTTTGCTTATTTGAATAAGCACATAGCTTATTGTATTAATTGGGTTATTTGTTTGTTGTCGGCTCAAGCCACAAGGGTGGTTTTGGGTTTGGTAAAATCACAGCCGAGAGGTGTTTGGTTTTAGTTTGGATTTGGTTTGTGTTTATTTTCATTTTTTTTCTAGCTTATTCGATTACAACTTATCGTGTTTCCGGGGTTTGGTTTGCTCTCGGCTGAAAGCCACCCCGATGGGTGTGTCTCGGTTTGATTCACAACGAGCCCACAAGGGGGTGTTTGATCCTGGTTCTCAGCTAGGAACTACCCAAAGGGTGTTTGTTTGCTGCTCAGTCCACGACACTAACAGCCCAAGGCTGTTGGTTGTTGTCGTGATGTGTTGTCATTGTTGTTTGTTTGTTGGATTCTTGAATTGCAAATATAACCCAAGGGGTGTTTGTTTTGCCTCGACCTTGACTAGAAATACCACCCATAAGGGGGCGTTTACTTGCTGAAATGCAGCCCCAACAAGGGTGTTTGGATCTGCTTATATTTCAGCCTAATAAGGGGATGTGTAGTATGCTTATTTTTCAGCCCATATAGGGTGCGTTTCATGTTGCTGATAACAGCCACAAGGAGTGGTTTGTTTTGTGTGTCATAGTCACCCCAAGGGGGTGTTTGATTTGCATACCACAACCCAACTAAGGTGCATTTTTTTTGTTTATTTGCTGCACAACATGGGGTGTTTGTCTGTTGTTTCTGTCAAACCAAAATAGCAGCCTTAAGGGGCATTTGGTTTGCTTATTTCCAGCCCACACCGCAAGTGTTGGGTTTGCACTTGGTCCCTCGGCTCGCTAGCCAAACCGCGGCCTAAGTGGGTGATGCGTGCGATGTGTCGTTGCGGTTTAGCAGTATTAATGCCTACTCGATTTTTAAATTTATATTTAGCCGACTTATCAATAACACACATACTTAACGAGCAATGTACCCGGTCAGTATGAATATAATGGTAAGTAGAGTGTCGATCACTAAGAGTGGAACGTATTATCTCGTTATTCTAATCAGTATTTTAATATATTAAGTTAGCTATACAACCTAATCTAACGCAAGGGGGTTTCAGCCTGAGAGACTGGCACGATTTGGTTGCAATTAAATAATAAACTAAACTAATAGGCACGAATCAGCAAGTAGCACACACGTACACAGATAAATACTCGAGACAATAAGAAGACCTGTCCTGATAGATAAGTAGTTTGTCACTTGTTTTATTGCTAGTTTTATATGAAGTGTATAGTTCGATGCAACGCACCGAGATTAAGTCCTTTCTCGTTGGTTCTAATCTTATCGGCGAGTAAACCCTTAATGATTACTTATGACTATCCTATTTATCTTTCTTCCTACTTTTCTACAGACGATAGAATGCATAGGCGAGGGCAGAGGCATGGCGACCCGATCAACGCTCAGCTAGACACAGAGGTTATCAATGCACTAATAAAAGTCACCAAAGACATCAACATATAAACTTTAATTAATGGGAAAGCAGTTTTAAGGGAGTGCAATCTTTCCGTTGTCACATTACACAAGCCACCAATCCTGATGAATTAAAGTTTACTAACACAATAAAACAAAACTACTTAATGAATTAAATACATGCAGGACCTTCTTACAGCTCTTGTATCTTCGTTCAAGGTGTGTCTTGTGCTGCTGCCTTGACTGAATTCGTCCTAGGGTTTCTGTACTTCGGTCTCGTATATAATATATGTCCCTCGAAATTCGTCTGGTCTTGGGGTATTTATAGTTTCTGTCTGAGGGTAAGATGCGGCGCATCTAGTAAGTAGATGCGGCGCATTGACTTAACTTCGCGTGGGGTCCAAGATTAATATATTCAGGAATATTCGTACACCGCCAGAAGATGCGGCGTATCTTCATTCTTGGATGCGGCGCATGTCCTCTTGTATCTTGGATCGTATCTGGTGAAATCTTGATAGTGATGCGCCGTATGTAATAAGTGAGATGCGGCGCATCTGGAGCAGATTGTCTTGATCTTGTACATTTCAGTAGACTCTTAACTTCTTGCATGTTTTGCTCCATAATTAGTCCGAAATCGCTAAGTTTCACCAAATGCTTGTTTTTACCTGAGAATTACAAAAGTAAACGATTAAGTATCAATTCTCACAGATAATATAATAAAACAAGTCAAATAAATAGGATAAATGATGGTAATAAAATGTACTTATTTGAGTTCATCAAATATCCCCCACTTGAACTTTACTTGTCCCCAAGTAAACCTTAGAATTAATCTTATGAAAATGTATCCTAAAAGATATTAGGATTTATTTTTATATTTAAGCATGTATTCATTTTTGTCATAATCACACAACCAAACACTTAACGAATTAGAAGTAAAATAAAATATTCTGATAAAAGCAAATCTAATCGTTTAACTGTCCAGTCGTGACGAATATTCTACCATAAGCTTGGCAAGTATACACATCTCCCCCACTAAAGCCAAGGAATAACAAGTCTAAAGCGGTAAAAAGGGTTTTTAGGCTTAAAGGGTTAATTATTCTCCTTAATCTCTATCGATCTCAAATTCCAGAAAAGGCGACAAAATCACAAATACATGATCGAATCCACGAACACGATACTTGAAATTGCTCAAATCCTTAACTCGAATAGGCTAAAGATAGGTCCAAACTTTACCAATAATAATATATCAAAAAGGGCGACAAAATCATAAATACATAGCCGAATCCACGACTACGATACTTAAGATTGCTCAAATCCCTAATCTCAATAAATCAAAGGTTTGGTTGGATAAAAAATAATACAGGGTATGGATAATATTTGGGATACAAATTGGTGTAAAATGAAAAATAAACAAAACAGATAGATTAAAATCCTAAGTGTGGTTAATCACTATCCCAACCATCCCATGAATAAGACTCATATCATAGAATAACTCACGCTTTAACACTTGAAACACACGCTTTTAGGTAGACACGAATTATACTCAACAAGATCTTAATCAAAGAATAAACCTTAGTTGGTGTTCCCATAACTGCCAACTCCCATTCAATCCATAGATATAATATACAACAACTAGTGGTGATATCGACCACTTAATACAAAACTTCACATAAGTTGGTTAAACAAACATCCAACTCTTCCTTTTTCTTTTTCTTTTCGATCTTTTTTCATTTTTTTTTTATTTAATAAACAAAGATGTGTAAAATTTCACCACATCACTATAATGATAATTCTGGATAATTTTTCCATACTTTTCATGACTTCAGAAATAACGGTAATAGTGAAAGTAGTAAACACACGAAAAATAAAACTCAAAGATATACAATATTTACTTTCACTCCAATTGCATTGTGCAATTTCCCGACCTAACCATAGATAATGAATTACGCACGCGAACACAGGTAATGTAAGGAAACACACTTTGCCTAAAGCAATTAACCAACCACGGATTTTAATCTACAGGGTAGGCTAAGGTGTAAGGGTGTAACGAAACATTTAAACATAGGTGTAAGAAACGAAAGGAATGGCTCTGAGTGTTTTTCTAGGGGTATCTTACTCTAAAAGTGAGAGTAACAAAAGGGTTTTTACGGGGGTTAACTAACCAGTGTAGTTAGTTAATAACACATAACATATAAAGGCTATTTGGGTGTAATCCTAGAAATCTACCAATTTAGACAAGTCATTCCAATTATATAAATAATACTTATTATGGTGGTCTCGAATAGTATACAAGCCAAGTTCTAAAGTTTACAAGTCACCGGCACACTCATAGATTTGTGAGTTTTGAAAAAATCACAATTTTTGAAAATAACGTCATGTGTGCAGCTATGCAACTTAGACTTTAAACAAAAACATGCTAAAAATTTTTTAAATTTTTATATATTAAGCGCATTTTAAGCATAATTTTTGAAAAAGTTTAGGACAAGTAAGTGTTAAGTGTTCTAATTCTCCAATCCCCCCACTTAAGTTAAACAACGTCCTCGTTGTTTGTATAAAAGGTTAAAAACTGGAAAATAAAAGAATTAGAACAGAAAAACTCCCCTGAGATTTGCTCGGTATGATCCTCCATTTGTATAAGAGCAAAAATCAACTTCTTGTGGATGAGAACGTTTAAGCTTCATAATCGATGTATCCACAGGAAATGTAGGAATCTATAATACCACCAAGGCTTTAAAACACACCTGAGTTAAGAAATGTTCAAACTTGCATAATACATTAGTAGTTAGGAAAAATAAATCATAAAAATAAAAATGAAAATCATCAGGTCAGTCGATGCGCCGTATCTTATGGAAGAAGATACGCCCTATCGAGCCTGGAATAAATACGGATTAGAATAGAAGATGCGTCGCATCCTTAACCAGGGATGCGCCGCATTAAAATAAACTGATAAAAAGTTTTAAAGTCGAAAGTAAAAATGCAGAAAAATAAAGTAAGATATGACCATTGCAGGAGATGCGTCGCATCTTAGAATTGAGATGCGCCGTATCTGTTGCGGCCTGACTGACTCGACTCAGAACAGAATAATAAAAATTTTTCGGGTTGTCTCCCGGCCAGCACTTGTCTTTATTCCAGAGTCTTCAAGTTAGACTCACGTTGTAACACCCCAACCCGACAAGGGTAAAGATATCACAACAATGGACTCATATCAGATCAAAACAGAGCATACATCTACAGTAATACAAAAATCTCAAAGGTTTACAAATGAAATACTGAATCTACAAGGTTACAACGAAAACTATCAAAACTAATTCTAAAACATAATATCTTCCATCCAATTCTAATCCAGAATAGCTACCAAGCCTTCTAAGTCCAGAGGTACACTCTCACTCATTCCCAGCTTCCTACTAAAACCTGCCGCAGGAAAAGAAATGCGGCTGAGCTACGAGAGCTTAGTGAACAGATATATAGATGATAGAAACAATAACAGATAACAATACAGAAACAAATCAGAAATACAGATTATACAGATACATAATCAAAGTGAAAGAATAGGAAAGGAGTAAGGGTAGAAGAAAAGAATGAGAAAGGAATGATGTACAAACCAGGTTTAGGGAAATACAGAAATCCATCACGAGCCCAGAGATAACAGATAATATCATAACAGAGTAATCATATAATAATCCAGAGGGGATGCCTCTCAAGTAACAGATAATATGAGGGGTGACCTCATGTATCAATTGGAGTGATCAGCTCCCAGATAATGTGAAAGACGTGTATCGCACACACCATCAGTCACCAGATATAATAATAAACATATAACATAAACAGATAACAGATAACAGATAACAGAGTCAGAACTAGGATGCATCCATGCGCCCCCCTGTGGCCAGAAACTCCTTAACACACCAGATAAAATATATCAGGGACGGGACAGGTCATCACTCTCCTACCCTAGAGTCATGCCATCGGTGCATCAATGACATGGACATGAAACCCTCATGCCTAGTGATTGGCTCGGATATCAGACTGTGGTCAAGGTCAGATGTCATATAATAAACAGAGTCATATCTACGGGTTCATGGCAGAAGGGTCATGTCAACAATTCAGAATAAGATAATAAGGTTTAAATCAGAGTTTATCAGATTAAGTTTAATATCAAAGCTTAAGTTCAGATTAAAAGGTTTATTTCCAATAGTCCAAAAGAGTATATCAAAGGTTAATAATTACAAGTTTATAGCAATAATCCATTTCAGAAGTTCCTGTCAAGAGTTCATTTAAATCAATCCTTTAATAATGGTTTTCATTGAATTGATCTTTCAAAATAGTTTTCATAAAATGCTCTTCCAAAACTTTTAGTAACTTCCATTTCAAGTGGTATAGCTTCTTTTTAAAATAGCTTTTAATAAAGGTTCAAAATCAATTAGGTTCAGATAAGGATTTAGCAGGTTAAGGTTTATACCAAAATCAAATCAAAGTTTATAACAGATATATCAGGTTAAGGTTCAGAACAAGGTTCACAGATCAGATTCAATCAAGACTCACAAATTCAGGATTCAGAACAAGAGGTCAATCAGAGTTCAGGAAAAAGGTTCAGAATCAAAGAATCATAGCAGAGGTTCAAATAAAAGGTTCAAGACAAACAGATCACAACAAAGATTCACAACAGAAGGGAACATAGCAGTGGTATCGGGAATCCTAATAAAGAAAATGAAAGATTGAAAGAAAAGGGGATGAAAGACCCTTACTGAAAAAGGGCAGAATATCTGTACCTTATTAGCACAGCAGATAACAAACAAACACAGAACAAATGATCAGGACTTCTCCTTCTTCACACCTAAGGAAGAGGAAGACAGAATTACTAAAGTTTCTATTTCAGATTATTACTTTTAGTTTAACTCTTCATTTTAAGTACTTTCTATTTTTAGTAACTTTCCAGATTTAGTAAGTTCCCATAATTAGCAGGTTTCCAGAATTAACAGATATTATCATTTCAGATTAGGTTTAACCCTGATTCAAAGATTATTATGGAATAACAGTATATCTTATCAAGTTACAGAAGTTTAGGGTTAATTCTGACATGTTCACAAAGTTTAGGGTTTTAAATGTAACTTCATCAATTTCCAAGGTCATTAGTGAAAATACTTTAAGTTACAGAATTATACACTCATTTTATTCAGAATTACATTTTATTCCCTTAAGTTTCACAATTTACAGATTACACCCCTTTAGTTACATAATTTACAAAACCAACCTTATAATTACATATTTTACAAATTAAACCCTACAATATCCATATTTACCAACCAAGCATATTATATTTCATAATTACAGAATATACCATCAGAATTTAGTGCTTTACAGATTAGACCGCTCAGAATTCAGAATTTACATATTTAGTCCCTTAAGTTTACAAGACATATATCTTAAGTCATAATTCATAACAATTACATAATTAGCCCATAAATCCTCAAAATTACACAACAACCTTTTTATATCAGTATTAACCCAAAACAACTTCAAGATTTCAGATTTACACTTTTGGTCCCTCACTTTTAATTAATTTCAAATCGAAACCCTAATATGCCATTAATTCATTATATTGCAATATTTACACTTAGGACCCCAAAGTTATATTTTTCCCACATTCCTATAGATGTATATGATCTTACAAAAATATCCTAGAAGTTTCAAAGTTGGCAAAACAGGTCCTTATACTTTTTATTTCAAATCGGCTAAACTTTTTACAAACAATTAGAAACCCTACTATTCACCAATCATTGAACCATCATTAATTCATCCTTAAAACACATTAAATGACCAGAATTTCCTCCAAGAACCCTAACCCTAGTAGCCCCGATTTTCCTTTTATTTTATTTCTTTATTTTCACAAAATCCGGTTATAACAATAATTCACCACGTTAAATCTAGGATTCCAAAAATCAAAATCATATTTTTCCCAGATCATATGACTTATAAGGAACCCACGAAAAATAATTAGCATGCCCATAAAAATCGTTTAACATATATTTGATATTTACGTACGTTTTAGATATCAAAATTAACACGACATGATTTAGGCTACTATAATTCGATCTATCATTTTTCCCAGGTCTATTACATCATATGAGGTCTAAATAAAATAGCTATCATGTCCAGAAATTCGGATTACATATTTTTGTGATTTACGTGTTATTTGACCATTATATTTTCATACGCATAAATTAGCATGCATGCTTCGATTCATATAATTTATATGAGTTATATAACATGTAAAGATCACAGGAAAATTGCCATATTAATTTTAGAACGTGTGATTAAGTCGTATGAATTATTACCTTGCGTTAGATCAATTCGACAAGAAAAATGGAACAAGAACGAACCAATGAAAACACGCAGTAACCCTTAATTTTCCTAGCTTCCTTGCACCTCCAAGAACCCCAGAAAAATCCTTGTACACGTCCAGAAATCGTGTGCTAGCCTTGGTCGAATTTTCTTGATCGCTAGGGTTTATTTTTAGGTTTTGCGATTTGGTTTTTGATAGGAAAATAAAAGATTTGATTTAATCTTGTGGAAACCGACTTTGGGGGGGGGGGCAAGGATCAAATTTTCGGTATATAGAATCAAGAAATTATTGGGCTTGATTTTGCATAATCTTTCCTTAATTTATTTTTACATTTTATTTAATTAAAAGAATTAAACATTGTATTTAGTTAAATTGTATATATTCGGAATTTTTATATAAATGTGTATGTTAATTTTTGAACATTTAAAATGATGTAACATTGTCCCAGAAATTTGTTTGTTTCAGATATAGTTCGATTTCAGAAGTTTTGGAATTGTTTCGGAATGTTATAAGTTATTTAATTAGGTTTTATGTTATCAGGGGTAGTTTGGTCATTTTACGCGTTATCAGAATTTCAGGTATTACACACGTTCAGCTCTTCATTTTCGATACTTCAGTTGGTATACACATAAGTGTGTGTGCATTTGGCAATTGCTCCATAATTTCATCAGGTCAGTCGATACGCCGTATCTTATAGAGGAAGATACGCCGTATCGAGCCTGGAACAAATACGAAATAAGATAAAATAAAGGATAGGATGCGTCGCATCTGTTTTACTAGATGCGGCGCATGTTGTTACCAAACAGACTGTTAACAGTCTGTTGTAATATGGTTCATCCCACCGTTTATCTCTCACGTCCTCTCGTACTCTCATGCTGAACTTAATGCCAGTCTTCATCAGATATAACAAGAAACATAAACTGGAGCATTAGATATACAGATGTTAGTAATAATCAGTACAGTCCCAAAAGAATATAAGTAATGTACGAGAAAACGTGTCCGTAATGAAAATGGAAAGAGTGGTCAAGCTGTAGGCTGGTCGGGAGTCACGTCATCTGATTGTGCTCCTGAAGTACTAGCTTCGTCAGTCCTGCGACGAACTTTGCGCTCGTATGTGGTCATCCCTCTGACATAAGCACCATCTGGAAGGTGGTGGCTGACCCCATGAAGAGCCATCACCCTACTGACACCTTCGACTAACCAGCTCGTATCTCTCCTCACTCCGGCAAGCTCAACTCTCTGTGCCTCGAGACCCTCTCTTAATGACCTAACCTCAAGCTCCATTCTCTCGACTCTCTGTCCAATAGTGCGGGGAGCTGGTGGTGCTGGTGCATGTACTTCCTCCTGAGCAGGAGCAGGAGCAGCAGCTGGGGCTGCCTGAGCATCCCCCTGCTCCGGCTCAGCAGGCCTAGGTGGTCCTAATGGTGCCCAGAAGTATCCACCCATCATCTCCTCGCATATCCCAAGCCTAGTCGCAAGATAGTCTGCATCCATACCAGGTAATCTAGCTACATCAATCGGGAGATCAGCGGGAATCTCATCACCTAATACCCCAAAGTGCCTAGCAAGACGAGAGACAAAATGACCCCCAGATGAAATCTCAACCCAATAATCTCCTAACTCCCCACGATCCGAAACAACCCTTAAACTGTCAGCCCAATAATCAGCAAAACCTGGGGATGCCATTTCTGCTGTAGTGTGCAACCCGAGAGCTAGTATGAACTGCCCCATAGACATCCTTCGCTCAAAACCACCCAGTCTGAATACCAAAGTATCAAATGTGTCAAGACCCAGGTCAGTCTCCCTGTAGTGTATTGTACAGAAAAACTCCAACATCAAAACCTTTATCAACGGTTCCTCAATCCTAAACAACCTTTCCCAGGCGTAAGACCTGAATAAAACCTGCCCTTCCCCATCATTGTGTATCATCTCCAATCTAGTTCGTAACCTCTCAGCAGCGTTACCCTCATCAATATTCCCGATGCTGTCAAAATCCAAAACTGGAACACTGAACACCTTCCTCTGATAAAACTTTCTAAGTCTAGTCATGTAATCATCAACGGCACCCTGTGTCAGTCCCATTGTTTCAAAACGAAGCCATGGGTGTCTACGGGCGTCAACTGGTAATGCCATCTGAAATAAAATTTCAAAGTTAGTAAACAGTCTGCAAATCAGGTAGATACGGTGCATCTGATTTAATCAGTGCGGCGTATCTGCACAAAGTATAAGAGATGCGGAGCAAGAAATGAGATACGGCGTATGGAGATGCGTCGTATCTAGATTAAGTAATACGGCGTATCTAGAATTTTATTAATTTGGAAATAGGTCGTTACGCCGCATCAATTAACCTAGATGTGCCGCATCTAAAAGCATATCAGTATAAAATAAAGGGGATCAGGCATGCTTTTCAAGAATCCGAATCTGTGACGTAAACTCCTACTTAATATCCCAGTACCATTTACCCTTTATAACAGTTCTAAAAGCTCATTACACCACTACTAATCCCTTTTCCCACTAAAGTTCAAAATCGAATTTAAAACCCAAATTTTCGTTCAAATCAAACTAGGCTAGAAATTCGATGATTTATGCAAATTAAATACGGGGGAGATCATCTAATACAAGTCCTAATCATATCTCTATATCATTTATGCCCTAATCGAATTAATCACATAAACCCTAATTTTCATATTAAACAAGATTAAATCGAAATAGAATAGTTACCTTAATTGTATGATTAGGTGAAGGATTATAGATCGGATTAGAGGGTGGATTTTAGAAAAATGCTCTGAATTAGAGTATAATATTACTGCGTGAATGTTCTTAACTGTGTGAGGATTTTCTGGTAAAAATTTTAGATCCGGCGCATTCCCGTCGTATTTATAGGGCAAAACGATGCGCCGTATTGAAAAATTGGGATGCGCCGTATCTATTTAATCTCGTTGACTAGTCAATGAGTCCTAGATGGTCAGAGATACGGCGCTTTGGATATTTAGATCCGCCGTATCGCTATGTTAGTGAACGAAATTTAAATAAGGAACGTACCTTGGCCTCCGCAACACGATTCTTTATACATCAAATTGGGGTTAAACGGTCACACCATATGATATAAATGAATTCAAAATAAGAGCAATAGGCATAAACGTTTTATTAATAATTGTAATCTTATTGTTTAGTGGATTGGGATTTATTCCGAGGTTAGGAACAAATATCGTTTTTAAGCATACAAAATTAAGATTACAATTTGAATCAGATGTATAATATGGATAATAAAATTAAGATTATATTGTAGAGAACTTCCCTTTGGGCTGGTTGAATAATCGAAGAGGTTACCTGGAATTATATTTCAAGAATTTAAGACGTTTAATGTTACCAGTATTGAATTTTCCTCCACTCTCGTTGTCTTATGTTTGATCACTCCAGCTAGCGTCTCTCGGTTTGGTTCAGAACGTAATCTTTCATGGTGATGCTTGAGTCATCCTTTATCCTGAAAATAAACAACTTGTGCACGAGAGTAGCGGACCGATCAAAGTAAATATCAAAAATCAACTATATTTATCAAATTATATTCGTCATATTAACAAAGGTTAATGCGCCGTATTTTCGTTACGTTTCAAAATATAAGATTTTTGATTCAGAAGATACGCCGTATCGACAGAGATCGATGCGTCGTATCTGTTTAATAATTCGAAAACTGTTTTTAATAAAAATAATAGATACGCCGTATCTGCCAAAGCAGATGCGTCGTATGGCGTTAACGTTTAGAAAAAAAAAAATTTCCTTAAAAACAGATACGCCGTATCTTGGGAAAAGATGCGTCGTATCGAATTAATTAAACGCGTTGTATTTTATAAAAAATTAAACGCAATACGCCGTATCTAAGAAATCAGATGCGCCGTATCGTTTGAATAAGCTCAGTACAACGATAGCAGAATACAGAAAATACGAAAAATAAAAATAAATAAAAACACAAATAAAAGCAAACAAATAACTCACAAAAAAAATATATATATATATATATATATATATATATATATATATATATATATATATATATATATATATATATATATATATATATATATATGCAAAATAATACAATGAATGCAAATTAATCTAATATACAACACAGAATTAGCGGTTAGATTAAAAAAAATTAAAAACCTAATTAAAATACTAATTAAATTAACAGATAATAACAATTCACTCCCCGGCAACGGCGCCAAAAACTTGATGCGTGCGATGTGTCGTTGCGGTTTAGCAGTATTAATGCCTACTCAAGTTTTAAATTTATATTTAGCCGACTTATCAATAACACACACTTAACGAGCAGTGTACCCGGTCAGTATGAATATAATGGTAAGTAGAGTGTCGATCACTAAGAGTGGAACGTATTATCTCGTTATTCTAATCAGTATTTTAATATATTAAGTTAGCTATACAACCTAATCTAACGCAAGGGGGTTTCAGCCTGAGAGACTGGCACGATTTGGTTGCAATTAAATAATAAACTAAACCAATAGGCACGAATCAGCAAGTAGCACACACGTACACAGATAAATACACGAGACAATAAGAAGACCTGTCCTGATAGATAAGTAGTTTGTCACTTGTTTTATTGCTAGTTTTATATGAAGTGTATAGTTCGATGCAACACACCGAGATTAAGTCCTTTCTCGTTGGTTCTAATCTTATCGGCGAGTAAACCCTTAATGATTACTTATGACTATCCTATTTATCTTTCTTCCTACTTTTCTACAGACGATAGAATGCATAGGCGATCTAATAAATAGGCGAGGGCAGAGGCATGGCGACCCGATCAACGCTCAGCTAGACACAGAGGTTATCAATGCACTAATAAAAGTCACCAAAGACATCAACATATAAACTTTAATTAATGGGAAAGCAGTTTTAAGGGAGTGCAATCTTTCCGTTGTCACATTACACAAGCCACCAATCCTGATGAATTAAAGTTTACTAACACAATAAAACAAAACTACTTAATGAATTAAATACATGCAGGACCTTCTTACAGCTCTTGTATCTTCGTTCAAGGTGTGTCTTGTGCCGCTGCCTTGACTGAATTCGTCCTAGGGTTTCTGTACTTCGGTCTCGTATATAATATATGTCCCTCGAAATTCGTCTGGTCTTGGGGTATTTATAGTTTCTGTCTGAGGGTAAGATGCGGCGCATCTAGTAAGTAGATGCGGCGCATTGACTTAACTTCGCGTGGGGTCCAAGATTAATATATTCAGGAATATTCGTACACCGCCAGAAGATGCGGCGTATCTTCATTCTTGGATGCGGCGCATGTCCTCTTGTATCTTGGATCGTATCTGGTGAAATCTTGATAGTGATGCGCCGTATGTAATAAGTGAGATGCGGCGCATCTGGAGCAGATTGTCTTGATCTTGTACATTTCAGTAGACTCTTAACTTCTTGCATGTTTTGCTCCATAATTAGTCCAAAATCGCTAAGTTTCACCAAATGCTTGTTTTTACCTGAGAATTACAAAAGTAAACGATTAAGTATCAATTCTCACAGATAATATAATAAAACAAGTCAAATAAATAGGATAAATGATGGTAATAAAATGTACTTATTTGAGTTCATTAGTGGGTCAGGTTTTGTTAGTGTTCGTGTTCTTGACTTTACTTATTTACTACGACTTAATTCTAGCTTATTATCTATTACTTATTAATTAAGCTTATGTGATATTGAATATATTTTGCTCGGATTATTTACTTATTTGGATTTATTAAAAATATGATGGGACTACATATCGTAATGGACTACAGGTATTGGACTCATATTGGACTTACCTTGGACTATGATTTGGACGATAAACGGACTAATATCATTTGGAATACGTATTAGGCATATTAGATTCGTGACGGACTATATATATATTGGACTTAATAAATATTTAACGGACTTAACATATCGGACAATCACTCACAGGATTATCATTGGATTATTAACCCAATAACCAATAAACATAAGTTGAAACTTCAAAGACTAGTTTTTAGTTAAATTTAACTAATCTACATATCTCTCACTTAATTGCTATTTGATCCTTACGTGTTTATTTTCCTTTTATACTTATGTTATATGTTTTACGCTTTGGCGTGCATTTTGTCTGAGTCTATGACTTCATACCACCACACGAAATGAGATACTAAACTTTTACAAACATTGATACAAATATTCCACGAAAACTAAAACGCTCTATCTTTTGAAACTCATACGCCTCGATTACTTTCCGCGTGTCATATTTGGAAACAAGCTTATATTCATTAGGTTATGACGATTCCGTATTCTTTGAGCTATACTTCTCTATACTGTTCTGCCATACTCCTTGGCACCGTTGTGTTACTTACGTCACTACATTCCAAGGTGATTCATAGACCCTCTTTTATTTATTTTGAACTCTTTGGGGAGATACATGCTCGTTTTACTTACAAATCTTACTCGTTTACCTTAAACATTGTACTCGATTAATGACACACTCTATTCATTTATAGAAACATAATACTTGCTATTACTTACACAAGTACTTTAAACTTTTACGAATTACCATGAGTTCATATACCTACTTTTATACGTTATTCTATCTCATAGGGAGATACATGCTACAAACATGAACACAAATACTATTTTCTGTATGCTATGTATGCCATACCTGATTGATATTTCCTAAGTTACTGCAATTGCCACTATTACAAGTCCCTCCCATCATGAGCCGTTAATCACTTGCGAGTGAACGCGAATATAGTGAACAGATCTGTTGGAGGCTGACTGCCTCTTTGAACTAGCCAGAAGATGGCCTTAGTTGCTAGCTGGATTAGTCAAATGCACTTTATTTGAAGGAAATAGGAAGATGGCAATCTCCTATCCGGGGGCCATAAACTCACATCATTAATTTGGTGTGTTCATTCCGTTTGTGCGGTACTCATTAAGGTTTGAGTGTCATGAGACTTAGGGCAATATATTGAACTACAATACTACAGTACCGTAGTCATGATACGGTACTATCACTACTACATTTTGGGTATATAACAACGTAGCCCACTTTCTCTTAAACTTGAAACTTGTGTTCAACTGATTAGCATACAAATCTTATGGATTCACTCTACTTTGTGTTGACCCGGTTAGGGCAAAAAAATGTGTGGAAAACTAGAAGGGGGGTTGAATAGTTTTACCGATTAAAATTAATTCGCTTTGTTACTTTATGTTAATTCAAAGGAAACAAGCTCAAACAAGTATTCACACAATATATATGAAACGTAAAGAGAGGAAAGATCAAACCACACAACACAGATGTTTATAGTGGTTCGGCTACAAGAACTCTCTTCCTTGCCCTACTCCACTCCTCGAGCCTCTAACTCGAGAGTTATCCTTCACTAAGAAACAAACTCTCTTCTAGGTGGAGAAAACCTTTACACGTTGCTTACATCCTTTTCCGGTACTAAGCTAAACACCGAGTTCTACTTCAGGGCAGAACTAACCCAACGTCGCCTATACAATTACCGACACTAAGCTAAATGTCGAGTTCTTTCACAAGGGTACAACCACTCCCTACACTCTTTGTGTTTTGAGGACTAAAACACTAACCACACTCACTTTGATAAATGATACAAATGATGTGTGAATTACACAAAGATCACACAGTAACTATACTAAAGGTTTACACTTCTGTGTTGAACCTTGATGCTTAATCTTCTTTGCTACAAAAGATAGATCAAATGATATGAATGAATGATGTTAGTAATATGAATGAGTATGTACTTTAGCTATATGAGTGATGAGAAGGCCAAGTGATCAGCTTTCTATTTATAGGCAAGCTGATACACACTTGACGGATCCGGCGGATCCCTTAAAAGGGATCCGTCCTTTATGTCGAAGGGATCCGCGTGTATGCCAGAGGTAAGACAGCTAAGAGATTTTCCAAATCTCTCCAATCTCTCCATATCTTTGAGTTGTCATATCAAGATCATCCAATGTCAACTATCTTACTTGAAGATCTATCTAAGATATTACAAGATCTTACCAAGATTATATGTATGATGCATGCCACGATGTCATTGTATCATTTAAGAAATAAAGTTTCCTTTTGAGGAAATAACCATGTATATGTATGAAATGTATTTCCAAGTAAACTTGTAAAATGTGTTCTTAAAGATACTTTAGCTAGTATTTATAATTTGCTTAAAGATATACTTTGTAATTGTCATTAACAAAACTAAGCAAAGATCGTAAAATATAAATAACGTTTTTGGGACGATATTTGTATTAACAAAATGAACTATATAAAGATGTTAGTTATCAAAGAGAATGATAATATGCAATATGTTGATCACTCATATAAAACATCACATTCATTGATATTGAAAATTTTGTGACAAAAGTCACAATGATGAAATGATGTTACAAGTACAATAAAAAGACATCCTAGAAAGAAATAAAAAGTCCTAAACCAATAACAACTAGACTAGAAATCTCCTATTGAGGAGGATGAGAGATGGCATTGAGACGCTCGAGAACATGGTTCAAGATGAACCTCATCTCGTTTTGAAGCTCATGGACCAAAATGTTGGTCCTTTGGGCCAAGTGAGATGTTCTCTCACAATGCGCGCAATCATGACTTGAAAAATCGAGAGGAAGACTAGGCTCCAAGTTTTGTGGTGGTGGTGGTGTGGTTGGTTGTTTTTGTTGTTGGATGGTTGTTGTTGTTGTTCATTGGTTGTTGGTGGTGTTTGGAGGGAGTTCATGAGGATGTTTTGGATGTCCATGGCTTCATTTAGTCGGTGATCAACTATACCCGAGAGAGTGTAGAGACGGTTGAGCTCTTCACTAATCTCTTGTTGGGTTTGAGGCATGTTCATCCACATTGCTTCATCAATGGCAACTAGAGTGGATGTGGGTGATAGAGGTTGTGTTTGAGGTTGGGAATATTGTGCATTATGGTATAGAGGGCCATGGATATCCGGCTAGACCGGGTGAAAAAGCATGGGTTGTTGACCTTCAAAGGTCATGGGTGGAAGATTGGGTAATTTTGGTGAAAGTTCTTCTAAGTCATCAAGATGTGGTGATGTAGGAGAAGTCCTAAATAATTCCAAGGGTTGGAGTTTGGGTGATTTTGGTGTTGATGGTGATCTAACAGGTTGGTTTGGAGCCGGTGGTGGAGTAGTGGCTATTGGAGTAATGGTTGGTGGTGGTGTTTGTATAACAACATTTGATGGTGTTGGAGTGGAGAGTGTAAGGAAATTTTCACTAGCAATGGGTGATGATATATTGAGAGGAGAATTTTCCTCAGATGAGGAGTTAGCTAAGTTGTTAAAACAACAAGGTTTAACACTGATGCGGGCTGTTCTTCTTGAAGGTCTGGATGTGGAAGAGTTGTTTGACTTAGTCATGTTGAAGTATGATAGCTAAGATGTACAGAAGGGGAAATGGTTGTTGTGTGAAGTGATGATCCTAAAGCACTAATTTATAGGCAGAAGGTATATGAGTCTGTGTGTTTGGATTTGATGTGAATCCAATAGAGAATGTTAGTTCTAAATGATTTGGAACAAAAATTTGTGCAAATCACATCACATAAGTCAATCCATAGAACTTATGTTGAGTAAGAAGAAGAAGATATGCAGTAAATGCTAAGGGGTAGTGGAAAATCCTGTGATGTGATGTACCCACGGATTTGAAGGATCCCTAAAAAGGGTTCCTTACTTGTAACAGAAAGGTAACTTACTCCTAGGATTTAAAAATTCAAATTTTGGTGGGAAATTTTGTTCTTAGGTTTCTAAATATTTCCTAATCATTCTAAGTGTTATTAGTGATCAGTGAACCTAATCTATAGAGCACTAGAGACTGAAATCAAAGAATCGGGATGAGTCAAAAAGTTTTAAGAATTTGACTGTTATACCTGCGGATCCAATCGACAAGGCGTGCGGATCCTTAAATAGGGATCCGCCTGATCCGCAGGTTGTCAAGTGACGGAGCCAACGCTAACACTTGGCGGATCCAAAGTTAGGGATCCGCCGAATCCGTCTGGCAGAAATGCTAAAACATCACAGAGAGAATGTCATATTTCGCGTTTTTCGACGAAAATCCGAAAATTTTCTTGGAGCATATCTATCATCTAATATGTAATGCAAAATAACTAAATATGATGATACCAACACATATTTAATCATAGAATAATCTGATCATATGAATTTACCTTAATAGAAGTTAAGCCAAACATAGGCTTACTTTTGGAAAATTGATAGCACTAAGTGTTATCGACCTGCAAGGATTGATTAGTTCACATACAATTCAAGTAGTATCATAACAAGTTAATAACGTAACCATTCAACATAACATTGTCTAGAAACGATTAGTTCCAAACACTCCTATCAACTCAATTTCTTCTTCAACTTCTTCATTCCCTTGTGAAGCTTCATGATCCATCGACCTAAATTCTTCACCATTCCCTTCATTTGATGATGCTCAGGTGATTCATTCTGAATTGGTGGAAGTTGTCTCAAGTACTCGGGTGGAGGAAGTCTTGAATTTGGTAGGCCATCATCGTCACTCATTGATGATGAAGATGATGAGGTTGGAACATGAGGGCGTTTGCCTTTATCAAGTGCTACCCTATGGTCGCTTAAAGGAGCAAAGGTGCGTTGGATCTCATCAAAATCCAGAATAAAGCCTAAGGCATTTCTAGGAATGGGTGCAAATGCTCAATAAAGACGGGTTAAGAGCATTCCATAGGGTAATGCCATTTTTCCTTGAACCGGAATATCGGCCATTCTCTTGGCGATATAGTAAGCAAGATTGAAGGGCTGACGAGTTGACACATTGTACATCATGTGGCAAAGACAAGCATTGATGTGATCACGATTTCCTACCGTACACATGACATTTGCCCTTAAGACTTCTTCCAATTTCCTAAACTCGGGCTTAATCTCATTTTGCTCCATAGCAAACGGATCTCTAGCTACTTCTTTACCTCGATACATCCTAGTGGGGTTGTTTCTAGGAATGAAGAGATGCTTACGAATGACTTCTTTTGAGGCTAAAGGAGTGGCATATGGTGCCGTTCGTTCAAGATTTGACTCAAGAATAGTTAATGACCATTTATCGGTATAGACACTTGTTCCATAACTTAGAACTCCTAGGACCTCACCGAATTGATTTAAGGGGATGTTGTATTGTGTTCCATTGACACTGAAGCGAATGTTAATGTAACCATAATCATTTGACTCTAGAATGACACTAGCATAGAATTCTAAAATGAATCGTGGAATGATTGGTTCATCGATATCTAGGAGGGAGTCAAAGTGAATGGCCGCTAGTTGTTCCCTAAGATTTGTTCCTTCATAGAATGAGGACTCTACAAACCTACCCTCATGTACGTAGTGTTTTTCTAAGGCTTTGAAAGTTTCAACCTGTTGGTCACTAAGTCCTTTGGTTTTATGGTGTTTAGGTAGGTAGTTGACGGTGTGTTTGTGATCATAGTTGGTGACGGGAGGCATGATTATCCTAGACATGAAAAATATATATATAGTTTAGTTGAAATTATCAAAAAGAAATATATATGTCTAGTGTGTGCCTACATGGGGACAATGTGGAGGTGCGATTATCTCGACTCATTTTGATGCATGAAAATTATGTTTATGCAAGTTTTATAATAAAACAAGAGATAATCCAAACGCTCCTATTTCAATGTAGCTACATTTGAATGTACCCGAAAATACATATTAGTTATGTATTCCCTTTAGCATTCAAGAGACATGATGCAAGTGATGTTTAAAACCTAACGTTTTTGTATTTGTATGAACAATGTCCAAAAACCGTTTTTCCTAGTCGTGAGAATATTTTAGCAAAAATTTCTCATGGGGTTTTTGATGAATGATGACAATGTACTATCAGATGCAATTCCTAACTATGAAAAACATGATTTGTTATGCAATTTAGAAAGTATGCTTCATGATTTTTCAAGAATTATGCATAACCCCAAGGTTTGGTTTTGTGCATGAAATAGAAATCCTAGACGCAGATCAGGAGTATAAACATGATAAGGATACTTACAGTGATGTTTGGAGCAGAATTTGGTTGAGAACAATGGCTTAATTTGTGAATTTTGTGAAGTATGGGACGAATTCAGTAGGTGATAAGTTTTAGGAGAGTGATGAATAGTACATGGTGTTGTATATTTTATAATATATCAACCTGTGCATGTGACGGATCCGGCGGATCCCTAACAAAGGATCCGCCTTTGTTATCGTTTGGATCCGCGGGATCAAAACACAGTTTTTGGTTTAGTGTCGAGTTAGGTTAAACTAAGGTTTATGCTATTGTCTATTCTAATCACTAAGTTCCATTAATCCTAATCCAAGTCTGAGGTAGTTGAAGGGTTCTGTTTTGAGAGGTTTTGTGAGAATGTCAGCAATGTTGTCCTCTGAGGAAACTTTCTCAATTGAGATATTTCCCTTCTGAACATTGTCACGTAGGAAATGATGACGTATTTCAATGTGTTTGGTTCTAGCGTGTTGGGCCGTATTTTTGCTGAGGTCGATAGCTCCTTTGTTGTCGCAAAGAATGGGGATGTCGTTGAGTTCGATTCCATAGTCTACTAGAGCTTGTTTCATCCATAGTGCTTGTTGACACGCCTTTCCTGCAGACACATACTCTGCCTCTGTTGTTGAGATTGCGAGAGCTGTTTGTTTCTTAGCGAACCATGAGGTGAGACAATATCCTACAAAAGTACAAATACCACTAGTACTTTTCCTATCAACATAGTCACCGGTATGGTCTGAGTCGGCATACACTATGGTTTCTACACCCGTTCCTTTGGGATACCATAATCCTACATGTGTAGTGCCTTTGATGTACCTAAATATCCGTTTAACGGCTTCAAGATGAGATATTTTGGGATCTTCTTGAAAACGTGCACATAGACAAACACTAAACATAATGTCAGGCCTACTAGCCGTAAGATAGAGTAAGCTACCAATCATCCCCTATATTTAGTGTTATCTACGGATTCATTTTCTTCATCCTTTGTGAGTTTGGTTTCGGAGGACATAGGTGTTTTAGTTGGTTTTGAGTCTTCAAGACCAAATTTCTTAAGCATATCTTTGATATACTTTGATTGGTTGAAGAATATCCCATCTTCTAATTGTTTTATTTGGAGACCTAAGAAAAAGTTAAGTTCCCCCATCATACTCATTTCAAACTCATCATGCATGATTTTTGAGAAATCATCACATAACTCTTGACAAGTTGAACCAAATATAATGTCATCCACATATATCTGGACAATGATAATATGTGATCCCTTTTTCTTGGTGAAGAGAGTGTTATCTACTAGGCCCATGGAGTACTTATGGTCAACTAAGAAGGTCTTAAGTCGATCATACCAAGCTTTTGGTGCTTGCTTAAGTCCGTATAAAGCTTTCTTTAATTTGTAAACATGATTTGGTTTTTCAAAATCGGCAAAGCCGGGAGGTTGTGCTACATATACTTCTTCATTTATAAAGCCATTTAAAAATGCACTTTTGACATCCATTTGAAATAATTTAAAATCATGTGCACATGCATAGGCAAGTAGTATTCTAATAGACTCAAGTCTAGCTACGGGTGCAAATGTTTCATCGTAATCTATTCCTTCTTGTTGATTGTAGCCTTGTGCTACTAGTCTAGCTTTGTTTCTAGATACTATGCCATTTTCATCCATTTTATTTCTAAAAACCCATTTGGTACCAATTATGGTTTGATTTTTAGGTTGAGGAACTAATGTCCAAACGTCATTCCTAATAAATTGATTTAATTCTTCTTGCATCGCAATGACCCAAGATTCATCTTTTATTGCTTCATTTATATTTTTAGGTTCTATTGTTGAAACAAAACAAAAGAAGTTACATTCATTTTGAGCTTTAGATCTTAATGTTCTTTCATTGAGTTTTCCTATGACGTTTTCTAATGGATGACTTTTGTCTTCTTTGATGTTGACTAAATCTCTTTTTATTGGTTCATCTTCTTTATCATTTTCAACATTTTCCTGATTATCAACCAATTGGTTTTCAACTAAGTCATCATCTACCAAAGGTGATGTCTTAGAGGGAGGTGGACATTCATCGAATGTTACGTTCAATGATTCCTCGACTCTTGAGGTTTCCTTGTTCAAAACTATGTATGCTTTACTAGTTTGTGAATATCCTAGAAATACACCTTCATACGACTTTGGGTCGAATTTGCTGAGATAATCCTTAGTGTTTAAAATGAAGCACTTGCTTCCAAACACTCTAAAATATCCTAAAGTAGGCTTTTTGCCTCGATAAATTTCATAAGGAGTTTTATTTAAAAATGGTCTAATTAAAACTCTATTTAGGATATATGTGGAAGTATCTACTGCGTGACACCAAAACTTTTGAGGTATGTTTTGTTCATTTAACATAGTTCTACTCATTTCTTGAATTGTCCTATTTTTCCGTTCTACTACACCATTAGATTGTGGAGTTCGAGGAGCCGAGAAATTATGAGTTATTCCATTTTTATCACAGAATGTTCCGAATTGGATTTCATTGTCAAATTCTCGACCATGGTCAGTTCTAATAGATACTATGTTACATCCTAGTTGATTTTGAATTTTCTTGCTTAGAATTTCAAATTTATCAAAGGCCTCATTTTTGGTTTTCAAAAATTTAGTCCACGTATACCTAGAATAATCATCTACTATAACTAATGTGTAAAAATTACCTCCATAACTTTGTATAGCCGACGGGCCAAACAAATCCATATGTAACAATTCTAGACATCTAGATGTAGATACCATATTTTTAGCCTTATGGCTATTATGTACTTGTTTCCCAATTTTGCAAGCATCACAAAAGTGTTGGTCATATCTTAACTTAGGTAGGTTCCTAACGAGTTCTTTGGATGATAAGGATTGAATTAACCTCATATTGGCGTGACCTAAACGTCGATGCCATAAGGTTGAGTTTTCATCCAGAGAGGTAAGACAAAGCTTGTCTTTCGGTGTTTTATCTAATTTCATAACATATACGTTATTCTTTAAGACATCTTTTCCTACTGTTATGCCATCTTTAAGTATTTTACTTCCATTTTCACTGAAAAGGACGTTATACTTTTTACGGCATAATTGACTTATACTAAATAAGTTAAAACCTAAATTATCAACATGAGCAACATCATCAATAGAGAGAGAGAGTCATGAGAGATTGTACCTTTTCCGATGATTTTACTTTTAAGCTTGCTACCAAATGTGACATTACCTCCGTCGTACACTTGGTAAGTGGAGAAAAGGCTTTTGTTTCCCGTCATGTGTCTTGAACACCCACTATCTTTGATCCACTCATCAGGTTCAAGTTCAACTTTTAAGCACACCTAAGTTCAATAAAGACTCAAGCGTTTGGTCCCCAATATCTCATGGGCCCGTTTGTGTTAAACATAACATTATCATGGTTCATGTAAGCAAATGGAGGATAATAGTTACATGGCATGTAATTGGGACCTTGAAAGTTTCTAGGCATATTTTGGTTCCAATTATTTTGATAATGATGTTGTGAATTAACATTACTCTTAGGAAAGGGGTGTTTGGGAAAACTAGTTTGAGGTCTCTGTTGTGTTGTTTTAACTCTATACTCATTCCTAGCTTGACCTCTCCCTATGAAAACAGCTGGGTTTAGCTTGTTATTAGTTGTACTAGTGCTAGGTTTTCTAGTGACCTTAACAAATTCAGTACGGTCTGTTTTCTGAACCTTCTGTTCAACTTCTGTACTCGCGGATCCCTTGGGTACAACAGGCGGATCCAAAATACTGGATCCGTCGGATCCGTGAACCTCTGACTTAGTTGAAACAGTTTCTTTTTCATTCACAGTTTGTTTCTTAAAGTCACTTAAGATTCCTAGTTTCATAAAACCTAATCCGGTTCTATCATGAGGAAGTTTTTGCATCTTCATTATCTCATCTGCACAACTTATGTTTTTATCAAACCTTTTAAACTTAGAGTTTTGCTTAATGAGATCTTCCTGTGAAGTTTTTAGTGCATCTAATTCTAATTTTAGTTCTTGACAAGAGACACATGTATCTTTACTATTTTTCCCTTTTTCCATTCGTATCTCTTTTTCTTTAAGCCAATACACTTCTTTTTCTAAAAGTGTTGTTTTAGTTTTCAAGAATTTGTTTTTGTTGATGATTTTTAATGTGATATCACACAGTTTGTTATATTCTATTTCTAAGGTTTCATCATCTATAGAGGAGTATGAGTCAGAATGTACCTCTTCTGTGTCATGAGCCATAAGAGCAACTTCGTTGTTTTTAGGCTCATCATCATCTCCTTCACTATCACTCCAAGCTCCACTAACGAATGCTTTTTGAGACTTGTTCTTTGGAGGCTTTGGACATTCACCTATAAAGTGACCGGACTCACCACATCTATAGCACTTCCTATCTAACTTGCCCCTTTTATCATCACGGTCTTTTCGTAAAGATTTCTTTTCTTCACGAGGTGGTTTTACGAACTTTCCTCGTCTTTTGTAGAACTTCTTGAAATCTCTTACGGCCATGGCATATTCTTCGTCTTCGCTGTTTGAGCAAGAGTCTTCATCATCACTTGATTCAACTCTAGCTTTCAAGGCAATGGACTTAATTTTCTCCTTCTTCCCTTTAACTATTTCTGAATCCTTTTCCATCACCATTTCGTGAACTTTGAGATTTCCAATGAGCTCATCAAGTGTCATGCTTGAGAGATCCTTGGATTCTTCAATAGACGTCACCTTTGCTCTCCACTTAGGATGAAGTGCTCTAAGAAATTTCCTGACAAAGTTCTTACTAGAAAAAGATTCGTCAAGTGCTTTAAGAGATGTAATAATAGTATTAAACTTAGCAAAAGCACCATCAATGGTCTCATCTTCAGAGATAACAAATTGTTCATATTGTTGAACAAGAAGATCAATTTTGTTATCTTTGACTTGTGAGTTCCCTTGATGAGTGATAATAAGAGATTGCCAAATATCTTTAGCCGTTTTGCACATAAAAACTCTTTCATATTCTTTTTTAGGTAAGGCATTGTAAAGCATCATTTTGACTTCATTGTTTTTGGCAATCAACTTCTTTTGCTCATCACTGTGACGAGTAAGAGAAACTCCTACATCCCGACCACCCGAAATATCATTACTAATGGGCTTGTAATCACCCTCAACAATAATATACCACAGATCTATGTCCTTTGACTTTACATATGTCTCAAAGCGATTCTTCCAATATATAAAGCAATTTGGTTCAAATAGAGGTGGTCTTTGCATAGATTGTCCTTCTTTAAAGTTTTCAAAATCCATGGATCGTTTTAAGTTTTAAAATACAATATATTTTAAAAGTCTTAAGCAACGTAGCTCTTGATGCCAATTGTGGAAAACTAAAAGGGGGGTTGAATAGTTTTACCGATTAAAATTAATTCGCTTTGTTACTTTATGTTAATTCAAAGGAAACAAGCTCAAACAAGTATTCACACAATATATATGAAACGTAAAGAGAGGAAAGATCAAACCACACAACACGGATGTTTATAGTGGTTCGGCTACAAGAACTCTCTTCCTTGCCCTACTCCACTCCTCGAGCCTCTAACTCGAGATTTATCCTTCACTAAGAAACAAACTCTCTTCTAGGTGGAGAAAACCTTTACACGTTGCTTACTTCCTTTTCCGGTACTAAGCTAAACACCGAGTTCTACTTCAGGGCAGAACTAACCCAACGTCGCCTATACAATTACCGACACTAAGCTAAATGTCGAGTTCTTTCACAAGGGTACAACCACTCTCTACACTCTTTGTATTTTGAGGACTAAAACACTAACCACACTCACTTTGATAAATGATACAAATGATGTGTGAATTACACAAAGATCACACAGTAACTATACTAAAGGTTTACACTTCTGTGTTGAACCTTGATGCTTAATCTTGTTTGCTACAAAAGATAGATCAAATTATATGAATGAATGATGTTAGTAATATGAATGAGTATGTACTTTAGCTATATGAGTGATGAGAAGGCCAAGTAATCAGCTTGCTATTTATAGGCAAGCTGATACACACTTGACAGATCCGGCGGATCCCTTAAAAGGGATCCGTCCTTTATGTCGAAGGGATCCGCGTGTATGCCAGAGGTAAGACAGCTAAGAGATTTTCTAAATCTCTCCAATCTCTCCATATCTTTGAGTTGTCATATCAAGATCATCCAATGTCAACTATCTTACATGAAGATCTATCCAAGATATTACAAGATCTTACCAAGATTATATGTATGATGCATGCCATGATGTCATTGTATCATTTAAGAAATAAAGTTTCCTTTTGAGGAAATAACCATGTATATGTATGAAATGTATTTCCAAGTAAACTTGTAAAATGTGTTCTTAAAGATACTTTAGCTAGTATTTATAATTTGCTTAAAGATATACTTTGTAATTGTCATTAACAAAACTAAGCAAAGATCGTAAAATATAAATAACGTTTTTGGGACGATATTTGTATTAACAAAATGAACTACTTTTGTGTTGACCCGGTTAGGGCAAACAAACGAACTATGGGTGTATAACAACGTAATCCACTACTTATTTCATCAATATTTGTATTTATTACAATTATCACCCAAACTTGAAACTATTGGAATCGACTGTTTTACTTGTAAACTCTATGAACTCACCAACCTTTGTGTTGACACTTTTAGCATGTTTATCTCAGGTCTATAATGAGCGAGGATGGCACGGAGGAGCACGTATACATCAAGAAGGCTATAAATTTTATTATCATTTAAAACTTATTTAATAAACTGTGAAACTACTGGGACCTCATTTTGTAAACTCTGATATTCGAATGGTAAATCTATTAAAACGACTCAATTAGAGATCATTTTCTATTATTGTAACTGTTGTGCCATGAAGTAACACCCAGTTTGAATTCCGCTGCGTATCGCGAAATTGGGGGTGTTACATATTGGTATCAGAGTTATAGTTATAGAGAAACGGGTCTAATTATGACCTAAACTATAACCACTTTTACAAACAAAACGTTTTTATAGCCTTTCGCTCTTCGTGCCTTCCATCATCCAGACGATTATGTGACTTCTAGGTATTTTATGCTACCCATTAGTATATTGATATACACACTTGACATACTTTCAATCACTTTAGAACTAAATACATTTGCGTATGCCTATTTATTACAATTATCACCCATTAGTATATTTGTATTTATTACAATTATCACCCATTAGTATATTGATATACACATTTCACATTCATTCAAATACTTTGAACTAATCACTAAAATCTAGTGGTCTATATTATTCCCACAGACACTGTAAGTCCTACAGTGGTCTATATTACATCCCCAGACACTGTAAATGAAACAGTGAAACTCATTTATTTCTCAGACATTGTGAGTTGGACAATGGTCTAATTTACTTCCCAGACATTATGAGCTGCACAATCGTCTCTCTCATTTCTCAAACATTGTAAATGATTACAATGATCTTTAAACTTCTCACGACTTTACATTATTTTACATGGAACATGTCACAAACTATTGATTTCCTTGATAGAAATTAAAGATATGAAATTTCTAAGGAACAAACTGATTCATCATATACAAAATCTGGAGTTCAGCAACTTTCTCTACATTCATCAAGTTTTCTTCCGAAACTTTCATTGTTAAAAGTCTATGATTCTAGCCCAGTGTGAACTATTTTTCTTTTCCACACGTATGAGTGTTTTGTCAGAAATTCTTAAGTAGGATGATTTACAATTTCTTTATTTAAATGAATTGGGACGCCTTTTTATTTAAATAAAGAAATTATGAATCGCCGAACCATAAGTTTATATTTCCTTATTTACATTGTTTGAGATGCTTCTCTATATAAATAATAAATTATAAATAAGTGGGCTTATTTGTATCCGATATGACATGAGTAAAAACTCGAACTTGAGAATCTCCAATATTCTATTACTCAGCAAAAATATTAAGACCACATTTGAACTACCTTAGTTCATTCTTAAGTTATCACTTTTACCGTTACAAATTCTTACAATCATGAGCTATTTATTGAGTTAACAGACTTGTTACACTCTTGAGCTAACGGATTTTGGTTCAATCTTGAACTGACATAAAGATTTTGATATTTCACCTACTATGCTTGGATACGTAAATACCTACTTTACTTAGGTGCATGGACACCTACACATAAGCTCTCCCAAGAGTTCTTTCCATTTGTTGACCTTTATTTTAGAGACATTATTTCTCGAAATGTTCTCTCTCCACATCCCCACATCGCTTGTTATTGTTGTTGTTACTGTTGTTATTTTTGCCGTTATTGAATTCTTGAGCAGACTGAGCTCGTACAACATGATCCACTAGCTTACGAGACATCTAAGTTGTTTCTTCTAGTGTGAGTGATCAAACAAAGTTACGTTCTTTTGAATACTGAGTGGAAGTTCTTAGATAAACTTTTCTCATAACTTATCATTGGTTGAGACCATCTTTGGGCACATTACTACCAACTCTTAAAGCCACAAATATAAGTGGTGACATCAACGTCACTGACAACAAGAAAACTTCACCTCAATTTCTTACACCTCATTCCGAGGACAATATTCCTTGATCAATAATTTCTTCAACTGAGTCCGAGCAAACTTGTAAGTATTCTCAATACTAACGAATTGAGCAACAACATTCCACCATGACAAAGCATCGTCCAGAAGTATGCTTGTGGCATATTTGACTTTGCAGTTTTCAGCACAGTTGCTGATTTGGAAATACCAACTCTATTCTCTCAAACCAACGAGTCAAACCAACCACTCTCTCTATGCTTTTGAAATTGCTGAATTTGCAACTCATAAAATCCTTGTGAGAACAACCTCTAACCCCTAGTACAACATTCACTCTTGCGGCACCTCCAGTTGGCCCCGCAACATTTGGTTCCCCAACGTTTTGAGCTGGCCATGCAATATCTGACCTTCCAACTAGCCCTACAACCTTAGGCTCTCCAATTGTGTTAGTCCTCCAATCACCTATATCCTTACTTTATTTCTTACAAATACTAGTTTGAGCCATAATATTAATCAGAGCAATTTTGCTCACCCATCAAAACATTAAAAGAGTTCCTGATTTCACCTGGGAGTGTGAGATCAAAATTCACCACAAATACCTATACTTTTTCCCAGACATCTCAACATCGGACTATACAAGATCCTGACTAAGATTGGTTTGGTAGTTTACACACTAGAGCTACCACCAGAACCTAGTGGTGTACACTACATCTTTCATGTGTGCAATATGAAAAAGTGACTTTCTGACTTGATACTCACTATTCCTCTGGAAGAGATCCAGATTGAGGAATGTCCGAACTTTATCAAAGAACCTATCATGATCATAGACCGTAAGGTCAAACGACTTAAGTAAAGTCACATTTCTATTGTCCAAAATTCGTTAGAACTTTCAGTAAAAACTCGAATTCACGTGGGAGCTCGAACACACTGTCAGAAGATAACACCCACTGAACTTCGGGACGAAGTTCCAATAGAGGGGTGGATACTGTAACAACTCGTAAATTTTCACACGGCAAAATGACTATTTTACCCTTTGACTTTTTTTTTTAAGTTGACTTTGACTTTGACTTCTTGACTATTTGACTTTTACCTTAACGTAAAAGCAAATACGGTAATCGGTAGTTAACAGATAACTTCCCAAGTTAAATAATTCGCTCTGATTCGAATTATTACTCTCTAAACGTTTACGTTCACCTTTGCATATTTAAAAAGAGGATATATTGCGTTTCCTGCGTACCGATACCGCAATAATAATGATTTACATTCGATAGTCATTATTCGAAATCAATAGTTTCATTTATATATTATTTTAATAAAAACGTCTCCAAAAAAATATTCCTCACAATTACCAAACCGAGGTACCGCCTTTACACTTGAGCTCAACGGGACACGGGGTATACACAATGCAGTAGATAATAATAATTATCCTGATCTTTCTATAAAATCACCCACCACCTATCCTATATCTGTATTTTATTTCCCTCCTTCTCCTGCATCGATCGACACCACCACCGGCGCCACCTCTCCACCACCACTGGCCACAGCCGCTCCTCCATCCCTCCACCTCTCCTCATCTCGTTCGATTTGTGGTATGCCGAAATACCTATATTAAGTTTGTTATATTTCTTTAATAAAAATCGAATATAAATCGATTTGAATAGACTTCGGGGATTAAAAACATTTTGTTAATAATTCGTGTGGTATAAATTATTTAAGAGGCGTTTGATTGATTTATTTTGTTATCGGGTCGGGTTTAAACCCGAGTGGGTTTAAAGCCAAAACCCGTATGGGTCTTGTGATGGATTTGTTATGCTTATTTCTTTTTGGTTTGATTGATTATTGTGAGATGAAGCTTATTCTAGTGTTTATGTTTTTCGGTTGTTTGCTCGGTCCACCACAGCCACACCGGAGGGTGTTTAGATTATCTTATTTTAATTTTCTTCTTTTCCCCTTTTGCTTATTTGAATAAGCACATAGCTTATTGTATTAATTGGGTTGTTTGTTTGTTGTCGGCTCAAGCCACAAGGGTGGTTTTGGGTTTGGTAAAATCACAGCCGAGAGGTGTTTGGTTTTAGTTTGGATTTGGTTTGTGTTTATTTTCATTTTTCTTCTAGCTTATTCGATTACAACTTATCGTGTTTCCGGGGTTTGGTTTGCTCTCGGCTGAAATCCACCCTGAAGGGTGTGTCTCGGTTTGATTCACAACGAGCCCACAAGGGGGTGTTTGATCCTGGTTCTCGGCTAGGAACCACCCAAAGGGTGTTTGTTTGTTGCTCAGTCTACGACACCAATAGCCCAAGGCTGTTGGTTGTTGTCGTGATGTGTTGTCGTGATGTGTTGTCGTTGTTGTTTGTTTGTTGGATTCTTGAATTGCAAATATAACCTAAGGGGTGTTTGTTTTGCCTTGACCTTGACTGAAAATAGAAAGGGGGCGTTTACTTGCTGAAATGCAGCCCCAACAAGGGCGTTTGGATCTGCTTATATTTCAGCCCACGAGGGCAGTTTTGATTGCTTATTTTTCTACTTAATAAGGGGATGTGAAGTATGCTTATTTTTCAGCCCATATAGGGTGCGTTTCATCTTGTTGATAACAACCACAAGGAGTGGTTTGTTTTGTGTGTCATAGTCACCCCAAGGGGGTGTTTGATTTGCATACCACAACCTAATTAAGGTGCGTTTTGTTTGTTTATTTGCTGCACAACACGGGGTTTTTGTCTGTTGTTTCTGTCAAACCAAAACAGCAGCCTTAAGGGGCATTTGGTTTGCTTATTTCGAGCCCACACCGCAAGTGTTGGGTTTGCGGTTGGTCCCTCGGCTCGCTAGCCAAACCGCGGCCCAAGTCGGTCGGATTTTGTTAGTGTTCGTGTTGTTGACTTTACTTATTTACTACGGCTTAATTCCAACTTATTATATATTACTTATTAATTGAGCTTATGTGATATTGAATATATTTTGCTCGGATTATTTACTTATTTGGATATATTAAAAATCTGATGGGACTATATCGTAATGGACTACATGTATTGGACCATATTGGACTTACCTTGACTATGATTTGGACCATAAATGGACTAATATCATTTGGACTACGTATTGGACATATTAGATTCGTGACGGACTATATATATATTGGACTTAATAAATATTTAACGGACTTAACATATCGGACAATCACTCATTGGATTATCATTGGATTATTAACCCAATAACCAATAAACATAAGTTGAAACTTCTAAGACTAGTTATTAGTTAAACTTAACTAATCTACATATCTCTCACTTAATTGCTATTTGATCCTTACGTGTTTATTTTCCTTTTATACTTATGCTATATTTTTTATGCTTTGGCGTGCGTTTTGTCTGAGTCTATGACTTCATACCACCACACGAAATGAGATACTAAACTTTTACAAACATTGATACAAATATTCTACGAAAACTAAAACACTCTATCTTTTGAAACTCATACGCCTCGATTACTTTCCGCGTGTCATATTTTGAAACAAGCTTATATTCATTAGGTTATGATGATTCCGTATTCTTTGAGCTATACTTCTCTATACTGTTCTGCCATACTCCTTGGCACCGTTGTGTTACTTACGTCACTACATTCCAAGGTGAGTCATAACCCCTTCTTTTACTTATTTTGAACTCTTTGGGGGAGATAAATGCTCGTTTTACTTAGAAATCTTACTCGTTTACCTTAAACGTTGTACTCGATTAATGACACACTCTATTCGTTTATCGAAACATAATACTTGCTTTTACATACACAAGTACTTTAAACTTTTACGAATTACGATGAGTTCATATACCTACTTTTATATGTTATTCTATCTCATAGGGAGATACATGCTACAAACATGAACACAAGTACTATTTTCTGTATGCTATGTATACCATACCTGATTGATATTGCCTAAGTTACCGATATTGCCACTATTACAAGTCCCTCCCATCATGAGTCATTAATCACTTGCGAGTGAACGCGAATATAGTGAACAGATCTGTTGGAGGCTGACTGCCTATTTGAACTAGCCAGAAGATGGCCTTAGTTGCTAGCTGGATTAGTCAAATGCACTTTATTTGAAGGAAATAGGAAGATGTCAATCTCCTATCCGAGGGCCATAAACTCACATCATTAATTTGGTGCGTTCATACCTTTTGTACGGTACTCGTTAAGGCTTGAGTGTCATGAGACTTAGGGCAATATACTGAACTACAATACTACAGTACCGTAATCATGATACGGTACTGTCACTACTACATTTCGGGCGTATAACAATGTAGCCCAGTTTCTCTTAAACTTGAAACTTGTGTTCCACTGATTAGCATACAAATCCTATGGATTCACTCTACTTTTGTGTTGACCCGGTTAGGGCAAACAAACGAACTATGGGTGTATAACAACGTAACCCGCTTTATTTCATCAATATTTTTATTTATTACAATTATCACCCAAACTTGAAACTATTGGAATCGACTGTTTTACTTATAAACTCTATGAACTCACCAACCTTTGTGTTGACACTTTTAGCATGTTTATCTCAGGTCCTTAATGAGCGAGGATGGCACGGATACATCAAGAAGGCTATAAATTTTATTATCATTCGAAACTTATTTAATAAACTGTGAACCTACTGGGACCTCATTTTGTAAACTCTGACATTCGAATGGTAAATCTTTTAAAACGACTCAATTAGGGATCGTTTTCTATTATTATAACTGTTGTGCCATGAAGTAACACCCAGTTTGAATTTCGCTGCGTATCGCAAAATTGGGGGTGTTACAATCATCGTAAGGATCGTCATCATAGGGGTGTGCTCCATAGCTCTCCTTCCAACTCTCATATAAACTCTTCCCCCACCCCCATTTCCACCTCTACCCTTAGAAGAACTAGCAACGGTAGATTTTTTAGATGCCAAAAAAGTGGCCGTTTCATTTGTAACATCGAGCACCTCATCGTCACTATCCCCTTCAACCAGCTTAACTTCCTTATTGCTATGAAATTTCCAATCTGCCCCAACCTTAGTCGAAACACTTGTTACACAAGGATTAACACCTTCATCAATATCTACCATATTAATAGCATCAAACGGATTGGATGAAACAATATTCGAACTTTAGTGGTCTTAGCCTTACCACCCTTAGTAGTATCCGGCTTCTTCGACACAGGCTTAAACACCTGTTTCTTACGCTTAGAGGGGCTGAATTTCATCCCTTTACCCACTTCAACACCACGAGTACGCCCTTCTCTGAGGCACTTGGAACCTATCATTCTTCTGTGTTTGCTTTTTGAGATCAACAAGCACGCATTTAGGACATTTGTTCTCATTATGGCCAAAAAACATACAAACACCACATCTAGGTGGTTTCGACTCGTATTCCACTCATATAGTATGCAACACATCTCCATTACCATCCCAACACGGAACAGAAATAACCATTTTTTCCTTGAGTTCCCGATCAGCCTTAATGTCAATCAAGGCACGAGTATAATTAAACCGTCCCCAAGATTGCAAACACATGGAGCTCGTGTATGCATCAAGCATGATAGGAGTACCAAGTTTGGTAGCCACGACACTCAACCCGTCTTCAATAAAAGCAACAATAGGAATATCATGAATTTTCACCAAGACATGAATAGAACCCAAATCCTATTTCACAATACTAGTCCTCGGAGTCCACTTCTTTAAAATGATAGGCACAAAACGAATAAACCAATGTCTATTCTCTAGTACCCTATTCAAGCCCTCAATAGAAGAGAACTTAAAGAAAAACAACTCTTAGAACATCCACTATGTTAAACTTGTATAAATGTTTATAATTTTATTATGACATTAATTTATAAACCCTTTTGTTTTATAAACCTATCTTCATTATGTATAAACCTCATAAAACTTTATAAATATCATACATAATCCAAATGCATTTAATTATGAAGAGGTTTGATATTCTAGACCTATTCATTCTATACCTGTTTATAAACCTATCTTTACTATGGTTTACAAGTGCATATACCTCTTCATCATTTTTTAAACCTTTTCGTAAACTACTATATTAGATGCCCTTAGAATTCATGATGGCACGAACCAATAAGTAAGGACTATAGTTTTTAAAATGTGAAAATAGAAATGGGGAATATAATTTTTTTTTTGATCAATGGGGAATATAATTTTGGGAGTGAGAGAGTTGTCCTGTTTTCTCTAGTGTGCTATTTAAAGAAATGAATGAACACAATTGTTAATGGTGGCCGGCTTAAAGGAGTGGAGGTTCTGATGAAATGATATTACTGAAACCCGTAAATTGAATTCATATCTCAATGGAGAAACAACAACACTTATTACAATTACGATTATTGAAATGTACAACTATTATATCAACCCCAACAACATCAGTTTAATGACATTAGCCTTTGCTGCTGGTGAGGCGCATGTTTCTTATTGCTTGATTTACCAATTTTGGCCGACTAACCCTTATTCAACCCTCATTTTCAGGAAACAACATTAGAAACAATTTTATTTGTCGTTGATTTTACAGCCAAGGCTATAAAATGATTTTAACTTACTTTTTCTACACAGTAAACACATAATTTTTTAATTTCGTCCCAATACCTAAGAATTAAGAAATTACCAAAATATTATAATAGCCTTCACCTTTGATTTTAATAGCAATTTGACCGTATTCCTACTTTTTGAGTAGTGTGATTCTTGCATTTTTAGTCCTAGGAATTAGGAGCAAAAAAAGGGCATCATTCTATTGCCAATGGCGGGTTAGGTGCAAAATACGGATCTTTATTGGAACTTTGAACTGATATTTACATAACATACAACCAGGCGCCGACGTGTGTTGACATGTGGGTATGCACTTGCCCACCCTATACAAAAATTTCCTAGTGTGAAATATAGTAAAAATATTTTTTTATAAGGACAAATATCAAAAGTGCACACCCTTTAAAAAATAATTGCATACCCTCCCTTAGAGAAAAGTCCAGACGTCCAGTTGTATATACAAAATTCAAAGCCCATGTTTAACATAAATAAAGCCCACTAATAATACATGTAAAATCTTACTAAATTAACTATTTTAATCACATGGCAAATAAACTACTCGAGACCATCTCAATGCCAGGATATCGTTAGAGATAAGCTGTTTGGGGTGGTAAATGAGTTGAATGTTGCTTTGCAAAAACAAGACCAGGATATCGTTAATGCCATGTCATTTGTGAAGTCGACCAAGGAACGATTGCAATTGATGAGAAATGATGGATATGAAACTCTCCTAAGTTCAGTCATCTCTTTTTGTGAAAAAAATGAAATTGAAGTTTATGACATGGGTGGTTTGTATGTTCCTTTAGGAAGAAAAAGACGTGGCCAGCTAAAAATGACAAATGATCATCATTTTCGAGTTGAAGTATTTTATATGATTATTGATTTACAGCTTCAAGAACGAGTCATTTGATGAGAGAGATGAAAGACTTGTAGGATTGAAGAATATTGGGGAACTCTCAATAAAGCTTGTGGAATTAAACAAGCACGAGTCATTTGATCTTGTCTACTTACTTATCAAGTTGGTGTTGATTCTTCCCGTGGCTATGGCAAGCGTTGAGAGAGTTTTTTCGGGCATGACTTTTGTGAAAAACAAGTTACGAAATAGTATAGGTAATCAAATGTTGAATGATAGCCTAGTTACTTACATTGAGAAGGAAAAATTCTCAACGGTTAGCAATGATGACATTGTAAACCGTTTAAAAAATATAAGTACTTGTAAGGAGTACGCGTAAAGTTCTATTATGGAAATATAATATTTTGATTATTAGTTAATTTACTTTGCTTTGTTACTTGGTACATGCATCAAAACTTTAAATCGAAAACTTGAACCGAAAACCCGAACTAAAAACCCGAATGGAGAAATATTTTTTCTGTAGTGCATACCCTATTTCTAAGTTCTAGGTCCGCCACTGCATACAACCACACTGATAAAGTATTTTTCTTAGGCCAATGCTAATGGCTCGGTTGCACCTCCCCCAACCGAATGGACGACCGCGTCTCCTCCCCTAGCTCAACCGATGGTGACCGTGTAGCCCACCAACCTTTACATTCTTTTTGTTTGTCAGCCGACCGAAACAATTGTGTATGTTTGTGTGTGAGTCCTTTCTTTATTGGGTCATTTTGGTAGCAAATGAAAAAAAAAGTAGAATGTTTTTTTTTTTTTTTTTTTTTTTTCTCTTTCAGTTGGGGTGTTTGCAGCAAATGAAGAAGAAGATACCTTTTTTATTCTGAGCCGTTGGGTTGTGTTTTAACGAGTTGCGACTGAAGCGGATTATTGAGTTGGGGTTTAAAGCAAGCGAATTATCGAGTTGGATTTGGTACTGATATGATTTACGAGTTGATTTTCTTGCGAGTAGTACTGTTTGAATTTTGCATGATCACATATACTCCGTATATGGTAATTTTTTATGTTGAATTGTTGAAACTATTTGTCTGGAAACACGTCTATATATAGTTGATCTTTGCATGGGACGTGTGAAGTGTATAAGGTTCAGCGTTGCATGATTACAGTGGCTACACGTTTGATCAAAGTTTAACATGAGAAGTTTGATGCTTATCATATAAGCCCAATGGACCCAAATTTTTTAGTTTAAACTTGTAAATCATATGGTCGTTAAAGTATATTTCACGCTTTGCTTGTATTCGTGTGGTCAGTCATAGGTTGTATTATTGTAGAATTGTTATTGTAATGTCTTTTTATTTATGAATAAAATTTTAATTTAGAAAAAAAAGAAAAAAGAAGTTATGGTCGCCATTAGCAATTTGTGGTTGAGTGTAGTATTGGAGAGAGAAAGCTGATGTGATGCTGATATAGTGAGAGGTGACCACAAGACTTATGGTTACCATTACGATTGGCCTTACGACACTATATACAACATAATGAACATAGGCAATGCTGTTGAGTTTATTGGAGCAGTTGTGTTGACATGCACTTTATGTTGAAATGAAATATTAACTTCTAATTTACGGATTTTGAAAGTTAAGTATGCATATATCTGTTTGAGTTAACTACATTTTTGTCCTTGTGGTTTGATGCGTATTTCATTTTTGGTCCATTTTTTTCAAAAGTTTTGGTTTTAGTCCAAAACTGACAGTTTCGTTCCACTTCCAGTCGATTTTGATAACGAAGTTAGTTCAGTTAGTTAAGTCTAATCGTAAAGTGCCAACATCAGTCCTTCATACTAACGGTCATTTGCAACGTTAGTCCTTTATACCATAGATCGTTTGCAACTTTGCCACGTTAGTCCTTTATACCAATAATCGTTTGCAGCATTAGTCCTTTCTACCCACGATCGTTTGCAATGTTAGTCCTTTTATATACGTATTTATTTATGTTTATATACACATTTTTAGACACGTTTTTACATGCGTTTTCACACACGTTTTGACACACATTTTATACACGTTTTTACAAGCAATTTTTACACGCGTTTTCACACTCGTTTTCACACACGTTTTTATACACGTTTTTATAAACGTTTTTACACGCGTTTTTCTTTTGGGTAAAGGGGAGTAATCCTGCACCCTGGTAAAATACATTACACCAAAAAACGTTTAAGTACAAAGGATATGGGTGAAGTCCCATATCTCAGCCCGTTACATAGGCACTTACAAGCAAAGGTCAACAGACCAAACCACTATATAAGAATGACAGACCATTCTTATAACTTACATCTTAAACTTACAACCTATAATGACTATACAAGTGAATATGAAAATGAGAATTAAAAGCTTGCATCACTTAGGTAACACATCCATAGTCATCATAGAACTTGAAATCATCCTCCATGCGATCCAGAAAACCACCCAGTAGTATAAATCATCCATGAGGCACATCTTGAATCTACATAGAACTTGAACTTACACGAGTAAACCTTAAAAAACATGCATGTGATAGCAGCAAATATAGTAGAATCAAACCCTAAGCATTAGGGTTACAATCATGTTCATCATCAACATATGAGCTGCATACACAACTTACAATACCAGCATAATAGACCCAATAGATCCATCAGGTCTTAGAAAGAACGAACCAATCATATTAACAACCATAAAACTCAGATTGATCCGAATTTCAAACTAATCCGCAGCTCCCATAATCACATGAAGGGTTAGAAAGAATTAGTAGCAGCTCCACCATACCCTTACAATGATCCATGTTTGCCACACTAACAACTAGGGTACGAGACATAGCAGCACACAAATCATAAGGAGAGCTGAAACTTAGAACCACTGCCTACCATAGACGATGATTAGGGCTTTAACAAACCCTAACTGACTATCTCCACAATCATGATCCGCCCAACAAATCCAACAGTAGCAACAATGTACCCGACCTACGAATAGACAAACAATAATAGGGTTTTCGAACACCCTAATTTCCACTCTGCTCGTATAGGAGACCCAATAACCATTTCGCCAGATCTGATAAACGAATCACAAACAAAACATCACATAACCAGTCTTCTCACAAGTCGAACAGTAGGGTTAAGGAGACCTTAGCTTCCAGCATCATGAATACCAGCAATGAGATCGACAATAGGGTATTCAAACCCTAACTTCCAAGGACAAAACATATCACGAACAAGAATACCATGCGATGATCTGTTAGGACAATAATAGGGTGACAAAACCCTAACTTCCAACAAGCACGCTCACAAGACCAGAAATATACCAATAAGCAACATATTGATGAGCATAAAATTAGGGTTTTTGAACAAGAGTACCCAAAAACTTGACTTACACATCATGAACAGCAGCATCACAAAGTAGGGGACCTGATTGTTATGATAGTCCAACAGCAGCAATGCATAAAACACAACGCCATAACATCCCCACCATATATGCTAATGAACCAATGATCTCCCAATAGGGGTATCAAGCCCTAACGTCCAGCCACCAAGTCGTACATTGAACCTATAACCTTCAAATCAGCCCCAGCCAACACCATGATAATAGCGCGCCAACAATACAGAACTGATATGAAAACTAACCTAGGGTTTGTCACAACCTTAACATACCTCAGCTCCCTATTTACAAGAACCATAACGAATAGGGATAATAAGAACACCCACCCAAGCAAGGACCTTCATCTCCCTACAACCCACGATCAGTAATTACATTCCAAAACCCTAAATATAGGGTTTACTTCCAATAAATGGAAGCCGCCAAAACTTTCAGCATAAACTGGCACCATACTTACAAGAATTAGAGAATACCAAACCCCTAAAAGGAGTAGGTTATAACGTTGAGCGCGACAATCCACCCCAGCCTACATATAGCGTATGCAACCAGGAAATATGATAACTACATAATCGTTATCAGATGTAACAATAATAAACGATTACAGAAACATAAACTGCACACTATACGACATCCCAAGAAGAAAATCGTTGATTGAAATACAGGGTAGCCCTAAAAAGTATAGGACGAAACCCTAAGCGCAACCAAACTAATGAAACCCTAAAAATCCAATCGCAGCCATAACAAACCGAAATTTATTATGAAGTGATATCGACCATAGAAACAGAAGGGTTACATCAATATGTAGTGATAGGGACTATAACCAAAGAAATCCTCGAATCTTGAACGACTTAAGGATCAAAAACGTTTAAAACAGCACGCCTCCTTTAAAAATAACCAACCTAGTAAACCGATTGCATACCATACGGTAGAGAAAAGATTTAGAAGGTAGGTTTTGGCCGGAAAATGTATGTGAAGGTGGCAGCCAGGATCGCCCCTAGAGGGAGAGAGAACTAGGGATTTTTTTATTTTTATTTTTATTTATTTTTTTACACGCGTTTTTACACATGTTTTCCGATTTTTTTTTCGATTTTTTTTAGAAATTTTTTTTCAATTTTTTTTTGAAAGCATTTTTTTCGAAAAAAAAAAACATTTACAAAAAAAATTTTTCTAAAAAAGAATTCTAAAAAAAATTTTAGGAAAATCTAAAAAAATTATTCAGAAAAAAAGTTTTTCGAAAAAAATTATTCAGAAAAAAATTGCAAAAAAAAATTTGCAAAAAATAAATTTTCACCACTAAAGACAAAAAGAGGAGCGTTTTTGTCTGGCACGGTACCACTAAATTTAGTGGTACCGTGGGTGATTTAGTGGTACCGTGTACCTGTAACGGCCAGATTTTTTCTGCCTATAAATACCAGCCATCTTCACAGTTTTTGGGCATCTTTTTTCACACAGAACTTTCTGAGTTTAATACTCTCACCATATCTTTTCTTCTTGATCATTTAGTTTAGTTTTCTTTTGTTTAAAGAGTGATCCAATCATCCAACCAAGTGATCACCTTCATTCCTCTTCTAGTGCAAGAGAAGAACACAAGGTATCAAAGAAGATACAAAGTGTTGTAGTTGTAGTTAGAGCACTTGTAACACTTGTTACATACTTGTTGTATCTTTGTATACATCAAGTTCATTTTTCTTTTGAGAGTGTGTGAGAGAAGATCATTGTGATCTTATAGAGATATTGAATATCTCTTGTAGCTTGTGAGCTAGTGTGTTGATCAAGTTGATCAAAGGGTAGATCGGGTAGATCGAGTCTAGTGTGTTGATTGTGTGAAGTAGAAAGGATCGGGTGGATCGTGGTAGATTGGTGCTAGCTAAGATTAGCACTCGACATTTAGCTTAGTGTCGGAAATTAGGATAAGCGACGTTGTATGGTTTTCTCCGCCTGAAGGGAAGTTTGTTGACATAGTGCTTGAAACTCTCGAGTGTGGTACTCGGGTAGTGGAGTAGGGCGAAGAAGAGCTTCGTGACCAAACCACTATAAATCTCATTGTCCCGGTTTGATCTTTCCATCTCTTTGCTTTACATTCATTGTTTATATTAGATAGTATAGTGCAATGTTCATATTGGTGTTGATTGATTACACATAAGATTCGAATCAAGGTTTTTCAAAAGTAAAGTTTTTAAGAAGATTTAAAAGCCGGTAAAACTATTCAACCCCCCCTTCTAGTTTTCCACAGACTAACGTTGCAAATAAGAGTAAACATTTAGGGATATAATAAAACACGCACTTTCTCTCTGGTGCCTATGGGCGATTTTTCTTAAAAAACCTAGCCTCTCCATAAACGATTCTTAATCTTCAACCTTGTTCTACTCCCTATAACGATCGTGTTTCTGATTGATTAACTATGTTTAATTCAAATGTTAACATTATTTTTATTGGGATCTAGGCCTGATTTGATTAGGTTTTCGGTTTTCTTTAGGGTTTTTTTTTTAAATCGCTGTTTAGGGTATAGTTAGGGTTTCGCTAACTGTGATTTCCTTTTCTGCCAATTTAATGATGGAAGTCAGTTAGCCTGTTTGATTGGTTTTTAATTCATGCCTTAACCTTGTTGAGTCCATCGTTTCTTAAAGTTTGCCCGTGGTTCTTCTAGTCTTAATCTGTTTGTGATCGTTTTCTACTTTTTTTAGGGTTTTGTAGTTTTTCTCTTTTATTTAAGTTGTTATGGAGAAAGTGGGTAATACTGAAGTTGATGTGGATGAGTTGAATGCTAGAATGAGTCTATTGAAGGGATTAAACACTGGGTATTCAGGCATCTCGCAACCAAGGTAGGCAGTTAGGGTTTTGTGAAATCCTAGCCTTGATTCTGATACTAATGTAGCTGGTAATGTTACTAACGCACATGAGTGGACTCAAACAAATGACGCAACTGATTTGAACACCTCTGAATTTGTACCAAGACTTGCTACTAGCCTCGATGAATCTGTTTTGGATACCAAATCTGGGTGGTTCATTCCCTCCCCTGAATACCAAATCTGGACCTGATGCTACAAAGGATGCAAATCTTCCTTTTGGTGATGGTGTTCGTGTCTCCACAAATGCTGGTAAGTTCAACTTGGTTACGCCTAATGTCACCTGCACGAATGCTAAAAGTTCCAGCTCTCCATCTAAAGGTAAAAGTACTGTTAATGACCAGCATGAAGTTTTCTTTTCTGCGACACAAGATACCCCTATTGTGCAATCTAGTGATGTTAACTTGCAGCCTAAAACTTATGTTGGAGTCACGACTGGAACACAAACAGGCCGTACCAAAGGTAATTCGAATTTTCGTGATCTTAAGGTTGATAATGTGTTTCAAGGAGTTGATATCTCTATACCTCGTAAGGTTGTTGAAAGTATTAGCACTAAATTTGAGAACACTCTATAGAAACGTAAAAGGGGGGGGGGTGAATACGTTCCTGTTTAAAATCTTAAATGTTTCGTATTAAATTCCCAATCAAGTGTGACTAAATATGAATAGTGGTTATGTCACTCATAACAAATATATATGTCACGTACTTACAAGTATGTTTACCAAATCAAGACTCACGTATCATCAATACAAGTAATCACATAAACATAAGCATAACACAAGGCTAAAAGAATTAAGCTACTTCTGATTGCACTGGGGACGGTCCCTAAAATGTATGGACGGTCCCATATATATGTGGAACCGCCTGTTGACTTACAGGACTGTCACCAGTGTCGTTTCCGAGACATGTGATTAAATATGTATTTGCATTTTTAAGTTGTTTACAGTAGTTTATATCTCAGACACAATCACAATCTAAGTAAAAAGCCACACAAACATAACCTAAATGCAAATAGATAAATGCAAGAATAAAACACAAAGAGATAAAGTAAAAGAAAGCGCAAACTAGACACGGTGATTTATAGTGGTTCGGCATGAAGCACCTCTTCGCCCTACTCCACTCCCCGAGTACCCAACTAGAGAATTACTTCACTACTCAACACACTCCCTTTAGGCGGAACAAACCGTACACCAAAGCTTACACCAATTTAACGACACTAAGCGGAATGTCGAGTCCTAATCCTAGCTAGAACCAATCTACACAAAAGCCCACATGGCTACACGGACATACAACTAATCCATTTGAATCTTCACCTAATCCAAGTATTCACGAACCTTCACCCGGTCCTAGTCTTCACTCACTGACTCACACCAAGTCCAAGTCTTCACACACGGACTCACACCAAGTCCATGTCTTCATGCATCGACACACGAAGTTACACAAAGTCCTAATCTAGATAGACCACTTCACAGACTTACACTTTGTCCGTATTTATTCTAACACACCTAATCATGACTCACACACAAATCGGATACACTAATGTACAAATGAGAGAGTTTGGAGGAAGAAGAGAATCGTAATACAAGTTACGTGTGTGTGTGTGGACTACTTTATAACACTTCGATTCTTGATGACTTCGAGTGTTCTTCTCTTGCACTTGAGATAGAGGATGACGAGATCACTTATAAACACATACTAAAGAGTTATAGTGATCAAAGAAGAAGAAGGAAAGAACAGAAAATTTTTGTGCCAAGAGGATTAATTTTTCTGAGAAAACAGTGCAGTATTTATAGATACCAGGAGGAGCGGGGGACGGTCCCTTAAACATTGGACGGTCCCTTATATATAAGGGACCGTCACCTTATTTAAGGGACATTCTCAACAATTTTTGTTTTTTAGTGGTGAAATGTGATGAGGCGAAAAGTGTACCGCTTTTAAGGGGTCATTTAAGCCCTAAATCGTATTTATTTGATCAAATATTGCCCTAAATCGTTCCTTTTTTCATTTTAGGTACTTTTGAGGAGAAATCTGGAAAAGGAGGCATTTTGGACGTTTTTGGAGCAATAAAGTGAAGAAAACGGCAAAGTCTCAAGAATCGGCTGAAAGTCACCTTTGACGGCGTCAAGATTTACTCTAGACGGCGTCATGCCTTGGCAAGAAAAGTTGGACGTGAAATTTACTCATGACGGGCCAGTGAAAATAGCATATGAATTCTGACGGCGTCACGCTTTAACTTGATCAAGGGCGTCACGGCTTAAATCATAAGGGGACGGCGTCACGTTCATGGTTAGACGGCGTCAAGCCTTGATAAGCCAGAATGGATTTTTGAAGAGCTAAAGAGGGACGGCGTCAAGAAGGTCATCCGGGAACCCTAAAAGCGGCGAGGTGACGGCGTCACACTCCATAAGGTGACGCCGTCAGATCCAAAAATCTATATATAGTTTTCTAATTTTTTGTCATTAGGGAGAGCTTAGTGTGTGGAATTTTGGGAGAAAACCCTAAGACGATTTTAGCTACTTTTTCAGGGCTTTTTGCCTTGAGATCTTCCATGTTTCATTGAAAGATAAGTTATCAATTAATCATTCAATATGTCTATGTGTTGTTTGATTCTATCTTATTCTTGTCTTTTGTTTAACATGTTAGGCTAAATTTATCTTGTGTTTGCTTAGATCTAATGAAACCTAGCTATTGATTATTGGTTGTTAGTGTGTTGTTAGTTGTATTGGATGATTGTTTATCTATGTTAGGCTTAAGAAAACTGGCTAACTTCCTATTCGGTAACTTGCTTGAACGTCTTAAGAAACATGAACCAAATGCGTACTAAAGGTTTTTATGGTTGTATTTAATGCACAAGCGAATTCTAGTGATCCCATGTTAGGAGCTTCCTAGCCGGCTCGACATAGGAGTGAAGTAGGAGCTTGTAGAGTTGGGGAAGTAAGTACGCCACCCCACGAATGGTATTAAGGAATACACCCGTCATCCACGCAACTAATACACACTAATTAACCGGTAAAAGGTAGTTAGGGAGTAAGGAAATCTAAGTAAACACATTTCTCTACACATAAGTTTCTCACCACATTTTATTTTCAGTTATTTAATTTTATTGCATTCGTAGTAATTTGGGTTAGTTGACTAGCAACTAATTCCGCCCACTCCTTCAAACCCGAGATTTTACTTGCTTTCATAAAAACTATAAAAACATAAAAAGAATCTTCCTCAACCCTTAGACCTAATTAGAGTAGCCTTTCATACCTAACGAACACTATTCCCTGTGGAGAACGATCAATCCCCGTACTTACCACTACACTATACTACATCGGTCAGGTACACTGCCTGGTGGGGTTGTAAGCCTCTTGAGATCCCTCGAGAGGTAAAACCTGTTGTAAGGTTACAAAACCACGCAATCAAGTTTTTGGCGCCGCTGCCGGGGAATAGTTATTGTTTAGGTTGAATTTTTATTTCTATTAGGTCTACTCACTAGATTCCTTTCTAGTGAGATTTTTATTTTATTTTTCTAGGTTTTCTTTAGTCTATCTATTTTCTTTGTGCTTTTGTTCGTAACAGATTTTCATTGACTATTCAGTTTGCCATTGTGGAAAACGCGAATCCACCCCTTACACCTGACGAAGTGGCTTTGTTGCGTAGCCAACTTGAGAATGAGATTAGTGAGCTCAGGGAGCTCAGTAGAATGATTGATATAGAGCTTGACCATGCCTTGAACAACTTAGGGACCGCCATATACTCAGATAATTACTTGGAACGTAATAATCTTACGGTTGATAAAGTGATTGAGAAAATTGATGGAGTGAAGGTAGATCCTAGGTTTGATGATTATTTCAATGAATACCCCACTAAGGAGGAGATTGCTTACTATAACAACCTAGTTGATAACCCTCGACCACCTTTTGTTAGAATTGACCCAAAGATTAAGAGGGGTGATCCCGGGAATGTGAAGATACCATGTATGATTGGGTACCAATACGTTGAGCATGCTTACATTGACTGTGAATCCCCAATCAACGTTATGTCCTCAGGCCTTTATAGCCAAATCATAAACACACCACTTGAGCCTAGGATGGACCCCAAGTGTCCAGGCGGAGTTTGCAACTTCGTTGGAAGGATTAAGGATATACATATCCTTGTTGGGAACTTTACCTTTATCACCAACTTCATGATTTTAGAAGATATGGCAAGTGTTGTTGACTGCCGCCTATCTCGCGTTGTGTTAGGTAAGCCATTTATCGAAGCATCCAATTTAAGGTATGACCGTTTGAAAGGCACGGTTCAGTTTTCTAATCACATAGATAGGATCACATATAGGATGCCTTATCGGGTTAATGAGTTTCGTTTTGTGCCTCGATTTGACATGGACAACATTGGTGCGATTGAGGACATCAATGAAGAGGATAAAGAAAAAGGCATGGACCATGTTTGGAATAAGAGAAGCCTTTATTATAAAGATTGCTTAAACCTTGGACCTAAATACAAAATTGATATGGAGGTTGTTAGGATGATTAGAGGGGCAATTGAGAAGCAAAACGGAAAAACGTAGACCCCGTGACTTTGAGTCTAGCTACAAGACTCGTTAATAAAGAGAAGCGCTTCTTGGGAGGCAACCCAAGCTTTATTTGTTTTATTTGCTTTGTGTGTTTATTTATTTGCTTGTTTGATTTTATTTTCCGTATGTGTGTTTAATTTTTATTAGTATTGATTCATGTTCAAAAGTAATTTGTGAAAATGCTTTATTTTGTTTTTAACTTCGTCTTAACTACATATAAAGGTATTTTGCAAAAGTTAAGTGTAAGGGAAATCTAAATCGGTTTATTAGAACACAAATTAACATGAATCGTAATAATAATAAATTAGCATACATATTAGTAGTTGTTTGAGTCAAATGCTTGTATCGAGTCATAATGATGTTTTGCAGGATTTCCAGGAAGTAAGGTAAAGGTTTTTCCAGAAATTTTCCGGGAACTTAAAACGAAAATTTTTGTCAGGTCATTTCTGACGGCGTCAGGGGTTATAACCTGACGGCGTCAGATTTAATTTCCAGAAATTTTTGAAAGTTTTGTTTTCATAAAAAGTTTTTATTAAATCTCCAACTTATAATCTCCAGGAATCTGCAAAATTATCATTCCACAAGCATTATATCCTTATATATAGATTTTTTCCCGCCGATGTTATGCAGGTTTTCGTGTTTGTTTTCTCAGGTTTAACAGGTTATTTTGGACAAGGAGATGTTTATGGAATCAAGCTTATGGCGATGCATTAGTCATGGAGCTTCAACATTCTCTTTGGAAGAAGATCTAACCGTGTAATTTCACTATCCACCTAACGAATCAGGGGAGTATTTGATTTCATTCTTTTACTTTATGCTTTTACATCTTGTTACTTGAACATTGGGGACAATGTTCATCTTAAGTGTAAGGGAGGGTAAAAGTACGATTTTAGAGAATACAATTGCGCTTGATGTTTGTTTGTTTAACAGTAGATGTGTAATAAAACTGAGATAAATACCTGTTAAGGTAATTTTAGTGCCAAATTTAAAATTTTTTACAACATATAGGAGTGAAACTTTGATCTTAATGAGCGTCTCATGGATAGGAGTTATATGACTAGCATAAAACCGTACCACTAAAAAAAATTTTCCACCCCAAATATGTGAGGTTCGCCCCTAGAATTGGTAGGAAAAGCATTTATGCTATGATGTGTGTACCGGTAGCACTTAGATTCTAGAACTTGCGTTAGGACCATTCCAAGACCACAAGTGAGACTACATTCGTGTAGTTAGATTTACTACATGATAAGAGGCATTAGGATTAACCCATTGTTTTACACCTGTGTTTTTGTTACAATTACTTTGGCTACATTGGTCAAGTAATTCTCCCACACCCTTTGCGTTGTACTCATTTTTAGTACACGATACCCCTAGTACACCCCTCAGAGCCTATCTTTTCGTTTCGACCTTTAAGCATTTTACTTAAAGGAAGAATTTGTTACACCCCACTAAAATGTACACCCAAATCGCCTTAGCCTACCTTGTATGCACTCATCTTTAGTGCATTATTGTTACAACATTTGTTTAAACCCAAGTTAATTATCTAGTTGATTATATGGTTGCTAAGTCGAGTCATATCCTTGTACATATTGTTTTGGGACGATTGGGACTCATGGGTAAAGTACTAGTGTAATGGAGTAATGGGGAAGAACATCATTTATTACCCCCATATGTGCTAAATATTTTAAAAGTACTCCAAGTTTTTCAATTATCTTAATTCGAGTCATTAGATTAGTATTTGTAAAGTTATGTAAAAATTCAAGTGTAAGGGGAATGCAATGCCCCTATGATGTATTATTTTGGATGGTAGGGTAAAAGTGTATGCAAAAAAAAAAAAAAAAAAAAAAAAAAAAAATAATAAAAAAATCAAGAAAAACACAAAAAAAAATGAGAAAATGAAAAATAGAAAAAACATACGGACTACCATCCCGTTTTATTTTATGTTTATTTTATGTTTTTGTTATTTTATCATTAGCTTAAGATCGAGTCTAGTCTTGGCTTAGCAACATTCTATAGTACATGTAATTGATCAAGATTTTTAACTAGCCACCAGTAAAATATCCCTTATCCAACAAAACCGTGTTTTCCTTTTCCCTACACCTAACGTTATAACCCATTTAAAAGCCCTCTTTGATAGTTTATCTTTGGTGCTTACACCTAGTGGAGGAGGTTTTCGATCCTTTCCCAAGCCTATGGTAATCTATTTGCTATGACAGGTAGTGAGAGATATTTTCCGTTTTCATTTATGAGATTTATTTTGATGACACTTGAGAGATGTGAGTATCTAAACACTACTTGTGAGGTGCTAGTTTATAATCTCCGTGCTTATTATGATTGAAGTGGAACGAATATTTGTTGTAATTACTTTTATGTTAGCATTAAATGACCCCTAACTTGTATTTTGATTAGAATAAAAGCGCATTTGCTTGAGGACAAGCAAATCTCAAGTGTAAGGGTATTTGATGAGGCGAAAAGTGTACCGCTTTTAAGGGGTCATTTAAGCCCTAAATCGTATTTATTTGATCAAATATTGCCCTAAATCGTTCCTTTTGTCATTTTAGGTACTTTTGAGGAGAAATCTGGAAAAGGAGGCATTTTGGACGTTTTTGGAGCAATAAAGTGAAGAAAACGGCAAAGTCTCAAGAATCGGCTGAAAGTCACCTTTGACGGCGTCAAGATTTACTCTAGACGGCGTCATGCCTTGGCAAGAAAAGTTGGACGTGAAATTTACTCATGACGGGCCAGTGAAAATAGCATATGAATTCTGACGGCGTCACGCTTTAACTTGATCAAGGGCGTCACGGCTTAAATCATAAGGGGACGGCGTCACGTTCATGGTTAGACGGCGTCAAGCCTTGATAAGCCAGAATGGATTTTTGAAGAGCTAAAGAGGGACGGCGTCAAGAAGGTCATCCGGGAACCCTAAAAGCGGCGAGGTGACGGCGTCACACTCCATAAGGTGATGCCGTCAGATCCAAAAATCTATATATAGTTTTCTAATTTTTTGTCATTAGGGAGAGCTTAGTGTGTGGAATTTTGGGAGAAAACCCTAAGACGATTTTAGCTACTTTTTCAGGGCTTTTTGCCTTGAGATCTTCCATGTTTCATTGAAAGATAAGTTATCAATTAATCATTCAATATGTCTATGTGTTGTTTGATTCTATCTTATTCTTGTCTTTTGTTTAACATGTTAGGCTAAATTTATCTTGTGTTTGCTTAGATCTAATGAAACCTAGCTATTGATTATTGGTTGTTAGTGTGTTGTTAGTTGTATTGGATGATTGTTTATCTATGTTAGGCTTAAGAAAACTGGCTAACTTCCTATTCGGTAACTTGCTTGAACGTCTTAAGAAACATGAACCAAATGCGTACTAAAGGTTTTTATGGTTGTATTTAATGCACAAGCGAATTCTAGTGATCCCATGTTAGGAGCTTCCTAGCCGGCTCGACATAGGAGTGAAGTAGGAGCTTGTAGAGTTGGGGAAGTAAGTACGCCACCCCACGAATGGTATTAAGGAATACACCCGTCATCCACGCAACTAATACACACTAATTAACCGGTAAAAGGTAGTTAGGGAGTAAGGAAATCTAAGTAAACACATTTCTCTACACATAAGTTTCTCACCACATTTTATTTTCAGTTATTTAATTTTATTGCATTCGTAGTAATTTGGGTTAGTTGACTAGCAACTAATTCCGCCCACTCCTTCAAACCCGAGATTTTACTTGCTTTCATAAAAACTATAAAAACATAAAAAGAATCTTCCTCAACCCTTAGACCTAATTAGAGTAGCCTTTCATACCTAACGAACACTATTCCCTGTGGAGAACGATCAATCCCCCGTACTTACCACTACACTATACTACATCGGTCAGGTACACTGCCTGGTGGGGTTGTAAGCCTCTTGAGATCCCTCGAGAGGTAAAACCTGTTGTAAGGTTACAAAACCACGCAATCAAGTTTTTGGCGCCGCTGCCGGGGAATAGTTATTGTTTAGGTTGAATTTTTATTTCTATTAGGTCTACTCACTAGATTCCTTTCTAGTGAGATTTTTATTTTATTTTTCTAGGTTTTCTTTAGTCTATCTATTTTCTTTGTGCTTTTGTTCGTAACAGATTTTCATTGACTATTCAGTTTGCCATTATGGAAAACGCGAATCCACCCCTTACACCTGACGAAGTGGCTTTGTTGCGTAGCCAACTTGAGAATGAGATTAGTGAGCTCAGGGAGCTCAGTAGAATGATTGATATAGAGCTTGACCATGCCTTGAACAACTTAGGGACCGCCATATACTCAGATAATTACTTGGAACGTAATAATCTTACGGTTGATAAAGTGATTGAGAAAATTGATGGAGTGAAGGTAGATCCTAGGTTTGATGATTATTTCAATGAATACCCCACTAAGGAGGAGATTGCTTACTATAACAACCTAGTTGATAACCCTCGACCACCTTTTGTTAGAATTGACCCAAAGATTAAGAGGGGTGATCCCGGGAATGTGAAGATACCATGTATGATTGGGTACCAATACGTTGAGCATGCTTACATTGACTGTGAATCCCCAATCAACGTTATGTCCTCAGGCCTTTATAGCCAAATCATAAACACACCACTTGAGCCTAGGATGGACCCCAAGTGTCCAGGCGGAGTTTGCAACTTCGTTGGAAGGATTAAGGATATACATATCCTTGTTGGGAACTTTACCTTTATCACCAACTTCATGATTTTAGAAGATATGGCAAGTGTTGTTGACTGCCGCCTATCTCGCGTTGTGTTAGGTAAGCCATTTATCGAAGCATCCAATTTAAGGTATGACCGTTTGAAAGGCACGGTTCAGTTTTCTAATCACATAGATAGGATCACATATAGGATGCCTTATCGGGTTAATGAGTTTCGTTTTGTGCCTCGATTTGACATGGACAACATTGGTGCGATTGAGGACATCAATGAAGAGGATAAAGAAAAAGGCATGGACCATGTTTGGAATAAGAGAAGCCTTTATTATAAAGATTGCTTAAACCTTGGACCTAAATACAAAATTGATATGGAGGTTGTTAGGATGATTAGAGGGGCAATTGAGAAGCAAAACGGAAAAACGTAGACCCCGTGACTTTGAGTCTAGCTACAAGACTCGTTAATAAAGAGAAGCGCTTCTTGGGAGGCAACCCAAGCTTTATTTGTTTTATTTGCTTTGTGTGTTTATTTATTTGCTTGTTTGATTTTATTTTCCGTATGTGTGTTTAATTTTTATTAGTATTGATTCATGTTCAAAAGTAATTTGTGAAAATGCTTTATTTTGTTTTTAACTTCGTCTTAACTACATATAAAGGTATTTTGCAAAAGTTAAGTGTAAGGGAAATCTAAATCGGTTTATTAGAACACAAATTAACATGAATCGTAATAATAATAAATTAGCATACATATTAGTAGTTGTTTGAGTCAAATGCTTGTATCGAGTCATAATGATGTTTTGCAGGATTTCCAGGAAGTAAGGTAAAGGTTTTTCCAGAAATTTTCCGGGAACTTAAAACGAAAATTTTTGTCAGGTCATTTCTGACGGCGTCAGGGGTTATAACCTGACGGCGTCAGATTTAATTTCCAGAAATTTTTGAAAGTTTTGTTTTCATAAAAAGTTTTTATTAAATCTCCAACTTATAATCTCCAGGAATCTGCAAAATTATCATTCCACAAGCATTATATCCTTATATATAGATTTTTTCCCGCCGATGTTATGCAGGTTTTCGTGTTTGTTTTCTCAGGTTTAACAGGTTATTTTGGACAAGGAGATGTTTATGGAATCAAGCTTATGGCGATGCATTAGTCATGGAGCTTCAACATTCTCTTTGGAAGAAGATCTAACCGTGTAATTTCACTATCCACCTAACGAATCAGGGGAGTATTTGATTTCATTCTTTTACTTTATGCTTTTACATCTTGTTACTTGAACATTGGGGACAATGTTCATCTTAAGTGTAAGGGAGGGTAAAAGTACGATTTTAGAGAATACAATTGCGCTTGATGTTTGTTTGTTTAACAGTAGATGTGTAATAAAACTGAGATAAATACCTGTTAAGGTAATTTTAGTGCCAAATTTAAAATTTTTTACAACATATAGGAGTGAAACTTTGATCTTAATGAGCGTCTCATGGATAGGAGTTATATGACTAGCACAAAACCGTACCACTAAAAAAAATTTTCCACCCCAAATATGTGAGGTTCGCCCCTAGAATTGGTAGGAAAAGCATTTATGCTATGATGTGTGTACCGGTAGCACTTAGATTCTAGAACTTGCGTTAGGACCATTCCAAGACCACAAGTGAGACTACATTCGTGTAGTTAGATTTACTACATGATAAGAGGCATTAGGATTAACCCATTGTTTTACACCTGTGTTTTTGTTACAATTACTTTGGCTACATTGGTCAAGTAATTCTCCCACACCCTTTGCGTTGTACTCATTTTTAGTACACGATACCCCTAGTACACCCCTCAGAGCCTATCTTTTCGTTTCGACCTTTAAGCACTTTACTTAAAGGAAGAATTTGTTACACCCCACTAAAATGTACACCCAAATCGCCTTAGCCTACCTTGTATGCACTCATCTTTAGTGCATTATTGTTACAACATTTGTTTAAACCCAAGTTAATTATCTAGTTGATTATATGGTTGCTAAGTCGAGTCATATCCTTGTACATATTGTTTTGGGACGATTGGGACTCATGGGTAAAGTACTAGTGTAATGGAGTAATGGGGAAGAACATCATTTATTACCCCCATATGTGCTAAATATTTTAAAAGTACTCCAAGTTTTTCAATTATCTTAATTCGAGTCATTAGATTAGTATTTGTAAAGTTATGTAAAAATTCAAGTGTAAGGGGAATGCAATGCCCCTATGATGTATTATTTTGGATGGTAGGGTAAAAGTGTATGCAAAAAAAAAAAAAAAAAAAAAAAAAAAAAAAAAAAATCAAGAAAAACACAAAAAAAAAATGAGAAAATGAAAAATAGAAAAAACATACGGACTACCATCCCGTTTTATTTTATGTTTATTTTATGTTTTTGTTATTTTATCATTAGCTTAAGATCGAGTCTAGTCTTGGCTTAGCAACATTCTATAGTACATGTAATTGATCAAGATTTTTAACTAGCCACCAGTAAAATATCCCTTATCCAACAAAACCGTGTTTTCCTTTTCCCTACACCTAACGTTATAACCCATTTAAAAGCCCTCTTTGATAGTTTATCTTTGGTGCTTACACCTAGTGGAGGAGGTTTTCGATCCTTTCCCAAGCCTATGGTAATCTATTTGCTATGACAGGTAGTGAGAGATATTTTCCGTTTTCATTTATGAGATTTATTTTGATGACACTTGAGAGATGTGAGTATCTAAACACTACTTGTGAGGTGCTAGTTTATAATCTCCGTGCTTATTATGATTGAAGTGGAACGAATATTTGTTGTAATTACTTTTATGTTAGCATTAAATGACCCCTAACTTGTATTTTGATTAGAATAAAAGCGCATTTGCTTGAGGACAAGCAAATCTCAAGTGTAAGGGTATTTGATGAGGCGAAAAGTGTACCGCTTTTAAGGGGTCATTTAAGCCCTAAATCGTATTTATTTGATCAAATATTGCCCTAAATCGTTCCTTTTGTCATTTTAGGTACTTTTGAGGAGAAATCTGGAAAAGGAGGCATTTTGGACGTTTTTGGAGCAATAAAGTGAAGAAAACGGCAAAGTCTCAAGAATCGGCTGAAAGTCACCTTTGACGGCGTCAAGATTTACTCTAGACGGCGTCATGCCTTGGCAAGAAAAGTTGGACGTGAAATTTACTCATGACGGGCCAGTGAAAATAGCATATGAATTCTGACGGCGTCACGCTTTAACTTGATCAAGGGCGTCACGGCTTAAATCATAAGGGGACGGCGTCACGTTCATGGTTAGACGGCGTCAAGCCTTGATAAGCCAGAATGGATTTTTGAAGAGCTAAAGAGGGACGGCGTCAAGAAGGTCATCCGGGAACCCTAAAAGCGGCGAGGTGACGGCGTCACACTCCATAAGGTGATGCCGTCAGATCCAAAAATCTATATATAGTTTTCTAATTTTTTGTCATTAGGGAGAGCTTAGTGTGTGGAATTTTGGGAGAAAACCCTAAGACGATTTTAGCTACTTTTTCAGGGCTTTTTGCCTTGAGATCTTCCATGTTTCATTGAAAGATAAGTTATCAATTAATCATTCAATATGTCTATGTGTTGTTTGATTCTATCTTATTCTTGTCTTTTGTTTAACATGTTAGGCTAAATTTATCTTGTGTTTGCTTAGATCTAATGAAACCTAGCTATTGATTATTGGTTGTTAGTGTGTTGTTAGTTGTATTGGATGATTGTTTATCTATGTTAGGCTTAAGAAAACTGGCTAACTTCCTATTCGGTAACTTGCTTGAACGTCTTAAGAAACATGAACCAAATGCGTACTAAAGGTTTTTATGGTTGTATTTAATGCACAAGCGAATTCTAGTGATCCCATGTTAGGAGCTTCCTAGCCGGCTCGACATAGGAGTGAAGTAGGAGCTTGTAGAGTTGGGGAAGTAAGTACGCCACCCCACGAATGGTATTAAGGAATACACCCGTCATCCACGCAACTAATACACACTAATTAACCGGTAAAAGGTAGTTAGGGAGTAAGGAAATCTAAGTAAACACATTTCTCTACACATAAGTTTCTCACCACATTTTATTTTCAGTTATTTAATTTTATTGCATTCGTAGTAATTTGGGTTAGTTGACTAGCAACTAATTCCGCCCACTCCTTCAAACCCGAGATTTTACTTGCTTTCATAAAAACTATAAAAACATAAAAAGAATCTTCCTCAACCCTTAGACCTAATTAGAGTAGCCTTTCATACCTAACGAACACTATTCCCTGTGGAGAACGATCAATCCCCCGTACTTACCACTACACTATACTACATCGGTCAGGTACACTGCCTGGTGGGGTTGTAAGCCTCTTGAGATCCCTCGAGAGGTAAAACCTGTTGTAAGGTTACAAAACCACGCAATCAGTGGTGAAATGTTATCTTGTGAAAATTTAACTGATTTGGGCGGGAAAAATAGCTGTTGGGAATTTGAAATTCAAATTTCAAATTAAATTTATTTTTCTTTAAAACATTTCTTTATAAATACAAAAATAATTTGTCTAATTTATTTTTGTAAAAATGTTTTGTCACATTTATAAAAATGTGAGGTTTAAGGACAAAAATATTTCTTTGATCACTTAACAAAGTTGGTATAGTGTTTGCTCATACCTGAAGTGATTTAGACTTGAGCCGTCGAGAGATGTTGATGTATGCATGCATTGATGATTTGTGTAAACGAGTAACTTGTGCACTTTACGTTATGTATTACAAGTTACATGTTTGTCATCATTAAAACATGAATACATTGTATAGATTAAACGTCATAACGTTTGCACTAACAATCTCCCCCTTTTTGATGATGACAAAATATGTAAACTGTAACTCATAGTAAAGTGTAGAAGTTACTTATTTAAAACTCCTTCTCCCCCCTTTTTTCGAAGCAAAAAGGTGTCGCCAATGTAGAGGTAGAAAGAAGATCGGCGAAATCTTGAGAGGTAGACTTGAGAAGATGACTCGAGAAGAGGAATTGAGAGAAAGACTCGAGCATAAGACTTGAGAAGATGTATTGAGAAGAATGCTTGAGAAGATAACTTGAAAGGAAGAAGACTTGATAAGAAGGCTTGAGAAGAAGAGACGTCTTTGCTTGTATTAGAGGAAGACTTGAGAGGACAACTTGAGAAGATAACTTGAGCATATAGACGAAAACTTGAGAAAGAATATTGAGAGGAAGAGTTGGGAAGACAACTTGAGCATATAGACGAAAAATTGAGAAAGAATCTTAAGAGGAAGACTTGATAAGAAGAGATGTATTTGGTTGTATTAGACGATCTCGAATCCCATCATTCAAAGAAGTGAGCTTACATCATCCTAGTGAAGCCTTGCCCCTATCGCCATGGTTTAACCAACTCTGAACCATATACCCAACTACTTCCGAGCTCCCTCTAGCTCATTGCATCCCCATTGAATTTAGCGTATCCATGAATCAAATTTGTTGCAAATGCTTAACCTACATCAAGGGTTAGTTTCAAGCAACAAAGTATGTAAAAGGATATGAGTAGCATTATAGAGGTGGACTGCACATAGCAAGGAATGTATAGATGCGTCAACGATTTGCAAACGAGTTTGACATTTGCAAATGCTCCCACTTAGACTATACTCCCCTTTGTTCAGGCTACCAAAGAATCGAGCGATGAAGGAAAGCTACAAAACAGAGTTAGTAGACAAGTGCACATATATATAATAATGATGGTATATATAGCAAGACATTATCGGACATTAATACATACATGACTCAAATATGAGTATTCTAAAGTATGGCACGAAAGGAATTGAAACTAAACATATACAATCATTGATTTTATAGTGACACACCATTCGCTAACTTCTTCCAAAATAAGTGTATAATATCTAGGTGATATGGGTTGAAGATGATGTGCTCCTAGATGAGAATGAAGATGACTCTTTAAAGTGAGAAAGTGGGGAAAGATGAACCGAAATGAAGAAAGAAGTTTTTAAGCCGAAATTGGCAAGGATGATTTGAAGTTGGTGGTTTAATTTAGGCTTATGTTGAAGAGGATGATAATAGATGTGTGTGGGGAGACAATGAAATGACCGTTTGCACTTATAATGAGTGGGGATGAAGAGAGGTGAGGAAGATGGGAGACTTTAAAGAAGGTACATACTATCCTAGTTTTGTTGGGTGCTTTATCAAGAAGAGGTAGATGTGAGAAAAGAAGAGGGATGTTACTATGGACTCTTAATATGGTCTAGAGAGTGAAGAAAAAGAAGAAGAATTTTTTGAAGGAATTCTCATGAGTGATACCGATTGTATGAATAAGTCCTAGAAAGAAGAGAATAAAGGAGATGTTAAAAGAGAGTGAAGAGTGAAGTGATCAAAATGGTTGTTATTTTGGACAAGGCATTGTGTAGGATGGTTCAAAATATTGTTTACGGAGAAAGAAACTGGTCCAGAAGGTGGTGAGTCAAGGATGCAGAAAAAGAAAAACAGTGAACCAGTTCATGGCACCTTTACTAGGAACGGTCATGTAAATAAGGGACGGTCCCGTATATATAAGGGACCGCCCATATGTTTTTGGGACCGTCGACAGAGGGGTGTAGAGGCTTTCCAGTTTTCTCTGTTTTTCCCAGATGTAAGGATAGAAATAATCAAAGGATTGATTATATGAGAATCATATTGCCATTAGGAAATAAAAGAATTGGGCAATAATGATTAAAGGATGATTTAGGGATTTGATAAATAATGTTTACAGGAATGTTGGGATCATATGAAAAGTGTATATAATCATTTTTTGGGTACGAAGAGAATTTACGAATGATTAGAGAATGTTTGGAAAGAGGAGAGGTGTAGGTTATAAGTGAAGAATGTAGAGAAGTGTGGGAATAATCTTTCCTAGACAAAAGAGTGGATTATTTGGAAGAGAGCGAGATGGTGATTAAGGAAATGTAAGTCATTTAAGCAGGCATCACATAATAATCAAAGATATTAATGTGTAAGACTATATGACATCTAAGAAGTTATCAAGATAGGCATACCTAGTCCGTTTTGTATTAAATTGACATAGTGTGGGTGCACAAATAACACGTAAGTCATGTAAAGAGATGCATACAAAGCATGATTACTATGAATGCAAGCATTAAGTAAGACATGTTGACATTTAGCACATAAAAGAGCATGTATCATGGACATATATCAAGAAATATAACATTAGAAAAGCTAATTCAAAGCAAGTAATCTAGGTTTGTCAAGAAGAATCCTAATTACTACTTGTTTAAAATGCAATCCTAACGGGAGACAAAGATCATCGATGTAAAACATCTTTAGTCAAATGTAGGAATGGAAAATTTTCAAGTTAGAGAATGGATATGAGACTATCACTAGCGGTGCTCAATTAAGGCTAAACACGACCATTTTTACGAGCTTACCACAAACCCAACTTCTCTCCTGGAAGTAATTCAACCGTTAGGTTAAATTGAATTTCTAGTCCAATAGATTCTCCAGTAGCCATTTTCATATTAGAAAAATTGGAATTCCTATATTTTCCCATTGAAATTTTCCAAAGATGATATTAGCCGATTTCGCTAATACATTAACCATATTTTTAAAGCCGGTTAATGAAGATGACATGTCTTACACAAAATCCTTACAAAGGCAAGCACAATATTTAAATATGTGTTTGAGATTTGGAGGTTCTTTGGTTTAGATGGTGTATTACATGACCTTATGGAGGACATCTTTGTTTGTTGAGTTGTTATTTTAACATGTTTTGGTTTTAAGAATACTCCATAGTAAATCTTGAGAAAGAGAGTCTAATTAAGGTTACTTGCCTTAATAGATCTTGTAATGTTTTACGTTGTATCATTGAGAGAAACCATATTGTATCTTTTGACAAATATGCTTATTTTAAAGGATAAACTTTTAACTCTTATGTATTGCTTATGAAAACAAGTATTTTAGTTATAATGTGATTAACGAATTTTACTTGTTTAAGTAGTGACACACGTTGTATTAGGTTGCTTACAAAATCTAATATCCTATATTTTTTAAGCAAGATATGACGTATTCTCTTGTAATATAAGCGTTCATGTTACAAGGAGAATGAGATGCATATGATATAAATTATCCTTTTGAAATACATGTTATCTTCTTGAAAATTGATGATGTATTATGTGTGACATTTTTACTTGACATGTGATTTTGAGTCTTGACTCGTTCATGAGCAAAGTCTACATATGTTGTTTATTTGCTTGTGTTTGGTTTTTCGAAAATGACACATTTAAAAGTTGCGTTGCAATGTAAATTTCTTGAATACTTCGGATGAAACATCCAAGTCGTCAATCCTAATTCGTTGTGTATTTTAAGCATTTTTTTTTAAAACATATTAGTTTAATATTTGGAACACAACCATTGAACAAGAAGACTCAATATGACATCATCAACACAAGTGTGAGTTATGATCCGATGCATATTCTTTTCGTCTAAAGAAGGACGTCATTATTTTCATAACGATCGAGTGTGATTGAGTATGTAGGTTCAAGATAATATATTTCGTTATGTTTTGATTTTATCTTGAAGCTAAACAAATAATGAATCCAATTTCATGTCCATACTCGAAAACTTATCAATTAGATTTGATAATGATATCAATCATAATTTGAATAATGAATTGATATATGATTGAAAACTTTCTTGACCCTCACGACCACTCTTTTAAATAAAGAAAATAAATAAAGATTTATGGAATGTGCTCTATCAAGTTTAATACTAGTTGTATGTGTGATGTTAATAACAATGACATGTTATCTTAATAGTTCAAGGTTTTCATTTATTTTTGTGTGCGAAAAACTATTTATTATTGCGTATAATATGCATAGTTTTTTACATTTATGAGTATAAAAATAATTATCCTAACCATTTTTATACAATACACAACTTTTGTAAAATAGTACATGTTTGAAACAATTTGAGTGTGTGTTCAAATACATGCAAGGTTCAACAATACATCTTCTTTTACTTAAATACTAATGTATTATTATAAATCTTTCTCGTGATTAGACAACCCATGGCCAACCAAGACAAGTGCATGGAATGTTTTAGAAATCATGTTGAAAATTTGATTAAGTGTTAAATATTTTGAGGTGACATATTGATGGGAATGCGACTGTGGAAGAACAACGGTCACTAGCCGTTATGTTTGAAGATGACATTACTGGGTCGGAGCGCATAGTCGGACCGAATGTTGGTTGGGTCAGTCGAGTGGGCCTGATGGGAATGGAAGTGCCGGAAATCTCAAATGGATGATGGGCCAAAATCACTTCCCAAGCCTCCTACTTAATGCATTTTTTTTTTTTTTTTTTTTTTTTTTAATTCCTCGTTATGTGTAATTCCCAGAATTGGACTTAGTCGAAGTAGTGTAGTTGCAGTTTATTTACAGTTTATTTTTAGTTCCCTAATTAGTAGGATCATGGCTTAGTGGAGTAGTAGATGTAATTCTCTTGTAAATACTCAAAAAAGTCTATCAATTGAATCAGAGAATTACGTTGCAATTTTTATTCTTAGTTTTCCCCACTGGAGAACTAATTATATTTTCCTTGCTATCTCAAGGTTAGCAACTTGAGAGGTGATCTTGGATCCTAGTTCTTAACGGGTGGTGTGTTTGTATCTCGTTACGTTCTAGTTTTGCTCAACGGGTTCGAATCGGGTGGTGTGACTGTATCTCGATTTACCGTTGTTTCGTGATTGTTTAGATTTTTGAATCCTAATTATTTCCATTTGAGATTTGCTGCCATCATTTGGTATCAGAGCCTAGGCTCCGTTTCCGTTCGTATTAACACCATGACAACTGATAATCGTGTTTTAGAACAACAAGTCAGGGAACTTCAGGAACATGTCCGAGAGTTGACAATCTCTCTGGAACATCAGCGAGATCGACACGATGAGGAAGATGACGATGTGTACTCAACTGCTGGGGATTACAATCCGTATGGTCGACGACATCAGAGAGGTTCTAACAATAGTGACATCAAGGTAGATATTCCTGAATATGATGGACGTCTAGATCCTGACGAGTTTGTGGAATGGTTAAGAACTGTTGAACGGGTCTTTGACTATAAACAAACTCCGGATGAAAAGAAGGTTAAAGTTGTAGCATTGAAACTACGAAAATATGCATCAACATGGTGGGCAAATATTTGTTCAAAACAAGAAAAACAGGGAAAAGAAAAGGTCCGGTCATGGAGTAAGATGAAGAAGCTGCTGAAAGCCAAGTTCCTACCTATTTATGATCTTCAGGTGAGTTTTTCCAAGTTACACTCTCTCAAATAATCCGGGCGCGCGGTGGGAGAGTATGCACAGGAACTTGAATATTTGTTGATGAAGTGCGACCTTGATGAAGATGATCCACATACCCTTGTTCGTTTTCTTGGCGGGATGGATGCCCACATCGCAAACATAGTCGAGTTACAACCCTACTTTACACTATCTGAACTCGTGTTATTAGCCCACAAAGTTGAATCCCAAATCAAAGCCAAAGGGAAACTGGAATCACAAAAGCACACTATCAAACCCACAAACGCTACTAAAATCCCAGAACCCAATAATTTTCGTAAGCCTTTTAACCCTACTACAAACCGCCCCCTGCTTCCAACTCACCCACCATTCCTAAAGCACCTCGACATTATTTTCGATGCCAAGGATTGGGACACTTCGACTTTGAGTGTCCTAATAGCAAAATTATTACACTCGCAGAGTACAAGTCTGTGGGAGACCCCCGTTTCGAAGAAGATGAGTCCTATAATCAAGCTCCTCAGTTTGATTATGATGAAGAAATTGTAGGACCTGATGCGGGTGAATGTCTTGTTGTTTGACGAGTTCTCAACGGGTCTATATCACAAGATGATCAGAGTCAACGTGAGTCCATCTTCCACACGCGGTGTACGATCCTTAAGAAAGTTTGCAATGTGATTATTGATGGAGGAAGCTGTACTAATGTTGCTTCACAAACAATGGTCACTAAACTTGGTCTCACAGCTGAACCTCATCTATTGCCTTATACTATTCAGTGGCTAAATCATGGTAAGGGCCTTCGGGTATCACACCGCGTCTTACTTTCATTAAGTATTGGGCGTGTGTATAATGATCAGATTTGGTGTGATATCATCCCAATGGACGCCTGTCACGTGCTCCTAGGTCTCCATTGGTTATTTGATCATCAAGTTAATCATGATGGGTATAAGAATACATATTCTTTTATCTTTAATGGTCGACTAATCACTTTAACACCTATGATTCCTACCACCAGTAACCCTACACCTCAACAATCATTGAACACACTCCTTAAGGCTGGATTACAAGAATATTCAGAGTGTGAAGAAATTATCCTTTTGGGACTCGATGATGATATTGAGTCCACTCCGAAAGAGGTACATCCGTTGGTTCAACCTTTATTAGCAGCTTACTCTCATGTGTTTCCCGAGGAAATTCCTCCTGGACTACCACCTTTACGAGACGTTCAACACAAAATTGATCTTATTCCCGGTTCCGTTCTTCCCAACAAACCAGCCTACCGAACCAATCCAGTGGAGGATGTGTATTGATAACAGGGCCATCAACAAGATCACTATTAAATACCGGTTTCCGATTCCCAGATTGAATGACCTGTTAGATGAGTTGTATGGGTCGACTATTTTTTCAAAGATTGATTTGCGGAGTGGGTATCATCAGATCAGGATTTGCGAAGGTGACGAATGGAAGACAGCTTTCAAAACAAAAGAAGGACTTTATGAATGGCTAGTCATGCCTTTTGGGTTGTCGAATGCACCGAGTACCTTTATGCGCTTAATGAACCAAACTTTAAAGCCTTTCCTCAGCAAGTTTGTCGTCGTTTATTTCGATGACATATTGATTTTCAGTCGATCCGAAGGCGAACACCAATCTCACCTTCAACAAGTGTTCGATGTTTTGGCCCGCGAAAAGTTGTTCGGTAACAAGGACAAATGTCATTTTTTTACTAACCAAGTCATCTTTTTGGGTTACGTTGTTTCTTCACAGGGAATAAAAGTTGATGTTCGCAAGGTCCAAGCCATTCGTGACTGGCCTGTACCCACTTCCGTACAACAGGTCTGAAGTTTTCATGGACTTGCGTCTTTTTACCGGAGATTTGTGAAGAATTTTAGTACTATTGTTGCCCCGTTGACTGAGGTTACAAAAGGAACACGATTTGAATGGACCCAACAAGCGCAACAGGCTTTCGAAGAACTTAAGAGGAAATTGACTTCTACACCGGTCCTAGCTCTGCTATGCTTTGATGAGACTTTCGAGGTCGAGTGTGATGCTTCCGGTGTGGGTATCGGGGTTGTTTTGTCTCAATTGGGCAGACCCGTACCCTATTTTAGTGAAAAATTAAATGAAGTTGTTGATGCAAATAATGTTCTAAAACGTTATTTATATCTTTCGATTACTTCACGTTTTGAGGATGACAAAATGTGAAATCATGTTACGTTAAAATTAACGTAAACAAGTTTTTAATCGGAAGATCCCGTTTCTACGCAAACCACTCTAGAACAAATTTACAAACTTGACAAATGATCAAATAAGTAAATTTTGGTTTTGAGACTTCACATTTTAATGTGACAAAGCATTTTTTCAAAAATAAACCTTGCAAATTATTTTTGAATATTTAAGAAATGTTTTAATGGAAAAATAAGTTTAAATTACATAACAGCTATTTCCCCCCCCCCCCCCAAATCAGCTCCAAACTTCCCCAAATAAGTTTTCACAAGAAAAGACAAAAATTGGAGCGTCTTTGTCTGGGACGGCTCCACGGTTCCACTAAATTTAGTGGAGCCGTGGGTGATTTAGTGGAGCCGTCCACCTGTAACGTTCAGATTTTCTTTGCCTATAAATATCAACCCACTTCACAGATTTTAGGCACCCTTTCACACACAGAAACTTCTGAGTTTAAATCCCTCACACCATTTTCTTTTCTTGATCATTTAGATTAGTTTTTCTTTTGTTCAAGAGTGATCTTATCATCCCATCAAGTGATCCTCTTCATTCCTCTTCAATAGCAAGATAAGAACACAAAGTATCCAAGAAGATGCAAAGTGTTATCATTCCTCTTCAAGTGCAAGAGATGAGCTCAAAGTATCCAAGAAGATACAAGAGTTATAGTTGTTAGGTTTGTTTGTAACATTTGTTACATCCTTGTTGTATCATAGCACACATCAAGTTTATTTTTCTTTGTGAGAGTGAGAGTGAAGATCATTGTAATCTTATAGAGATAGTGAATATCTCTTGAAGCCATTGGGCTTGTGTGATTGATCAAGAAGATCAAGGGTCGATAGGATAGAGTTAGTTGAGTGAGTGTTGATCATTGTGATCGTGTCGAGATCTTGGTGATCTCTTGAAGCCATTGGGCTCGTGTGTTTGATCAAGTGGATCGTGGTAGATTGGTGCTAGCTAAGATTAGCACTCGACATCTAGCTTAGTGTCGAAAATAGGATAAGCGACGTGTACGGTTTTCTCCGCCTTAAGGGAGGTTGTTGACATAGTGCTTGAAACTCTCGAGTGTGGTACTCGGGGAGTGGAGTAGGGCGAAGAGGTGCTTCGTAGCCGAACCACTATAAATCCTTTGTCCCGATTTGATCTTTCCAACTTTTCTCTTTACTTACTTTACTTATTATTAGTTAGTTTAGTATGTAGTTCATATTGGTGTTGATTGATTACACATAAGATTCGAATCAAGGTTTTCAATAAGTAGACTTTTAAGAAGTTTTCAAAAGAGACTAAAAACCGGTAAAACTATTCAACCCCCCTTCTAGTTTTCCACAGAAGCTAAGAGGAAGTATTCGACTTACGACAAAGAGTTATATGCTCTTGTTCGGGCGTTAGATCATTGGCAACATTACTTGATTGCCAAAGAATTTATTCTTCATTCGGATCATGAAGCACTCAAGTACATACAAGGGCAACACAAGTTACGGCCTCGTCATGCCAAGTGGGTTGAGTTTCTACAATCATTTTCATTCACTATTCGTCACAAGTCGGGCCGACTAAACAAAGGGGCTGATGCACTTTCCTGGAGACATCTTTTTACCACTACCTTAGGAACCAAGATAGTGGGAATTGAGCAAATCAAGTGTGAGTATGCCACCGATCCAGATTTCTGTGACTTGTTTTGGCTTTGTTCACACCATGCGGTCAAAGATTTCCACCTAGTTAATGGATATCTTTTCAAAGGAACTCACTTGTGTATTCCCTGAAATAGTCATCAAACACAACTGATTCAAGAACTACATGAAGGGAGTTTGGCAGGTCATTTTGGTGCTGATGAGACAAGTGCTTTATTAAAGCAGTACTATTTTTTGCCACGGTTGGATCGAGATGTTGATCATTTTGTACGGCGCTGTCTCACGTGTTATATGGCTAAAGGTCGTTCTCAAAATCATGGGTTGTACATGCCTCTGCCGGTTCCTTGCTCTCCTTGGGAAGATGTTAGTATGGATTTTATTGTTGGTCTACCGAAAACACAATGCCAAAAAGACTCTATCATGGTAGTTGTCGATCGGTTCTCCAAAATGGCACACTTTGTTTCATGCCATACTACTTTTGATGATGTGCATGTTGCTGAGCTCTACTTCCGCGAAGTAGTTCGATTACACGGAATTCCTAAATCCATTGTCAGTGACCGAGACCCTAAGTTTCTCAGTCATTTCTGGATGACACTAGGGCAAAAATTGGGTACCAAACTCAAATTCAGTACTACGTGCCACCCTCAAACCGATGGCCAAACCGAAGTTACTAACCGCACGTTGGGGACTCTTTTGCGGGCACTTGCTCTGAAAAAGCTCACTCAATGGGATGTTGCTTAGCCTCACGCCGAGTTCGCCTACAATCGGGTACCACATAAGACGACTGGACATAGTCCATTTGAAGTTGTGTTTGGGTCTAATCCAATTACCCCAGTTGACTTGGTAGCCTTAGATACTACTGGTCGAATTAGTCCTGAAGCCGAAACACGTACTAAAGACATTCAAGCTTTACATGAGGAAGTTCGTAACCGGATTCACAAACTTAATTCCCAAGAAAAGGCTCGTCGTGATCGAGCGCGCAAACCCGTCACCTTTAAACCCGGTGACCTTGTGTGGCTACATTTACGTAAAGAACATTTTCCTTTAAAATGACGATCTAAATTCAGCCCCCGGTCAGATGGTCCTTTCCAGATTATCGCCAAAGTGAACGACAATTCTTAAAAGATTGGTTTACCGGGTGAACATGAAGTTTTCGGCACCTTCAATGTTATCGACCTGCAACCATACTATGATCCGACTGACATCATTCCAAGTTTGAGGGCAAACTTTTCTGACGATGGAGGGAATGATGGGAATGCGACTGTGGAAGAACAACGGTCACTAGCCGTTATGTTTGAAGATGACATTACTGGTCCGGAGCGCATAGTTGGACCGAATGTTGGTTGGGTCAGTCAAGTGGGCCTGATGGGAATGGAAGTGCCAAAAATATCAAATGGATGATGGGTCAAAATCACTTCACAAGCCTCCTACTTACAGCATGTTTTTTTTTTTTTTTTTTTTTTTTTTTTTTTTTTTTTTTTTTAATTCCTCGTTATGTTTAATTCCCAGAATTGGACTTAGTCGAAGTAGTGTAGTTGCAGTTTATTTTCAGTTTATTTTTAATTCCCTAATTAGTAGGATCATGGCTTAGTGGAGTAGTGGATGTAATTCTCTTGTAAATACTCAAAAAAGTCTATCAATTGAATTAGAGAATTACGTTGCAATTTTTATTCTTAGTTTTCCCCACTGGAGAACTAATTATATTTTCCTTGCTATCTCAAGGTTAGCAACTTGAGAGGTGATCTTGGATCCTAGTTCTTAACGGGTGGTGTGTCTGTATCTCGTTACGTTTTAGTTTTGCTCAACGGGTTTGAATCGGGTGGTGTAACTGTATCTCGATTTACCGTTGTTTCGTGATTGTTTAGATTTTTGAATCCTAATTATTTCTGTTTGAGGTTTGGTGCCATCACATATTTTAACACTTGAACCTTTGGAAAGATAATTGTGTAAGACAATTATTTTCGTCATACATGATTAATCAACTTAGTCTACATATCTAAGTGACTTACTAAAACATAATAATATAGGCAAGCTATCAAAGACACATAATCATTTAGCATAGTACAAATGAAGATATTCATTATCGTTTTTTGGGTTAGATACAACAATGTATACTTGCTTGATTTTGTTTTAAAAAGAATTTTACTCCCCATTTCAAAAATGAATTAAGATCAATATTTTGAAAAGACAAAGACACTATTTTTTAAAAATTCATTTACTAGAAATTTTCGACTCGAGAAAAAGAGCATAAAGCTAGTTTTACGTTAAAACGTGACATACAGTTTTGACCAATTTGTAGAAATTTGAATTTATGACTTAATTAAGTTTGAAATCAATACTTGGAAGTACTTTTAAATAAAAGTGGACTCAATTTCCTTTAAAATGGCGGGTGGCACGACTACTACGGACTTACGGTTGATTTTATATGAATTTTCAAAATTGACACTATTCTGGTGAAGGTCCCTTAAATACTGACGATCCCATAAATAATTAAGGGACCGTCCATAAATTTGGGACCGTCGCCAGTAAACAAAAATACGTTTTTCGTGTATAAAGTCATTTCCATCAAGCTAGTATACGAAGTGCATTTAACCAACAAAACTAGTACGAATTAAGCAACAAAGCCATTTTAGCACAAATTTAGCAACTAAACACTTTTCATATTTAATCCATCTTAATGAGAAATTTGATACGTGGATCGTACTCTATTTTAAAAGCCATTTATTTTGAAAACTATAGCGACCTGGCACTGATACCAATTGTAGAAACGTAGAGGGGGTGGGTGAATACGTTCCTGTTTATAATCTTAAATATTTCATATCAAATTCCCGGTCAAGTGTGACTAAATATGAATAGTAGTTATGTCACTCATAACAAATATATATGTCACGTAATTACAAGTACGTTTACCAAATCAAGACTCATGTATCATTAATACAAGTAATTACATAAACATAAGCATAACACAAGGTTAAAAGAATTAAGCTACTTCTGATTGCACTGGGGACGGTCCCTAAAATGTATGGACGGTCCCATATATATGTGGGACCGCCTATCAATTTACAGGATCGTCGCCAGTGTCGTTTCCGAGACATGTGATTAAATATGTATTTACATTTTTTAAGTTGTTTTAGTTTATATCTCAGGCACAATCACAATCTAAGTAAGAAGCCACACAAACACAACCTAAATGCAAAAAGATAAATGCAAGAATAAAACGCCAAGAGATAAGGTAAAAGAAAGCGTAAACAAGACACGGTGATCTATAGTGGTTCGGCACGAAGCACCTCTTTGCTCTACAGAGTTACTTCACTAGTCAACACGCTCCCTTTAGGCGGAACAAACCGTACATCAAAGCTTACACCAATTTAAAGACACTAAGCGGAATGTCGAGTCCTAATCCTAGCTAGAACCAATCTACACAAAAGCCCACGTGGCTACATGGCATACACCTAGTCCAATTGAATCTTCACCCAATCCAAGTTTTCACGAACCTTCACTCGGTCCTATTATTCACTCATGGATTCACACTAAGTCCAAGTCTTCACGCACGGACGCACACCAAGTCCAAGTCTTCACGCATCGACACACGAAATTACACAAAGTCTTAATCTAGATAGACCACTTCACGGACTTACACTTTGTCCGTATTTATCCTAACACACCTAATCACGACTCACACACAAGTCGGATACACTAATGTACAAATGAGAGAGTTTGGAGGAAGAAGAGAATCGTAACACAAGTTACGTGTGTGTGTGGACTACTTTATAACACTTTGATTCTTGATGAATTCGAGTGTTCTTCTCTTGCACTTGAGATAGAGGATGACGGGATCACCTATAAACACATACCAAAGAGTTATAGTGATCAAAGAAGAAGGAAAGAACAGAAAATTTTTGTTCCAAGAGGATTAATTTTTCTGAAAAAACAGTGCAGTATTTATAGGCATCAGGAGGAGCGGGGGACGGTCCCTTAAACACTACTAGAAAATCGGGCATCAACAACGAAAGTTTGCATCGCTATTCCGTCACTAAAGCCCTTCAATGACGGAATTGTGATGGATATATTCCATCGCAAAAAAGGGCCTCGCAAAATTTTAGCGACAAGTTTAGCGACAAAAGTTTCAGAGTTTCGGCGACGGATTGTCGGTCTCAAACCCCTCACTAGAGCCTTTACAAAGTTACATAAATTAAATTTGATTCGACCATCAAGTGACTGCGTAGCGACAAATTTTCTGTCGCTAATAGTAGGAACGAAGCAGTCACTAATCCATTGCTAATAATTTGCCAGTCATTTTGTTGTTATTCAATCGCTGCTAGAGAAGAAAATATTTGTCTCCGCCACTAAAACTATTGTCTCAAAAGAGTCACCAACAATTTGATGTATTAGTGCAAATGTTATTTTGCTCACAAATATTAAACTATGAGCACAACAATTAAACAAAGAAATCATCATCATCATTCAAATAATCACTTTGTATACAAAAGTCAACATAATCATACAAAATATATTTATCATTCAGAAGATAATATATGATTAGCCAGTTGTACATAGATCTTGCAATAATAATAAGCTGGACGATTGTAGAGAAAATTCCTATGAAATTAGAAAAGTATGATTGTGTGCCAAGTGAACTTCTTTGAGATATTCTTGCTTAATGACCCGAATCCACCTATGGTCAAAAATACATATACAAGTATAAGTACAGAGTGTTAGTAAAATCATGGTTTCATACGCAATCTCAAGTTTATAAAAATACTTACCTTACCAAAATGATAGGACATAACCATAGATTAGTACTCCTGCAAGCGTGTCAATATTATCCAATAACATGTATGGTCTTACTTAAAGATGTCAATCGTCATAGATCTCATTTTGAAGATGCAAATATCACCTGAAAAAGAAGAAAACTAAATAGTTACAAATATATTTTAAGAATACCTTTACACAATCTAACATTATTCTTTTCTAATACGATTTCAAAACTTTTCTAATTTTAGGCCGGCTTATTTACATCTTGCAAAGTACTCAATGAAATTACTAAAATCCCTATATCCTTGTCAGTAGGGGTGAGCATACTCATTAAACAAAACATGTATGCAATCCCTTACTTCTCGTGCCAAAATAATAGGAACACCCGTTGATCCGCAAATTCTTTTCCACCATCTTCTACCAAAGGCTACAATTAATAGCATGTAATGGTAAGGCACACAAAATCGTTAATAAAGAAAAAGAATGAATTGCGCTAATAGCTTGAAAATGCAGATTCACCAGTTTAAGGCACAAAAATCACACCAAGCTGTTAACATAACAACAACATTAGAAGTAAGTAAATCAATATTGACTTATCATCAGATATATATCCAAAGAATGATAGCTCAAGTGTTCACTTTGGTCGAGTATAAAGTCCTCGCATTAAGATTAACTTGAAGGTTGATAATCATGATCCACACACAGAAAGGAACATAGCATGATTACATATGACCAAATATTTGATATATGTCCCAATACATGGCCTTTCCTTGATATCCATATCAGTATAAGCGCAATTGGGTGTGTATCTTTAGTCTTAGCTTGCGTAGTAGTAGCAAATAACAATCTTAGATTATTCTTATTTGTACTAGAAAGCATAACTATTTCCCAATTAGTTGTACTAGAAAGCAGAATATCCTTACCCATTCTGGTTCCATTCATTCGAACGACAAAACAAACAATCTTAATACATCATAACATACATATAGGTATCTATCAAAATAATATCCGTTTCCACCATGAGAAACAACAAACTAGTCCAAAATTCATGCCTTTGCACATAAATTAAAAGGTAAATTGTACAAGATCTTCAACTAAAATTTTCAAATTTAACTTGAAGATAAAAGTAAATAGCCTGAAAGAATAACCATATAAGCAGTTCGAATGAAAACAATCCATACACACTCTAAATATAATGGTTTTAAAAAGAAGCGATGTGTTAACAACTGAAATTAAAACATAAACAACTTTCAATGATTGTATTAATTCAACTTTGGCAAATTGGCACATAAAGTAACTATAATATTCAAAGCTTAAATCAACAATATTAAAAGTTCTGAATTCATTGCTACCAATGTAACAAGATGAATCACAACGCACAAATCACATTATAACGTTGCAACAAAGACAAATGACACATTCTGCACGACCCTTAACACCCGCAAAATCCAACAATTAGTAACTAAGGAAGTGAGAATTGTTATTCTGCACGACCCTTAGCACCCGCAAAATCCAAAAATGTTTTAGAAGTTTTCTGTGGTAAATAACACACATTGGCAATGCTTTTTTTTGAAAGTAGAAAGGGATATCATTGAAATAAGATAACAGTCGTGTACATGGAAGAAATAGAAAGACACTAACTTATAGGCATTGAAACAAAAGACAATGACAAACCCCACGAAAGACATTGGCAACACTTAACTCGTTTGATCTCCTTTTCAAACTCTTTATTTATATATATATATATATATATATATATATATATATATATATATATATATATATATATATATATATATATATATATACCCTGACCCATAGAGATACAATATAACCCAAATTGGCCCATACATGTAAGAGTAGAGTAGCCAAAAGTTGAAGACTTACATCATTAAGAATAAGTCATTCAGAATTGACCCATTTTTAAGTGTATGGGTCGAGATTAGCACCTCTTGATTACAACACCTAATAAACCACTCCCTTTATCCCACATACATGTAAGAGGACATCCTCATTACCTTTCAGCAATTTTTTGAGCTTGCGACGAGCTTTGCCTTCCTACACAACACATTAAGTACTCATTCATTTACTTGGTTGTCCCCTAAGAGAAAATTTTCATATCTGTCCATGCAAATTACAACAATGTTTGACTTCATACTTAGTTTAATGTAATTGTTTGACTACTTATCAAAACATCTGAGATATCCTTTATATATCTTGTGGACCACAACTACAGGTGACAAAATGGGCCGGTTTGACAGGTTGGGTAATGGACATTATGGAGCTAAAACATAAGCAAACTATAGGCTACTACAGATGTGGAGTACCTTTATTATTGTTTCAAGGCTGATTTATATAGGTATCTGGATGCATTTATACGAGAATACTTGTTAGTATCCTCTATATGTGAATAATAAAATGCAACCTATTTTATCCTACACTCACGGATGTCTTGGGTTGTAATTTATTTTAATAATACCGGCATATTTCATTCTTCTTTAAACACCAGATGCAGGTCAGCAAAACAATGTATCAGTATATCATATTATCTCCCAGTGTTTGTTGCATCTCTATTATTTACAAGTACTATAAGTCATAAGGTCCCTGTATAGCCCTAACACTTATGCAAAATGACAAGAAACGAACTGAGAGCGACTAACAGTTTTCAATTTCTTGTTTACGTAGCGATACTTAATTCATAATTTGAAACTTATAAAAAGGAAGTAGAAACACTTGATAGATATTATGTCCTCTGCTAAAGAAAAATAGTATATCTAGCAAAGTAGAAGAGTAGAAATCAATACTAAATCTCAGTAGCATATAAATAAACTAGAAGATTTAAAAGCTGTCACAAAAAATAAGTGAAAACAAACATAGACTAGACATCCCAAGCATGCACACTTATTAGTATCACATTATTTTGTATGATAATAACATACCATCTATACATTCAATCTTGTCTTTTGCTAAAGATTCATCTCCTCAGAAAACTGTTTTCGAGGAAGATACCTATATAAATCAGCAGACACTCGACACTTTTTTTTTCCTCCACACTTAGTGCATCAGAAGAATAAACCTTAATCTGCAGTAAGTTTAAAGCAGTGACACTTATTGCATCAGAAGAATAAACAGAAAACTTGATTAGCAGACACTCGACACTTTTTTTTTGACACTTTTTCTTCTGCGATAATCAATTTCTTACCTTAACCTTATCATATATCTAATTGAAAGAACCCTAGATTACTAACATAAAATTGGAAAGTAAAAAATTACCTAATTAACTATAATCATGTAATCAAACTCAATGAATCAAGCACCCTAACATTAAATTAAAAGGTAAATTAAAACTAATTACCACAAATTATGATCTAAAATAGTTAATGGTGTATGAACATACCTTTTTCTAATGCTTCCTGAAAGTCTATTAGCATCTCATAAACCGCAATATACACCTTCTGTGGAAGGAGTCATTCCTGCTCCACGATCCCCACATATCTAGGGGCGCCAAATAATTTCAGAGAATGGCGCCAATATTTTCACCCAAAGTGAATAACCTATGTTCGTGGTGTCTGGAGTATGTATGTTACAAAAGTATGATGCATATAGTTTTATTATTAATTATTCACTATATATATATATTACTAGTATCATTATTATTATCATTATTATTATTATTATTATTATTATTATTATTGGTATATATTTTTTTAAGGGCATTATTACCGGGTGCCAATTTTTGACCCGACATAAAATCCGACCTAAGACTTACACGAAAATTAACAGATTCGGGTTGAGTCTAAATAGGTTTTGGGTCGTGTTCGGGTCGACCATTTGACCCATTTATTAAACATGTCAAGTTTGGGTTGGGTATACGTTAAACAGGTCGACCCGCCAACCCGTTTAAGCTTGTTTTCAAAAATTCAAAAATTATATATACTTTATTATACGGATTAAATGGGTCGACCCACGAACCTGTTTAAACCATGTATTATGAACTAGAATTAGTCAAGTCAATCAGATTACCGGGTCTATAGGAGGTTCAAAGAAAAATCAGACCTATATTAAATAAGTCTGTTATCTTTTAGTTTTTTAATGATGAATGGTCTAAGTTTATCTAAATAATGAAATAACATAGCTATTAAGATCTCGATGTAGCTCTTATGATTTTCAGATTTTACGATATCGTTAAGCAAACACGTTGATCCTTCGTAGAATCTTAAAAGGCATAGCATCTCGATCTTATCATAGAATCGTAAGATCTGGATCCGATTCGAACACACTTCCCTTAAATTAAAACTAATAAAGTATAAATGAATTAATTTTAAACGAAAAGTGTCAAAATGCTTGCCCGAATACCGAACTGAATGGGGCTCGGGTCGGTTCGGGTAATACCAAATAAGATTTTTAAAAGGTAATACCAAAAAAGATTTTTAAGAATTGGTAAAGCATTTTCTTATTTTCTTACGGTAGCAAATACTGTTAGTTTTATAGATTAAATAATTGTCTTAGTCCCAAATGAATATAGAATGATTAAGTCCAAATAACTAAGTTTAGCCAAATTACAAGTGTCGTCATTGACTTTAGCAAATGAAAATATAGTTGTTAAATATCCTAGAGATATCTAAAGTTTTACTTATTTTAAAATTGATAACTCTAATGAACTTGTGACTAAAGTATTTGAATATATTAAAATTGTGAAACTCGTGGATAAACTTAAGAGCTTCCGCAAGTTGTAATATATAACATGATAATCAAAATGTTCCAATATAAATATTATCGCATTACGTGTTTTTTCTTTAAATTTAATTTGGCTAAATTGGTCTTCATATTTTTGTGGTTGTTTTGACTCGTCTTATCATTTTAAACATAACCTAGCATCTATCATTGTTAGCGATCGAGAGATTTTCAAATACATATAAGACTGACTAATTTTTTGTTGATACTCTATCATTGCCCTCAAAGAACTGTCACTATATTATTATACTCAAGTCCATCGTTAATCAATAACTAAGTGAAAAAAATTAGCGACGTATTTGAGACAGCTAAAAAAATCCATCGCTATGTCGTCATAATTTTGTCGCTAATAGTTTCAGCCTAAGTTCGTCACTAACTTCGTCTCTATAAGATTACATTTAGCGATAGAATTGTGACTGATGCGTAATTCCTCTCTAATTTTGTTACTGATTTGTCACTATTTTGGTAGCTAATTTATCAAAGCCAAATTTGTAGGTAATTTATCACTAATCTGTCACTGTGAACCAATTTTTTGCGACAGACTAATTCAGTCGCTAATTTCCGTCACTGTTGCTCAGTATTCTAGTAGTGAAACACTGGACGATCCCTTATATATAAAGGACCGTCACCTTATTTAAAGGACCTTCCCGACAGTTTTTGTCCTTTAGTGGTGAAATGTTATCTGGTAAAAATTTAACTGATTTGGGCGGAAAAAATAGCTGTTGGGAATTTGAAATTCAAATTTCAAATTCAAATTTATTTTTCTTTAAAACGTTTCTTTATAAATACAAAAATAATTTTTTTAATTTATTTTTGTAAAAATGTTTTGTCACATTTATAAAAATGTGAGGTTTAAGGACAAAAATATTTTCTTTGATCACTTAACAAAGTTGGTATAGTGTTTGTTCATACCTGAAGTGATTCAGACTTAAGCCGTCGAGAGATGTTGATGTATGCATGCATTGATGATTTGTGTAAATGAGTAACTTGTGCACTTTACATTATGTATTACAAGTTACATGTTTGCCTTCATTAAAACATGAAGACATTGTATAGATTCAATGTCATAACGTTTTCACTAACACATTCTCTATGGGTACTTTATCGGTAAGCTATTGATTTCCTGGTGGTTGAATACTTTGTTCCTAACATTTTGGCTAAGTATGGTTTGAAATGTATTATGATGAACGCCAAAGGTTTCTTTTTCTTTAAGTTTGATTCTCAGGTTGGTTTGGAGGCTGTTTTAGAGGGCGGCCCGTGGATGATTAAAAACAACCCTATTATTCTTAAAAAGTGGACCATGAATACTAGCTTAACGAAAGAGGAGTTAACCCGTATTCCGGTATGGGTTAAACTTCATGATGTCCCATTGCAGGTATTTTCTGAGGATGGTATTAGTATCATTGATACGCATATTGGTAAGCTTATTATGCTTGATTCCTATACTAGCTCGATGTGTATTGATTCTTGGGGTAGGAGTAGCTTTGCTCGTTGTTTAATTGAGATTTATTCTAATGTTTCCCTTAAGGAATCAATTACTATTGGTGTCCCATTTATGGATAGTCTTGGCTTTTCTACTAAAACTATTCGGGTTGAATATGAATGGAAGCCACCAAGGTGTGATGTGTGTTTGATTTTTGGCCATTCTGTTGAAACTTGTCCTAAGAAAGTAGTGTCTACTCCGGTTGTGGAGAAATCTAATGATGGTTTTCAACAAGTGGGTAACAAAAAAGATAAGAATAAAAGGAGTGCTAATGAATCTAATGTAAGTAATGTGTTTAATGGTATTCCAATTGGTAAGAACCTTCAAGACAGGCCTAAAGTTGTTGCCACTCCATCTAAATAGCAAACCCTTACATGGGGAAGCTAGTACTAGTTCTGGAACATATCCTGTTACGGTAGGTGCTTCTTCTTCAGGTGTTAACTCTATGTCCAATGAGAATAGCCAACCTTCTCATAATGTTACTACAAGTAGTAGCTACCCTACACCTAAGGTAAGTTCTCCAACTTGGCTGCTAATGTTTCTACATCTAATCAGTTTGACTTTTTGCCTTGTGATGATGGTGTTGAAAATAATATGAATCTGGATGATGAGGAGGAGGTTGTTAACACATTTGATAAGTCATGTAATTTGATTGATAAATCGGGTGCAAGCACTTCCGTCTTAAACGTTCCTGATGTTTAGTATTGCCTCTTGGAATATAAGGGGATTGAACCGCTCCCCTAAACAAAAAGAGGTTCGACAGGTTAATGAAAATAATCTTAGTGTGTGTGCGGTGTTGGAGTCACATGTGGATGCTTCAGTGGTTTATGATACTTGTCGTAAAGTTTGTCGTCGATGGAAATGGACGTCAAATGGGAATCTTTGCCGTCGATGCGGATAATTATTATGTGAATCGAAGAGCACTTTGGAGTAATCTTTTATCTCATGCTGGATTTATGCAGAGTAGGCCATGGGTTTTGTTAGGCGATTTTAATGCTGCTCTTAACTTGGAAGATCACTCATGTGGTGGTTATGTTCCGGACATTGTAATGCGTGAATTTAAAGATTGTGTGCAGATTATGGAGGTTGAGGAAGCACAGGGCTGCACTTTACATGGAATCAAAAACCAAAAGGGTCTAATGGTATATCAAAGAAAATTGATAGGATTATAGGAAATCTGTAGTTTTGTGACACTTTCCCGGGTTCTTTTGTATTTACCAACCTTATCGTGTTTCAGATCACTCTCCATGTGTGCTTTGTATTCCTCAGGTAGCCAAGCTTAAACCTTAACCTTTTAAATTCTCTAATTTTCTTTTTCATAAGGAGGGTTTCTGTGAAATGGTGGTTTCGGGGTGGAATCTTAGTGTGAATGGTTATGCTATGTATCGTGTTGTTAAACGCTTAAAGGGGCTGAAATCCCCTTTTCGTAAACTTCTTCATAATCAAGGTAACCTACATGAGCGGGTGGATAGGTTACGAAAGGAGTTAGATGAGGTTCAAAAGGCTATTGATAAGGATCCTTTCAATTCAGCCCTTCGTGATGAGCATGCTCATTACATTCTTGCTTTTAAGGAGGATACATTAGATGAAGAGCGGTTATTGAAGCAAAAATCCAAAGTTCAATGGCTTCAAGCAGATGACTCTAATACTGCTTACTTTCATAAAATTGTTAAAAGTAAATGTGCCCGTAATTGAATCGAATTGGTTTGAGACTCGGCTAATATTCTGTATGAAGGTAATGCGGTTGCAGGAGCATTTGTTTCTCATTATGAGCAGTTCCTTGGTATCGAAGGTAATTGTAGTCCCCTTGATGACCAAGATATCTTTTCTAGTGTTCTTGATTATCAAAAGGCTGATTTTATGGTTCGTGCTGTTACGGATAGCGAAATAAAATAAGCATTATTTTCGATGGGAGATGATAAAGCTCCTGGCCTAGATGGTTATATTGCTGCTTTCTTTAAGAAAGTTTGGGATGTTGTGGGTACGGATGTTACTTGTGTTATTCGTGACTTTTTTTTACTAATGGTAAGCTTCTGAAGGAAATTAACCATACCATTATATCTTTGGTTCCGAAAGTGTCTAGCCCTTCTAAGATTAGTGATTAGAGGCCTATCTTTGGTTTCAAACATGTTTCTGAATTAAATCTTGGATTGAAGATCTTTCAAACACTTATGTTCTTCAAGATTGAATATCTTCTCAGTAATTCATCTACTTTGCTCTTCTTTGACTTTAGCAATATCAAAACATATTGAACCAATCTTGGACTAAAAGATGGTGCAATTTCCTTGGATGGAGGAATTATAAGAGGCAATGATGCTGTGTATCTTGGATGCTTGTTTCAACAAGTGAAATCATCTAACCAGCATGTCTTTGAAGTGAAATTGAAACTTTTCTTCTTTTGATCTAGATAGAACTTTCTCCTTTGGAATGTTCTTGTCATTTTCAACCTCCTCATCATCTTGTATGCTCTTGTCTTCTCCTTCCATTTATTGGATTATCTTCCTTTTTCTGGGCCATTATTTCCTCCCCTGAAGCAAATAACTTTTGTTTCCTCCCCTTGTTTGGAAGATCTCACTATGTACTTTTAAATCTTTCCTTATCATCTGATCCAGCATTTAGAACTTGTTGTCAGACAATGTTGTACATGAAGCCATCAATTCCTTAAGAGTTTAAGTTACTGCCCTCATCACTTCTAGGTGTGTTAACTCCTATGAGAGGTGAATCAGTGGACATTTCGATTTATGATCCATTAATGAATGGTTTTTGTGAATCCTTGAAAATCCTTTTAAGAAATCATTTGACGTAGTAGTATGTTCATGATTTTAGAATTGAAAAATCATACTACTTTCAACCATTTTGAAGAAATCAAGTGTATAACAGACACCTAATTAGCATTTCGGTTTAAAGCAACCTCTGGTTGTGTGAGAACCAATATTTTTCAGTTATAAATAACTGCCTGTGTAAAGATAAATCTATTCAAAAGATTTTCTTGACAGGGTTTCCAGCTCATAGTAATTGTTGCCTCTAACACAAGTGTTAAATTCACTTTTACTAGCTGTTCTTTCTATCAGATGTCCTCAGACTTGCACATTATACTTAAAAGTATAAAATGATAGAAAGTGAGTTGCATCAGTTACTATCTGATCAACTAAGTCATCAATTCAATGTGAAATATCATAACTAGATTTCAAGAAAGAAGTTTTAAGGAGCTTTAAAGTCCCAAACTCAGTCCATCATAAACCTATTATGGTCAGCAGCTAATATCTCAATTTTGCTGTTTCCATTTCACTTGAAAACATCCTTTGTGTTTACATATTCATACCTGAAATTGTTAGTCTAAAACCAAAAGAACAAAATACAAAGTACTTGTCTTGCATTAGTATAATCATAAGACCAACTATATGAATAACACAATTTACATTTGTACTAGCAGCACCTTGTGTGCTTAGCAGTACCTTATGATACATTAGCAGTACCTTATAAATCCAGAAGTATCTTATGATACATTAATTTACATAAACACATTATTTGAAAATTTTAAAGATTAAGCATTCCAATACTTGCTACCAAGTACTGAAACCTTGAAACATCAAAAGCTTTTGTTAGCAGATCTGCAAAATTATGTTCTGAAGCAATTTTAAGAACTTGAATTAATCTTTTCTCATTGCAGTCTCTTATAAAGTGATGTCTAATTTCAATGTGTTTTGTTTTAGAATGTTGTGCTGGATTTTTAATAATACAAATTGTACTACTATTATCAATATGAATAACAGTGTTTAAGAAATTGTACCCATAATCAAGGAGTTGGTTTTGAAGCCATAGAACTTGACTAGAGCAACTTGCAGCAGCTATGTATTCAGCTTCAGTTGTTGAATTTGCCACACTTGTTTGCTTCTTACACTGCCATGAGACAAATCTACATCCAAGGAATTGACATCCTCCAGTTTTTGACTTTCTGTCCAAGCTAGTACCAGCATAATCACTATCCGAATATGCTACCAAGTCAAAAGGAGATTCTCTAGAATACCATATACCCAACCTTGGTTGACCTTTAAGATATCTAAAAATTCTCTTGACTGCAGTTAAATGAGAAACCTTTGGAGTAACTTGAAATCTTGCACAAACACAAACAGGAAACATGATATCAGGTCTAGATGATGTAAGGTACATCAAAGAGCCTATCATAGATCTGTAATTGTGTACATCTACATTTTCTCCATCTTCATCTTTCAGAAGGTGCTTCTCAGAGTCCATTGGTGTGCTTGCTATTTTTGAATCAGCAAATTGAAATTTTCTAAGTATCTCTGCAACATATTTGTCTTGACTAATAAATATGCCTTCAAATGATTGCTTAACTTGCAAACCCAAAAAGAATGTAAGTTCTCCCATAGAACTCATCTGAAACTTATCTTTCATAAATTTCTCAAACTCTAAACACATATCTTTCCTAGTAGATCCAAAGATAATGTCATCCACATACACCTGCACTAACAGAAGATCCTTCTTGTGTTGTTTGATGAACAGTGTCTGATCAATCTTTCCTCTTTGAAATCCATTTTCTAATAAGTAGGAAGCTAGTGTTGCATACCAAGCTCTTGGTGCCTGATGAAGGCCATAGAGAGCTTTCACTACTCTGTACACTTTGTTTGGATGTAATGGGTCAATGAAGCCTGGAGGTTGTGAAACATACACCTCTTCTCCAATTTCACCATATAAAAATACACTTTTGACATCCATTTGGTAGACTGTGAAGCCTAAAAATGAAGCATAAGCTAGAAACAGCCTAATTGCCTCAATCCTTGCTACTGGAGCATAAACTTCATCATAATCTATCCCTTCTTCTTGTGTGTACCCTTCGGCTACTAATCTAGCCTTATTCTTGATCACTATTCCTGTTTCATCCCTTTTGTTTTTAAAAACCCATCTAGTGCCAATTACCTTCACACCTGTAGGTAAATCAACTAGCACCTAAACCTTTTGAATCTTGAACTGAAGAAGCTCTTCTTGCATAGCATCTAACCAGCTTGAATCATCTAGGGCTGTAAGAATTGTCTTTGGTTCAGCTTGTGAGAGAAAACATACAAACAAGCAAGAGTTTAAAAGCTCATGCTGTTTTGAAGCATAAAGGGCATCAAGAAGCCCTTGTTGGTCTGAAGACATCAATTGTTGTCTTGTCTTCACACCTGACTGTATATCTCCAATCACATGATCCAGGGAATGAACTTTGTGAATTCTTGATTGTGGTGTAGTAGGAACTTGATAATTTGATGGAAGATTGTTAAAATCCACCTCATTATCTGAGAATTCTGCTTCTTTTGTTTCTGAGGGGCCAGCAGCAAAGTCATTTGGCCGAACAGCAGAATCAGTAAGCTTATCAGCAGAGTCATCAGCAGAAACAGATATACTACCAGCAGCAACAGAAATACTACCAGCAGAAACACTTTGTTGTTCCTGAGTTCCATATTCTTTACATTCATCTTCAACACCTTCTTTAGCTTTACTAGAAGAAGATTCATCAGTTGTCAAAGTTGATTCCACAATTGAACTTGACCATATTGGCATTATCACATCATTTTGATCTTTCTCTAACTCTACCTCATTTGTTGTATAAGAACCTGCAAAATCATTAGTTTCTGCAACAAAAGGCACATAATTCATTGAATTGGTTAGATACTCTAGATCAAATAGCCATTTTGGTCCTTGACCTTCTACATTGGATTTGTTTTCTAACAACTCCACATGTAGATTTTCTTCTACTATTTCTTTTCTTGTGTTGTAAACTCTAAATGCTTTGCTATTAAGAGAATAACCAACAAAGAAACCTTCATCTGCCTTACCATCGAATTTTCCTAAATGGTCTAAGGTATTGAGAATAGTCACATGACATCCAAAAGGTCTAAGAAATCCTATTGCAGGAGTTCTACCATTAAAAAGTTCATATGATGTCTTATTGAGAGGCTGCACAACTAAAACTCTATTTTGAACATAGCAAGCAGTGTTGACTGCCTCTGCCCAAAAATTTATTGGTAGCTTAGAATCAGCTAACATTGTTCTAGCAGCTTCAATTAGTGTTCTATTCTTTCTTTCAGCTACACCATTCTGTTGTGGTGTTCTAGCAACACTAAATTCTCTCTTAATACCTTTTTCTTTGCAGAAGTCATCCATAACTCTATTCTTAAACTCTGTCCCATTATCACATCTAATGACTTTCACTTTCTTGCTTACTTGGTTTTCTATCTGTGTAATGAAGTCCTTAAGGATACTTGATGTCTCATCCTTAGTGGCTAAAAAGAAAACCCATGTAAATCTACTATAGTCATTAGTAATAACTAGACAATATCTCTTATGCATTATGCTCATTACTGAAACAGGTCCAAATAAGTCCATATGTAGCATAAACAAAGACTGATTGATAGAGTTAAAAATCTTGGGCTTACAAGTGGCTTTGTGTTGTTTGCCTTTTAGACAAGCAATGCATGTTTGATCATTTTCAAATCTTTTGTGAGGTAAACCTCTTACCAAACCATTCTTAACAATTTTATTTATGGTTTTGAAGTTAATATGACCAAGCCTTCTATGCCATTTCATTGATTCATCCAATGTGGCCTTTGTAACAAGACAAGTTAAATTCTTTTTAGGAATAATATTCTTCATGTCTACACTGTACATATTGCCTTTTCTAGGAATTCTAAGAAGTACTTGACTTTCATCAGGCATCTTAAAATCAGGAGAAAGTACAAGACATTCAGTCTCACAGAAAAGAACATTATTCTTTTTGTCACACATTTGTGAAACACTAAAAAGATTATAATTTAGCTCTTTTACATAGTACACATCTTCAAAATCTAAATTTCCGGTTTTGATTGTACCTTTACCAGAAATTTTGCCACGAACACCCCCTCCAAAGGTAACATATCCTCCATTGAAAGCTTCAAAATCTGAGAGATAAGACATGTTGCCTATCATGTGCCTTGAACATCCACTATCTGAGTATCCTTGATCCTCTTCCTGATCATTTGAATGTTCCTGCACACAAATAAGAATGTTAGTTTCTTTTGGGGATCCAAGCCATTACTGACTTGGATCTGCCTCTTGCATCAATGTAATTGAATCTTTTGAGGATAGTTGATGCAACATTGGATTTGAGAATCCCACATGCTAAGGCCTTAACAGCATTTGCCCTATTTCCCTTAGCAGCAGAATGAACCATATACTTAGCAGCAGAATCTGCTAACTTTGTAGTTCTACCCTTTGGTTTCCAAATTTGTTTATGGACCACTGCCTTTGTTTGAATGGGCCTTAGAACAGTTGTAGGTGCATGTTTGAAAAATGATTTTGCACCCTTAGCTGTTGATTTTGGGTTAATAGTCATAAATGGTCGAGCAGCAGGAACAAATTTTCTAGCAGCAGGATCATTTGGTCTATCAGCAGGATCAGATTTTGAGATAGACTTGCTTTTGACTACTCTGGGGTTTGATTTCTTAGAACTAGAGTGAAAGTGAGATTTAAGTGTTTGCCTTTTATGGTTCACTCTATGGTTTTCATACCCAGATACCCATTGGTTGCAGAAAGCTGCAAGATGGTCAAAACTACCACATGTGTAACAAGCTTTATCATAAAAAGCAAAGTCATCACCTAATTGGTTAGACTTGAGGTTGTTCCAATTCCTTTGGTTACCTCTGGGCTTGTTGGTGGTTCTATATTGCTCACAATATCTAACTGGTTGCCTAACATGCTTAATGTTTGATTTAGGCCTATCAGTATTGTGTTTGACTACCTTAGGAACACTTGTTCCTACTTTCTTAACCACTTCAGGTTTACCACTTGCTAGGATCCTGGACACACGATTAAGGTGGTTAAACCTTGTAACTTTGTGTGTATGATATGTTGTGTTAAAATGATTAAGTGCGCGAAATTCACTCAACCAAACTTAGAAGGTTGTGTATGTTATGGAAATGGAATTGTTATGTTTGTTAGTTAGCAATGAACACATAAAGATTATCACCAAACGATTCAATATTATTAAAGATAATAATACGAGTGATCTTGAACTATCACTAGGGTTACAACCTTGAATCTTATGTTTTTATCACTTGTGATATATTTTGTGTTTGTTCTAACATATGCATGTTCTAACTTCTATGTTCTAACGTACTACACTAATATCACAACTAAGATCTCTTTTATAGTCAAAAGATCTTTACAAATTGCTTAAAGTCTTAGCCGACTTACTTTGTTAACTTATCCTTTTGAGTGTCAGTACATCAGATACAACATGTATCTATGTATACAACTTGTTAACTAAGCACATGGAGTAAGATATTATCTACCGTATATTGTTGACCAAAATACAATAAATATCTTTTCGATCTTATCCAACCATCAGCAGAGTGTTCACTATCAGCAGGAACGAGTTATCGCTATCAGCAGGAACCATCAGCAGAATGCTAAGCCTATCAGCAGAGTCATTTATCACTATCAGCAGAGTGAAATGTTCTATCAGCAGAATCAACATTATCAGCAGAAACCATTTTGCACTAGCAGCAGAATTACACTTAGAGTATTTCTTGGATTAAAACCCGATATTAGACATCTTGAATATTTAATTCCCAATAATTTGTGGCCCCCTACCAGGTAGATCATCGAGGTTATCGAAAAATACAAGAATGGGATGAAATGACACGATTAGTGGCCCCCTATCAGGTAGATTATCGAGATTATCGACATCTACAAGAATGGGATGAAACGACACGATTGGTGGCCCCCTACTAGGTAGATTATCGAGATTATCGACATCTACGAGAACGGGATGAAACGACACGATTGGTGGCCCCCTACCAGGTATATTATTGAGATTATTGACATCTACAAGAATGGGATGAAACAACACGATTGGTTTCCCCCTACCAGGTAGATTATCGATATTATCGACATCTACGAGAATGGGATGAAAACCTATAGTTGTATAATAACGTAAACCACGATGCAACGGACTTGATCAAATTACGATTCAACGGACTTAGTACAATTACGATTCAAAAAACTTGATACAATTACGAAATAACGGACTTAGTACAATCGTGAACTAAGCAGAAACTAGAAACCAGAAACTAGAAAACTTAAGACTTCGGTACTAGTAACCTAGAGCAACGAAAGCACTATCTATATGTGGTAATTGTAATTATGGGTAAAGGGTCTTCCACCCGGTAAAATGCATTACACCAAAAAAATGTTGAAGTACAAATGATGGGGGTGAATCCCCCAACTCTGCCCGATCAGGGCAAAACAAATGCACCACGTGTGCAAAAAACCAACACTAACAAGCTAAGCAAAGCTAACAAACAAGAAACACAAAAGAAATGTTTATCACATGCCATAAACATCAACAACTAAGATTACTCCCTTTCACCCAAAACTTAAAAAAAAAAATAAAAAAAAAAATCAACAACCAACTATTTCTTTTTGCATCCCTACACCTCGAAATCTCTTGAAGAACCACTATTGATTTTGGATCTGGATGAGTAATTAGCAATATCATCATAGTTCTCATAGACTTCATCATCACTATCAGTTACCACATCCACAAAAGGATCACTACCCTTATTTGTACTCTTATCCACTTCCCTTTGAACCGTGTATCGAGGCCTTATCCTGCACATTAGATTCTGCAAAAACATTATCTTCATTCATAAGAGCATCAAACAAGTTCTTCAAAGAGACATCATCATTAGGAACTGATTTCCCATCCATCTTACTGCTCCTAGCTTGCGGTTTAGAATTTACCCCTCCATTAAACGGATTGTCACACCTAATGGTAGATTGAGATGTAGAAGCCTTTTCTGGCTTGCTAATAGGTCTATAATAATAGTTAGGCTTAGGTTTATTTAATCGAATACCTCCAATAGGGCGAAATGAAAGTTTAGTCTGTTGTTTTCCTTTACCATTTTTACGATCGACTTCAATAAAACCATCATCATTATCGGGAGATGAAGTAGCATTCGTGTAAGTCTTTGGACAATGATCATCTGTGTGGCCAAAAGTATTGCACATCGAACACCGGGGAGGTTGCCACTCATACTCAATTTTAATGGTTTCCAACGAGTGGCCTGACTTATTAAGAAATGAAATCGCGACAACTAAAGAATGCATTAAGACCGTAGCCGATGACACCTTAATAAGAGCTCTCGCATAACCAATTTGTCCCCAAGATTTAAGGCACATATCACTCGTGTAAGAATCAAGCATAATAGGCTGACCTATCATAGTGGCAATAAGGCTTAAGCCCACTTTAGTATAAGCTGCAACTGGAATATTATGTAATTTAACCCACAAAGGTGAAGCTGTAATCCTTTTAATCGTTTTCGGGTTTACTACGATCGACCTTCTTGTCGGTTTTTTGTTTATGATCGCATCCATCATCCTTTTACTGGAAGTCGGTTTGGCAATCTTATTTAATCTAACGATTGTAGGGTTGATTAAAGTCGACTTATCTTCATTCTTGGGTGGCGACTATATTGCTTGGTACTGGTCTTTAATTAACAGCCCTATATTAGGGTTTATTTCATTCACGTATTGCAAGTAACTTCTGTTTGGTAAGTAACCGTGCTAGGGTTTTGTTGCTGATCGTCCTTTATGGTCTAATTGGGTTTCGAGAGATGGAAACAGGTTCTTTGTTGGATAGGAAGACATCAAAAGCTTCTGGGTTGGCTGCTAAAATCACCAACATTGATGGTAAGGTTGTTGAGAAAGATGGGCAGCCATTGAAGTCGATTTTGAAGACGGGTAAGGCTAGGATTCCAAGTAATGTAGACTCGATTTCTGGATCTTACCAGGCTGTTCATGATGGTGAAAAGTCGAAGGCTCCTAAACATAGTGAAACTGGTGCTACGACTTCACATGATGAAACTGGTGCTAGGACTTCACATGCTACGAATTTACATGTTTCTGTAGATGATGTGGTTACTACTATGGAGTCTAATAAGGTAAGTGTGGAGGGGTTTACGAAGGGGAGTGCAGGTGCTGCTGCTAAAGTTGTTATTCCAATTGAAGTGGTTGATGATATGTGCACGAAATTCGCTAACACTCTTTATGGCTATTTCATTGGGCAACGTCATGCGTTTCCGTTAGTGGCAGATTATGTCAAGCATGCTTGGGCTATGTTTGGGTTTGAACATGTTATATTGAGGCATGGTTTCTTCCTTTTCAAATTCTCATCACTTGACGGTATGACTAAGGTTCTTTCTGGGGGTTTGGGTGCGTATCCATAATGTACCTTCAGTTGTTTATTCTAAAGTTGGTATAAGTTTGATTGCAAAACAATTGGGGCAGATTATTAGGTTTGATGAAGGTACTAGTGCTATGTGCATTAATCCATGGGGTCGTTATTCATATGCATGGGTGCTCATTGAATTATCTGCTAATATGGATGTTTTGGAATCAATTGATGTTGATATACCCTTGCCTAAAGGTAAGGGTCATTATACGGAGGTTCTTGAAGTCGAGTATGAATGGTGGCCGGCCTTGGTGTTCTAAGTGTATTACTTTCAATCATGATGATCATTCTTGTCCCCTTAGACATACGCATGGTACTAGTAATTCAGACATGAATAATAAGGATATTGGTGACAATCGGGATGTTCACTCAAACAAGGTTGGTAATACGGGTGGTAAAAATACTCTTGGGTCTCGGTTTGTTAATACTAAGCTCAAATTCATGTTTAAACCTGTTTCTAAACCGGCTACCAAGAAGAAGAACAATGTTGCTTAATGTGATTTGGGGGCTGATTCTAAAAACCAGCCTACTAATAAGGGTTCTACTTCTGTTGGTGCATCTTCAGGTGCGGTTGAGGTTGATATTGGTTCGTTTAGGGCTGAAGAGAAGGTATCGACTCCTCATGAGCTACCTAAACCGGGGGACACTAATCCCTGTTCTATGGGTGATGTGGAAACCGTTGGTGGGGGGGTACCACTTCTTTTGTCTCGTTGGATGGTGGTAAGGAGACAGTGAAGCCGGATAAAAGTGATAAGGGAAGTTTATGGGAGCAATTCTCTAGGACACATGTTGCTTCTACAAGTGATGTGATATCATCTTTAGCATGCTTACAAGACTCGGATGATGATGAGGTTTTAATGCCAGATGTTTCACCGGGTGCTGATAAACCTAGTTCCTCTACTGATCCGTCTATTTCTGCTACTAAACGAGTGAACCCATTTTCTAAGGTGGGAGATATTGTAGATTCGGATAGTGATGAGGAGGTTATGAACACTTTTGATGAGTCTGTCAACTTATTTGGAGGTGGGAATGACCTTGAGTATGATTTTGAGTCTTATGATAGCTATGAGTTTCAGGCATATGGTCGTGATATCCGCTTGAAGGGTCGTCATAGGTAGTATGTTTTATTTTGTTTGTTATAAGAATGGCATGTCATTCTTATATAGTGGTTTGCTTTGTTGAATTTTTTCATGTAAGTTCCTATGTAACGGGCTGAGATATGGGATGTCACTCATATCCTTTGTATTTAAACGTTTTTTTGGTTAATCTACTTACCAGGGTGAAGGATTACTCCCCTTTACCCAAAAAAAGGTGCAGCCGTAATCTCATCCTTCTTAAGAATAGTGTTAATGTCCCATGTGTTCAAAATAATATGAATCGTACGAATAATCCACGGGCCATCCTCAAGGACCTGTTCCATTCCTTTTCTAGTGGAGAATTTAAAGAAGAAAAATTCGTTTTTCAACATAACCTTTTCAATACCATATTTAGCCAAAGTATTCTTAACATAGTTCTCAACTAGAGGAAAGGCAAGTCTTTTTCCAATAAAATAACCATATAACGTATTAGCAAACCGATTATTAACCTCCTCAAACGATGCAAGAGGAATAGCCAACTCCGCATGTTCAACTGATTCATTAGTAGTTAACGAACCGAAATTTACCTTTTTCTTTAATGGAGCATCATTAACAATTGAAGCATACGAATTAGTAGTACCATTTGCAGCCCTAGACTTGTTAACTACCCCATCCTGTGTACCCAAACCTGGTGCAATACCACCAGCAGGTATTGCGCCTGTTTTACCATTTGGATCAATAACATCAGTAGCACCATTAACATCTGAGACCGAATCTATTTTAACATGTACCTCATCATCAGCGGGCTTTTCATCTTCATTAGGATCAAATGCAACCTCATTAACCTGTGAATTTGTGTGTGAGGGGTGTTCAAAAATATTCAAAATACATTCACCAAACGCATCCGTTTGAACTTGTGTTTTAGTTGGTTCAACAACATTCCTAACATGACTCGAATCAACAACAGGAGTTGTACTCGTCGCATGTGGAATCTGCTCCACATGTTCTTCATTGTTCCTATCGTTAACCAGCAAATCAGAAACTATGGTCGTACAATCATTAAGCTGCTGGTCGTGACCTTTTCCAGCATTAAAACGTGGGTCACGTTTGGGTTTAACAGGAACATTAGTATTCCTACCCAATTTCCCATCCATATTCTACAAACGTGCACCCACGATAAGCATCAATTAAGCAGTCTTCTCTCCCAAACCCTCCATCAATCCAAAAACCAATCAATCAACACCAGCGAATGGCAAAAACCACGCAGTAGCAAGCATACACAATAATCAAATAAAGATAAAACCTTAACAAAAATTAAGGTTTCGTTAGCAATCAGATCCAAACCCTAGCCGTCTTTCATGGAATAAAAAAAAGCGACCCTAAAAAACCCTAAAAAGCTCACAACCGCCAAACCCTAACAACGATCAACCCCAATGAGAAACAAATGAATACTAGACTCCACACAATAGTTATCATATTTTAATCACATTTTATTCTCCCCCTCAAAAATAGCATATCGATGTTGTTTTTCAAAAACATTTTGATTAAAATATGCTTTTTGAGGTTTACGAGAAGAATTTAACAAGAACTTTTCATTATAAACAAATATTGTTTCAAGTACCCCCCCTTCAATAAGTGAAATAACTTTTTAAGGTTTTTGATTATTAGAGGGAATACTTGTTCTTTTGAGCAGAATTATGAAAAGACTTAAAATTTGATTAATTCTACTCAAAGGTAAGAAGCTTTCGCTCCTTATATTAGGATTGAGGCACTAAGGCGTTCCTCAGGGTCCTTTCTTTACAAAGAACGGGTTGTGAACTGTTATGTGTGCACAAGCCATTGTTTTAATACAAAATTTGTTTTCTTTTAACAAAATACTCCCTGTCAAATAATGAAGTTTATTCGAGAGATAGTCTTCTTGAGCAGAATTATAAATCGTATTTTTTTTAAAAATTACTTTGGAAAATTCGTGAGATGATTCTGTTCAAGGTTGTAGAAAACATAATCAAGTATTATACAACAAAGAATGCTTGAATATCATATTAGACAACAACCTCGGGAACCCATTTAAGCACGGCGCCAACTGGTTTACCAAAATTTGAAATCCATTTGTAGGTTGTGTCAATACGATTAAAAGATGTTGAATTCCAACGAGGACTGAAAACCATTGTTTCATTTTGAAATGACACTCGTGGAATCAATGGAAATTCAAAACTCTTTTTCTGTTGAAAGTTGTTTGAGAAACCCGGTGTCTCTCTTTGAGTTTTAAAATATGAAGAAGAAGATTTCCATCTATAGATGAACCTCATGGGTTTTTTTTGAAGAGTTGTTTTTGTGATAAATGAAAATCTTCCGGTATTAGGGATGTTCAAAGCAGAGTCATTCTTATATTGCAGCCAAAGCATTACAGATTTTAAAAATTTGAAAGGTTTTGAACGAATTTGCTTTGGTCTCCACACTTGCTTTACTACAAAACGAGAGTGTGGAGTCTGAAAAACTTGTTTCTCATCATTTGATTCCTTTTTCAAGTTTGGCCGTTTGACACATTTAGCCCGTTGACCTCTTCTCATTAGTTAATTATATACTTTGAAAAACACACTCACGAGAGATTGGTGCAGCAGAGATCATGGGCATCACAAGTTTTCAATGATTTGAAAATATGCAACTAGATGAACGAACTAGTTTTGTAACAGTTGACCATTTTTCACCCCCTCAAAATATGTTCCATAAGAAACATTTTGACAATTGTTGAAATTTTGACGAAACATATTTTGACTTTAAATGGGATGACATGTACTTGCACACAGAAAATGCATCAGGCACAAACAAGCATACAGATGAATAAAAAAACTCATTCTAAATCTTCCTAAGTGCTCAGAATTCTCAAATTAACACACAAGATCACAGATTAATTCATTCTGGTTATGATATGAGACTTTGCACGCATGTTAACATCATAATGCCTGAATATTATACAAAAAAATGCCCTAGTAGTAGCAACAAATACATCGACATCTTAAACCCTAAATCACTTGATTTCAAACCTATGTTGTTTCTAATCGTGCAAACACCCAATCGAGCATTCTTTAGTGTTCTCTAAAGCTATATGAACTAATTAATTAGACTAAAACACATCAAAAAGAAATGCCCCAATCGATAATTACATAAGACCTAGTTTTTTATTATGCCTTTTTTACCCTTGAAATTATTTGAAACATTTAGGGAACGATTAGACAACAACCATGAAGAAAAATAGAAACTCACAATCGTGAAGAAAATCGAGGATAAAAAATCGTTAGTTTGAATCGTTGAGGTTTTTGATTTTTTGTGATACTTTTGAGAACATTTTTTGAAACATTGATTTGTGTCACTAAGTGTAGAGAAAAGTTTGACTGTTTGACACTTGCAGTCCCTGAGCCCGTTTTATTTTCCGTGCAAGGTCCTTTTTACCTAAGTTTAAGAATTTTGTGTACTTTACTCATTAAAGGTTAGCTACTTTTCCATTTGAAGTCTGAACGTGGTTAACTTGGGATTATTGCAGAAAAATTTCTTTTCTCCCCCTCGAATTAGCATTTATTTTGTTGATATAAATAATGCCTAAACACGTTATTAATATTTTTCGATATCTCTACGTTTTGATAATCACAAAATGTAAAATCATTAATCGGAAAATTATGACGTAAATAAGTATTTAGTTGTAAATATCTATTTCTACAACTCAAATCACTTAAGGTATGAATGAACTAATTCTTAATGCATTATATGATCAAAGGAACATTTTCTTAATAACTAGATTTTTTATAAAACATCAAAAACATTTTATATATTTTTGAAAAACATTTTTGGTATTAAATAAAAATGTTTAATCTTTTATAAAAATATGAATTCAAATTTTTAACCAAAATCAGTTAAAATGTTCCAGAAAAACCTTCCCCACAAAAGGACAAAATTGGCCAACGTTCAGTAGGGGCGGCCCCCTTAATTTTGCTAGGCGGCCCCCTTAATAATTAAGGGGACCGCCCCCGCTCCAGTAGGCCTCCAGCTGTCCAGTTTTTCTCCTATAAATACCAGCCTTCTCCTGGATTTTTACTCACCTTTTGCACCCCAAAACTTTCTATTTTAAATCTTGTAAATACTCTCTAAAATCCTTTGATCATATAATTTTAAGCTTTGGTTTCTAAGTGATCCAAGCTTCCTTCTTTCAAGTGCAAAAGAAGAATACTTCTATCAATCAAGATTAGAAGTATTACAACTTAGTATCATCTTGTTACTTAAGTTGTTAGTTTAACAAAGTTTGTAAATCATTCATTCATTTGTGTGTAAGGTGTGTATAGTAGATTAGTGTTGTATGTAAGTAGTGAAGAAGTTGTATAAGTAGTTGTGGTATAGAAGTTGTGAAGACATAGTGTAGAAGTTGTGAAGCCGCGGAGTAGAAGTCGTGAACCCGTTGTGTAGAAGTTGTGAAGCCGTAGCTTTGAAGTCATGAAGTCCTAGTGTAGAAGTTGTGAAGCCGTGGAGTAGAAGTCGTGAACCCGCTGTGTAGAAGTTGTGAAGCCGTAGCTTTGAAGTCGTGAAGTCCTAGTGTTGAAGTTGTGAAGCCGTAGCTTTGAAGTCGTGAAGTCCTAGTGTTGAAGTCGTGAAGCCGTAGCATAGAGGTTGTGTAGCGGTCGTGTTGAAGCCTTGAAGTCCTAATCGCGAAGTCCTAGTGTTGAAGTCGTGAAGCCGTAGCATAGAGGTTGTGTAGCGGTCGTGTTGAAGTCGTGAAGTCTTAGTCGTGAAGACATAGTGTTGAAGTCGTGAAGCCATAGCATAGAGGTTGTGTAGCGGTCGTGTTGAAGTCGGGAAGAAGTCGTGAAGCAGTCATGAAGCCGTTGTGAAGTAGTCGTGAAGAATTCGTGAAGAAGTTGTGTTGTGAAGTTGTGAGATTGGTTCTAGCTACGATTAGAACTCGACATTTAGCTTTGTGTCGTTAAGCCGGTGTAAGCCAAAGTCGTGTAAGGTTTTCTCCGCCATAAGGGAGCTTATTGAAGTTGTGAAGAAAACTCTCGAGCTCGGTGCTCGGGGAGTGGAGTAGGGCAAGGAAGGTGTCCTTGTAGCTGAACCACTATAAATCTCTCGTGTCTCGGTTAGATCTATCCATACCTTATTTACTTCTTTACTTACATCGTCATTATATTCATACACATAGGATTATATAACTGCTAGTATTTATTAGAGATCGACTTCATATAAAGATCAATTTGAAAATCCATTCAAGAAACCAAAACATTTACAATCAATTTAAAATAATACATATATAACTAATAATAAGATTTAAGTTTTAACAAACTTGAATCTAAGTCTTTAAAAGTAAACAAAGGTTTTATAATAAATTAAAAAGACGTAAAACTTTTCAACCCCCCCCCCTTCTAGTTTTCCACAATTGGTATCAGGAGCCACGTCAATCAAGATCTTTAAAATATACTGTATTTTAAAACTTGAAACGATCTATGGAATCCGAAAAATATTTAGAAGGGGAATTGATGCAAACACCACCACTATTTGAAAACCATACTTTTCTTGAATGGAAAAATAAATTTGAAAATTATGTGAAATCTATTGATCTAGATCTTTGGCATGTCATTTCAATTGGTGATTTTCAACCAACAAAAACGATTTTTGAAAGTCAAACAAAAACGGATTTTGAAACTCAAAATGATTATTTAAAAATAAATAATAACAAAAATAATGAAGCTAAAATAATTATTTACAAAACTTTGCCGAAAGTTGAATATGAAAGAATATCTTTCTGTAAAACGGCAAATGATATTTGGAAAAATCTCTTAAACTTTCATTAAGAAAAATGTCAAGCCAAAGATGAGCATTTTGATCTTGTACATGAATTAGTCATTTTAGAAAATTTAATAGATAAACATTTAGATAAAATAGATACATGTGCTACTAGTTCAAATGTTGTTAATGAAGGTATTAACGACGAAGACTACATCAATCAACTCCAAAGTAAACTCAACCCAATATCATGGAGTGACACAGACGAAGGAGAAAATCATCATCCGGTATGTGACGAATGCTGTAAAACCCCAAAAATAACGTAATCTGAAATGACCAAAATACCCTCTAATTTTGAAATTTTAAGAATTTATAAAATCATATGAGTAACATTATTTGAGCTTAACCGAAAGTAATTAAAATCCTATGTACCTAATTAAATTAAGCTAACAAACTATACTTTACAAATTAAGAGATCACAACACAATGTTCTCTAATTTTTGTTCAAATTTAAACGACATATATATGTTATTAAGACCAAAGTTTCGGCCCAAGTAATAAGAGAAAATCATGCATTAAGATGAATGACATCAAGCCCATAAGAAATTGATCCATTCCTTGTTTGGCCCAATCAAATACACGGTTCTATTCCAAACCCTTTATACCGAAAATATTTTTTTACATTTGAAAACCCTAAAACTAAACACAAGAAGTCACGGCTGCCTTCCTCTTTTTTTTTTCCTGTTCGATCCAAATCACAGCAGCAAATAGGAGTTTTATAGCCACTTTTTGGTGGTTCTATCATGGTGCTACAGCGGGTTGTGGTAATGCTTTGATCGTGGGTTTTAAAGTCCATTCGAAGGGAGTGATTGGCTAAGTGTGTGGCTGGGAATTTTCTGTGGTGATCAAATCCTTGTTTCTTCTCTTTTGATCACGTTACAAGGGTACTATATCTCTCCTTGTTCAATACATTCTTCTCTTGTTCGACTCTTGTTGTTTGAATTGGTTTGTTTGTCTTATCGAATTCTTAATCACATAAAATGATAGATTGAACACATAAAATCACAACTATGAAACCCTAAGCTGAATTGACCTACTGTTGTAATTGGATTCGAATCTATATGTAAATGATAAGGACACATATAAATCGACCTAAGGCTGTTTTAATGTTATACATAATTGCTTTGCATCAAGAACTAATCATCGGAATAGTAAAACCCTAAGTTATACATGATTCTGTGAAGAACTGCTTCTGAGCTGGATTTTTATTCGACTTTAACCGGCTATAACTAAATGATGGAATCGAATTTTTGGGTGTTTTAAGAGTCTAAAACTAAGTTCAATGAAATGGCTACCTGGGAAAATTTAGTTTGTAATTTTTAGAGGCCTGGAAGGTTACTTTTTGATTTTTAGAAAATTATGTGTCTGATCGGATTTGTGAGTCTGGAAAATTAGTCCGGGTTTATGATTTTTAATTTTCAAACCGTGTCGAGTTAGAAGGTTTCCTTTGAACTGGGTAATATTTAGGATGTCTATTACTTTCTGGAATTTTTTAGATTTTTTTGAATTTTTCTTAAAAGGTTTTTAATTAACAACTTTTCGTATAGTAAAATTACTCAGAAATCTGGACAAGTTGGTTTAAGTGAATTTTAATCCATAGCTATGCTACTTAATAAAATCTGGAAAAATTAGATAAAATACTTAAGACATTTGAGCATCTCTGGAAATTTTTTGGAATTTTATTACTCAGTTCTTATACGGTTTACAATTTATAGAAAACTTAACAAATTCGTATATGAAACTGTGAGAAATTCTAAAAGGTTAAAAGGAAATTAAAAGGTGTTTTGTGTTTATTTTATAAACTAAAGGGTTTAAATTGTTATTTGCTAAAACTAATGGACCTAACTTGTGAACACCTGTAACTTTATAGTAATTACACTTTACACCCTAAAGTTATGAGAATTTCATATTGAACCCTAAACTTATGATAATTACCTCATGAACCCTAAATCATGGAAACATATGTTATGAACCCTAAATTTTTGTAAAAGACATCATGAACCCTAAACTAAGAATATAATCACCCTTAATAATTTAATTTGACATACGATAATGTTAATAACCAAAGTTACCTCAAATGGAATGAGAACTAAAATGAAACCTTACGATCATATGAAACTTATAAGAGAACTTATGCATATTTGTAGATCGGGTGAAGAGGGAGTGATCATCCATCTCTATTTCTGTCATTGCTTTGATTTTGGTGTGCTTTTGTCGAGGTACGGATATTCTGTCTTACTCTAAGACACTTTGCTTCGTACATATATGCTTTCCCTTTTCACTAGGGATACTTCTTATGATCCGATGACTGCTATGATTCCCTTTTGTTTGATTCTTGGCTCTCATTGTATGACTGCCAATCCTATATGATTCATTCTGACATTTAATTTAAATGTCTCTGCTATGATATGATTATTTGTTTGCCATGCTTTGTTGAGATACACTTTCGTTTCTCTTGCTATGCTTTGATTATGATTATGTATGCTATGATAGATCCGTGCCTGAGCTTAACTAGTTCTGGAGGTACCAGGACCATGTCTAGGATGGCACCCTAGGCATGACACTCCCGTAGAGGTGTGATAGATCTACGGTGTTCCCCCTTATGTGTATGTATTATTTGTGATCACTATTGGCCATTTATGCGTGTGTGTGACCAGTCTAGTACTGGCATACATACTTTTGATGGGAGCGTATGGATGCATCCTAGGATTTATGTGTATTTATGATTATGGTGACCAGGTGGTATGTGCCTTACACTCCTTCTCACACTTTTGGTACTTAGAGGTCTCCCCTCTTCGTGCACTTTTATGATATGATATGATATGATTTGACGGATTTTTGTATGGAGTTCTTATGGCACATCCTTATATGACATTTTCTTTATTTCCATTTCGTTCTTATATTCAGTTCTTATTCAGTTCTCATGCACTCTTATCTTTTGATATGCTTTGATTCGTATGACTTATGATTATGCTTTCGTATCTTTCTTTCCTTCGTTGCTTATGCTTATTTACCCTTATGATTTGTTATTCGTATATATCCGTTCACTGGGCTTTTTAAGCTCAGCCGCATTTTCTTTTCCTGCGGCAGGTTTTAGTAGGAAGCTGGGTATGAGTGGAGAGTGTCTTTGACTTAGAAGCCATTCCGGATTAGAGATGATTAGAAGAGACGATATTTAGACTTAGTAATTATTGTAATTCATTTGTAACCTTGTAGTATCAGATTTTCTCTTTGTAACCTTTGAAATTCATTTTGTATTATTTAGTCATATGCTTTTGTTTGCTTTGATACGTCACCATAATGTAATACTTCTACCCTTACCGGGTTGGGGTGTTACAATTATGGTATCAGAGCGACAGGCTGCGACTTGTAATGCATTTACCCTTGACCTGTGAAGTTTGGACCACTAAGTTTCCACTGTAGGCGCTCACAAGACAACCTTTGAGAAATTTCTGTAGGATCTCTCATAGGAACATAACTTATAACCGGTGAGGAATGGGTAGACTAGGACATCTATGTAAGTAGCATTGCTTCCGCATCACTCTGATTCGTGCCTTTGCCTTAGCTATGCCTTATAAGAACATTTGTTTCAGAAACTATAAAGTTTTTCAACTTGAGCTTAGTAACCAAGTAAGTTTGGAAATCCTCGAGAACCGCAAATACCTTACACCATTTAGGTTTCACTTCCTGATTTTGACCTCCAACTCCGAGTTGTTTTGATAAACAGTTTGATACCTTTCCGACCATCCCGAAGGTCATTCAACCGTCATGTGTTTGACACATTCTGTGAATTCGTTACTTATGCTGGATATGGAATGTATCATCTGATACTATTTGAATCTGCATAATCCATTGCTAAACCTATGAGAACTCTGATAATTTTTAACCACGGATATAGGAAGATTTGTTTCCTCCCTTAGTATGACCTGTGAGGATATTGGGTGGACATTAGGCTTCTCGTTGACGCGATCTTCTCCTTCGTATTTTGGTCCTAACGTTTGATTTGTCTTCATTGTTCGTTTTGATCCCTATGTTCGGTTTCGTCTGAGCAGAAGAAGTTGTGGGACCAGGTTCCATCTCCTCTATGTGTGGACGGTAAGAAGTTTCATCTGGGTGATCGTGTTATAAGATGTTGGATGCCGATTTCAGTTGTAGTGTGATTGGACGTCGGACGAAAGAGTGTCCGAAGTGAATGGTAACAACCATAAGAATGAGAATGATTGATAGCAATCTGCCGAGGGTCGAGTGTTCGCTCTGACCAGGGACCAGGCTGCTGACCCATCAAGTACCGTTTCGGTTATTCCTTACTTATGCGATCGTGTTGTGTGGTTTTACTTGATACGGGGACGACATATCTTGTGGTGTCTCTTGCTTTTACTACGCACATTAAGTCCCCTCTGCATTATTGAATTGCTATTCCTAATTCTATCTCTATGAGAGTCTTGTGACTATCCATCACGAGTGTAGATTATCCTGTTCAGTTGAGGATGTTTGAAGATCAATTTCGTTCTGCTAATCTGATTTCCTTGGGAATGTCGATTTATTTTCATTCTGGTCACATAATTGTTGACTAAGCATTGAGATGCTAACAATAATTATGATTTTGTCACCTCTGACGACTTATGAAACTCAAATTACGTGCCCAGGTTTCTGACCTGGCATACTATGATGATCACTTTGCTTTGAAATTCCGTATTTTAATCCCTCGCGTTTGTGAAGATATTCCGTTTGATGTAACTCGCTCGAGAGTTTTCAACGATGAATTTCGTGATGTATTCTTTGATGGACTACCAAGATTTCCCCTCGAATGTATTTGTTTTGATCCGTTTATTAGAATGTGTTTTGTCCCGACTTGAGGTAGACTGTGATTGCAATAAAGGCATGTGTATATGATGCAAGTATTATGACGTCTGGCCAGCGTGATAATAGTTACATCATATACCTTGAATTTATTGGAGTCACAGAATGTCTTGAGGAGTGCCTGAGATCAGTGTGCTGTTTGAATCAGAACTCTATTCATATGTAAGCGACGTTTTGCCCATTTCCGAAATCCCTTACGAACGACATACGTTGAATGGAGAGTATCGAACGACCTACTTCTAGGAAGTGGTTTATCCGTCTGTGCGCGTCTCTGTGTTGTGTTTCAGTTTGGTTATGAAGAAGAATGATGGTGGTATGAGGTTGTTCTTGGAATACTGGAATCTTAGTAGTATGGTGATTAGGACTGATACCGTTATCGACGATTTATCTAATCAACTTCAGGGTGAAGTTTTCTCTATGATCGATTTGTAATCTGATTATGTCCATTTTAATGTGAAGGATCAAGATGTTCCTAGCATTGATTTGTATCCGTTATAATCTCTATGAGCATTGTGATGCCAATTGTATTGGCTACTGCTCAGACTATTCTTGTGAACTTGATGAATCGTGTATTTCATGAATGCTTGGACAATTGTCATAGTATGACGATTTAGTATATTCAGGGACGAAAGAGAAACACGAGAATCATCCTTGTATTTTGGTGTTGAAAATTTCTACGTCAAAAGAACTCGATGTGAGTTTCTCGAAGAGTATAATTTGGTAGAGATGAAGAATAAGTTGGAGAACTTTTGGAAAGTTAAGAGAGATATTTTTTCCTACTTGAGAAGAAGGTCAGCTATGTCCTTAGGTTATCACTACTAGAAAAAATGCCTTTAATGACACGCATTGCGTGTCATAAAAGGGGTCAGATGACACGCTTTTTGGTGTCATTAATCGACCCGTCATAAAGCTTTATGACACGCATTTCGCGCGTCATGAATTTATGACACGCTATTATGACACCTTTTTTGCGTGTCATGGTTCATATTTAAAAAAAAAAAAAAATTATAAAATTACTAATATCCACACATTAAATGTCACAATGTTGAAACAAATGTTTGGTGCTCTGATTGTTTCATTGAGCGTTTTTTCTTCTTTATAAACTAGATATGCCCACAACTTAAGATTTATGCTACTTAGATGCAATAAACTTCCGCTTAGTCACCATAAGAGAGCACCTTAACAAATACCATAAACTGATAATAAAATCACGATTTACATAAACATAGCAAATAAGACACTATGGGTGCGTTTAGTTGGAAGGAAAACACCTTGTTTTCCACAAAATATTTTGTAGAAAACAAGGAAAACAGAAATCGCGTTCAAATTAGCGTTTTCCAAAAAAATGTTTTCCAAAACACAAAATTTCTATTTCCAATCCTAATAAACAAAACAAGAAAACATTTTTTTTTTGTTTTCCATATTTCCTATTTCCTATTTCCTCTCTCCTATTTCCTATTTCTATAACCACACCACACATACTCGACTCTCAGCCATACGGTAACCCCAAACCCCACCCTCGCCACAGCCCACATCATCCATCACCACCCTCGCCGGCGTCGCTCCAGCCGTCGCCGGCCATCACCATCGTCGTTCCAGCTGTCGCCGGCCATCACCATCGTCGTATCTCCATCTCCGGCAGTCACTCGTCGTCACCAAAGGTTATTTTCAAACCTTTAACCGATTTTGATTGTTGATGCTTATTGGGTTTGATAAATCTTTTATAATGGTATTGTTTTTAGTTATTTAGGGCTAATTTGAGTGTTGTGTTAAGCTTTTTAGTGCTTATTCTATTTCTGATTAAAACTTTTATTCAGTATTGATATGATTAGATTATGAATAAGGATTATTAGTTGGTGTAGAATTAGTTGTGTCAATAAGGGACTGTTTCTTTTATTCAGTATTGTTTTTAGTCAAAGTTACATGGTTTTTAAGCTTTTTTGTGCTGATTTGAGCTATTTAAGTGCTTATTTGAGTTATTTAGGTGCTTATTTGAGCTTTTTATGTCTAGTTGGTGTGGGTTTTAAGCTTTTTTGTGCTGATTTGAGCTATTTGGGTTCATGAATTTGAGGGCTGCTTATATGTTGTATTAAGCTTTTTAAGTGCAACTTTCGTGTTATGTAAACCGGGTGATGTTAACGTTAATGGTTGGATTGTATTTAGATGAGTAAAAGTGACGATACTCATGGGGAAACTATGGACTGGAGTGAAGAGCGTGAGAAATATTTTCTTGAGCTTTTGGCAGAAAAGGTTACTAGGGATGCTAACGGGACACCAATTTAAAAAAAAATGATTGGGTGCAAATGAATGAAAAAATCTTTATGAAGTTTGGATTAAGCTATGGTGAAATTAAGTTGAAGGCCAAGTACAATCGGTTGAGAATTGCGCATACCAAGTTTGGTGAACTCATAAGTCACACCGGTGTTACTTGGAATTATGAGACGGGTAGAGTAGAAGCTGCTAGTGAAGTTTGGGGTGGGTTTACACAGCGAGACAAAATTTTTACGACATTCAAGAACAGGGGTTGTAAACTTTATTCGTTAATGGATTTGGTCTTTGGTAAGTCTAATGCTAAGGGTAGTTTTAAAAATCCTTCGACTACCGGTCCTCAAACTTCGGAAGAAGAACGTAGAATTGAAGATAACTATTTAGGCGAAGATGCAAGCGCTTCGAGTTATACAAAATGGCAAAAGGTTGATGTAGAAAGTGACTCACTTCCAGGAACAAAAAGGCAAAATGTGGATGTCGAAATTGAGTCACTTCCAGGAACAAAAAGGCAAAAGGTGGATTTGGAAATTGAGTCACTTCCAGGAATAAAAAGAGAGAAAAGGAATGCTGGAAAAGAGAGCTTAAACAACCTCTTCAATGCATGGTCAGATTCGATGGTTGCTAGGAAGGAAAAGGATTTAGCAAAAGCCGAGAGAATCAAGGCACAATCTAATGCAGGTGGAGAGGAGTCCTCTATTGATGATTGCATGACCCTCTTAGACGCTATACCTAATGTTAGTACAACCTCTTACAATAATGCACTCACACGCTTCCTTGATGCTGGTTGGAGAAGAATGTTTGTGCTAATGCCCGATGCTAGGAGGAAGGCTTGGCTTGAGACCTTGAATGATTAGTTCATATTAGTCTATTTCTACTATGTGACAAGTTGTATGCACTAGATTCTCGCTTGATGTTTTGGTCTTTTGGATTTATATGTTATGGTTATGTTTTGGATTATTAAAGTAGTTGTTTAAGTTTTGCATGTTAGACTTATGTTTTGATGATGGATGTATGGATTATTGATGGTTGTATGTGATTTAGTATAATCACTTTATGAGTATTTATCTGATCTTTGCGTTTTCTCTTAATGTTGGTTATATCAGTATTATTGGGTTTTTTCAAGTGGATAAGTAGTTTTTAGTGTTCGGTTGGAAAGTTGGGGAATTTATGGTATGGTTTGGAAAGTTTTGATTTTTTTTATTTATTAAAGTGATTAACTGATTATTGCATTTGCGTTGGGGAATTTAGTTGTTGTATTCTGTTTCTGATCCGGTGGATAAACACTCAGTTATTAAAGTGATTAACTGATTATTGCATTTGCGTTGGGGAATTTTTTTTGTATTCTGTTTCAGTATCCGGTAGATTAACTGGTTTTTTTTTATTCTGTATTGTGATATATTGATTTATATGTTTTCGGTTTTAAACCCTAACTTGTCACTGTTATGTTTCAGTTGTGATTATCTATTGGTGTACTCTCGGTTTGTTTTTGGTGTAACATATGATTGTTGTTGCCGATAGATAACTTTGTTTGCACAGACTGAGTATAAGTATATCGTTGATCGTGTATATGTGTTAGCATCTAGCTGTTGTAGCTTGATCATTAGTGTCGTGGTACTGGTTTTCTGTCGTTGTTTTTTCTATAGTTTTTAGGATGGATTATGTAGCCGATAGGTTCTGAGTTACCTAGAGCTTGTGGATGAACTATTAGTTCTTGTTGCTTAATTGCCTAGTGGTAAGGAGGTGAGAATTTATGAAGACCTGTTTTTGTTTAACCAGAGGTTGTGGATGGTATCAATGTTGCAACTAGTCCATGTGTGCTTAGCGATTAGGAGAGAATCCACAAGTGGTGTCGGCTCAAGCCTGTGCATCACATTCTTTGCTTCGGGGACATTGCGATAAACTTCTCCAATGTTAATTTTGGGACCTGTTAGTAAGGTGCACAGGGATTGCTTTTACCATGTTTTGATATAGTTATAGCTGAATTATTTTAATAGGATTAAGAGAGTGAATTTGTTGACTTTGTTCAAGTCTTTCTGGGGTTAAAATGCTGCACTCCTAGATCTTCATCCCAAAGGAATACGTAATCATAAAGGGAAATAGAAGCTGGATGCAGAAACCTTTTTGCAAACCACCTGAAACATCGTTAGATACAATATTAGCCTGATATGCAGTAGGTCAAACAGCAGTATCGCAGGAACAGAATGCTCTTTTTGATTCTGTAATGACGATGCCATCTTGATGAGTCAAATACTCAAATGTCACTTTAGTTTCGGTGCACTTCTTGCCATGTAAGGTCATCCAAAAAGGAAAATAGGTTTTAGTTCCATAAGTTCAAACTTTTCACTGTCGATATACTTGGCAAATAACACATGTCACAGTTGTTATGGCTTAAAAAATAAGTGTTATATGTACATGGTAATTACTGATATCACACTCCTTTTTGGTATGTAATCCACTTTGCTGAGTATTCTCTGCTCTTACATCACTATGATAAGTTTTATTTGTGAATGGCACTTCACTATGACAAATAGCTGGATATAAAGGGTGATATGCTTGTTCATAGTTTTATTTTGTTATCATCTGTAGGATAAAAATGTCAATTTCAAGTAGTAGCTCAAGCTCCGATGAAGATGATGACGACAATGATATGATGATGTTATTGTTCTTAAAAGAGTACACAAACGTTTTTGTTGATAGATTCCCATGTAGAACATCAGCGCTTAGCGGGAAAGAATATATTCGAGAAGTAGTATGTGGGAATCCTATCCAGTGTTACGAGTCCTTTAGAATGAAGCCTCATGTATTTCTGAACTTATGTGATAAAATGAAGCAGTTAGGTTTATTGAAAGATTCTAGGATTGTTAGTGTAGAGGAAGGTATGGCGATGAGTTTACGTATTTTATGTCATGGGACAAGACAAAGAATGGTGTCTGATCGATTTCAACATTCGACTGGGACAGTTCATTATTGGTTTAAGAAAGTGTTGAGGGCATTAAAGGCTTTTGAACTTACGGTTGTTAAGCATGTTAACAGGGGTGTAGTTCAACCTGAACTTCGAGCAGATTCTAGATGGTATCCATTCTTTAAGGTAAACTCGAGACTATTTCATAGTTATAACAAATTCACAAATTTCAATTAGTTAGCAATTATTTTTTTATGCAGAATTGTATTGGAGCTATTGATGGTACGCATGTAGCAGCATGGGCGCCTGCATCAAAACAAAGGACATTTCGAGGTAGAAAAGCGGTACTTGTTACTCAAAACGTCATGGTTGTATGCTCTCATGACATGATGTTTACCTTTGTGTATACGGGTTGGGAGGGAACAGCGAATGACTCTCGCGTATTTTATGATGCTATACTTAGAGCCGAAAACAAGTTTCCAATGCCGACCGGTGGTACGGTTTCTTTTACTTTAACTTGTTATTTTTTTAATATGTATTATGTTTACTGACCCTTTTTCTTGTTTTTTCAATGAATTTGTTCAGATTATTACTATGTTGTTGATAGTGGCTACCCAAATCTGAAGGGTTTCTTGGCTCCGTATCGGGGTGAACGGTATCATCGTTCTGATTGGCAGGGTCGTGGAGGAGTTAGAGGAAAAAAGGAGTTGTTCAACTTTATGCACTCATCGGTTAGGAACGTCATTGAACGAGCTTTTGGTGTACTTAAAGCGAGATTTCACATTTTGAAAGATATACCAAACTATCCATTAAGACGTCAAATGTTGATTCCCCATGCTTGTTGTGCATTACATAATTACATTCGGATGGAAGATAGGGCTGACAGACTCTTCAATTTATATGGTGAAGATTATCACGAAGATTCGAGAGAAGGTTCCAACATAGTTGAAGAAGGAATCCCATTAGACATGAGTAATCATGATGAGATGGTTGAAGTGAGAAATACAATTGCAAATGGCTTGTGGGAAAAATATACAAGTCGTCGTGCTAATCGAGGTGCTCGAGTGTGATCTTAAAATAGATATGGTCATGGGTGGGTTGGTTTAGAGACGGATTTATTGTTTTATGTTGAATTGTAGTCATTTGAATTTTTTTTTATGTTAGATGATGTTAAATTTTACTTTTTTTAACTTTTTATTTTTATTGTATTAAACATTTTTATTCGTGCTAAATTTTACGTTTTGTACGTTTTACTTTATGTCGAATTTATTGTTTTTATGTTGAATTTAGTGTCATTTGAAGATTTAGTTGGTTAGTTTATAATATTTGTTTTTGTGCTTTGAAGATGTTTTTATAATATTATAAAGGTGAATAGAGAATGGAGATAGAAAACAACACTACTTGAACATGTTTTCTAGTTTTGCAAAATGAAAAACACAAACACATGTTTCTCTAACTAAACGCGTTTTCTAAAATTTTACTTGTTTTGTGGAGATAAAACTCCCCTCCTTTTTTTTACAAAACAAGAAAAAGGAAATGAAGGAAAATGTTTTCCAACTAAACGCAACCTATAGGTCTCGGTCTCACCATTCCACTAACAAAACTAAACAACAACATTTATCCAACAACAACTAATCAACAATAATCACAACAACAACTCGGTCGAGACCCTAGTGGTCTCAGCTTGTCTTCACGGCAGCCCCCACCCTCTGCTCGACAACCAACAATAGCAATAACCACTTCAACAACAAGAACTCAATCAAATCTCATCTAATCCTAATCCTATCTACTCGGCTTCAAAACCGGCGACCACAATCCAAGTCCAAATCTCAAACCAATCACAAAACAAGAACAACAACAATAAACATCAAGAATACCGTGAGCTTAAACTCACGGTGGGACTCGACTGGACTCACACGACACACAACTCGATACCAAACTTTGTTATATTCATTTTTATTTATCAAAACATAAAACCCGTTAGTTTTAATCCCAAAATCACAAGTTTAACCACGAGTTGACTCGTATTCGAGTCAACCCACGAGTTTTGTCGCATTTCCTACCTTTTCTTTTATAGATCCACTCGTGTGAGGTGATAAAACATGATGATGGTGAGGGTGTTGGCGGCGGCGTGATGATAACGAGGTGGTGAGGGTGTTGTTTGGGCGCGTGAGTCACAGTAACAGAGAGAGGGAAGGATTGTGAGTGTTTTGATGGTGGTGGAGCAGCTGTGGAGGTGGCGGTGGTGGTGTTGTGGGTGTGGCCGGTGGCGGCAGTTAGAGAGAGGAGAGAGTGAGGTAGGAGATGGAGATGAAGATGAAGTTAAAATAAAATATGAAGTAGGGTTTGTGTAGGTAGGGTTTTATATATTCACGGTTGCTACATTTTGTGAGCGGGAAATAAATAAAAAGCGATTTGAAAGTTTTCAATTTTGTAGTCCGTGTTTTTAAAAAAATTTGAGATATGACACGAATTTTATGACACACAAAAATGCCTGTCGTCTAGCCTTCAGATTTTACAATTTATGACAGTTTTTTTATGACTTACAATTTTGCGTGTCATTATATTGTGTGTGTCATAAAAAGCATGTCATTAAAGACCCTTTTTCTAGTAGTGTATACAGAAAGATTGCTAGTGATGCATCTATGCAGATAAACCGTAGGAGGTGAACTATCAGACGCACGACTGGAGATTTGTTATGACTGATGTGAAGAAGCTCAGGAGCAAGGTGGTGGAATTATGATCTATGTAGAAGATTTGAATGAAACGGTTATGCTCGAAGCACCCCGTTCTTTTCGCTTTATACATATTAGTTGTACTATTATGTGGAGACTTGTAGCATAAATTATGACGGGATGGTATGACAACGGATGTGAATTCTTTGATGGCGAAGTGTCTATCATGTCAACAGATTGGGAGTTAGAATCAGCGTACGAGTGGTTTCCTCATTTTGGATGTTCGTATGTAGAAGTGGGATATAAAATGTCAGCAACTTTGTAACGGGATTTACGCGCACGTTGGGAAGGACAAAACGATGTGGGTTGTAGTGAATCGTTTAACTTGGTGGCTCACTTGGAAGATCGGCAGAGATTTATGTCAACAGAATATTATTCAAGCTCCTTGGCGCACCTGCAGTGATCGTGTCAGAAAAATCGAGCTTTGTTTCACACTTCCAGGAGAAATGCAGAAGACCTTCAAGACCGACTCGAGATTTTATGGCGACTACTCACCTTCAGATAGATGGACGGACAGAGCAACTATGTTGAAATTAAAGATGTATGGGACGGAGAATTTTACAAGTGTATTGGCATGATTGAGTTTACCTACGGAGATGTAGAACACCTTTTGGTTTGGATTAAGTTGGAGATTCGCTGGTTTAAAGTCCGGGATTGATTACTATGATTGGTGGATTAGTTATCCTTGTGGAAGAAAAACCTTGAATGGTGGACTATGAAATTTGTATGTTTCGTACGATGTTTCCGTTGTAGAGAGTTAGATGTTGGGCGTATGACAAAGATCTGGTTCGCGATGCGTTAATCCTTTGAGTTGTTGTTTTCCATACGATTATCCGACTTATTCCGTTATGCTCTCCGATATGTTCTGATCCTCCGTTATGTGCTTAGTTTATCGTCTGTACGACTACGTTAGCTCTTTGATGTATTTTATCCGTATGATTATTCGACCTATTTTATTTTGTTTCTGATGCGTTTCGATACTCCGATTTATACTCTATTGATCGTCGGTACAAATATGCTACCCATCTCATTATGCGTTTTGATACAAGTTGATATTTCGAGTGTACTCAATTGATCATCAGTTCAATTATACTACCTATCTCTTATAAAACTCTTGATAAATTTGATGATTCGTCACGTGCCTCATTGACCGGTGGTACGTTCCTTAGTTCGATCAGTATCTGTCTGAAATTGATGAGTTCTTCTATGATGACGCGCTAGTTCCCTTTTCGTTAAGAATCTGGACCGAGTTGATGAGGTTCACTCTTTAGTACTACCTTCGTATTGCTTCCAAGCATGAATGTTTTATGTATCTCTGTGTGAGATTCAATTGTTATCCGCTACGTTGTTGTTTCGTATTCCTTGGAGCGAATTCGTTGTGAATTATGTAAGCCTAGGGCTTTTCGATGATTTTGATCGTGTTGGTGAGGTATCTCATCGCTTGGCGTTACCTTCCCAGTTATTCTACGTATACGATAGATTCCATGTACCACTTCTTCGTGAGTATGATTATTATCGCTTCATGTTGTGTTTTGCCCATTCGATTAGATTCGGGAAAATCTTTCGTATAGTGAAGAACCTGAGGCTGTGTTGAGCGTCAGGAAAGAGTCATGAGAACTAAAACAATTCCGTTCGTAAAGATTCTTTGGAAGAACCATCCTGAGAGCAAGGCTACTTGGGAAACCGAAGAGTCGATACGATCCGATTATCCGCATTTTTCTTTTGACTTGGTACGCATTCATTTCGATATTGCTTTCGATTTCGCATTTTCAATTCGACTTCGCATTTCAATTTTCGAGGACGAAAATTCCTTTTTAAGAGGGGAAGAGTTGTAAAACCCCAAAAATAACGTAATCTGAAATGACCAAAATACCCTCTAATTTTGAAATTTTAAGAATTTATAAAATCATATGAGTAACATTATTTGAGCTTAACCTAAAGTAATTAAAATCCTATGTACCTAATTAAATTAAGCTAACAAACTATACTTTACAAATTAAGAGATCACAACACAATGTTCTCTAATTTTTGTTCAAATTTAAACGACATATATATGTGATTAAGACCAAAGTTTCGGCCCAAGTAATAAGAGAAAATCATGCATTAAGATGAATGACATCAAGCCCATAAGAAATTGATCCATTCCTTGTTTGGCCCAATCAAATACACGGTTCTATTCCAAACCCTTTATACCGAAAATATTTTTTTACATTTGAAAACCCTAAAACTAAACACAAGAAGTCACGGCTGCCTTCCTCTTTTTTTTTTCCTGTTCGATCCAAATCACAGCAGCAAATAGGAGTTTTATGGCCTCTTTTTGGTGGTTCTATCATGGTGCTACAGCGGGTTGTGGTAATGCTTTGATCGTGGGTTTTAAAGTCCATTCGAAGGGAGTGATTGGCTAAGTGTGTGGCTGGGAATTTTCTGTGGTGATCAAATCCTTGTTTCTTCTCTTTTGATCACGTTACAAGGGTACTATATCTCTCCTTTTTCAATACATTCTTCTCTTGTTCGACTCTTGTTGTTTGAATTGGTTTGTTTGTCTTATCGAATTCTTAATCACATAAAATGATAGATTGAACACATAAAATCACAACTATGAAACCCTAAGCTGAATCGACCTACTGTTGTAATTGGATTCGAATCTATATGTAAATGATAAGGACACATATAAATCGACCTAAGGCTGTTTTAATGTTATACATAATTGCTTTGCATCAAGAACTAATCATCGGAATAGTAAAACCCTAAGTTATACATGATTCTGTGAAGAACTGCTTCTGAGCTGGATTTTTATTCGAATTTAACCGGCTATAACTAAATGATGGAATCGAATTTTTGGGTGTTTTAAGAGTCTAAAACTAAGTTCAATGAAATGACTACCTGAGAAAATTTAGTTTGTAATTTTTAGAGGCCTGGAAGGTAACTTTTTGATTTTTAGAAAATTATGTGTCTGATCGGATTTGTGAGTCTGGAAAATTAGTTCGGGTTTATGATTTTTAATTTTCAAACCGTGTCGAGTTAGAAGGTTTCCTTTGAACTGGGTAATATTTAGGATGTCTATTACTTTCTGGAATTTTGTAGATTTTTGTGAATTTTTCTTAAAAGGTTTTTAATTAACAACTTTTCGTATAGTAAAATTACTCAGAAATCTGGACAAGTTGGTTTAAGTGAATTTTAATCCATAGCTATGCTACTTAATAAAATCTGGAAAAATTAGATAAAATACTTAAGACATTTGAGCATCTCTGGAAATTTTTTGGAATTTTATTACTGAGTTCTTATACGGTTTACAATTTATAGAAAACTTAACAAATTCGTATATGAAACTGTGAGAAATTCTAAAAGGTTAAAAGGAAATTAAAAGGTGTTTTGTGTTTATTTTATAAACTAAAGGGTTTAAATTGTTATTTGATAAAACTAATGGACCTAACTTGTGAACACCTGTAACTTTATAGTAATTACACTTTACACCCTAAAGTTATGAGAATTTCATATTGAACCCTAAACTTATGATAATTACCTCATGAACCCTAAATCATGGAAACATATGTTATGAACCCTAAATTTTTGTAAAAGACATCATGAACCCTAAACTACGAATATGATCACCCTTAATAATTTAATTTGACATACGATAATGTTAATAACCAAAGTTACCTCAAATGGAATGAGAACTAAAATGAAACCTTACGATCATATGAAACTTATAAGAGAACTTATGCATATTTGTAGATCGGGTGAAGAGGGAGTGATCATCCATCTCTATTTCTGTCGTTGCTTTGATTTTGGTGTGCTTTTTTCGAGGTACGGATATTCTGTCTTACTCTAAGACACTTTGCTTCGTACATATATGCTTTCCCTTTTCACTAGGGATATTTCTTATGATCCGATGACTGCTATGATTCCCTTTTGTTTGATTCTTGGCTCTCATTGTATGACTGCCAATCCTATATGATTCATTCTGACATTTAATTTAAATGTCTCTGCTATGATATGATTATTTGTTTGCCATGCTTTGTTGAGATACACTTTCGTTTCTCTTGCTATGCTTTGATTATGATTATGTATGCTATGATAGATCCGTGCCTGAGCTTAACTAGTTCTGGAGGTACCAGGACCATGTCTAGGATGGCACCCTAGGCATGACACTCCCGTAGAGGTGTGATAGATCTACGGCGTTCCCCCTTATGTGTATGTATTATTTGTGATCACTATTGGCCATTTATGCGTGTGTGTGACCAGTCTAGTACTGGCATACATACTTTTGATGGGAGCGTATGGATGCATCCTAGGATTTATGTGTATGTATGATTATGGTGACCAGGTGGTGTGTGCCTTACACTCCTTCTCACACTTTTGGTACTTAGAGGTCTCCCCTCTTCGTGCACTTTTATGATATGATATGATATGATTTGACGGATTTTTGTATAGAGTTCTTATGGCACATCCTTATATGACATTTTCTTTATTTCCATTTCGTTCTTATATTCAGTTCTTATTCAGTTCTCATGCACTCTTATCTTTTGATATGCTTTGATTCGTATGACTTATGATTATGCTTTCGTATCTTTCTTTCCTTCGTTGCTTATGCTTATTTACCCTTATGATTTGTTATTCGTATATATCCGTTCACTGGGCTTTTTAAGCTCAGCCACATTTTCTTTTCCTGCGGCAGGTTTTAGTAGGAAGCTGGGTATGAGTGGAGAGTGTCTTTGACTTAGAAGCCATTCCGGATTAGAGATGATTAGAAGAGACGATATTTAGACTTAGTAATTATTGTAATTCATTTGTAACCTTGTAGTATCAGATTTTCTCTTTGTAACCTTTGAAATTCATTTTGTATTATTTAGTCATATGCTTTTGTTTGCTTTGATACGTCACCATAATGTAATACTTCTACCCTTACCGGGTTGGGGTGTTACAAATGCAAACTAGATAAAGCTCCAAATAAGGTACAATCCAAAACAAAATATTTTTGCTATGATCCATTCATTTTAGAATTTTCAAAACTAGAAAATGAGTTTAAACATTTTTGCAACATAGATCTAAAAACTATTTCTAAACATAAATCATCAAAAACTTTTGAAGGTAATCTTGAAAAAGAAATAATTTTAGAAGATAAAATGTCTAGACTTGAAAGTAATATTGAAATTGATCTAGAATGCAAAATATGTCAAGATTATAAACTTGAAATTAAAAAATTAAATGAAAGAGCAAAAATATTAGCTAAATTTGAAGAAAGCTCCAAATCTCTTAAATTATTACTAAGTTATCAAAAGCCATTCAATGATAAAACCGGTTTAGGATTTAACTCGGATAACTCTTCAACAAGTAAATCAAAACAAATTATAATTAAAAAACCTAGTAGAGAAATTTAGATATAAGGCTATTTACTGTGATTATAATTTATAAGTCAAGAAAACCATTGTTTGTACATCAAAACAAACTATCAAGGAATTCTTGTACTTCTTGGTGACATTTTCTCCACGTGCATATTAATGCAATGGATGTCCCCAACTAACCATCTCGGACCCATGAGAATCTGGGTACCAAGCTGTTTTATTTGATTAGGTAATGAACGCAAAATGGAATGAAACTCAATCTTGCGTTAACCTACTCATATTCAAAACACGCGCATGAAGACCTATTAATCTACATTAATGAGGATGGAACGAAGTGGTACTCATCTATAATTCACTACCTCATATCATGAAGAATAACTGGACCTGAGATAAGTCTTCTTTTTAAAATTTCCTGAGTAGTTACTCCTTGCATATAGTTATGATAATCACTGCCTTAAGATATGCTTAGTTTGATAGGTTGCTTTGCTCTCACACTACTAGTTATATTACTTGCTAATAAACTAGAAAACCTTAAGTTAACTCTCCTAGGCATAAAATAAAATGTTCTTTATCGAACATACAATATTTAGTCATCACTATCGTTTAAATCGCATAATTTATTGAAAAGGATAGCATGAGACAATAGCCTTAATCAATCAAGCATGAGATTTTTTTTTTTTTTTTCAACAACTCCTTTTAAAAATGAAAATCTTCATATTTTGGAAAATGATTTTTCAAAAAGATTATGTCACTTCTCTATTAAACATGTTTTTATCAAAACTAAAAAGTGTAACAACTTCTTTTTATTTCCTTATAAAAACACTTTGAAACAAATTCAAATCTACCTTGGTGAAATAATTTTCATACTCAAATAAAACCTACTTTCAAACATTGTTGAATAATGCCCAAAAACACTTACTCAAATCATGCTTGATCCAAGTCTAGAAATCCATGCTATCACAAATTTCCCATCACATAGACACTTATTAGGATTAATTAACTAGCTAATTAATCGTCATAATAATGGTAATATGAATTACTTGGTAATTATATGTTGTTTTCTTGTTCATATATACATATATGCTTCTTGGTAAATGAGTAGGTTGCATGATAATTAAAATTGCTTAATTGAATGTGCTTAGCATACATAAGTTATTAAACTTTAAATTGCCTCAAAAAGAAGTTGGACTTGCTTGAAGCTAAACTCAAAAACACAACCTTTTCTACAAATTTCTGCCAAAAACCCATTTTCAGAAATCTGGAAGTCAGCAGATGGGCGGCCCCCTTAAATACCTAGGCGGCCCCCTTAATTATTAAGGGGACCGGCCATCTGGAGATCCGGCTTACTGTTTCCTTTTTCAATTTCCAACCCATTTTATTCCATACTTCCCAAAATTCACAAACACATTTTGTCATAAACCACCCACCAAAATTTACCTTCCTAAACTACATCATTCCTACACTATAAATGCACCTCCTCATCATAAATGCCCATTCACATCATCCACTCAAACATGTCATCCTCCAACTACCCAAAATCAAAACCCTCAAGAGTTGCCAAAATCTCGGTGAGACCAATTTGGAGACGAAAACTTGACACATGCCATAACTCCAACTCCACATGTGATGTTGCTCAAAGTCAACCTAAGCCTAAACCTCATACTCTTACTCCCACAAATACACCTTTATCACACCCATGTGAAGAACAAGAACAATCCCAAAACAATAACCCAAATCTCATTCACATCACCCCACATCTCCCTCAATCCATCAATGTACCATCATCACCCACTCATAACTACCCAAGCTCACAAGTGTCTCCACCACCAAGAGTGTCTCCACCACTCCCTACCATCAACCATACTCCACCATCATCACCCACCAATGAACACTTGAAGTTCGTTGACGAACTCAAAGAAGCCCATGAGCTAAATGCTCTTCTTGCCCTACATCTTGCTCAAAGCAATCTTGACCAACCTTCATCGAGTTCTCCACCATCACCACACAACAAGAGTCACATTGAGAAACATGTCAACAATTGTCCTTGTTGCATCTTTCTCCAACAACAAACCATTGCTCTAAATGAGCACTTCACATGGATTGAGTATCTTCTCACAAGACCTCATCCAACATCCACTCTTGAGCAACATCAAAACCTTCACCCATCATGGTCCGCTCCAAACTCACCACCTCCAAACTCTACACCTCAAATGTCTCCACCATCACCATCTCCAACCTCCACACACCCAAACATATACCTTCACTAATCCCATTTACTCATCCTCTCACTTGTTTTCATTTAAAAAAAAAACCACCTCCATCATCAAGCAAGTCAAATGGATTTCTTAGGCAAATTAGAATTCTCTAACAAATGTATGCTTTAAGCACTATGTATGTTGTAACAATGATTATGTATGTCACATAATCATTTTAAATTAATGAATGTTTGTTTCTTTCTTTCCTATATATGTTTGCTATGAATGTGTTGTTTCTTTTCTTGTTTAATTAAGATATATGCTTATGACATGCTTACAATATGATCTTAGTAGTTTACATATAACCATTATTTTTTTTAATATGTTCTTGTTATTATTTAATCATTCTTAATATACATGATCCAAATGGAACTTGCTGCAAAAACACCCTAAAAATGACCTTTTTCTGGAAATTTTTCAAATTTGGTCGCTTGGGAAATCTCCAGATGGGCGGCCCCCTTAATTCCTTAGGCGGTCCCTTTAATTTTAAGGGGGCCGCCCAGCAATTAAGGGGACCGGCCATCTGGACAGTAAATTTTACTGTTTCCTTTTGCATCTTGTGACCACTTTTACCTAGCCCCAGCTACCTTTACCCTTAATGCACGAACTGAACTTGGAATATTACCACAAAACCTCCACAATTTGCCTAAATCAACCACATTTTCACAATATAAATAACCTCCTTACAATTACCTTTCACTTTATCAACCATCACCTTCATCAAACACCCATTTTCTTCCACCATGTTGTCACCAAAATCATCCATCTCTAAGACTCCAAGAAAGCAAAGACTTGTCATCATACCACCAAAACAACTCTTCATTGACCTCACCCAAGATGACATCAAAACTCCATCACCACCACCTCAAAATTCATCCCCAAGTGCACCTAATGCACCATCAAAAACACCCTCTACCCATGGAGCTTCATCTTCCTCCATTCCATCCACTTCATCCATCAATGACTACATCCACACTCACCTAACATTATCACCAAGAACATCATCACCACCATCCACTCAAGAACCTCCATCCACTCAACTTGCCATTTCCTTATCACCCATTACACCACTTGATTCTCATTTTTCACCTCCACCAAACCCACAACCATTTTTTTCCCATACCTTGGCCACTACTTGAAACCCATGGTGACACTTTTCTTTGTTGCATCCATAACCGGACCATAATCTTTGGTCTTAGAGATGAGATATTCTATAGGTTTTCATCACTTGAAAACATACTTACCAACCAACCTCAACCACCACCACCACCATCCTCACCCACTATACAACCACCATCTCCATTGTCACCCAAGTAAGCACATGCAATGCTTACTCAATAATAAATTTTCCACCCATTTTGTAAGCAGGCTCCATGGAAGATTATGTTGTCTAGGATGATTATGTAGTTGGAATTATTAGCTAGTGTAGGAATGCTTGTACTCATGTATGGTTGTGTAATTATACACAACATTTATTTTTATGAATGTCTTTATTTTTCATGCATGCTCATTATTTGTGCTATATATATGCTTGTGCTTCTAACATTTTTCTCGCAAGCGTTCCATAGCTCGTTTCCTTGGTGCTCCCAAACGAGGGGGAGTACACACCAAGGGGGAGTTATCGTCCCGACAAATTTCATTTCTTAAACTTGTCGGCATAACCTTTTTGATTCTACAAAAAGGGGGAGAAATAGATGTAAACTCACTAAATACTTGTCTAAAAACTAATTTTTAGATTTAATGAGTTTAGATTTTGTAATCATCAAAAAGGGGGAGATTGTTGATATAAATAATGCCTAAACACGTTATTAATATTTTTCGATATTTCTACGTTTTGATAATCACAAAATGTAAAATCATTAATCGGAAAATTATGACGTAAACAAGTATTTAGTTGTAAATATCTATTTCTACAACTCAAATCACTTAAGGTATGAATGAACTAATGCTTAATGCATTATATGATCAAATGAACATTTTCTTAATAACTAGATTTTTTATAAAACATCAAAAACATTTTATATATTTTTGAAAAACATTTTTGGTATTAAATAAAAATGTTTAATCTTTTATAAAAATATGAATTCAAATTTTTAACCAAAATCAGTTAAAATGTTTCAGAAAAACCTTCCCTACAAAAGGACAAAATTGGCCAACGTTCAGTAGGGGCGGCCCCCTTAATTTTGCTAGGCGGCCCCCTTAATAATTAAGGGGACCGCCCCCGCTCCAGTAGGCCTCCAGCTGTCCAGTTTTTCTCCTATAAATACCAGCCTTCTCCTGGATTTTTACTCACCTTTTGCACCCCAAAACTTTCTGTTTTAAATCTTGTAAATACTCTCTAAAATCCTTTGATCATATAATCTTAATCTTTGGTTTCTAAGTGATCCAAGCTTCCTTCTTTCAAGTGCAAAAGAAGAATACTTCTATCAATCAAGATTAGAAGTATTACAACTTAGTATCATCTTGTTACTTAAGTTGTTAGTTTAACAAAGTTTGTAAATCATTCATTCATTTGTGTGTAAGGTGTGTATAGTAGATTAGTGTTGTATGTAAGTAGTGAAGAAGTTGTATAAGTAGTTGTGGTATAGAAGTTGTGAAGACATAGTGTAGAAGTTGTGAAGCCGCGGAGTAGAAGTCGTGAACCCGTTGTGTAGAAGTTGTGAAGCTGTAGCTTTGAAGTCGTGAAGTCCTAGTGTAGAAGTTGTGAAACCGCGGAGTAGAAGTCGTGAACCCGTTGTGTAGAAGTTGTGAAGCCGTAGCTTTGAAGTCGTGAAGTCCTAGTGTTGAAGTTGTGAAGCCGTAGCTTTGAAGTCGTGAAGTCCTAGTGTTGAAGTCGTGAAGCCGTAGCATAGAGGTTGTGTAACGGTCGTGTTGAAGCCTTGAAGTCCTAGTCGTGAAGTCCTAGTGTTGAAGTCGTGAAGCCGTAGCATAGAGGTTGTGTAGCGGTCGTGTTGAAGTCGTGAAGTCTTAGTCGTGAAGACATAGTGTTGAAGTCGTGAAGCCGTAGCATAGAGGTTGTGTAGCGGTCGTGTTGAAGTCGTAAAGAAGTTGTGTTGTGAAGTTGTGAGATTGGTTCTAGCTACGATTAGAACTCGACATTTAGCTTTGTGTCGTTAAGCCGGTGTAAGCCAAAGTCGTGTAAGGTTTTCTCCGCCATAAGGGAGCTTATTGAAGTTGTGAAGAAAACTCTCGAGCTCGGTGCTCGGGGAGTGGAGTAGGGCAAGGAAGGTGTCCTTGTAGCCGAACCACTATAAATCTCTCGTGTCTCGGTTAGATCTTTCCATACCTTATTTACTTCTTTACTTACATCGTCATTATATTCATACACATAGGATTATATAACTGCTAGTATTTATTAGAGATCGACTTCACATAAAGATCAATTTGAAAATCCATTCAAAAAACCAAAACATTTACAATCAATTTAAAAGAATACATATATAACTAATAATAAGATTTAAGTTTTAACAAACTTGAATCTAAGTCTTTAAAAGTAAACAAAGGTTTTATAATAAATTAAAAAGACGTAAAACTATTCAACCCCCCTTCTAGTTTTCCACATATTTTGTGAAACCTTTTTGTACATTTTAATTTGACAGATCATAGAACTTTTGAAAATGAGTTTTTAATACGAATGATGATGAAACAATTTTTGTTGAAGACTTATAATAAGGTGTGCAAACTTCATGATGTTGTGAAAATTTCTCCCCCTCTAAATATGTTTCCAATTTTGAATTAAGAAGGTGTTTTCATATGACGAACATGTTTTGAAGAAATGTTGTTTGCACACAAAAGAAAATAATTTTTTTTAATAATATATTTACAAAATGTTGTGATGTTTGACTTTGTAAAGTTTGTTTGAGAAAGTTTTCCAGATCGTCTGGAGTCAAACACCACATACCAATTTGATGAACTAATTCCACAAATCTTGCATGAGACAAGGCTTTGGTGAATAAGTCTGCCAACTGGTATTCCATGCCCACAAAATATAGTTCAATGGTACCCTTTTCGACATGCTCCTTGATGAAATGATATCTAAGAGCAATATGCTTAGCGTTCAGATTGTTTTTCCAAATCCATTTAAGTCCAATGATGTGTCGAAGGGTGATGTTGGTAGAACGTATGCATATTAGATGGATCCAAATTGCGAGAAGACGAATCTGCTATAACAGGAATGGTTGGAGCCGGTGCAAATGGATTGAAGAAAGCATTTTCGTCATAATCTGCAAGTAGGGGTACTTCTTGATTTTGTTGATCAGCAGCTGTATCATTTTTTTTTGGAAGCATTTTGTTCTTCTGTTGTTGGAGAATCGATTAGAGGTGCATCTGCAGCAACAGCTGTTGTTGTAGATTCAGGTGTATCTTGAATTGGAATAGTATCAGGTTGTGCAGCGAAAACAGTAGATACATCTGGAGCACGATATTCAACATTCTCGACGAACAGAGGAGCAAACAAAGTTTCCAATTGTTGACGAGTAAACGCAGGTGGTGGTACAGATGAATGATCAGGGAAATTTAGACGGTTGGTTTGGGGTCCTAAGTTGTTTTGCTCAGAAGCCATAACATTAAGCTCGGGTCCGAAACTGAGTTGTTCCAAAGCCATTACATGTTGTATCTGTAAAGAAAGTAGGAGGAGACAAAGCAGAGAACATGGATCCCCAAGTGTAATTGGGTTCCAGATGTTAGAAGCATAAAGTTGTAGTGTCAATTATCTTCTTGACACCCGAACACACAATTTCGATGGTTTTCTTTCTCGCCTCAGGCATAGATACTGTGAAGTTCACATTTTTTTGGGTGCAAATGTCTAAAATCTTTCCTTTAGGAATCCACCTAAGACCAATCGTTTTGAAAATTCTACCTGTGGGTACCCATCTAAGGTTAGAACTAGGAGATGTTTTCTTTGTAGGTGCAGCGGAATGAAATGTGGGAGCCTCACTTGGTTGAGAAAACCTACGTCCTATATTGATCCACTTCTTAGGTTTCTGAATCTTATCTTTTGGTTCAACGGGTTTGCTTGGTTTTATTGTCTTAGTCGATTGTGCCTTTGCATGTAAATTCACTTCTTGAAGATATTTTGAAATACAGACATCACGATTAGCTTGAAAGATGCATTTCTGACATGTAGGGTTCATCATTGAATCAGAGTTCAACTCCCCAAGACTAATATGAAACCCTAAAAGTTCTCTCATTTGGAAAATTTTGGAGTAAACCGAAACCCTAAACAATCCAAATCGTTCCTCTCTAAATCCACTTAATTTCTTAGTTTTCTTTCACCAATCTGTTATTGTTAGTCATTAATATCCGTGTTAATCACTTCTTGATCAGATTTGTGAAGATTATGCATGTTCTTGCTGTGATTTTGGGATATCATTTTTTTAGGGTTTAGTTTAACCGCCATTGATTCCTGATCGCATCCTACGTTTCCTATTATTTTAAGGTCGGTTTTTATTATTTAAATTGAACTATTATCTCTTGGATCAATCAGTTATTATGGGAGCATGTTAGGATTTTAAGTGCTCATCGTTTAAAACCCTAATCTTGCGATTAGGGTTTTCTTTCAACTATTGGTAGTCGCATGGTTGTTGGATATTAGTCGTCAGTTTCATTGTGTTTTGCTCAGTTGTTTGTGGGTTTTGAGAGATAGAAAAGGGTTTTTTGACTAACAAAAGTGTGAACAAGGGTACGAATGTTGTGGGTAATTCTGCTGTTGGTGTTACTTGTGCTACTAATGCAGCGAATAAAGGATGTTCCTCTAGTTTGGCCGATCAAACTAGCTCGACTAATGATGATCTTGTTCAAAGTGTAGCTGCTAGGCTACTTAGGTTAGGTGGGGCTACTGGTGCACGGGATAACCTTATTAAACCAGTCCGTGATCCTAAGTTTGATGCATGTAAGAATGTGTGACAAATGGTAATTTTCACGTTGTTAATTAATATTATATGAGTATTAATTATTTTTAAGCTAAGCATTTCTATGCGCATTTGCATGTTTCTGAGTGTTTTTGAGCATTTTTGGGAGCTGTCCCGCATACTGTAGCTTACAGCCACTGCAGAAAAAGTATATTTTTGTCAGTAAGCCTAAATTATCACATTTCTGATAGTTACTGACAAGTCTCGTAATTTACTGAGAGCTTTCTCGCATTTTTTTGAAAAACAACCGCACGCGCGTTCCGACAGCACAGTACATATGGTAGCAGTCAAATAAATATATTTTTGATTCAGTAATGATATTTTATTACATTTCTGACAAAAACGCGGATAAAAACTTTATTTTACGTAAACGTGTCCAAAAACGTCAAAACGGGACTTTACAGCTACGTTTTAAGCTCAAACCGACACACGATACACCAATGCGGGTAAAAATAAATTTCACCCTCCTCTCATACTCCTAAAACCGGCCACATGAGCCCTCCCCACTACAATCCAAATGAGATCCCACTAACTCAATATAATCAATATATATAATCTACATTTACTCTAAATGACCACAAGACAAGTTTACTTATCCATTCACACTCTTAAAAACTTCCTTGATCATTTTTCTTACTCATACTACACGATCCACTCTTATCTTCATCATCCACAATTTTCTTTTGAAGTTCAAGCAAATCAAAGTGTATATTAAAGGTTTTTGGGTTATTTGGAACTTGGTTTGGTTAAATTTGGTGAAGCTTTGGGTGTTTCTTGTCCCTCCTAGCCTCGTTAACTACATAAGCATTGTAAGAATTCATAAAATTTTTCAAATCTTGTTAATCTCTTGTTCATTTTATGTCTAATGATGTTTAAAAGTGTTAAAAGTATATATTTTGTTGATTTGAAAAAAGCTAGGGTTTGTATGGTATTATATAGTGCTCGACATTTTTATGGTTTATGAGTTAGTTTATAAATTTCTTGTTTGTGTGGTAAATCTTGTTGCATATAGTGTTAGTTTGATGATACAAACACTAGTTACGGTTTTTTTACGCGAAATTAATCAATATATAAACTTTTGTGAACATATATACATGGATCGGCTATATTAAAAATCAAAGATTATTGGGGTTTTGAAAAACATAAAATTTTGGCTCAAATGGTGAAATGGTGGAAAAATATAGATAAGCGCTTATTTGGATTAGCTTTTTTAATAAGCTATAAGTTATGGAAAATAACTAGTAAAAATGTGAAAATAAGTTAACACATGAAATATGGGTCGAATAGACTTAATTTTAGTCATAGTTGACTACTTGACTAAGTAGCTTATTTATTAGAGCTTATTTGATAAGTATAAAGTTTGTTTGGTAACTAATAATCACTAATAAGTGCTAAATATTAACAAAATGGACCAAACTAAATTTTGGGCCAAAAAGCCCATGAGTTTACTGTTGGGCCGAAGCCCATGAAGAAAATTGTAGTTTTGACTTTTTGACCAAACGAACCCAATGAGCGAGTTAAATGATTTCTAGAAACGCGTCGATAAATACGTTATAACTAAAAATGTGTTTTGGGCTAACATTGGCTATTGGGCTATTTCACTAGTTTTCGGCCCAATGAGCAACAAAAATGATGAAATTGATTTTTGGAATATTTTCCGACTCGCCGTGTTTATTAAAAGTTAACGAAACTATAAATATAACGAAAACTAATTTTGGACTTATTTTGAGATGTTTAGTCTCCGAAAGGGTAAAAATTGACATTTTCACTAAGTTAATATTGAAATAGACTTTGTTGACTTTTTGACAAAATATTGACTTTGTGTCGAAATCTAATGTTAATACTTAAAAGTAAAGATAACGAGTAATATAACGATGAAAATATTCACGACAATTGAAATATACATCACAAACACATTTTTGCACTTGTAACTAGTTAGTGGAATATTTGAGGAAAATTTGCAACACTTGAGATAAATGGAAACGTGGTATAAACGAATGGGTCATGCCCAAATTTCCTAAAAATCCAACACTTAGAATATTTTTGTGAAAACACTTAACTTAAGTAAACTTTATAAAAATTTCTTAACAATGTTTTATTTTACTTAAAATTGTATTATAAATAATAAATAATATTTACAATATAATAATCCTCCACTAACTCCATTATTTTATTATTTCTCAAAAACCTATTTAATTAATATTAATCTTAATTAATTAAATAACAAAAGTAATTAATATATATATATATATATATATATATATATATATATATATATATATATATATATATATATATGTATGAGTATATATATATAACACTTGCGCATTTTAAGCGGTGAATACTAGCACGGATGTTCCGTTACGTATTCCCACCGTACACTTTCACCATGAGCCACCGTCATAAATAACGTCAACGATAAATTGTTTCAAAATATATTTTACCACACAGCAAGCAAGAAATACACGAGCACTAGTCAAGCGTAAACTTTTCAAATAAAATAAGGACACATGAGACACGAGTATTTTCGCTAAGACTTACCGTACTGATTTAGGTTGTCTGTCGGCGCGGTTGCATTATTTTCTTGCGTAGCAGATTGCTGTTATTGAAAGGTGAGTTTATAGCCCCATATTTTATACGATTTTTGCTTTATGAGCTTGGGGTGAGAAACATGCAAAACTGTTTTCATGGACCAGAAATAAATTTTGTTTTTAAGTACACACTAATATGCAGAAACCTAAGTTTGCTGAATCCCATTTTGTGCCCGCTATCATCTGCCGTTAATTCCTGTCTAGGAAGCCGTTTGTTATAAATAGATCTATTGGGAGTGACGTCCCCGTTCGGTTGGCTCGGCATAGCCAAGGCGAACGTATACCAAATCGAATAATAGTCCGAGTGTCTGGGGATTAACACTCGCGGGCACCCTTATTTAATTGCTAACGCCAGGCAAGCGTGCTGCGTTGTCATAGATCGGTAGGATGAGGCTTAGTGTTTGCATAGCTGAGTAGTGTGTATCTGCTGAATTGTTTTTATGATATTGCTATTGGTCCATATGTGCTATTTATTTAAACCTATGAACTCACCAGCGTTAGCTGACTTTTAGCATATTTTTCTCAGGAAACTAAGGTGCGTTTAGCCGAGTGCAGAGCATGGCGATGGTCGTAATAAGTGATGGAAATATTTTTAATGCGTTTACTCTGACAATTGGACCTTTTGTTTAAATGGGCTTCATTTTCATCTGAAATGGATTTTATGTAACGCTACATAATTTGACTTATGTAATATATTTTAAAACGGATTTTCAATCCGTTCCCTAAATCTTGTGTTATGATTATCCATCCCGTAGCACCCAAAGTGTATGCTTCCGCGATTATTGTGATTTTGGGGGTGTTACAGATTGGTATTCAGAGCCTAGGTTATAGAGAACGTGGTTTATAAAAACCTTAAACTATAACCGATTTATGAAAAACTTTCCATTATGACCGCCGGATGCCTGCCAGTTTAGCTTGCTATGATTTGAGCATTATTTGCTTTATTTGATTTAGTGTTATGATATGCTATTTGAGTATTATAATAAGCATATATGATATAAGTATTTTCTATATACTTATACGTGTCGCACTATATTTGTCACAGACTATGTCTCTCCCATTCGGCACACACTCCGAGGTAGCTATTGATGGACTCACTTCTCCGACACGACAGCCAGTCCCATTCATGGATGATCCACTGATGGAGGTTGTTCGTGCTACTGCTCAGCCTGTGTACACCGCTCCAGTATCTACCTCGCCGTACTTGCAAAGATCCACCACAGCACACCGTTCAGCACCAGCTCAGCTGTACACCTTTACTCAGCATGATCATGATACCCCACCTGTTCGCCGACGCACTGCTCGTATGTCGGTATATTCTGGACCCTATCAGCGACTCTCAGATTTCCCAGTTTTACCACCTAGGAAGAGGGTCAGATCAGATTTTGAGGATACTCCTGTTGATTCACCACCTCAGTCACCTGTATCATCTCCAGACTATTCCCCACCTAGTCAGAGACGTAGGAGATCAGTGGAGACCTATTCAGATGAGGATCCAGTGGAGGATCCAGAGCAGGTTCAGGATGAGCCTACTCCTGCTGTGACTGCACCTACCGAGCACACTTCTATGGGTTTAGATGATGATAGGGATAGGGATACTCCTATGGATTTATATCAGGTTATGATGCCGAGGGATGGTAAGGGCATCAGGGAGGATGTTCAAGGATTATTTGAGGTTGGACAGAGCTCGAGAGATGCACAGTTTCAGGGTTTGTTTGAGGTTGGACAGAGTTCCATGGATGCTGAGATTCAGGGTTTGGATGACAGTCAGTGGTTGGACATTGCTTGTGATGTTAGCACGGGTGTACGTGCAGCTAGCCCAGAGTACACACCGTCATCTCCTTCTTTTATACCACCATCTCCGATGCCTACTCCACTCCCATCGCCAGTGGTTTCTCCGATAGCAGAGCTTGAGGAGCCTACTGAGATGGAGCAGATCTGGATTCAGCTGGCAAACCAGGCGAACCTACTTGATGTACATTCAGATCAGCTCGGGAGATTGGAGCAGTCTGATCGCATTCAGACTGTGGAGAGGCGGATTATGACTATTGATCAGGCAGCTTGTGTCTTATTTGAGGAGTTGTATTCTGACCGTAGAGTGATGATTGGGTTGAGAGCTAGATTGGATGCTCTAGAGAGGTTACATGGCAGGGAGCTTAGAGGGTTAGATTTCTGGGCCATTGGTTTAGGCAGAGGCCAGAGTAGGATATTGGGTATGATGAGACGAGCCAGAGGTGTTGACCGTATTCAGTGGCAGAGGATTTTGACTGCTGAGTACACTATTGGAGCTGTGATGAGGGAGAACCAAGAGCTTAGAGACCGGGTAGCCCAGCTAGAGACCACCATTGGAGGATTGACTGTAGCATTTGAGGAGCTACGCATTGCTAGTGACCGATCTTAGAGTAGTAGTAGTGATGATGTATTCCTAGGACTATTAGTATTTCGGTAGTACTTTAGGACTAACTATTGACGAGCTTGTAATTTTGTAAACCTTTATCTTTTGATATATATAACAAGCATAGTCTTCCTACCCAAATTTTCGTTTTTCCTCTGTGGTTGACTTTATTCTTGTATTCTGTTTTCGTTATCCATATATCCGTATGATTTATTTCACCATAAACAAAAATCTCATTTATCACCATCTTTTGTGATGCAGATAAATGGCACCCAAACGAAAGTCAACCAGAGTCACACGAGGACAAACCGCCAACGCACCTGTTCCGACAAGGTCAGTGAGGGGAAGAACTGCTGAGAATGCCGCCCCGACCAGAGCCGCACAAGGCCAGACTGCTGAGAATGTTGCACCAACTAGGGCCGCAGCTACTGCCCCAGTGGTGAATCAAGCAACACTAGACTAGCTTGTTGCTGATCGTGTGGCCGCCGCTCTCGCAGCCGCAAATAATTCGACCACCAACACCGGAACATCTAGGCCAGTGACCAACAGTCGTGGTTGTACTTACTCTGAATTCCGAAAAATCATGGTTGGAGGATTTGGAGGAACAGAGGGAGCCGTTGGTTTGACTAGATGGATTGAGAAGCTTGAAACCGTGTTTCGTATCAGTGGTTGTAACGACGACGACAGGGTCAAGTATGCATCGTTCACTTTCATGGATGCCGCTTTGACCTGGTGGAACAACTACATGAAATCGGCTAACATGGATGTTGCTTATGCTATGCCTTGGGAAGATTTTAAGGAACTAGTGATTAGGAAGTATTACCCACGAAATGAGATTAAGAAGTTGGAAATAAAGTTTTGGAATTTGAAGGTGCAAAACAAAAACATCGCTGCTTACAACCAGAGGTTTCAGGAGTTGGCTTTGCTATGTCCAGAAATGGTTCGGACTGAAGCAAGATTGATTGAGAGGTATATCGGTGGTTTACCGAAGTCCATAAGAGGTGATATGACTACCTCGAGAGCTGTAGATCTTCATGAGACCATGGAGACGGCAAACAAGTTGATGGATCAGGAACTGGAGGATATTCCAGAGAAGAGTACTGACCACAAAAGGAAGTGGGAAGATCACTCCAAGGGTAATAACAACAGCTCTCAGAACAAAAAGCAGAGTGTAGGCAAGGTTTATGCAGTTGGTTCAAGTGACAAGAAGGGTTATGACAAGAATACGCCTTTTTGTAACCGCTGCAAGTTACATCACAGGGGACAGTGCACAGTGAAGTGCAACAATTGCCAAAGGATAGGGCACTTGGCAAAGAACTGTAGGGCAAGACCCCTAGCTACCGCTCAAGCAGCACCACCCTACAACCGTAAGGCGGATGTCACCTGCTTTGGGTGTGGTGAAAAGGGTCATTATCGGAACGAGTGCAATAAGCCCCGAAACCAAGGAAACGGTGGTGGACCAGGAAACCAGGTAGCAATGGTTAACAATGGGAATAATGGTAATGAAGGAAGAGCCCGTGGAAGAGTTTATGCCGTAGGCAGAAGGGAAGCACAGGACGACCCGAACGTGGTGACGGGTACGTTTCTTTTAAATAATCGTTATGCTTCAGTACTTTTCGATACGGGAGTAGATAGAAGTTTTGTATCGACCGCTTTCAGTCCTTTACTTGATATAGCCCCGACCACCTTAGATAATGCCTTTGACGTAGAACTAGCAAACGGAAACCTAGAAAGAGTAGGTACCATCATAAGGGGTTGCACTCTAAACTTATTGAATCGTCCATTCAACATTGATCTGATGCCAGTGGAATTGGGTAGTTTTGACGTCATCATAGGGATGGATTGGTTATCGAAATATCATGCTGTCATCATCTGTGATGAGAAGATTGTTAGAGTACCCTATGGGAACGAAGTTTTGATTATTGAAGGCGACCGCTCTGATCGTGCGCGTTCGTCAAGATTGAGCATCATCTCATGCACAAAGGTGCAGAAGTACATCGAGAAGGGATGCTATCTCTTTTTAGCTCATGTAACGGAAAAGAAAGGAAAGGAACCTGGAGAGAAAAGGTTGGAAGATGTGCCAATCGTAAGGGATTTTCCAGATGTCTTTCTAGAAGACTTACCGGGACTTCCACCGGCCATACAAATCGAATTTCAAATTGATTTAGTGCCAGGAGCCGCACCTGTAGCGCGAGCACCCTATCGTTTAGCACCTACGGAATTACAGGAGTTGTCTGACCAGTTAGCTGAACTATCTGGAAAAGGTTTTATCAGACCGAGTTCTTCGCCTTGGGGAGCTCCTGTCTTGTTTGTTAAGAAGAAGGATGGATCCTTCAGGATGTGTATTGACTACCGGGAACTGAATAAGCTAACCATTAAGAATAGATACCCCCTCCCGAGGATAGACGATTTATTCGATCAGTTGCAAGGTTCATCGGTTTATTCTAAGATAGACTTGAGATCGGGTTATCACCAACTTCGAGTCCGGGAAGAGGATATCCCGAAGACCGTATTCCGAACCCGATATGGCCATTACGAATTTCAAGTTATGCCATTTGGCTTGACAAATGCACCAGCAGTATTCATGGATCTCATGAATCGTGTGTGTAAGCCGTATTTGGATAAATTTGTGATAGTGTTCATTGACGATATCCTGATATATTCCAAGAATGAGCAAGAGCATGAGGAACATCTCAAGCTAATTCTGGAATTATTGAAAAAGGAAGAGTTATATGCTAAGTTTTCGAAGTATGAATTCTGGATATCGACTGTGCAATTTCTTGGTCATGTGATAGATAAGCAAGGAATTCACGTAGATCCTGCTAAGATTGAGGCCATTAAGGATTGGGCAACGCCCACAACACCAACGGAAATATGACAATTATTAGGACTTGCCGGTTATTACAGAAGATTTATAGAGGGATTCTCTAAGATAGCTAAGCAATTAACGAAACTGACCCAAAAGAATGTGAAATACGACTGGGGAGATAAGGAGGAAGAAGCTTTTCAACTCCTTAAGGAAAAATTGTGTAGTGCACCTATTTTGGCTTTACCCGAGGGTAGCGAAGATTTTATTGTGTATTGTGACGCATCACACAAAGGTTTGGGAGCCGTGTTGATGCAGAGAGAGAAGGTAATAGCATACGCTTCTCGACAGCTGAAAACCCATGAGAAAAACTACACAACCCATGACCTAGAATTAGGATCAGTCATGTTTGCACTAAGAATTTGGAGACACTATCTTTATGGGACTAAGTGCGTAGTGTATACCGACTACAAAAGTCTACAGCATATCTTGAACCAGAAGGAGCTGAACATGAGACAGCGCCGATGGTTGGAATTGCTTAGCTACTATGATTGTGAGATCCGTTACCACCCAGGCAAGGCAAATGTTGTTGCCGATGCCCTTAGCAGAAAAGAGCGGATCAAACCTCTTAGAGTTAGATCGTTAGGGATGACGATCAATTCGTCGCTTCCAGCAAAGATACTTGAGGCTCAGGGCGAGGCACTCAAGGATGAAAATCAATCGCGTGAGAAGATTCACAGAATGCCAGAATTAGAGAACGGTCTTGTCAGAAGATCCGATGGGATTTTATGTTACGGAGACAGGTATTGGATTCCATTATGCGGAGGAATTCGTGATTTGATCATGCACGAATCCCACAAATCCAAGTACTCCATTCACCCAGGATCTGACAAAATGTACTTAGACTTGAAAAAGTTGTATTGGTGGCCAAACATGAAGGCCGATATAGCTGAATACGTCAGCAAGTGTTTAACGTGCTCGAAGGTCAAGGCTGAACACCAGAGACCGTCAGGTCTGTTATTCAACCTGAGATCCCAGAATGGAAATAGGAGCGTATTACTATGGATTTTATCACTAAGTTGCCTAAGACGTCGAGTGGTTATGACACGATTTGGGTAATCGTTGACCGACTCACCAAATCAGCGCATTTCCTTCCTATAAAGGAAAATATCAGCATGGATAAACTCGCGCGACTGTATGTGAAGGAAATTATCGCGAGGCATGGTGTGCCTGTTTCTATTATTTCTGATCGAGACAGTCGATTCACGTCTAATTTTTGGAGGTCGCTTCAGGATGCATTGGGAACCGACCTTGATATGAATACAGCTTATCATCCTCAGACTGATGGTCAAAGTGAGAGGACCATTCAGACATTAGAGGACATGTTGAGAGCCTGTGTGATTGATTTTGGGAACGGCTGGGACAGGCATTTGCCTTTAGCCGAGTTTTCCTATAACAACAGTTATCACACCAGCATTAAAGCTGCACCGTATGAAGCACTTTATGGTCGTAAGTGCAGATCACCAATTTGTTGGGCGGAAGTTGGAGAAAACCAACTTACCGGACCGGAACTAGTCCACGAGACTACTGAAAAGATCGTGCAGATCAAGAGCCGAATGCAAGCGGCTCGTGACCGTCAGAAGAGTTATGCTGGCAAAAGGCGGAAACCCCTTGAGTTTCAAGTGGGAGATAAAGTGATGTTAAAGGTCTCGCCATGGAAAGGCGTGATCAGATTCGGCAAACGTGGTAAGCTGAACCCCCGCTATATTGGACCTTTCGAAATTCTTGCCAGGATCGGGCCGGTAGCCTACCGACTCGAACTGCCATCTGAGCTCAGTGCTGTGCATGACGTCTTTCACGTCAGCAATTTGAAAAAGTGCTTATCTGATGAAAGTGTCGTTATCCCTTTGGATGAGATTCAGCTTGATGAGAGGTTAAATTTTATTGAGGAGCCGATTGAAATCATGGACCGGGAAGTGAAACGGCTAAAGCAGAGTCGTATCCCAATTGTGAAGGTCCGATGGAACTCTCGCAGAGGCCCCGAATACACTTGGGAGCGAGAGGATGAAATCAAGCGAAAATATCCTCATCTCTTTTCGAAACCAACGAGTAACGTAAATTGAAATCCGGGACGGATTTCCCGATTAGATGGGGAGACTGTGACAAATGATAATTTTCATGTTGTTAATTAATATTATATGAGTATTAATTATTTTTAAGCTAAGCATTTCTATGCGCATTTGCATGTTTCTGAGTGTTTTTGAGCATTTTTGGGAGCTGTCCCGCATACTGTAGCTTACAGTCACTGCAGAAAAAGTATATTTTTGTCAGTATGCCTAAATTATCACATTTCTGATAGTTACTGACAAGTCTCGTAATTTACTGAGAGCTTTCTCGCATTTTTCTGAAAAACAACCGCACGCGCGTACCGACAGCACAGTACATATGGTAGCAGTCAAATAAATATATTTTTGAGTCAGTAATGATATTTTATTACATTTCTGACAAAAACGCGGATAAAAACTTTATTTTACGTAAACGTGTCCAAAAACGTCAAAACGGGACTTTACGGCTACGTTTTAAGCTCAAACCGACACACGATACACCAATGCGGGTAAAAATAAATTTCACCCTCCTCTTATACTCCTAAAACCGGCCACATGAGCCCTCCCCACTACAATCCAAATGAGATCCCACTAACTCAATATAATCAATATATATAATCTACATTTACTCTAAATGACCAGAAGACAAGTTTACTTATCCATTCACACTCTTAAAAACTTCCTTGATCATTTTTCTTACTCATACTACACGATCCACTCTTATCTTCATCATCCACAATTTTCTTTTGAAGTTCAAGCAAATCAAAGTGTATATTAAAGGTTTTTGGGTTATTTGGAACTTGGTTTGGTTAAATTTGGTGAAGCTTTGGGTGTTTCTTGTCCCTCCTAGCCTCGTTAACTACATAAGCATTGTAAGAATTCATAAAAAATTTCAAATCTTGTTAATCTCTTGTTCATTTGATGTCTAATGATGTTTAAAAGTGTTAAAAGTATATATTTTGTTGATTTGGAAAAAGCTAGGGCTTGTATGGTATTATATAGTGCTCGACATTTTTATGGTGTATGAGTTAGTTTATAAATTTCTTGCTTGTGTGGTAAATCTTGTTGCATATAGTGTTAGTTTGATGATACAAACACTAGTTACGGTTTTTTTACGCGAAATTAATCAATATATAAACTTTTGTGAACATATACATGGATCGGCTATATTAAAAATCAAAGATTATTGGGGTTTTGAAAAACATAAAATTTTGGCTCAAATGGTGAAATGGTGGAAAAATATAGATAAGTGCTTATTTGGATTAGCTTATTTTATATAGCTTATTTAATAAGCTATAAGTTATGGAAAATAACTAGTAAAAATGTGAAAATAAGTTAACACATGAAATATGGGTCGAATAGACTTAATTTTAGTCATAGTTGACTACTTGACTAAGTAGCTTATTTATTAGAGCTTATTTGATAAGTATAAAGTTTGTTTGGTAACTAATAATCACTAATAAGTGCTAAATATTAACAAAATGGACCAAACTAAATTTTGTGCCAAAAAGCCCACGAGTTTACTGTTGGGCCGAAGCCCATGAAGAAAATTGTAGTTTTGACTTTTTGACCAAACGAACCCAATGAGCGAGTTAAATGATTTCTAGAAACGCGTCGATAAATACGTTATAACTAAAAATGTGTTTTGGGCTAACATTGGCTATTGGGCTATTTCACTAGTTTTCGGCTCAATGAGAAACAAAATTGATGAAATTGATTTTTGGAATATTTCCGACTCGCCGTGTTTATTAAAAGTTAACGAAACGATAAATATAACGAAAACTAATTTTGGACTTATTTTGAGATGTTTAGTCTCCGAAAGGGTAAAAATTGACATTTTCACTAAGTTAATATTGAAATAGACTTTGTTGACTTTTTGACAAAATATTGACTTTGTGTCGAAATCTAATGTTAATACTTAAAAGTAAAAATAACGAGTAATATAACGATGAAAATATTCACGACAACTGAAATATACATCACAAACACATTTTTGCACTTGTAACTAGTTAGTGGAATATTTGAGGAAAATTTGCAACACTTGAGATAAATGGAAACGTGGTATAAACGAATGGGACATGCCCAAATTTCCTAAAAATCCAACACTTAGAATATTTTTGTGAAAACACTTAACTTAAGTAAACTTTATAAAAATTTCTTAACAATGTTTTATTTTACTTAAAATTGTATTATAAATAATAAATAATATTTATAATATAATAATACTCCACTAACTACATTATTTTATTATTTCTCAAAAACCTATTTAATTCATTTTAATCTTAATTAATTAAATAACAAAAGTAATTAATCTAATATATATATATATATATATATATATATATATATATATATATATATGAGTATATATATATAACACTTGCGCATTTTAAGCGGTGAATACTAGCACGGATGTTCCGTTACGTATTCCCACCGTACACTTTCACCATGAGCCACCGTCATAAATAACGTCAGCGATAAATTGTTTCAAAATATATTTTACCACACAGCAAGCAAGAAATACACGAGCACTAGTCATGCGTAAACTTTTCAAATAAAATAAGGACACATGAGACACGAGTATTTTCGCTAAGACTTACCGTACTGATTTAGGTTGTCTGTCGGCGCGGTTGCATTATTTTGTTGCGTAGCAGATTGCTGTTATTGAAAGGTGAGTTTATAGCCCCATATTTCATGCGATTTTTGCTTTATAAGCTTGGGGTGAGAAACATGCAAAACTGTTTTCATGAACCAGAAATAAATTTTGTTTTTAAGTACACACTAATATGCAGAAACCTAAGTTTGCTGAATCCCATTTTGTGCCCGCTATCATCTGCCGTTAATTCTTGTCTAGGAAGCCGTTTGTTATAAATAGATCTATTGGGAGTGACGTCCCCGTTCGGTTGGCTCGGCATAGCCAAGGCGAACGTATACCAAATCGAATAATAGTCCGAGTGTCTGGGGATTAACACTCGCGGGCACCCTTATTTAATTGCTAACGCCAGGCAGGCGTGCTGCGTTGTCATAGATCGGTAGGATGAGGCTTAGTGTTTGCATAGCTGAGTAGTGTGTATCTGCTGAATTGTTTTTATGATATTGCTATTGGTCCATATGTGCTATTTATTTAAACTTATGAACTCACCAGCGTTAGCTGACTTTTAGCATGTTTTTCTCAGGAAACTGAGGTGCGTTTAGCCGAGTGCAGAGCATGGCGATAGTCGTAATAAGTGATGGAAATATTTTTAATGCGTTTACTCTGACAATTGGACCTTTTGTTTAAATGGGCTTCATTTTCATCTGAAATGGATTTTATGTAACGCTACATAATTTGACTTATGTAATATATTTTAAAACGGATTTTCAATCCGTTCCCTAAATCTTGTGTTATGATTATCCATCCCGTAGCACCCAAAGTGTATGCTTCCGCGATTATTGTGATTTTGGGGGTGTTACAGAATGCTTCGGATGCTACTCCTCATGGGTTGGTTGCGCAATCTGCCCCGATTGGTGTGTCAAATATCGAATACCATATGGCTTATCCATCTAATCCTAAATCAGATTTAGTGTACTCTAATGAACCCATTGTAAGCAAATCCGGATCTTGTGAATTAGGTAATAATAACGGTATAGATCAGGTGGTAGTGGACGCGTGTAAGACTTTTGATAAAGCAATGCATGATGTTGCTATTAAGAATGCGGAGATTAACCATGGGGCTGCTAATACTTCATGTGTTACTACTTCTTTTGCCAATGTGTTGAATCCGGGAAGGGTTACTAGGAAGGTTAACTTTCGTGCTTTGGTGAATGAGACTCGTGTTGATAACCATGATACCTTACTAACAAAGGCTGCTATGGAGGTTGTTTTGAACCGATATGATAATACTCTTATTGGTTTCTTTGTTGGCAAGAATATTGCCTTCCCGTTGGTTCAAAAGTATGTCACGAATACGTGGGGTAAGTTTGGTTTGAAGAAACTTATGAAAAATGATGCAGGTGTTTTCCTTTTTAAGTTCGATTCTAAAGAGGGTGTTGACAATGTGCTTCAACGGGGTCCTTGGATTATACATAATTCTCCTCTCATTCTCACCAAATGGACTCCTGAGGTGTCGTTAACAAAAAGTGAGGTAACCAAAGTCCCCGTGTGGATTAAATTGCACAATGTGCCATTGCTTGCATATTCTGAAGATGGTTTGAGCTTGATAGCTACACAGGTTGGTAAGCCAATTATGTTAGATGCTTTTACAAGCTCAATGTGTGTTGATTCATGGGGTCGTATTAGTTTTGCTCGTGTTCTTGTGGAATTATCATCGGATGCTGAATTAAAATGCGAAGTTATTATGGCTATCCCCATGAAGGATGATACTGGTTTCACTACGGCTGTCATTAAGGTTGAATACGAATGGAAGCCTCCCCATTGTGATGTATGCAAAGTTTTTGGGCATGATCGTATTAATTGCCCAAACTGTGTTAAGGAGGTGGTTCGTAATGAAGTTAATGTGGAACCGAATGTGCCTACTGGTAAGGATAAGACTAGTGATGATTTCCAAATAGTTAATAACAAGAAGAAGGGCAAGAATGCTGGTCAAAATAATCCAGGTAAAGGAGGTTATACTAAGCGTGTTGTGGGTAAGCAATTTCAGTATCGACCCAAAGCACCTCCTCATGAACCCAAGAAAGTAGATGTCAATAAGAAGAAGACTGCTGATGTGGCTAGTACGAGTGGAACAAAGATTCCTATATCTAATCAGTTTGATGCCCTTAATATATGGATGATGCTGATGATTGTGGGATTCCTACTAAAGAAGTGAATAAGGATGTGGATTCTGGTAGTACAATGGAAGCTAAGGAGGGTGAGTTGCATAATATTGGTAATGTATCGTAAGAACCGATTGTGATTGATCTTAAAGAAAAGGATCAGGTTGGGGCTTTTAAGCCTAGTCTTTCTTTTACTCCGTCTACTTTTTCGCCCAAGAGAGTTAACCCATTCTCTAAGGTTGGAGAGATAGTTGACTCAGATAGTGAGGAAGAAGAGGTTGTTAACACGTTTGATGAGTCAGGTAACCTATTTGATAAGCCTATGGAATTCCTCTCATCGACAGGTGGTGGACATGAGCTGGAAGATTACTATGATTATGATGAATATGCGGATCAAGCCTACGATCTACCAGGACAATTGGATGCTTTTTATTATATGTATGATATCAAGCCCCAAGGTCGTGTTAGGAAGTAGTTTATTGTTTTTATAGTTGTCATGTTTGATTATGTTTAGTGGTTTATTTCTTGTACTAGAGGAAGGTAAGTGTCTTGTTATGTAAGCTCTTTCGCCTATGTAACGGGCTGAGATATGGGATTTCACCCATATCCTTTGTACTTAAACGCTTTTTGGTGTAATACATTTACCTTTTACCCAAAAAATACACATAGTTGAAAACTGTTTTGTTTTCGAAAAAAAATTTGAATTCCTAGATTAGGCTTCTTTGTACACATCTCGATTGTTTACGCAACTACTCTTAGATGCTAACTAATTCCTATTTGTTTGTTGAGTGCTCCTAGGTTTTGACTTGCTACTATTAGCAGTGTTCTGTAATACAATGGAAGGCATCTCACGAGGTTTTGAACCTAGAATTCCATCCTTTTGAAGTAGTGCATTTTTCCTAGCTTTTTCTAGATCATAGTTCTTGTACATGTCATTAATGCCATAAGACTCTTTACCTTTAATGCTCGGTTTGGAAACTGTTTTCGAACTAATCCTAGATGAGCCAGGTATAATCACTTATTGAGGTTTAGTAGAAACAGATGCATTTTCCTTAGGCCAAGAATGTGGAGTGGCTGGTTTTGTCAAATTGTTTTTCTCAACAACTTGGGAGGTAAACCGAGATTTTGAAAATTTAAGTCGTTCATATTTAACCACTAATTGGTTTCTGATAGGTTGTAGAGTTGGTTTCCCCAAGTTTGATGGTTTTGTAAACTTAGTATCCACACTCTGGCCAGTCAATCTTCTTAATTTGTTTTGCAATGCAGCATGTGCAAACACCTTTGCTTGAATTTTACCTTTTAAAAGCTCATTTTCCTTAACTAATGTATCCAAACGTTTACTTTGTTCACTCAAAAATTGACCATTGTTGCCCGAAGTCAGAGATTCGTTTTGCAATTTAAGTTCAAGTGAGATGCAATGTGCATCTAGTTTTGAAAAGTCTTTTTGAAACTGGGCAATGGTCTTTTTGAGACAAGTATTTTCAAACTCAAGAGTTTGGTTTGACGGTACATTTGTTTTGTTTTCATTTAACGAATCAGACAAAGGTTGTTTGACAAGATGTTGGTCAACATTCTGATCAACCCCTTCTTCATTTCTAAATTTAGGTTGTTCAGTAAGTTGGTGATCATGATCAGATATATTATTATTGACAATGGATTGTACCTCAGCCATTGGCTCTTTGTCAAATATGGGCTATGTGTCATAGGTGGGTCTGATATCTGCACAATCAGCATCTGTATCATTCCTCGACCTGCTGCTGTCATCCTGTTTTTCCAATGCTATAACCTCATTGCTCACATTACCGACATTTGCAGTATTATCAGCATTCCCAACAAACCTTTGAGCATTCCTTCCTTGTACATCAACTTTTTCACCTTGCACGACTGCTTGATTTCGGGAATTAGATGAAGTCTGACTCTTTAAATTCTTAATTTGTGATTACATCTTAGTCAGTAACATCATTCCTTTGTTTAATTTCACAAATGGATCTTCAGGATCATCAGTAGTTTGTGTGAAGTACATTTGTTCTTGAGATCCTTGAAAAAAAAAGTTTGGTGGTGAAGGATTGGATGAAGATTTTAATCTGTTGATGGTAGGTGTGGAGATTTGTAACTTCTGTTCATTCATTTGTGACCTTGATTTATACATTTCTCCCCCTGATTGTTGTGATGTAATCAGAATAATCAAACTAAAATGTGTAAAGTTGATATATTGCACACAAGGTCGATATAGTGATTTCTTATTTCCCTCCAAAAATTTAATTTGAAAATTTTCTCTCCCAGAATTTGAAATTCACCATAAAATGCAATTCAAAGTTTACTAGAAAAATTTGAGTTTAAAAAATTTTGACGCCAAATTTCACCGTGAAAAATTCGAATTTTGACCTAAAAATTTGAATTTTGGGCCAAGATCTTCACCGTTATACCAAAATTTGAATTTCGCGTAAAAATTGAACATTTAGTCTCCCCTAAAAATTAAAAAAAAAAATGGAAGGTACTGAAAGATTAACTTGTGTAGATGATGGATCTTGTAGATGGTTAAGAAGTGTGATTTGATTTATAAATTTAAGTCCTTGTTCGAAAGTTTCTTGAGGAGCTAGTTCGAAAGTTTTCAACCTAGTTCGAAACTTTATGAAGTCCATGTTCGAAACTTTGTGAAGTCCTTGTTCGAAAAGTTTATGGAAATCCTTGTTCGAAAGTTTCTGAAAGTGCTTGTTCGAAAGTCTCTTAAAGTGCTTGTTCGAAAACTTTATGAGTCCCTTATTCGAAAATTTCTGGAATTCGTTGTTCAAAACTTGTCTACTTTGTTCAAAAATTTCGCTGTTCGAAACTTGTTAACTTTGTTCGAAAATTTCTTTGTTCGAAACTTTGAACTGTTGTTCGAAAGTTTTTAAACTTTCAAAGTAAAATTTATAATTTATACAAATTAGAAAAAATTCCCAAGTGTCGAAGTGTTTTTCTAACTTATACAAGGAAGAGAAAAACTGTGTAATCCAAAAATCCTGATGATACGTGGTGGAGTGCTAGTTCGAAAATTAAGGGTTTAAGGAGCTAGTTCGAAAAAAGAGGGTTTTCTTGCTAGTTCGAAATTTTGACAGTTTTTTGAAAAAGATTAAAGTACATTAAAAACATATTTTAAATCCAAGATTCTTGTACAACTAACCTTAAAAACACTAAAATAATAATAAAGTTGCAAACTTTAACGTTTTTAAGATAGAGAAAGCTAGTTCGAAACTTGGTAGAACTAATAAAGTACGATTTAAAAACTTTTCTTTTAAGGAAAAAGTTTGAAACTTTCTTGTTCTATGAGGTTTATAATACTAGTTTGTAATCAAAAGAGTGATAAAAACCAAGAAAACTCAAAAACAAAAAAAATAACGAGTGAAAAAGAAAAACTTTGTTGGAAAATCAACACAAGAACACTTATAACCTTCTTCTAGCGATTGATACCACTTGTTAGGTCACCATATTGTAAACACACAAGTATTGATAAGATAGAAATGAGAGAGAGAGAGAGAGAGAGAGAGAAGTTTGGTCGAGAGAGAGAGAGAGATAGAAGTTTGGTCGATTAGATCAAGAAATAAAATAGCAAAGGTTTGATATCAATATGAACTAACCAACAATAATAATGTAGCCATACATGTTCTATTTATTGGAGAAGGAAGCTAGGGCAACAAACCCTCTTCCCTTGCTATTACACGAATGGGCTTAGTCATAGGCCCATGGGCTTACTTCATAAGCCTAGACATAATAACTAACTTATAAGCCTTAAAACTAAGCAACCTATTACATAATTAAATGACCGACACTTGATATTAATTAAACGTGTTCCCAACAGGGTTTTAGTCTAACATTCGTTAAGTATCAAATACAAGGACTAGAGATGAAAACAGGAGAAGAAGAATTCGGAATCACTTTGGGATTATGATGGGCGGTCGTATAGGGTTTCCAAGAGGGATTCCAAGTTTGTCTTGGACTCTAAGTTACCACACTATATATACAATCCCTTGTATCATTAGTTGGTAATCTTTGGTCACATTAGCTAACCTTAATTTCTCTTCTTCTCCCCTCCTTGTGCCTAGCCGATCGTACATCTCTATGCACATAGGGATTCAATTTGCTTAGCTTAAACAAAAGTGTTTTGGTTAGTTATTGTGATTCAAGGAACCTAGCATTCGTATCGAATCGCTACCAATACGTGTGTACAAGCTCATAGATTCGAATTCCTCTTGAATTTGATTTTCCCCAATCTTCTTTGTGTGAGTCAATTTTACTAAACCCTAATTAGGGTTTATAACTTGATTCGATTGTTGTTTTTATTGGATTGCTAAAAGGTACGCTTACTTTATGTTTTGGTTAATTAATTACAAGTATTTGTTTAAGTCTTCCGTTGTTGCTTGATGATTTTATTTGATTATATGCTTAGTCATGATTATTAAATTCCAACACTACATAGCTACATCCAGTTTCATTAGCTAGTGATTTGATTCTATAGATTCGGTACGCATATCCAAATACACCTTAGTTTGAAAAAACATGTATTGTTTTTTTGGTGCCAGGTCTATATAGGTTGTCTAAAAATCTATATAGGACTTCTTATGTCACTTTGTAGAATCTCCTCAAGCACACAGACTATTGCAAGCCGTGAGATATTGTAGTTATATTACACTCTGCAGGTCAATACTGTTATTGTGTTTCGACTTTATATTCAACAGGAAGTACCAGCTGTGCATGTGGTCATCCACCTAAAGAATGAGTGATCATGAATTCATGATTATAATTTCATTTTGTTCTGTGATCTTTTGTAAAATCTTTACCTCCTATCAACTCCATAGTGTAGTTAATCTAGTTGATTCCATAATGTTAATGTTGAGAAAGACGTCTTCTTTCTTTATCAGTGGGCATTGTTTGGAAACTATTAAGATGTTGAAGTAACTTCGCTTTTTCTGTTTAACTTTCTAGAATAATGTCTTGAGGTATTTAGAGAATTCCCATGACAGGTAAAGTGGAATTTTTAATCATTAACTATGTATGTAATATTTTAGGCCAGTTTAATGTATAATACCTTTGGATTTATTCATGCACGTTGAGCAATTTCTTCTTGTTCTCGGTGATAATCATAATTGTTTCTACAGGCTGGTCACTCTCCCTACAGAAGTGGTGGTAGACATGGTGGAGGACCATTCATTGGTGGTGGCCGACTAGCCGTGGAAACTCTGGTTTGCGGCCAACAAATACTGGTGGCACTCTACCTTTTCGTGGAAGAGGGTGTGGTCGTTGAAGGGGCAGAGGAGGCCAGCATGGACGACCATTAGGTGCATCATCGTCTAATCCTCAGTCATCTGCACACACAGACGGAACCAAATCTTCAATACAGGCTAACATTGCATGGTGTGAATTATGCAGGGTTGACTGCACCAACCAGGAAATCCTCCAGCAACACAAGAACAGGAAATGCCACAAAAAGAACCTCCAGAGTTTACAAAATATGAAGATTGGACACCAACCCGTTCCTGAAGTAGAAACGGATGAAAACCCTAATTCCGATACCAGTCCTGAAGTCAGTGGCTAACGTAGGATTTTGGATCATGAGTGGCATGAATTTCGGCTCGCTTCGCTTCATGAATAATTGTTAATTTTTAGTTGTTCGTAAATTAAGATAAACTCGTTTTCGATGGTTAGTTGGCGCATCATTGTAATATAAACATAGTGTAAAAGTAAACCGAAGTTGGTCCTGATGATAGCAAAGTAGGGACTGAGAAAATGGAGTTAATGGACCATCAAGATGATATGTCTAATCCAGAGATCAATTAAGAAATGAGGATTAAACCGACTATAAAAACACTAGGAATCTCAATGTAGAAGAATGAGAATCGAAATGCTTGTTATTGGCTAAATGTGGAGAGAATTACAATTGAGAGAAAGACTAAAAATGATTACAAATTGACTAAATGCAAATATTACAATGATAGGGTATTTATAAGTGGATAGGAGATGTAGTTTGGCGTCAATAAGCGGTTATAACCACCGTTTGACTTTTTCTATTGACTTGACCAATTGACCTTCGTTGACTATTTGACTTTTACTTCCAACATGTATCAATCCATCCCCCTTAGCAACCTTGTCCTCAAGATTGTATTTGAAATTGAGGGTATCTAGCTGTGAAATCATGGTACATTTCCCAAGTGGCATCATCTGTAGATTGATTTGCCCACTGTACCAACACAAACATCACAGGTTTATTATTGACCTTGCCCAATCTTCTTTCCAAGATAGCCACTAGTTCCAAAGCAATTCTTCCATCTTCTGCACAGCTTGGCAAAGTTCCCACTTCCACCTGTTGACCAAAACACTGTTTAAGTTGGGACACATGGAATACATGATGGATTTGGCTAGTGTTTGGCAGCTGCAGCTTGTATGCTACTTCACCAACCTTAGCCACAATGAGAAAGGGACCATAATACTTTGGTGACAACTTGTTATAGGTTCCTTGTCTTGCTTTCATTTGCCTATAAGGCTGCAATTTCACATATACCTTCATCCCCACATGAAACTGACTGTCCTTTTCCTGTTTGCAACATTCACCATTCTGTCTTATGCTCTATTCAAGTGGAATTTCAAAGTCTGAATTGCCTGTTCCCTTGCTTGCAATGTCCTGTCAACAACTTCAACTACACTTTCTCCTGGTATGTAAGGCAAATGGAGTGCAGGTGGTTGGCCCATACACCACTTCAAATACTGATTTGGGTAGAAGAGTGGTGATTGGCATTGTACCAGCATTCAGCCAGGGGTAACCAACTCACCCATTCCTTTGGGTTCTCACCTGTCATGCACCTCAGATAACACCCCAAACATCTATTAACAACTTCAGTTTGCCCATCTGTTTGGGGGTGATAGGCTGTTGGCATGTGCAATTCCACTTTTAGCATCTTGAATGCAATTGGAAAGAGCCTGATGTTTCGGTGACAGTGCTTTGCTCATGTATGCAATTGGATGACCATCTTGAGTTAAGACTGCACCAATGCCCAAATCACTTGCATCAGTTTCTACCACAAATTCTCTATTGAAGTTGGGAAGTACCATTACAGGAGTGATGACCATAGCCTCTTTAAGCCTCTCAAAAGCAGCTTGAGCCTCTGCATTCCATTGAAAAGAGTTATTTTTCAACAGCTTATTCAGTGGTTGACTAATAACGGCATAGTGTTTTATGAACCTCCTGTAATAACCAGTTAGCCGCAAAAACTCCTGAGTTGCTTCACATTAATTGGTACTGGCCAATCCTTCATGGACTGAATCTTTGATGGATCAGTTGACACCCCTTCAGCAGAAATCAAATGACCAAAATACTCTACTCTATCTCTGGCAAAGGTACATTTGGAGTGTTTGGCATAGAGCTCATTAGACTACATAACCTCCAAAACACTTCTCACATGCCCCACATGAGCCTCTAAACTTGGACTGTAGATTAGTATATCATCAAAAAACACTAATACAAATCTTCTCATGAAAGGTTTGAAGTCTGTATTCATCAATGCTTGAAAAGTTGATGGTGCATTTGTCAACCCAAAAGGCATAACCAAGAATTCATAATGGCCTTCATGGGTTCTAAAAGCAGTTTTTTGTATATCATCCTCTTTCATCCTGATTTGGTGATACCCAAATCTCAAATCCAATTTGGTGAATACCTTAGCCCCATTCAACTCATTCAATAATTCTTCTATCACAGGAATTGGGAAATTATCCTTCACTGTGTACTTATTCAGTTTCTTGTAATCCACACACATTCTCCAAGTGCCATCCTTCTTTTTTACCATGACAATAGGAGATGAGAATGGGCTATTGCTGTTCCTTATGACACCAGAGTCTAACAATTCCTTTACCATTAGCTCCACAACATCCTTTTGGTTGGAAGGGTGTTTGTATGGCCTAATGTTGATTGGAGGAGTGTTTGGCACTAATTGTATAGGATGGTCATGAGTTCTGTGAGGAGGTCATCCCTGTGGCAAATCAAACACAGAGCTAAACTCATCTAGTACAACTTTTAGCTTCTCATTTTTACCTTCCCCATTGGCCTCCATGCCTGCAACAATCCATAATTGAGCAAGATACACAGTCATTGCCATGGAAGCAGATTGCCCATTCAATACCTTTAGCTTCCCTCCAATCCATGATAAACCAGCTTGTTATGATCCTCTCAACACAACTCTTTTCTTATTGTACTGAAACTCCATAGTCAACTTCTTGAAGTTCCACAAAATATCATCAAGTGTGGACAACCATTGTACCCCCAAAACCATATCACAACTTCCTAAGGGCAAAACCATAACATCAGCAGTATAAGTAATAGCTTGCAATGTTCATTAGAAGCTTTTGCACATATATTTGCTGATCATCTGATTACCATTTGCAACTGAAACTTCTAATGGAACAGTGCTAATCAACTAGCAGCCTAACTTTTTGGTAGTTGACCAGGACAGGAAATTATGAGTACTACCAGTATCCATGAGAATGTGCAATACTTGTTTTCCCACATAGCCCCTAACTCTCATTGTTCTATAGGCAGTGACACTTGATAAGGCATTGAGGGATATATGTGGTGTGCTGGTTAGTAACTGTGACTCTTGAAACTGCACACTTTCTTCTTCGATTAACTCTTCACTTACTTCCTCTGTCACACAGCCTTCAACTTGCATCAACACAGACTGATCTTCACCATCTACTATAACTTCCGAAGCATACAATTGTCCACTGCACTTGTGACCAGGGGTGTATCTTTGGTCATAATAAAAACATTGATTCTTTGCCCTCTTTTCATCTAACACCCTTTGAGTCAACTGTGTTCTAACAGGATATGCACTACCTATTTTAGAAGTTGAAGGTAAGGCTAAGAGTGGGGGTCTAGCTACAACTTGAGTTTGTGGTCTAGGGCTAACATTGTTGTTAGGTTAGAACCTAGTGCTACTAAAAGGTGTATAATGTGGCTTTGCCTTCATAATGGCCACTGTTGCCTCTTGCATTTTTGCCAAACTAGTAACATCCTTCATTGTAGCAGGTCTAAACGTACTCAATGGAAACCCAATTTCACTCTTCAAACCTCCAATAAACATACTCACAACCTGTTCCTCAGTTAGATCCACCCTATTTAACAACATTTCAAATTTATCCAGGTGGGTTTGTATATCTCCAGTTTGTTTCAAGTTTTTAAGTTCTACCATAGGATCATCATGTACATCACCAAACCTACTCACAATTTCAGACTCATACACAGCCCAAGGAACATTCTCACCATGTTTTTTTTTAACAAATTGTAAATGCCATTGCAAAGCCTTATCAAACAGATGCATGGATACTAACCTCAATTTTTGATCCACCCTTACTTGATCAACAGCAAAGAACTGTTTCACTCTAAACACCCAACCTTTAACATCCTCACTAGTAAACTTTGGAAATTTAATCCTTGTGAGTCTAGCATAAGGATTGTGATGTTGATTGTGTTGTACAACTGCATGAGCAGGACCTTGTGCAACCACTGGTTGTGTCACAAGTTCAGCTTCTCGTTGATTACTAGTTCCTCCACCAGTCAATCTAGCAAACTCATTAGTAGCATATCCTTGAAAAAGATGAAATGTCTCCATCCTTCCATTGATCCTGTCATCCATAGCCCTGACAAACTGAGTTAACTCACTCAGGCTTTGACCTATTTAAGTCAAAGTTAGGGTTTCGCCATTAGCAGGAGTGCTCTGCTCTTGAGTACGAGTTTGACCCATCATTGTATGCTATTTTAATGATGTGTTGTTGTTAGGTGTGACTCCTTCGTTTACAATTGAGTTACAAATAACAACTAATCGTTCTTGGCCAGCCTTGAGTCAAACAAAACTGGTCATCAATTCAAAAATAGAGGATTTAAGCAATTATGCGCTATTCTCGTGATCACGATGAATAGTCAAAAATTGGTCTTGTTTCTGACGGATAGCATACAACAATTTATTAGAGTACCAGTGTAGCACTCTATTTCTAGAGAAAAAATATGTCACCGGAAAATTAACTGCCTCACCGGAATCGTAACAAACTCGCCGGAATCGTAACAAACTTTACCAGAAATGATAGTATGAGCTCCAGGAAAGAGCTCTCATACCACTAGATTTGTCTAATCCAAAGATCAATTAAGAAATGAGGATTAAACCGACTATAACAACACTAGGAATCTCAATGAAGAAGAATGAGAATCGAAATGCTTGTTATTGGATAAATGTGGAGAGAATTACAATTGAGAGAAAGACTTGAATTGATTACAAATTGACTAAATGGAAATATTACAATGATAGGGTATTTATAAGTGGATAGGCGATGTAGTTTGGCGCCAATAAGCGGTTATAACCACCGTTTGACTTTTTCTGTTGACTTGATCAATTGACCTTCGTTGACTATTTGACTTTTACTTCCAACATGTATTACAAGAATCGAAACCCTGGATAAAACGAAAATTGGGAGGTGGGGATCATGGTGGTGGTCATGGTGCTAAACGTTTGAAGCCCAGGTCCCGGAAGGCCTAAAATAGTAATTCCATGGATGTGTGATTTGTGCAACGTAAAGTGCAACACACAGGAAGTCTTTGACAGCCATGCTGATGGTAAGAAACACATGGCTAAGCTGAAAAGGTTTGAAGGGCACCGAGCCATGTATGGCCAATGTTTTGAAAACCGGTTTTCTCATTGACTCGGCCGAGACACCGGGTCATCGGGTTGGTGGTTCAACCAGTTCAACCCCCGGGTCAAACCGGTTTTCGCAACGTAAATAAAAATTTAATATTTGTAGTTATCCTATTTATAATTGGATATAAAAGTCTAAACTTGCTATACAAATGTTTCTTTCTTTGCATAATTGTTTAGTTTTCGTACTTTTCCATCAAGAGCTCATTTGAAAACATATTCCAGAATAACTCGACTGGTAATTAACTCTTTGAGTACATGACTTTATTTCTCAAATATACTATGAACTTCTTTTGCTTATTAACTTCAATTCATCTCGAATATGAAAATGCTATATATCAGTCTAGTTCATTTTTTTACTATTGATAAGCACAATAATAAAACACGTTTAAGTTTAAGAAAATAATGAACTTTATGATTCATCAATGGAATCTAAAATAGGATTAAAAATTGTTTTCGTTCACTTTTTTTCAAACAAAAGTGAAACCTGGCCGGTTCTAGTGAACTGGCTCGACCCGGTTTGAGTGAAACTCGGCGGTTCAATCCGGGTTTCAAATCCTCATAAAACCTTCTAATAACGGCCCAGTAACATCACCGGTTCCCGGTTCAACAGGTTGAACGGGCCAGGTCGAACCGGGTTTTAAAAACATTGAGCGGTTCAGGCTCTTTACCCTCCTAACCCTCTTTCACAGACATTAGATCCTCAACCGGCCTATTATAGTGCACCAGGCTCATATCAAGCTCCTCCCGAGGCTTATATACCAACCCATCAAGCCCAGAACCCAAACTCACAACTTGCAGATGCACCTCTTGTATTTGGCACACAAAAGGATGTACCTGAAGCTCAAACTGCACAAGTATTAACCGCTGAAACACATGCTGACAACGGAGTTCAGTGATTTGCTGTTATGAAGTTGCAGGTAAATCGATTTATAAAGTTTTCTAATTTTAATGTAACAATGGGATATCAATTAAATTAAATAAATAAATAAATAACACATTTTTTTAGGCATCTTTATGATTATTCTTTATGAGGATGTAGAAATAGATGGGCTCTTGGTTGCTACTTACTATTATTGCTTAACCTCTTCCTTTTACACAGCAATAGTGTTAGGGTGTGTTTGTTCCTCTTACTCTTACCAGTAAGAGGTGGTCAGACGTTTTGCTTGTTTGTTTTTTTCTTTTGAGTCAGACCCAGTTAGACATATAACATCTTACTCAGTAAGAGGTCGGGGACTTGTCTTACTGCTTCTTACTCGATAAGAGATTGAAGACTCGTGTTAATATAATTTATTTGATGGTTTATTAATTAATATTTTTGATAAAAAGTCTTGTTTCATATCTATATAAGTTACTTAAATAAATTGCAGAAACGAGCACTTAAAATCATTCGGACAATTATAAAAAAACAAACAACATTATTTCGTTCAGATTTAAACTTTCTAGCCACCTCTTACTGATAAGATGTAGTAGTCAGATTCAGACCTAAAACATTTTAATGAAACAAAGACACCCTTGCTTTAATGTACATTGGTGGAATATATTCACAGGATTTGAATGTAGTTTATCTAATGTCGTCCTTGCTTGAAAAACTCCACATTTGACTTGTTATCATAAGATTCTTTTTCGAATAAATTTCCTGTAATAGACACACTTTACTGATTAAAACATCTGGTTCTGAATGGTCACATCGTAAATAATCAGAATTTGGTTGTTATATTTGCGAAAATTCTCACATGCACATTAATGAGATAGCATATTGTCTTTCATCTATATCATATTCCCTATGCAAACGAGCATAAATTCAAATTATTGACTATTTCTGTATTTCAATTCTTAAATTCGTTTTAGAAGTGAAGAAACATCAGTAAATTGTGGGTGTTAAGACTATATATTAAGAGTGTCAAAATAAGAGCATGCTATAAACAAACAAAAATACAAAACACTTGAACTAAATACAAACTATATACTACTAATTTTCTCTTTATCTCTATCAATCTATACTTAGAAGAATAAATAATAAACGAATGAATATTTTTGCAAAAAAAAAAAGTAAAAGAAAATAAATTCTAAGCATCGGAAGGGGAAATCCAGTGTCGTCCATTAACAAAGCTTTTTGCAAGAAATTTATGGGCCGAATCATAATTTAACTCCCGGGCCCATGAGACTCCACGGACTTCTGCTGCACCTGGGCCCCAGCATCTATATACACCAAAAAATGCAATTCTGCACATTCAACAAAACCACCAAACCACTAAATATTCTGGCCCCCATTAAGGTCCAACATAATGGTATTTTTGTCAACTTATTCACATAACAAATTTCTATGTTTCCATTGACATTGATAACTGATAAAATTTAAATCAATGTGTGTAACAATGTTAAAACTGACTCGATGAGCATTTACCTCCAAATACCGATTCTGTACCAAAAAAGTATTCATTTTAGCATTGGCTTTTGAAGTATTGGATTGTTTTAGCAGTATGAAAGATTGGTTCGTGAAGCTTACTTGTTTTTGTTGCTTACATGGTCCCAATCGTCCCAACCACCGCGGGCGACCACATTATCAAAATAAGTGTACGAGTAGACAATCCGAGAGTATTGACCCATGGCACGACCAACGTACAGTGGTCCAGTACCCGTCACCCTACATCCCACGAAAGCAAAACCACTCTTATCATCCGGTGTTCTTCGGTCGTGTGCTGCTATTGATCCAAATCTCTTTGCTATTGAATGTAGCTCACAATCCTATATCACCCTCGACCAAAAATAAAAGAATATATAAATTTTGATGATGTTTAACCAAATATGCAACATTTGGTATTTGTAAATTACCATATTTAAGAAGATTCTTAATTGTGAATTATTACCGTTTTGTATTTTGAAAATGGGTCATACTAATGGACCTCCCTACTAGGGATGGCTGCCATTTTTGTCCCTCATTATTTACAGTGCAGCACAGTTTTTTTTTCAGTTTCTGTTTCGTATTTCTGACAGTTTTATAGTTTTTGTCAGTTTTTGTTCCGTATTTCTGTTCCGCACTTTCAGGTTTATAGCTTTTTGATATAAACAAAATTATAAAAAAATAAATAAAAAAAAAAAGGGGGGGGGGGGGGTCCGGTTAAAGTTTTTTGAGAGGGTCAGTATATCACGTGCCTTTGAAAATAATTACCCCTAAGTCCTGAGCTACAATGACAAGACATACACAAAAGACAAATATAAGAAAAAAACCGCCCATTTCAAAAAGTGTGTTTGCTCTAGATCTTGTTTGTATTGAACATGAATCATATGTATCACATGTCATAACATAATATTCACTATGCCTTAAAATTATAATCTCCATTTCTATTTAAAAAAAATTTCTTTGAAAGGCAATATATTATTAAGAATCTTAAAAGAAACCAAAATAAAATACAAAACACTCCATCTCTATTAAACAAGATAATTAAAAAAGAATGAGATAACAAAAATAATAATAATAATAATAATAATAAACCATACATATAGAGAACTAAAACTAAATCCTGGCTAAGAACCGAAAACTAAACAACTGTCACAAAAGAAAGTTTAGTAGTGAGGATAATATTTGATTGATTAAAAAATGTAATTGTTTTATTTTTTCTAAATTGTGTTTTTTTGTTTATGGATAATAATTTTAAAACTAAAGGAGCATTAATTTGCTCTTATCCATTAGTAGCACGTAAGGCAAGAAAAAAGTACCGATAAATATTGTTAGGATGGAGAGTGTGTTAATATTAATATATAGTGATTTGGCATTTTTTAGGATGGTCCTCTATTTATATGCTTGATGTGGAATTTACTCTTCGACATGTGATTTATACATTATTCTCAATCTTTATAGATACTGGCAGTCGTCACAAAGTCAACTGCATAGATATAGTCATAACTCATAACACAACTTTTTCCTGTAGTTAACGCCTTAACGGTACTAAAGTAAATCATTTAGGGCCCGTTTGGTTTGTGTGTTTAGATTGGGTTTGAGTTAGAAAAATGCACATCATTTTTAGCCGTTTGGTAGTACTCGGGTTTGAACTCAATACCAAATAATAAGGAGTGTGTTAAAGTAGGGGAGAGTGATAGGTTTTATGACAAAAAATTGGACCCACTTCATTTTCTCTCTATTTATCTCTTCTCACATTTTATATAAATAATTTGTAAATCATTTTCTCTTAAATATAAAACTATTTATCTCTTCTCACATTTTATATAAATAATTTGTAAATCATTTTTTTTTAAATATAAAACAATTTTAAATATTTTTATCTCTTCTAAATTAAATCCAAATCAAAATCATAATCCAAATCCTAACCCTAACCCACCTACAAACCAAACGCACCCTTAGTAATCATAACAAAATTTGCATAGATTTAGTCATAACTCATAACACAATTTACTCTGATAATGAAGATAAGATGAATGATAATTAATTAAAGAGTGAAATGTTAGCTAGTTTTCTATGTAGGAATCATAACAAAAAATGATGTTTTTTATATATAAACATGCTTACTTTGTACATGGAACGACCATTGCCGAAAATGAAATCTATTGAACCCTCGATGTAACATTCCTTGAAATAATGACGACCAGCATCATCACATAAAGTATCCTGCGCCCCGTAAAACCCGCATCCAGAGAAATATGCTTTGTCGCCAGATATCCTAAAGGCAGCCGCTTGCCAACCATGCATTCCGGGCATAGGTGCAGGCGCTGTATTCTGCACAACCATCATTTCTCAGTTTAACAACTTATATGATCAATGAGGTAACAAATTTTACACTAAAACAAATATACGAATTATACTCATTAATTTTCTCCAATTCAATGAATAGACTTTCATACTTCGCACTTGTAAATGTATATAAGTTATCAAACAAATATAATAATCAACCGATATTTAGCGTATCCGATTATAAAGAATTGTCACAACTAGTTGCGGAGGATGTATATCAATTTGCGGATGCATATTCTTCACACAAGATATATAAATTCGATCTACACTTTTTATAGGTGTTAATATATCAATAAAAGTTAGTACATTTTAGCTAAAACTATCGTATTGGCGTACCTTAAAGCTAATATTACGGGCAGAGAAGTAGCTAGCATAGACGATAACCGAAGCTGTTTGATAAGTACGCAGCTGCTGCCCGTCCGGCCCACGGTCACTTGCTCGATCATGCCATTCTATTATCGTCTTCTCACGTCCCTCCCCTTGAAAAGTTATGTATGGTTTACTTGCCGGAACCACAACCTTTTCTCTGTTGCCATAAACATATAAATGTAACTATTAGCATTTGCATGCAACCTTTTACACATAATAAACACTAAAGAAACTGTCGCGTCAATAAACAAAAACAATAACTTGTACTCTACACAAATTTTAGTATATATATACATTTTTCATGTAAATATTATACATACACGTAAACACCAGCTAATATACGAATCAGGATATTTTTCATGTTATTTGTGGAAACCGAGTCGACAGCCTCCTGAACGGTCGTGTAGTCACCGAGCCCGTTGATGTCAACACTGATGTTACGATGACCAGATGGTCCGACCCACTTGTGGCTAGGTGTAGAGGCTGCATTTGACGGTGAAGCATAAAGGAAATATAAGATTAAGAAGTACAAAATGTAGGCAGCCATGAAAACAGTACAAATGATGAGTTTGTTATGAATGTTGTTGTATTTATAACAAACCACAATGTGTTGTGTTATCTAGGACTAGGGATTTTGTGTGGATGTTTGGGGTAGAGGTTAAAAAAACGGTGTTGTTAGCACAATAATTTGCAACGGTCATCTTTTGAGGCTGCTTAACTTGGCGGCTCGGCTCAGCTTGAGTTAGATTTTTATAAAATTACTCATGTTTTAACATGCGTGTGTGTATGCATAAAAGCAAATTTTGAAAACGATACGGCACATTTAACAAGATGAATTATTGGTTAATTAGGTTACATACTAACTTTGTCTTTTTGTAAGTTTTGCTGAAGAGTTGTGTCAAAAAGTATCGATAAAAGTTTTGTTGTTTGACTATGGAATCATCCAAACTTGCCTTTAAAGAGCATCTACCGGCCAGTAACACTTATTAGTGCGTTATCTCAGTGTCACTTCAGCGCATCCTCAATTACACATCAATAACTAAAACACTTTTTCAATTAATGAATGAAGTTTGCAAATTCTACAACACTTAAATTATCATTAACTTAGATTATCTTTTGCGTCGGAATTCGCCAAATTCTACAAAAGAAGCTTAGATTATCTTTTGCGTCGGAAATTCACCAAAAGAAGCTTGCAAAAGATAATCTAAGTATTGTTATCTCAAAAAACAATATTCTAGTTTTGGGTTAAGTATGTGTGCACTTATCAAATCTTTCCTGGTAGCAAAAGTGCACATTTTGGAAAATGTTGCAAGTGCACTTATGTAAACTTTTTAGCTAAACTTTAGCGTACAATTCTAAGCGTTGACACAACATGCCACGTGCGGGTACCAAAAACTCGTTGTTTTACAAAGGCCAAATTGCAATTAAAATTTTATTTTCATTGGCATTAGCAAGTTTAATTTTGAAATCGGATGCTTCTATTGGTCAGTCACATGTTTTTTTCAATTAAGCTTCAAATGATCGTTTTCCTATATGATATTAAAGATTGTTTTAATAATTAGTATACATTATGCTTAAAACTAATACAGTAATTTGTAATTGTACCTACATTTGTTTGGCAACTTATAGTCTTATACTATCAAATCATATTCGTATATATATCATATATCTCAGTCAACTTACGAGACCCGAACTATGACCAAAAGTGACTGAAATTTGGTACTTTAGGACTAATAATAAGCTGAAAAATAACTGACTTAGACCTTGAAAAGTCAAAACTGGGGTTGGCATGTTAGTATGTATTCCATAATAATGAAACTAGCGGCTCACTGGCTTAGGTGCTTGGATGAGCCAGTTTATTAGATTAACAATCTTATTTTATTTTTTTACATTTTGATATTTTATGTATAGTATATGCCATCCTTAGCCCATACTGTTACAGGACCATTAACATGGGACCCTTTTGAGAGTTAGGAATTCGAACGTTAGAACCAGAAAACATTTGCCCTCCAAATTCTTCTACTATTTCTTCTTTATTATTTGTTTGATATCACATAAATATAATCTGAATAAAATTACGCCTTCCGTCTCAAAATTATTGTCCCTTATTGTCTTTTCGGTTTTTCTTTCTCAACTTTGACTATAAATATTTTTGTTTGTGTTATACAATACTTAATGAAAATTATACCAATGAAAATACATTTAAAACTCAATCCGTTTATATATTTTGCATCAAGTATTATGTAATATAAACAAAAATACTTAAGGTCAAAGTTTAAAAGTAAAGACTAAAAAAGTCAATGGGGGACAATAATTTTGGGACGGAGGGAGTACCTGAATAAAAGTAGAACTTTCATTGTATGTAGAGTAACGAGGTGGTGCACCCGCGCGTTACTGTTCATTCGGCCCGCTACTGTTCCTTTACTGTAGCTACTGTTCATGAAGTCACGGTAAATGTAATATAGTAGTAATTTGTTGAAACATAATGTTAAAAATGATAAACGGAGTAACTGCTTGTGATGATGAATAAATGATACTTCGTATACAAATTAGTTTGGTTAGCATAGAATTGAACTGCAACAATTCTTTATATGGAAAGACTCGTATGATGTTGTGTGAGAAGCTACCCAATCAAATAGTTATGGGTTCAAGTAGTGCTTAGCACATTTAAGATAGACTTGTGGTATAAATGTTGTAATATAGTTAAAAATTGTTGTTCTAAAAAAAAATCCGAAATGTTTTTTTAAGTTTAAATTAAACCTCACAATTTATTTATTTATGGAGTATTTTTTTATTTTTTATTTTTTAAAGTTTAAATTAAACCTCACAAATTTCTTAATTATGTCAAAGTTCATGCAAGTACTTCAAGTACTCGATAGTTAAGATTCATCAACCATAGCATATACGGTAGATGAAAAACAATCAACTTCAAATTAATATTAAACGAACAAAATCCAACAAGTCTATCTTCGGGAGATCGAACATGTTTTCTCTCATTAACTCTACAGTACTTCAGTTTCGTTATGGCAATGAAACTGAACTAAAGATTTACTTTCAAATCAAGAATGAGTATAGCAGTCGAATCCAATCACCTTCGCTTTTGGTTAGAAGGTGCACTAACTTAATGACTAGCATTATACCTGTACGTTGTATCGGAGCGGTTTTATATCACAACATTTATTATTTACAAAGCACGCGAATAAACTAAAAACTTGGCTGTCGAATAACTTTAAAACATCATTCAAACATTAAACAAAAACAAAAAAAATAAAACAGTATAACTTTAAAATACCTAAAAAACGTATAAAGAATGATCTTTCAATATAATTGAAAAAGGTTAACAAAACATTAAGGCTAGTCACACTGCACCGTTAAATATCGGTCGGTCACCACCCTCGACCGACTTCAAACTCGGTCACCCCCAATGTGCATTCATGGTCAAATATCGGTCACCTTAGGAAGAAAATAACAATCGGTCGTTTTTTTGACCGATTTGTAAGACACAAAAATTCTAACCGTTGCATAAAAAAAAACTTTTTTAAAAAAAAAAACTTTACCACTTTACAACCTTATAAATACCAACCTCAACCACACTTCTAAACACACAATTTCAAACAGCATTTCTATCAGTACCTTCAAACACATTCTTTTAATTATGTCTTATTATTTGGTTCTTCGTCTTCCGACGATGATGAAGTTATGAGTGAGTTTACGAAGTTTGCGGAGTTTGCTTGGAACGCTTACCAAGCATCACAGCCAAAAGTTTCACGAAGGTACATACGTAGGGATCATTCGGGTGCTCATAATCGTTTAGTGGCGGCATACGTCTCCGAAAACCCGCAGTTCGACGAAAGAACATTCTTTCGGCGATTCCGAATGAGCCGAGAACTTTTCACACAAATTTGTTCGAGAGGTAACCGATTATTCTCCTTATTTTAAACAAACTCCTGATTGTAGGGGCATGCCTGGTATTAGCCCATTGGTCAAGTGTACTGCGGTCATTCGTCAATCGGGATATGCGGCCGTTCCTGATTCTCTTGACGAGAATCTAGCAGTAGCTGCAACAACATCCCGTGATTGTCTCCGTAAGTTTTGCAATGTTATGATGGAGTTATATGGTGCTGAGTATTTGCGAAAGCCCACGTATACTGACCTTGAAAGATTATATGCTCATCACGAGCATAAGCATGGGTTTCTTGAGATGATGGGAAGCATTGATTATACAAGTTGGGATTGGGAGAATTGCCCAAATAGTTTAAGAGGTCAATATGCTAGGGGTGATCATGGGCCACATCCATTCATTTTATTGGAAGCGGTCGCCTCCCAAGATTTATGGATTTGGCATGCGTTCTTTGGTGTCTCCGGTATGAATAACGACGTAAACATTTTCATCGTTCCCCTGTTTTCAATGATATCAAATCTGGGAGAGCACCAGACCTTGAATTCGAGGCTAACGATGTACAATATAAAAGGGGATATTATCTTACTGACGGGATATATCCACAATGGTCCGTTCTTATTAAGTCCATTTCAAATCCTCCCACGGGTGATGAAAAAAGAATATTGTACAAGAGGAAACACGAAGCAGCAAGGAAAGATGTGGAATGGGTGTACCACCCCCAAAATCGGGTCGCAGCGGAAGATGATATCGCTGGGGTGCTACTAAATTGGTACCACAACACAGAGTAAAGAGAACGGATTCACCGTAACCGTTTAAAAGAAATTTCTATATTCAAAAGTACTTTGTTTTACATCATTCAATAAAATGCGGAAATACAGGCCCATAAAAGAAATAACGTGGTCCCCAAATGAATATCAGAGTATCTTGATCCTATAACCATGCCATGCCATGCCAAAAGCCGCCAAAGGTGAGCTGACACTTTAAGAACCTGAAAATACATGCTAAAATGTGTCAATACGAGGTTGGTGAGTTCATAGGTTTAAGTAAACAACAAGTAACAAATGGACCGCAAGAATTCAAAGACCAATATATTCCAAATATAGAAAGAGTTATTGTCGTAATAAGTTCATGACACCGAAACCTTAAGATTTATAGTTTGACCATACGTTTGACATACCAGTCAAGTGGGGAAACCACCCGGACACCCAAAGTTTCTGGTAGATGTCCACCTAGGACATTCAAGGTTTCTCAAATGATTATGCGTCTGTTTGACATACCAGTCAAGTGGGGAACACCACCCGGACGGGGAGTTCAATCCCAATAGATCTATTCACAACATTCGCGCTTAACGGTTCATAACATAGGCAATATGTAATAGTTTAATGCACTTGTGTCCATAAGAAAATAATCAAGTGTGTAACAGGTAAAGACATAATACTTTCGAGGAACAAATCAAGGGTTTCAACCAATTAGTAATGTTTGGGAATACAATTCACGTTTCAAGTAAAACGAGCATGGAGTTTAAATATAAACAAGCATGTATTCTCCCCAAAACAGTTATAAAACAATTTAAAAGTAGGGGCCATGAACTCACCTGGAACAACCGATATGATAACAAAAGGAAAGTGCACAGAATTGAGTCTCGAAAACTACTCGCAACCTAATATGAATGATATGTCTTAGGTTCGGCAAAAGGTCATGTATGCAAGTTCGTATACTATCATATCACTTGTACATGTTTGTTGCAATATTTATCGACAAAAATTTAGTTACGTCAATGTGTCCAATTATTAAGCGAAGTATCCCTTTTTAGAAAACGTAACTAGTTAATCTCGTGATTAAACTATAGTCGTCTTGTTAATAAGTATTTTTGAAAACCTCTAACGCGCCTAACAAGTATACATAACGTTCTACCATTTTTGTTTACGTCATTTTAGCTAAAACCAAGTCCAAAGTGTCCAAGAATCCATGTTAAAATTTCTAACAGCTTCTAATAGCAAAAATAAAAGCTGTCAAGTACATATACATTTTGCCGCAACTTCTTTAGGCCATAACTTTCTCGTCTTAGCTCCGATTCTTAAGTTTTATATATCCCCGGGTTCGTGTTTAAGTATACTAACATGTTTTTAGTGCCTCGGCTAGTCTAGTTAACTTTTAACATCAGTTTTTACCCCTTAAAAGTTCCCAACAGCAACTACTTTTTCAGAAAATTCATTTTCGTCACACAACTTAAAACTAACGTATCTTCTTCGTTATAAGTCCGTTTTAACTCATTCAAGCGGCTACGTTTTCGTTATAAAGTCTATTTTCTATATTTCTAGCCTAATCTTGTTACCAAGCTACTGATTTTTCTGTGGAAGGTCGAATGGGACAGCTCCCTTTCTAAAAGTGTCAAAACACTTTTCCTAGCCATCAAAAAACGCTTAACAACAACTCCCAAACTAATCCTAGCTCTTCCACCAATTTCTCAACATGTCAATAGTGATCTAACACCAAACTTAGAAATATTAAAGAGTTCCATTTCTCATAAATTCAAGTGACCATCAAGACTAGTTAAGATAACAAGCCTACTAGTTTATATATAGTGTTTTTAATTTTTACATCTTGTCAAGATTAACAATTATCTTGTGGGTTCATGAAAATATATTTGAAACATAGTCATTAATTAAAAGATTATTGTGGTTATAAGGTTTTATTAACATGTACAAAGTGATAACAAGTATATTGTAAGTAATATTAAATCATAACACGTATGGTTCTTGTGGTTTTGGCCGAATCTAGAGTGAGAAAGAAGGAGGATATGGAACCTTGTAGAGAGAGAAAGTGAAAGAGATTAGATTCAATGAATGAAAGGTCCAACCCTCTCCTTTGGTGGGAGAGGGTATATATACTACAAGCTTAGACGCCCCATGTGGGCTGTGGAGTGAGCTGACAGTGGGTAAAGACCCGACCCAATTCCATGAATACTATAATAACTAAACTAATACTAATAATCCTACGAGCTACTTAATGCTAATAGATACTCGGGGTGACCGAGTCTTTCACTTGAATATTTATATTCCTAACAATCTCCCCCTAAGGGAGGCCACCCCGGAAATTACACTTTGAATTCTAGCATTCTATTCCATAGATTCGAGTTCCTAGCTCGTAGTCTTTGATTCTTCAAAGTCCGCAATCCTTGTACTTCCAGCAGTGAACTTTTGATGACTGTTCTTTTGTCTTGGATGATCTTTGAGGATTCTTTGAGGTCATCATCCAACATACGTCTTCAAGTCATCATGTAGCAGTATTGTTTCCATGTGATGTTGTGATCTTTGGACCGACATGCTCACACTTTTCTGGATCATGATTTTCAGCATCAGAGTTGCGGAAGCAGTGTTGAAGGTCTTTCATTTATCATGATTTCTTGGATTATGATGATGAAGTGTGAGCATGGGGTGATGAATCGGCATCTTTTCGGCAATCAGCTACAACCGCCAAGGATTCCTGCATACGACCGTTAGCAATAAAACATCCGGTGCTTACAGGTTCGGACTTCGAGATTGTTAAAAGCATATTGTGAAAACTTTCTCTAATCCTTACCAAGGCCGTTCCTAAATTGGATACCCCCGAGAGGGCTTACAAGATCTACCGAAGTACATCAACGATTAGGTGAGTCGCTGGAGTTCACTCCACGACTGTAAACCGTTTGAAACCGTCGCGACCACTAAGCGTAATCCACAAGGAATTACCGAAGTGACCTGCTTTCAGGGCTGTTTGATGTTGAACCTGGCAGAAATTTCCATTCAATCACTGAGAATTACATTTGTAAATTCCCTCATAAATGTTCTGGCAGATTGCTAAGATCTGCGTAGGACTCATAAGTTTACAACTGGTGTCCTTAATGTTGAACAACTAGTGTAGAAGTAACATGTGTTCCTATGAGATCTTATTATGCATCTCGTGGCTCTAGACTCGATAAGTGCATTTTTGGTAGTCGGAGACTGGAGCGGTGTCTCCTGTTTCAATATCAACATAACTCGTAATGAGCAGTCGATAGATTATGCAGGGTTCCCCGTGAGAATGAAACAAGTCCTTTTAAGAGAACTTGAGTGGCTTAGAAGGTTTAGTGCAGTGCGTCACTGGGTCCATGACGTCTTGTCTTCAATACCGGCGTCACCTTAGTAACAACCAGTAGCATATGAATTGAACCCGGTTTTTGCCCTAAGGTTGAATAATTGGAGGGCTATTTCTTTTCACCCTTTCATATTACATTTCTTTTTAATTATTCAACCCCTTCTTTCTCCTTTCTCATATTACTCCTTTTTTCATAATCATACCTAAGGACTTTCTAATACTAACTATTCGGTATTGTCCTTGGGTAGATCCCTCCGGCTCTGGCGGATCATAGGACGGTTTTCCTAACCTTAGCCACCTTATAACACCATGACTATCCTATGTTGCCGTAAACCATTTATTTGAAAAATCTCTCAAAGTGTTTATAATTAAGAAACACTTTTTGCTAACACTTTGAGAGTTTTGAACTTTTCAAATGCTCCCCCTTAACATGTGCTCAGGTGTTTTAATTATAAATTTGCACATGTTGGGTAGAGCTTGCACTTTTTGAATTGATCCACTTTCAGTGACCATGACCGATTCGAGACACGCTTACATCACTAGATAAACTAGCTTGAAATTATTACCCGGCCTGGTCAAGTCCACAGAAAGTTTCTCGAAACGGTACACTCTACTCAGACAAGTCCTCTTCGAGACACGCTTACATCACTGGTTAGACCAGCTTGAAATTATTACCCGGCCAGGACAAGTCCTTTCGATTAATGACAGTTTTTGTTTCGTCAATTCATTGGTGAAGTCTGAGTCGCGCTCACATGAGATACCACCAGAGATGCCACATTCTTTTTGTCACCACAAACCATTTGCTCCCCCTCAATATGCGCATTGATATACAAAAGAGTTTAGCACATATGAGAGAGCTTACATTTAAGTCCAAAACATCACATTTTTATCATATTGCATATTTAAATCACATTCTGTCCCCCGATCAGAAATTTCAAACCTTTTGAGATTTTCTGATCCCAATTGATTTAAATAAGTTTAGAAAATATAAGAGAAAATGTGGTCAGGTTTACTATGTGCTGATAATGGAACATACTAATGCTCCCCCTCAATCAATGAGGGAGAATATTAGTGTCAGGTATGATAAATTTGAAAGATATTTGAATTAAAAAGTCATACACTGACACATAACAACAAGTTTCATTAAATTCACTACTTATTATGTACAAAGTGACTTGTTTTGATGATATAAAGTTTTTGAAATCACTCTCCCCCTCAATCGATGACCCGTTTTCTATTTAAAGAGCTGTAGTCATTGATTGAGTGATAGATTTTTGATGAAAGACTTCAAGTCTGATTGATTTCGAAAAAAATTCATGGTACCACCAAGTTTAGCACAAATACTTTCCTGAAGAATCATAGATTGAAAAGTATTTGCGATGTAAAGAAGACTTCTCTTCTTATACGAGAAATGATGCACTGAAACGTACATCAAATCAAAGAAACATGGATATAAAGTAATCCATGCCCGGGTGAACTTCACCCAGTGGGAGGAACAACCGTCTTTTTGGAGACGTGCTATCCCCATAATGAAGAACGGGTTACAGTCTGAAGTAACCGCAAGCCATTTAGGCATGTTTTGAAAACTTTTTGAACTTCTGCTCGAACTTCATTTAAAGACCCGTGTCATTATTGAATGACATTTCTAGGACCGTAAATGTTATCGATACCAGAAGACATGCCTTGAAAAACTATTTTTGGAATTTTCTATTTTTCTGATTTTTATGGTTTTTGTAGGTTTAAGATATGTACAACGTGGAAAATCTTTTTGAGTTTTTATGATTTATATATATACAGAGGATACATGAAGAATTACCACCTCTATTCTTCCTTAGATAGATAAGAGTTCAATCAGATCGTTTTTCGCCGACTGGTATCGGATGTCCATGTGAATCAAAGTAGCGCCATTTGGCATGGGTTTGTAGTTGACTTCTTGTCAAAACAGGTCTAGAAGGATTGCCAATCACATTCTCCAATGGGTGACCCTTTGACCACTTACCGATATAATGAAACGATTGATTGAGCTGATGAGAATTTGATCGAATAACCTGTTAGGAATATAAATATTCATATGAAGACTCGGTCACCCCGAGTACTCATTGGCATTAAAGTAGCTCGTATGATTATTAGTATTATTAGTATTAGTTTAGTTATATTAGTATTTGTGGAGTTGGGTCGGGTCTTTACTCACTATCAGCTCACTCCACAGCCCACTAGGGGCAACTTAACTAGTAGTATAAATACCCCTTCCCAAGTGTGGGAAGGGTTGGAGCTTTTCATTCACCTAATCTAATCTTACAATTTTCTCTTCACTTTCTCTCTCTAGAAAAGTTCCCAACTTATCTCTCTCTCTAGAATTCGATCTATCTTTAATCTTGTGTTTGTGTTATGATTTCTAGTATTCAACAATTGGTATCAAGAGCCATGGTTTGATTCGTGGTTGAATCTGTGGGTGTTGTTGTTTTTGTTTTGTTCGAATAGAATAGAAAGAAACATCATAGGTTGGTCATTATTTGTGGTCTTGATTCGTTAAACTCGTGTACTTTCGCGTTTAGAATCATTGTAATAGCCCACTTTGGTTATTGGTTTGCTTATTTCATAAGCTTATTAGTTTTTGTGGGCTTATTCGAGAGTTTGGTGCTTGTGTTTCTTGACTGCGATTTGGTGATAGTCTTGGTTGATATATGATAGTCTTTGCTGCGATTGGTACTTAAAAAGAAAAAACGTGTTGCGTTTTGGCCTAGCTTGATACTTGTGATTTGGTTTATTGCTGAAAAGGGAAAAGGCCAACTGAAAAGTGAAAGTGACATTTTTGTTTCTTGCGTTTTGTCCATTGCCAGGTTGCATTTTGACAATTATCTTGGTCAAAACTAATCAGGTTGTGATTTGACCATAACTTTATCAGATTTCACATTCACATTCTTCATTAACCATAGCTTTATTGTGTTTTGTTAATCACAACATTGCGTTTTGGTTTTTTGGTATGTGTTCATTCTGGTATAATTGCTTCATTGCGATTTGACCATTGCTTCTCACTTTTGTCTTGAATAATCACAAACCAAAAACAAATCCCAACCTATCCTAATCGACTAATCCCATCTCACGAAACCTAATCTCATACAAACAGTCCCATATCAAACAACTTGATCTCTGATTTAATTCGTATTATTCATGAGTATTTCAAGATCGTTCCAAGACCCAAACAACACGAAAAGAAAAACCATCATAGATCATTATTGATTAATTAAGAAAGAACAAAAACAACTCGTGTGTCGATCCTTTCTGTTATTCGAGTAAACAAAACAAGCAAAAACAACGAAAAAGAAACGGATCTCAGATTTTAAAACTTGTTCTCAAATCGTAAAAGATTTACAAGTCACAATCCATCATCGATCCGTTATTGAAGCATACTCTTCTTGGTAATATACGAAAATCATAGAAATAACAAAACCATAAGGTTACATTCTCCTTTTTGTTAAATTAAATGACTCAACTACAAGACCAATACTTACCCGTAACCGTTTGACAAAGATCCGTTAAGCGCTTGTTACTGAAAACCATTGAAGGTTTTGGTGTTCGGATTATCAAAAGGATAAGATTGAGGTTCTGGTTGAGCCGATAACAAGAGAAAAGGGGGTGTCAAATTTTTTTATTAATCTGTGAGTTAATAGTTGTTGGTTGTTGGCTGCGTCCCATCTTTGAGATTAGGGTTAGTGTGCCTCTAAAGATTAGGGCTGTGAGTGTTAAGTGTTGTTTATATATCCGTTCACTAGGGTTATTAGTTGTTAGCTGGGTTATTAGGTGTTGACGGATAATCACTCAATATTGGTTGGACGCGCTTGGGCTTTAAATTGACGGACTGGACTTGGGTTCACAATTTATATCAACTTTTCTTTGGGCTGAATGTTATTGGGTCCTATCACAAAGACGATTTTTTTTTCAATCGGTTTGTTTGGGAAGAATTTTTTGTGGTATAATTTTGGTCAACGATTTCGATTGAGCTTCAATTATCCGAGATTAATTTTAATTTTGGGTGAAATTTTTCGGGTTCGTTGGATATAACTATGGTGGTTATTTGGATTCACTTAAACCCTTTCAACCAAAATCAAACACCAGTTCACAAAGTCTAACAATCAATCATCACCCTCAACACACAATCACTAATCATATGATCGATCCCAACTTTTATCATAACACATTCAAGTAATCATTATCATTTCACTGTTTATTCTTGATCTTTGTAAAATCCCGCGAAAGAATCTATTTCTCGGTTTAAATCATAGAATTGTAAAATCCCGTGCACGTTTACATCATGTCTACTACCTCAGAGTCTTTCATATCTGAGATACTCAAGTTGTACGACACGAATGATAAACATAAGACTACCAACTCTGTACAACAAGTAAACGTGTGTGATTCTGATAGTGCTAATATGGAATTGTTGTGCTCGAATTCTCAAGAGAAAGAGTTTCATCAGTCACTAATGTTGCCTAATGCAATGGAAAGTTGCATTGACTGTTTTCGATTACTTCATTCACATCTCAAGGTTCTCTTTGAACAACCTGGATACTTGGGAGGATACAGACGTGCATTCGCATCACTCTTTGGTCAAGATGTTCAGACTTTCACAGTCAGAATGATTCTGTATTTGGATCAACTTGAACAACAACTTGACAAAGGAGAATTTTCTGAAGATAGATCCATGGCTGCCTTGTGTGTGGTCAACAACCAACTCCAAGTGTTCATTGATTCGCAATACACTGAGGATTATGATGATGACAGTCAAATGGCGAAAAAGTGTTTTGCTAATTACACTGGAATCAAGGTTGACATGTTCAGAGTTACACTACTCCAACTCATGAGTAATGTTAAGGAGTTCATTAATGAAAGAGCACAACACATGGAGAACGGGACATAGTCAAATAAGCATGATGATAGCAACAGCTCAGGGACTGATATCACACATGGTGTGGATGCAGATCTCAGTCCAGTAAATCACCAAGTATCATCTGCTGAGGTACATCTGTCTGATCAACATAATGTTCTTTCTATTGAACAACAACATACTGATCAAATTAAACCAACTTATGACACATATCTGTTGGAAAAAAACTGATAGTAATATCACCTCTGATTCAACCAATATGAGTCATAAGGGGGGAGAAATTGATCAGGATGCTGAACATGATGATACGTCAAGTTCATTGCTAACGGCTGAGTCTTTCAAATCAAATGATATGGTTGAAAAAGAAGTTTATAATGAACTTTCAAACAGATTTTTACAACTTGAAAAACATTGTATTTCACTTGAAATCTCAATGCAACAAAAGGAAGAAAGTCTTCAAACTAACCAACCATGTAGGAATCCGGAATTTCCTGAATTTCATGATTTTTTTATGATCAACGATTTGAAACTCAGCTACAAGCCAAAAACTTAACGATCAACAACTTGAAAAAACGTATTGCTGAGATGTGTTATATGTGTAATGAAGTTAAAGCTAAACATGATGTTATTGCAACAAAAAATGCTGAATTAGAACATAAAGTGGCTGAATTAATTAATGAAAATGAGACTTTGAAAATTCATTGCAAAGAACTGTGTGACTCAATCAAAGAAGCGAAAACTAAGACTGTAGAGCAGACAACCTCTTTGATTGCCAAAAATGATGAATTCAAGGCTCAAATTCAGGAAAAGGGTTTTGCAATTGCAACGTTGAAAAACAAGTTAAGAAAACTGACAGAAAATGGTGTGAACACTAAATTTACAAAACCATCAATCTTGGGGAAACCAGTTTTACAACCACTTAGAAACCAATCAGTTGTTAGACAACCGACTGCGTTTAGATCTGAACGACCAAAATCTTCAAAACCAAGGTTTGCCTCCCAAGTTGATTCGAAACAAGTTTTTTCAAAACCAGTCACTTCACAGTCTAGACCTAATGAGAAGGAATATACGTTTGCAAAACCTCATCATATGAGTGCCTCTAGTTCTTCTAGGATTAGTTCAAAGAGTGTGTCATTTGTGACACCAAAGGAACATGTTAGACATAAAAATAGTGTTCAGAATCACAACCTAGAGGATGCTAAGAAAAACACACATGAAAAGACTAGGAATTTGCCTGCTTCTAAGAGTATTTACGTATCGATTAAAGCGATTCCCGTAGCAGATCACTCTAAGAATTCTAGATCTTTTTCTGAATCCAAACACTTTGTTTGTGCAACTTGTCAGAAATGTGTTTTTAAGGCAAATCATGATAATTGTGTCACAAAATTCCTGAAGGAAGTGAATGCTCGTGCTAAGGTTCAATCCTCTAAGACTAGAAATAACAACAAGCCCGTAAAACCAAAGAGTGATATTCAGAAACCTGGTAGGCAAACTGCTATAGGACAAAGGTTTTCTCCCAACAAGTCTTTCACTGTGCATGAGAAACCAAACACTCCTAGATCTTGTCTCAGGTGGATACCGACGGGTAGAATTTTTAAGATTGTTGGTCTTAGATGGATACCTATTAGAAAGATGTTCACTGAGTGCGAAACCAAGGTTGACAGTGAAACCCCAAATGGTCTAGGTACTAATATCACTAACCCATATAAATGAAAACAAACTCTTAATGTCAGTGCAGGTAGTCCTTACTTAAGTGCAGGTACATCATTCACTCATATTAAGGAAAGACTCAGGGTTTGGGTGCCGAAAAGATTGATATCTCATGAAGTAGGGGTTCAAGCAATTCAAGCTTGATGAACATCAACGACATATGACGTTTGAGCACATCAGTTCAAGCCTCATTCTTCAACGACGATGACGTTTGAACACTGCAGTTCAAGCCTCGGGCCTCAATGTCATCATAATGGCGTCTGTTGAAAACACTTCAGGCCCCGTTCCTCAAAGAAAAGAAAGGCGTACGCTTGAGTGCGCTTTATCTTCGGAAGAAGAGAAATCTTCTTGTTTCTGACTATTCTCATCAACAAGCTTCATGCTCTTCCCATGCTCATTCAGTCATCAAGTGGATCAACGTACATTGGAGTATATTCTTATTCACTTGTTTTATCAAAAATTGCAACCTCCAATGCAATTTTTGAGGGGGAGAAGTGTGAATAAACTAAATGTCAGTCATCAAGTGGAGTTACTTACCGTTGATGGTATTCTTATTCACTCGCTCAATCAAAAATGGCAGTCATATGCAATTTTTGAGGGGGAGAATGGTGACTAAACAAATTGTCAGCTATCAAGTGGATCTACTTACCGTTAATGGTCTTCTTATTCACTAGCTCAATAAAAAATGGCAGTCATATGCAATTTTTGAGGGGGGAGAAGGGTGAATAAACTACATGTTGATTGAGATTTGAGAAATGGTCATACGACTCTCCTTCAACACCTAATGTTCCACTTATTCCTCAAAGGTGTTTATAATGACTCTCATGATATTGAAGCTGCACGCTTGAATAATGATCCGTTCTTGGGTATTCCTTTCCCGGAACCAGGTTCTGAAGAATCTCCTTATTCACGGATTGTTGTTCCTTCCAATGTGCACTCTGTAAATCAACCATAAGAACATAAAGGAAAATGTCGGCTAAAATGTCAAAACGGCTATGAGCTTGGACATGGAATGTCAAGTGATCACAGAGTTTATTTGGCATCCCTTATTTGAGATTGAAGTGGGTTTCACGATGGCTTCTACTTATTTCATCATCGAGACTTCATCTATCGATTGATGACTTGCTTGAAGTTATAAAGTACTTAGATTAGGACTTGGATTATCTAGTTATACTCGATGTAAAGAGTTACATTGTAGTTCTCACGGGTTATAGCTATCACTTCAAGGAGTTACACTGTAGTGCTCAGTGTCACACGCAGATGCAGATGTGGATAGTCTCAAGAGGTGTTGTACTCGCTTTGGCTCTTAGTTAGGTGTATAAGGGTACTTAGGGGTTCTCTTCTGCATCGTTCTTCAATCAACAACAGGGCAAGTTTAAGTAACAAATTTGGGGAATTCTTCGTCAGTTTCAAGTTTGGTATATCGGGTTTGCTCTATCAGTTATCACTTCAAATAGCCTACTTAAGGGTTGGTAAAGATAGTCAGAGAGAGTTTCGGTAGCAGTTGATTCTCACTTGATACATTTGAGCCAATTTTGTTCTTCTCACAAGATGTCAAGTATATGGGCATAAAATGTGTTGCTGATTCTGAGGTATCAAAACCAGCAAGGGGGAAGGAGACATACATCTGAACGCACAACGAGTACACGTGATGAACTTTATACTTCTTCTTAATTGAAGTTATTCAGGGAAGACAAATGTCATAACCGCAGAGAAAATTAGTATTTTAACTCATGGTTTTTGGTGTATTATTCCAACTACGTGGGGGAAGAGATGTAAGAAACAGTTTCTGATGATAAAAGAGGTTCACAATGGCAATTTCCTAAAGGGAGAAAAGGGGATTTTCGGGTCTTAATTGATCTTGATGTTACATTTTTGACTTCATTTACGGGATTAAGTGTGTACTTCTAGTTTTTGAGCTTCATACAATGAGACTGATTGCATCACTTCAACTACTTGGGGGAAGTGGTCTCTGGATACTTTTGGTATGCATTAATTCAGACTTCAGCGGGAAGAAATGTGAGAAGAATTATTCAAGTGTGAGATGATACACTGCTAATCTATTTGATGATCCCCCGAACGGAGAATCAATATGATTATTCTTAAAAGGAGCAGCAATATTTGATGTGGTTTGCTACGATTTTCTCTGTACACTTACCTTATGTAAGCTTGAAAGAGAGCTTAGAAACTGCCCAAAAAGAAGATTGTTGGTTTGGGGGGAAGCTATCAAAGCTTCACATTGAGAAGGCTCAAGTTCAGACGATTATTCAGGATCCTCGAAAGCTTTGGTGGTGAAAGTTTAAGAGATGTTGACTACAGATTTCTACAACGTACAGATCGATATCCTTATTTCGGTATTCATGTCAACATCTTCTTAAAATCGAATAATATAGTTTGTACATATCTTAAACCAAAATGTAAATAGAAAAAATATAAAATCAACAAAATGTATATATCTCTCATCAAAAGGAAAATAGAAAATTATAAAACCCATAAAAATCAAAAAAATAGAAAATACCAAAAATAGTTTTTCAAGGCATGTCTTCTGGTATCGATAACATTTACGGTCCTAGAAATGTCATTCAATAATGACACGGGTCTTTAAATGAAGTTCGAGCAGAAGTTCAAAAAGTTTTCAAAACATGCCTAAATGGCTTGCAGTTACTTCAGACTGTAACCCATTCATCAATATGGGGAAAGCACATCGCCAAAAGGACGGCTGTTCCTCCCACTAGGTGAAGTTCACCCGGGCATGGATTACTTTATATCCATGTTTCTTCGATTTAATGCACGCCTCAGTGCATTATTTTATGATATAGAAGAGTAGTCTTCTGTCCTGAACAAATAATTTTCTTTCTATGATTCTTCTGAAAATTATTTGTGAGACACATGGTGGTAACGTGTTGTTTGAAATTCTTTCAGACTTGGATTGTGCATAAAATTTGTCACTCAATCAATGACTACAGCTCTTTAACTAGAATACGGGTCATTGATTGAGGGGGAGAGTGATTTAAAATTTTATATCATCAAACGGGTTTCTTGGTTATCTCATAATTTTTAGAAAAGGATTTGTAGTTAATGGCGTATTAGTTGAAGAGGAACTTACTAAGCTTTATCTCAAATGGACAAATGTGTTAATTGTTAGAAAGATTAGGGCATTATGTGCAATTTGCTTATAGTATCCTAGCTTTATGTAACTATAAGGTTCATTTGTGTCACTCTGGAATCCTCGTTTAATCCCCTAAATACTTTAAAAACCAAAATCTAAAAGGAGTTAGAAAACCCATTGTGTTTGATGTTCTTTAATACTCCTCTGGCATTTGTATGATCTGAATGAATGAGTTTCAAATGTTGATTGACTTTTGTTAGTCGATAGCTGCTTAATTGTTGTTGATTTAGTGCATGTGCACTCAGGATATGCTTAGGTATGTAGCTATCATGTCCCTAAGATCCTGAGTTGAATGTTGAAATATGAGTGAATTGCCACGTTCATGATTGCTGATTGCTCTTCATGCTAGATAGCAGTTTGATGTATTTCCTGACTGTGGTTTGATTATGAGATGAATATGGTACTATGAGTAGGCAAGCTGCTACGTGGTAGCTGTTAATGAAGAGTGAATCTGTATGTATGTATATCTGTGTTGATATTCTTATGCAGATTCCATGGCCGATATGAATGTGCCTGCTCCTGCTCTAACCATTTGATCAGATGTTCAAACTCTATTGACTGGCTCTGAATTCACCACAACAACAACAACATCAGCAGCAACAACAACAACACTGTCTTCACCACCCCCACCTTCATTTCAACAAAGCATTACTTATTCTGGTCTCGCCAAGTGGGGATCTACAATATTTGGGAAATTTTTGTTGGTGGATGGATAATTGATGTTGACTACTGACTCCCTCAGAGAAGCGGATGATCACATCGTCTGCGCAAAAAGGTCAATATCATTTGTGTCATAACAGTTATCTTGTACATAACAAGTAGTGAATCTCCCTCATAAATTGAGGGGGAGCATTTGCATGTTCCATTATCAGCACACATTAAAACTGACAACATTTTCTCCCATAATTTCTAACTTATTTAAATCAATTGGGATCACAAATCTCAAATGGTTTGAAATTTTTGATCGGGGGAGAGAATGTGATTTAAAATATGAAATCTGATAAAATGTGATCTTTTGGATTCATGTGTAGGCTCCCAAATATGTGCTAAACTCTTTCGTATATCGATGCACATATTGAGGGGTAGCAAATGGTTTATGATGGCAATTGTGGAAGAATACCAAAGACCGACCAATCTTATTTTAATGCACTGGAGTTATAAGGATGGTGAGGTTAGGTATTAGTTCCCATGATCCAGCCAGAACCGGAGGGATCTTCCCAGGGACAATCCTCTAGTTAGAACAGAAGTCCTTAGGAATGATTAAAAAGGAGAAAAGTGAATAAGGGAAGAGTGACGACTGAGATGGAGCTAGTACTGGAACAAACCCAACAAGGTACTAGTGGTGAAATCTCGGTAAGCGTTGAAGGGGTTGAAGAATGAAAAAGAAATGTAAAGATAAAGGGTGAAAAGAAAGAAGCCCTCCTTACACTTTAGGCAGAAACTGGGTCAATACTTATGCTGTCAGAATCACTAAGTTGATTGCTGACATTGAAGACAAGTATCATGGACCCAGTGATACGCTGCACAACCCTCCCCAGCCACTCAAGGTCCCTCAAAGGACTCTTGTTTCATTTTTCACAGAGATCAATACATGTCTATCGTCTCTCTCACTCCGAGTTAGATGATATTGAAAAGGTGGCAGTCCTCTCCAGCCTCCGTTCACTAAATCAAAACACACAATTGAGTCTAGAGCCAAGAGATCATCCATAAATCTCATTAGGACACACTTCTAATATGCTTGCTGTTTCATACACCGTGAAAAGTAAGAAAATATATATTAAGAGTCCTACGCATTATCCTTGTGGTATTGCCAGAACATCCGCGTGATACGTAAGTATTCACAATGAAGATGGAAAACCTTCTAGAGCCAACATCAAACAAGCTCTTGGTAGGTGACGTGTGAGATCCTTCATGGATCAAACTTGTGACAACTGGAAAGAAACGATGGGGCGATTCACATTTGAATCAAACTTGTTCCAAGAAATGAATTGACGGTCTCATTAATCAGTGAATTTTAATTCACTGATTCACTCTACCGTATTGTCTGCTTTGAGACGTTCCGGTATGAGAACATGCTTGGTATGACGATTCCAATGATAATTCGTTGGATGAGTCTTTTCAACAAGCTGGAAATTCCTGTCAAGGAGAATTCTCTTTAAAGGAAATTCTACCTGATCACAGGTCGGTCCTCACGGAACCGAAGGTTAATCCAACCACACCGAGCGAATGACAAAGCCATATTCGTTCTCCAACTTTATTGCTAACTGTTTTATTTCAGATTCATATAAAGATGGTGATGGTGGTTCCTGATTCCAGTAGAGACGTGTCAATCCACACTCCATGCTCACACTTCCAATTCATTATCAAAGACATCATGATAGCTGAAAGACCTACAACACAGCTTCCGCAACTCTGATGATAGTTATCATGATCCAGAAAAGTGTGAGCATGCAGTTCGGTCACAAAAATCACATGGAGGCAATATCACTACAAACGGATAAGCTTGGAGATTTACGGTGGCTGATGATCTCAAAGAATGCTCAAAGATCACAACATCACATGGAAACAATACTGCAACAAGATGGCTTGAAGACGTATGTTGGATGATAACCTCAAAGAATCCACAAAGATCATCCAAAACAGAAGATCAGTCATCAAAAGTTCACTGCTGAATGTACAAAGATTAATGACTTTGAAGAATCAAAGACTACGAGCTAGGAAGTCAATAGAATGCTAAAATTCAAAGTGTAATTTCCGGGGTGACCTCCCTTAGGGGGAGATTGTTAGGAATATAAATATTCATATGAAGACTCAGTCACCCGGAGTACTCATTGGCATTAAAGTAGCTCGTATGATTATTAGTATTATTAGTATTAGTTTAGTTATATTAGTATTTGTGGAGTTGGGTCGGGTCTTTACCCACTGTCAGCTCACTCCACAGCCCACTAGGGGCAACTTAACTAGTAGTATAAATACCCCTTCCCAAGTGTGGGAAGGGTTGGAGCTTTTCATTCACATAATCTAATCTTGCAATTTTCTCTTCACTTTCTCTCTCTAGAAAAGTTCCCAACTTATCTCTCTCTCTAGAATTCGATCTATCTTTAATTTTGTGTTTGTGTTATGATTTCTAGTATTCAACATAACCCTTTGTGAAGATGATTCTCTAGAGCTCGGGTTTGGAGTAAGATTATAGAGGAGGGGTTCATTATCAATCTCGGGAGGTAGAATTCCATGAATTTGTTCTTCAACACCTTGATGAATGACTAGAGATATAATTTCATGAGTTGTTGGAGAAGTACTAACAGATGGACTTCTTGAACCATTGTAGTTCAAGAAGGAGTACCGGTTGTATCAGCAGATATCTGTGCATCAGTGGGAAACATAGGAGATACAACACTTGATGGAGCCGAAAGTATTCTTCAAACTAATGGTTGAAACAATATATCTTCTTTCTTCATGGAAGGTGGAACATATAGTGTTGAAGAAACTTGGTTTGCACGACTCCTGAACCGATGTATTCAGGAGCCATATGACCATTTCTCAAACATCAATCAACATGTATTTTATTCACCCTTCTCCCCTCAAAAATTGCATATGACTGCCATTTTTGATTGAACGAGTGAATAAGAATACCATCAACGGTAAGTATATCTACTTGATAACTGACATTTTGTTTATTCACCCTTCTCCCCCTCAAAAATTGCATATGACTGCCATTTTTGATTGAACGAGTGAATAAGAATACAATCAATGGTAAGTAAATCCACTTGATGAATGACTTTTAGTTTATTCACACTTCTCCCCCTCAAAAATTGCATATGAGGTTGCCATTTTTGATAGAACAAGTGAATAAGAATATACTCCAATGTACGTTGATCCACTTGATGACTGAATGAGCATGGGAAGAGCATGAAGCTTGTTGGTGAGAATGGTCGTAAACAAGAAGATTTCTCTTCTTCCGAAGATAAAGCGCACTTAAGCATACACCTTTCTTTTCTTTGAGGAACGGGGCCTGGAGTGTTTTCAGCAGACGCCATTATGTTGATATTGAGGCCCGAGGCTTGAACTGCAGAGTTCAAACGTCATTGTCGTTGAAGAATGAGGCTTGAACTGATGTGTTCAAACGTCATTTGTCGTTGAAGATCGAGGCCTGAACTAATGTGAACAGATGTCATTGTCGTTTCCCCTCATATGTTGTGAGCAGCCTGAGTCCAAATGTCAAAGGACGATCTGTACGACCTGCATTTGAAAACAGATGAAAGAAGAGAGTTTGGAGTGCCGGATCCCCAATTTAAGTTGGGTTCTAGTTGGTTAGTGTAAACAATCTTTGGAGCTGCTGAAACCATAGGTGCCTTGGTTTTAACAATAGGGGCAACAATAGTAGATGCAATGGACCTAGTTAAAGGGCATTGTGTATCTAAAGGGATAACTCTACCAGTTGGCTTCCATTCCTTAACAGGCACTACTCTAGGCATAGTAATCCTCGTTAATGGGAAATGTTGGCCTAGTGTGAATATTCGGCCTGTGGGCTTCCACTGAAAGCCCACATTGGTAAACATTTTCCCTGTAGGTTTCCAAGATTGCTTAATTTGTCTAGCTCTCCAAACTTTCTTAACTGGGGTTGTGTTGGACGACTTCAAAAATTTCTCAACACATTTATCATGATTACCTGAAATTAGACAATCAATACATGTTTTGCAAAGTGAATTAGGATTTGAATTATGATTCCGTTTGTTCAAATCTGACTTATTGTTCCTCATGTGGTCTTCCACTTTCTTCTTAGGAACACTTTTAGCTGGTGAAGTCCTATAATTCTTTATATTTCTCCTAGGTTTTGACTCGTTAGCTTTAGTGTCTCTGTTAACTCCTGTAGAAGGACTGGTGGGAATCTTAGTCTTTTTCACTTCTAGTTGCTGAACATGTTTTGATGTGTTGGGATCTGAAGTTTCCAAGGGTGCCTCAAAGGTTACATGATTGTTCTTAGTCATTGAAGATGATGCAATAAACCTATCTCGCTTGCTATCAGTCTTAGGACATGTGCCAATGATGTATTCTAAGAGTTCCTGAGATCGTTTAGTGAGGAAGCAGGCATCTAATACTGCACTATTAAATGGTTTCTCTATCCTATCCTCTTCTACAATCTCACGAAGAGTGTCAATACTATCCTTAAGATGTGTGAGATAATCATGATGAGCTAACCTATTGTTCCTAAGGGGAAGCGGAGTAGGCACAATATCAATTGCATACTTACTACAAGCAGAAATCTTTGGAACAACATTATCACTAGTGATAATTGGCATTTTCCCTTTCACCTGAGCCTTTAGATTCTCAATCTCATTAAGCAAAGAAGTTATCTTTTCATTGTGATTGTTACGTGTGACTTTAATTGAGTCATATAACTCTTTGTAATGCAGTTTAACTTTTGAATTTTCAGCTTGAAAACAATCATTTTTCTGTTGCAATTTATTGATGATGTTTTGAAATTGAAAATTCTAAGAATCTAGAGGTGGTGGTTTATAGGTGCCAATCACATCACTACTATTGGCCTTCAATTGAGAGATTTGTGTTTTCAATTTTTGGATCGTGTTAGTGTGAGCTTGAACCCATTCATCTCGTTTGCTTATTTCAAAATATGCATCAAATTCAGGAGCATCCAACGATGTCTTGGCATTTGAAGTTTTATTTCTTTCTTCTAGATGTTGAAATTTTAATTGCAAATTAAGATTATCAATCTCTAATTTAGACAAATGCCTGACCATGTTATCATGATCATCGTTTTGGATATTCACATGCAATTTTTGATTCTCGGCTTCAAGCTCAATGATACGATTCTAGGCAACTTTAAAAGCAATCGATAGATCATGAAATTGAAAAGCAGTTAACGCAGAATCAGTAGCAGTATAGTACACATCCTGAGCAATACATCTCGCAATCAAATTCTCATTGGTGATGAGAATGTTCTTTCTCTCAATCTCACGACTCTTAAGTTCTATCGCATTTTGGGACACCTCATTTTCCATAACATTAAACACCTTTTTCATTTCTTTTACCTCAGCATCTAGGGATTTTTGAATACCTTCAAAATGTTCTTTGAGTAGTTTAAAGAATGGAATGACCTCAGTTAGATAGCACTGTGTTGTTTGCTCAAATCCCCTTTCCCCTTCAGTAATTCCCGTTGGTGTAATTCTCTTCTTACATGTTTTATCAAAATCAGCAAATAGTTGACTAAGTATTTGGGTAAAGGGGAGTAATCCTGCACCCTGGTAAATAGATAAACTAAAAAACGTTTAAGTACAAAGGATATGGGTGAAATCCCATATCTCAGCCCGTTACATAGGCACTTACATGAATAAACACAAAGTCCCTTAGGACACTAACAAATAACCACTATATAAGAGTGACACACCACTCTTATAACTAATAAATGAACATAAAAACTACAACGACTATAAGATTACAAATTAAATAAAGCACTTGATTCTCAAAAGTCATCGTAGATGTCCATAACCTTCAACGATGCAGCTTCATCCATGGTAGTACTAGAGCAGCACCAATCCACACCAAACAGCTACACCGAACTTCCATTGATCCAAAAGGACCAAACCAATACTACAACTTGATCCAATACCTCATCTGCTACAAGTTTTAACAGAGTAAAACTCTAGCTAAGAATGTAACCCATTGTATTTTGATCAATCATAGACGAAAATAGGGTCATTAGACCCTAACTTACAGAATCCGCCAAGCTCATTAAGCAAACCCATGAGACATAAACCTCAACCAGGTCTAAAATGCTAACGAACTGATCACCACATAACAATCATCACTCAAACCGGACAAATCCAATTCCAGCAACATGATAAATGGTAGTGATAATAGGGTAATCAACCCTAACTTACAACGACATAGAACCGAATAATACTAGGGTTTGCGACCCTAACTTCCCAATATCTAATAACAGACCAGCAAGATCACAAGCAAATCATGAACTGATAAGAAACCAGGTCTGATATACGACTTAAATGACAGCCAAATAGGGTTTTTAAAACCCTAACTTCCAGATTCGAACTGATCACAAACGTTAGGAATATGAATGTAGCAAACCCAAACTCACATTCCCACAGCAGCATCGTGTTTAAGGACCAGTTTGGGGACGGTACAAGGGTTAAACAAACCCTAACATCCAGCAATATCGATCACAGACCAAAGAGGAGTAACAATCAGCAACAGGTCATAGAACGAAAACTAGGGTTTTTGAACAAGGAGCCCTAAAACTTGACTTACATCTCTCTCAAACCCACAAACATAATGACTAACATCTGATATAGAACTTGCATTCAATAACCAACCCATGAACAGGTTAACGTGCAGCTTCACAACCAATGTTGAATAAATAAACCAAACCCTAAAAGAATAGGGTTTCGTTAGCGTTAAGAACAGCAGGTACCTTAATCCGAAGTCGACTACAGATCGTATTATGAATAACCCTAGAAGGATTATTATTCGTTAAGCACATCACCACAACACCAGATCGTATTATGAATACCGACCACGATAAAATATAATAGAAAAAATCACGTGAATGTTGAATAAATAATAGAATCAGTAATATAACCGACCACTAATATATATAATAGAACAAATCACGTGAATGTTGATAATATATTAGATCATGGATCGAATTTAATATAATATAACCAACCCAAATCACGTGAATGTTGATTATAATGGAATCAGTAATAATAACCGACCACTCATATATCATAGAACAAATCACGTGAAACCGACCAATCTTGACAAACCCTAGGAATAAATTGCGATCATAATGAAAAGGTTTGCCAAGCACACCACTTTCAAGAAAAACACTACCCTATACAACCGATTGCATACCAATGAACAAATCAGAGATTGTTAATAGGTAGAGAGGCGGTTGAGGAAGGGAGAGTGGCTGGAAATTTTAAGAAAGTGGCGGCCGGAATTCTCCAAGGGAGAGAGAGAATTTTTTAGGGAGAGAGAGGATGAAATAGTTGACTAAGTACATAAATGCCAATTAGAGTTTTACATTCTGTGGGAAGAGTTCTAGGAACTAAATGCATGGGTGTATTAGGTGGGTACACCGTTGCAGCAGGTAGCTTCCTTAGGGGTGGATTTTTGACTTCGAGTTCTTCGGCCTTTCTTTTTTGCATGTCTAAGGTCCAAAATACTTGTTCAGGAGTCAATTGAGTTTGGGGAGTGAAAGTGGCTAAGAAGTTCTCCTTTGAATAGTTGTGAGGTTTGATTATGACCCGTTTTGCTACACATACAGGATCATTCATTTTCTCAGCCATTTTTTCTCTATTTATTTATTCTATCTCACTACTCTCTTCTGATGATGGTACACTAGTGGGGGCATGAACAGGTTTAAGGATTTCAGTACCATCATATAACATAGGTTGGGCCCCTTGTGCACTTCTAAGGTAAGCAGATTTTGGTTCACCTATGGCTTTCTCACTGTGTTCATCACACAACTTTTTATGCTTGAGCATCATCTGAACAGCTTGTTTGGAACGGTCTTGTGCGTACAACTTGTATTCGAGTTTATTCTTTAACGTTTTAAGTTTGAAAAAATCATTTAGGAGTTTTGTTTATTTTTCTTTGAAATTCTATTTCAGCGTATTCACACTTTCTTGTATTACTTGTTTAAGCTGAACAGTTTGATTAAGTTTCACTTGTAAAGAATGTAACTCCATTTTCAATTTTTCTTCCCTTAGATTACGTTCAGAAATAAGTGTACGCATCTGACCATCCATTTCTTGCTCACGTTTAGTTAACTCAAACTTAGCACGTTGTTCATATATGGCCACTTGATCTTTATAGATGTTAAGTTGGGTGGTTAATGAGTCTTCAGGGACAAATTCAGTGGTCTCAAGCAACACATAATCATCATGTAGAACAGAAGATGCACTACTAGGTACAATAGACACTTCGTTGTGTTTCACATATTGTTCATATGGGATAACATTGCTATTTCCCATATTAGCAGTATCTGACTCAACAACGTTTGTCTGTTGTACTTTGTTGGGAATCTTATGTTCATCAACCACGTCATACAATTTGAGTACCACAGAAATGACTGAATCCGTAGTGTTTGACATGATATGAACGTGCACGGGATTTTACAATTCTATGATTTAAACCGAGAAATAGATTCTTTCGCGGGATTTTACAAAAATCAAGAATAAACCGTGATTTGATTACTTGAATGTGTTATGATGAAAGTTTGGTAGACTTGGTGATCTGTTGTTTAGTTGTGATTTGGTTTGGTTGATGCAAGTTGTTGCGGTGAAATTTTGGTCTGAAAACTTAAAACCTCAATAACTTCATTCCGGAAGGGATTTGGGCCTCGAAAAATTCGTTTCACGACTTCATATGTACAACCTCACAATATTTAGGCTGTTCCGGTCGTTTTGACAGGTATTTCGCTGAAAACGGAGTTGCTGTTCAAAAGTTATGGCCGTTTGAAGTTTTGACGTAAAAAGTCAACTTTGGTCAAACCGCAACAAGCAAATCGCAGGAGGCAAATCGCAACACCCCAAATCGCAGACTCCAAAACAGAATTCTTCAAATCGCAAGTCCTCAAATCGCAACAATCTTCAAACCGCAAGACTTGAGCAAATCGCAGACGTTTCAAATCGCAGAGACTCAACTCGCAACAGATTCAAATCGCAGGCTCAAATCGCAGACTCAAGTCGCAAGCTCAAATCGCAGAACCAAGACTCAGTATCAAATCGCAGTCAGAAGCAAATCGCAGAGAGTCAAATCGCAATATGCAAAATGACAAAACGCAATAGCCAAAACTGTCACTTTCACCTCTTTTGTCTTTTACTACTTTTTAGCTACACACTAAATCGCAACTCAATATCTAACCAAATCGCAACACTAACCTACCCAAACTAACTCAAATCGCAATCAAGAATATGCTACTGAGACTCAAATCGCATACAAGAAAAACTTCAAAATACCACTCGAATTGACTTAAACACACCACTAAACGGATGAAACAATCTATCCAAACACTAACCTAAGCTCATACAACAACCCTAATCATGAAAGTACAAACATCTCACAAGTCTAACCACAAACAAGATCAAACCAAGGTGTTTTCACTAAAAACTAGTCGACCCAAAAGAAAAACACAAAACCAATAAAAAAAATCCGAGTACCCACAAACTAAAAGATCAAACCAAGGCTCTTGATACCAATTGTAAGTAATATTAAATCATAACACGTATGGTTCTTTTGGCTTTGGCCGAATCTAGAGTGAGAAAGAAGGAGGATATGGAACCTTGTAGAGAGAGAAAGTGAAAGAGATTAGATTCAATAAATGAAAGGTCCAACCCTCTCCTTTGGTGGGAGAGGGTATATATACTACAAGCTTAGATGCCTCGTGTGGGCTGTGGAGTGAGCTGACAGTGGGTAAAGACCCTACCCAACTTCACGAATACTATAATAACTAAACTAATACTAATAATCCTATGAGCTACTTAATGCTAATAGATACTCGGGGTGACCGAGTCTTTCACTTGAATATTTATATTCCTAACATATATGCAACTTGAGACTAATATCAAGATATAAAGAGTAAGAAATTTATCAAGATCAAGTGTTACTTACTTAGGGAGATTAGTATGATGATGAGGTATTTCTACTTGATTAACCCAAGATTAGTGTTTCTAAACCCCTACAAGTATGTCCTTATGATACTTGAATTAGCCAAATCAAGTTCTCTTCCCTTGCTTCCTTGGATGGATCGAACTATATGAGGAGTGAGTAGTGATATATATATATATATATATATATATATATATATATATATATATATATATATATATATATATATATATATATATATATATATATATATATATATATATATATATATATATTTTCCTCTCTTGCTAGCTACTTAATGATGTGCATGTATACATATATATATACTAGAGGATTTTCAAAGCCCTAATAGTGAGTCAAAAATTATCATGGCTAGGTTATTATGGTTGTGGCCGATTATGGGCTGGGGGGGGGGACAAGGGTTTTGTCAAGTCACCCAAATGTTTTACACTCCTTGTTTTAAGCTTCATGTCTTGCAATTAATGTAAGTAAGGATATTGTCTTAGAAATGATTATGGAACAAGGGAGGGGGGGGGGGGGGGCGGCACATGGTTAATATTAGGAGTAGAAGAGTTGATTTGGTACAAAAGTGTATATATTGTATGTATTGGGTATTAAAAATAGGTATTGGTTATTGGTTTGGTGATTAACGTAAGTTATACGTAATTAAATGTAAGGAATAAAGAAATTACATTAGGCGTAAGGAAATATTTTTGGAACTTTGGTATTAATCTAGTGAGTATGAGAGTGTATTAAAAATTATTGTCAAGAGTGTCGGGTGCATTGTTCATTTAAATCATGAAAAGCGTTTGTTAAGTTAATAAACATAAATAAATAAAAAGGGAATTGTTTTAGGGATTAAATTTTCGAACCGGAGTAGGAGCAAGGTATTGGGATGTTGTGGACTTGATATAGCCTAAAGTCCTAGTGTAGAAGAGGGACATTCCTTGTTTTACGTTTAATTAACTAAAGAGTTATACGTAAAAAGTGTTCTTGTAAAAATTTCAAAGTAGTAAATTGGAGTTTGAAAATAAATGTTGACGTGGAAAATTACGGGTTGTTACAGTCTCCACCCGTTAAAGGAATTCAGCTCGTTCGTTCTACAGACGTATGTTCTCGCTTTAAGTGATCTCAGGATTTCCTTAAGAATTCCAGCGAACCTTAACGATAGGAATTCGACTTTGTTGGTTTGCAACGTGATATGAAGCGGGGCTAGCTTTTCAAGACAAGGTTGAGTTAAAGGTAGTGAAATAGAAAGTGTAATGGACGAGGCTTGTCGCATTGCGGCGATAAAAGATAAAACATTCATTAGATAGGAATTCGTAATAGTACATGAAGCTTATACGATAGAACTTAAAGTGAAACGCAAAAGAAATACAACACTAGAGAGTTTAGGCTTCGGTTTTCTTGTTCTTCAGCTCCGGGCAGTCCTTCCTGAAGTTTCCTATGTTTCCACATTCGAAGCAGCTCCCCGGGATCCTCTGATTTGCGGGATTCCTACAGTCCTTGGTCTGGTGACCACGCTTCTTGCACAACCCACACGGTTCGCTGCAATGACCTAGGTGATGGAGATTGCATGTGTTGCAGTAGGGTAAATTCCCAGCATATCTTTTCTTGGTGCGTGGTCCTGCAGTATAGGCTCTAACCATTTTTTGTCCTTTGTTTGGCTGTCAAACTTGATCGTTTCCTTAGTTGTCATCCCTTTTCCTCTTGTTGTCGTTGTTGCTGTGGTTGTTGTTATTATCTTCTCGAGCATTCCTTGCTCGAACAAATTGGCCCATCAGACTGTGAGACATTCGAATTGTCTCTTCGAGAGTGATGGGTTTTGATGAGGTAACATTTCCCTGGATACTGGGTGGAAGTCCCAGATGTACCTTTCGATCCTCTTACGGGTAGTAGAAACCATTTCCGGGCAAAGAGTAGCCAGTTCATGGTATCGCTCAGTATAAGCTGTAATGTCGACTCCCTTCACAGCTAAGTTCCAAAACTCTACTTCCATCTTTTGAACCTCATTTCTTGGACAATACTCCGCTATTATCATTTCCTTGAAATCAGCCCATGGTGTTTCGAAAGCAGTATCAATTCCCACTGACTAAGCATAAGCATTCCACCAAGATAAGGCACCATCCAACAAGGTACCCGTAGCATATTTCACCTTATAGTCCTCCGCGCAGTTACACATGCGGAAAACCGACTCCAGCTTCTCTAACCATCTAACTAAGCTGACAGCCCCTTCTTTGCCACTGAAATGCTGAGGCTGGAAATACATAAATTCCTTGTAAGTACAACCACGAGCCACGGGTTCAACCCTGGTTTCCGTTCCACTGGCTCCCATGCCGTTACTACTGTTGCGAAGGGTCTCGTATTCAGCCATAGCAGCGGCAACTTGTGCAGTGACTCGCTGAGCTACGAGTCTATCGATAGCAGTTGCACTCATGCTTTGTTTCTTTGGTGGCATCCTCTTCAAAACAAGAAAAGAAGAGTGAGGCGTAATAAAGACGTTTCCTAAAAGTAGGTGCTCTAAAGTGGCTTGTCATAAAATGAAAGCTTGAGGTCATGTTATGATTAGCTGGCGTGCTTCTAGGCGGTGGTTCACGAGGTGATGTAGATGTTCTAATTTATGGGACGAGTGTTCAAACTAGTCTTCTGAAATGGTTAGTAAGGTAATCGGGAAATTGGTAGACTGTAACGGGTTTTAATGTCACGTAAAACGATATTACGTATGATTGTGAAAATTTTCATAGATCATTTGTATTAATCACGATATCTTGGAAATGTTTAAAGGACTTTCAAAAAGTACGAGGGTCCATTTAAAAGAAAAGTACTGTGACGAGAAAGTATTGTGATGCTAACGTGTTGGATGTAGGTGTGAATGTTCATGCAACGATTGTATACACGCACATAAATTTTTGAAACCTTTAGAAATCGAGTAGGGAATCAATCTGGACATAATTCTATTATAACTACTCCCAGTATTGCAAAATTCACCTCTGAGTCGGACATAGGTGATCAGGCTATGTCCCACTGTCCCTGATCGAATATAGGTGATCAGTCTATATTCCACCGAGGTTCAATGAATTTTGAAATACTCAGCTCAGTTATACTAATAATATGTCCTTCACATTTAGAAGCCGTTTTGAAAGACTAAGGCAAGTGACCAAACTCGAGGTCGAATGATGAGATTACGTAAGGAAAAGGCGTAAAGCTGTGACATGTACGATACGTGAGCATACTTATATGGAAGATAATTATAGTAATCAACGAAAATAAGTGGGGATAATTGATCCGATAATAAGACACAAATATCATTAAATATGTCAGCAAACAAATCACAAGTGAGGCATCAGCTTGGCAGGCAGGCACGTGGCGGTCATAGGGTTAAGTTTTCGTAAAAGTAGTTATACTCTAGGTTTTAAAAATACCCAGTTCTCTATAACCAAGGCTCTGATACCAATCTGTAACACCCCTGAAATCGGGTCGCAGCGAAAGATGATATTGCTGGGGTGCTACTAAATTGGTACCACAACACAGAGTAAAGAGAACGGATTTACCGTAACCGTTTAAAAGAAATTTCTATATTCAAAAGTACTTTGTTTTACATCATTCAATAAAATGCGGAAATACAGGCCCATAAAAGAAATAATGTGGTCCCCAAATGAATATCAGAGTATCTTGATCCTATAAACAATGCCATGCCATGCCAAAAGCCGCCAAAGGTGAGCTGACACTTTAAGAACCTAAAAATACATGCTAAAATGTGTCAACACAAGGTTGGTGAGTTCATAGGTTTAAGTAAACAACAAGTAAGAAATGGATCACAAGAATTCAAAGACCAATATATTCCGAATATAGAAAGAGTTTGATGAAGCGAAAAGTGTACCGCTTTTAGGGGGTCATTTAAGCCCTAATTCGTGATTATTTGATCAAATATTGCCCTAAATCGTTTCTTTTGTCATTTTAGGTACTTTGGAGAAGAAATCTGGAAAAGGAAGCATTTTGGACGTTTTTGGAGCATAAAAGTGAAGAAAACGACAAAGTCTCCAAAGCTGCTGGAAAAGTACACTTGACGGCGTCAAGTATTGCTCTTGACGGCGTCACGGCTTGGCAAAAAAGGTGGATATGAAAAATACACATGATAAGCCAGGGAGTTTTACAAAGGAAGTCTGGCGGCGTCACCCTTTGAAGTGATCAAGGTCGTCACGGTTTAAGCTAAAGAGAGACGGCGTCAAGCTTTATTCTGACGGCGTCAAGCCTTGATAAGCCAGGGAGGATTTTGGAGGACTAAAGAGGGACGGCGTCAGGAAGACCATCCGGGAACCCTAGACACGGCGAGGTGACGGCATCAAGATCTATAACGTGACGCCGTCAGCCACTAAGTTCTATATATAGTTTTGCAATTTTTTGTCATTAGTGTGTAACTTTGTGAGGAGAAACCCTAAGACAAATTTCTGCCATTTTTAAGGGTTTTCATACCCTTGGATCTCCCATGTTTAATTGAACATAAGTAATCACTTAATCAATCAATATGTCTATGTGTTGTTTGATTATATCTTGTTCTTGTCTTTTGATTAACATGCTAGGCTAGATTTATCTTGTGTTTGCTTAGATCTAATGAAACCTAACTATTGATTATTAGTTGTTAGTGTGTTATTGATTGTATTGGATGATTGTTTATCGATGTTAGGCTTAAGAAAACTGGCTAACCTCCTATACGGTAACTTGCTTGAACGTCTTAAGAAACATGAACCAATGCGTACTAGGTTTATATGGTTGTATTTAATGCATGAGCGAATTCTAGTGATCCCATGTTAGGAGCTTCTTAGCCGGCTCGACATAGGAGTGAAGTAGGAGCTTGTAGAGTTGGGGAAGTACGTACGCCACCCCACGATTGGTATTAAGGAATACACCCGTCATCCACGCAATTAATACACACTAATCAACCGGTAAAAGATAGTTAGGGAGTAAGGAAATCTAAGTAAACACATTTCTCTCCATATAAGTTTCACAACCTTTTCATTTTCAGTTATTTTATTTTATTTGCATTTGTAGTTATTTGGGTTAGTTGACTAGCAACTAATTCCGCCCACTCTTTCAAACCCGAGATTTTACTTGCTTTCATAAAAATTATAAAAATACAAAAAGAATCTTCCCTCACCCTTAGACCTATTAGAGTAGTTTTTCAATCCTAACGACACTATTCCCCTAGAGAACGATCAATCCCCCGGTACTTGCCACTTCACTATACTACATCGGTCAGGTACACTGCCTGGTGGGGATTGCAAGCCTCTTGAGATCCCTCGAGAGGTAAAACCTGTTGTAAGGTCGCAAAACCACGCATCAAGTTTTTGGCGCCGCTGCCGGGGAATAGTTATTGTTTAGGTTGAATTTTTTATTTTATTAGGTCTACTCACTAGATTCCTCTCTAGTGAGATTTTTATTTTTATTTTTCTAGATTTTCTTTAGTCTATCTTTTTTCTTCGTTTCTTTGTTCGTAACCATTACCATCCGACATCATGGAAGGTGGTAATATCCTCGATCCCAACAACCCACCACCTCAACAACACCCACCTCCTAGAGCCCGTACCTTAGGAGACTACTCCCGTCCTAGCCACCATGGCTATCGAAACACCATTGAGCTCACTCAAGGAGACAATGTCACTCCCTTGCGATCCGACACCATCCGGTTGGTGCAAAGCGGATGCACATTCCATGGACTTCGTTCCGAAGATCCTAACCAACATCTCAAGGACTTTCTCAAAATCGTTGATTCCATAGACCTTGATGTTGCCACTCGAGAGACGACCCGACTGCGTCTCTTTCAATTCTCTCTGCGGGACCAAGCTAGTCAATGGCTAGAGCGTCTACCCGCAGGATCCATCACCTCTTGGGATGATCTCACCACTCGTTTCCTTGCTCAGTTTTTCCCACCAGGAAGAACTACCAAGCTAAGGAATGATATCTTGATGTTCCAACAACGTCAAGGCGAAACCCTCTATGAGGCATGGACTCGATTCAAGGACTTACTCCAAAAAGTCCCTCACCATGGCATAGAACTTTGGCTCCAAGTCCAAATCTTCTATGACCATATCAATCTCTCCACGAGGCAAACCATTGACCAATCGGCCGGTGGTAAGCTACGTGATCTAAGTGCGGAACAATCATGGGCTCTCCTAGAAGATCTTGCTCTTTATGACAACGAAAGTTGGAGTGATCCCCGTGATTTGAATAAAACGGTCAAGGCAATATCTTTGCCTTCGAACAATTCAAGCACTTATGACCGTAGGATCATAGAACTTGAAGACCAAGTCAAGTTTCTTATGAAGTCCTACGAGGCTCCTAAACCTTCAGGCCAAGTGAACAAAATCACTTCTTCATGTGAATTATGTAGTGGTCCCCACGACACTCGTGATTGCATGGAACTCCCCGAACAAGCTTTTGCGGACTACGAATCCTCGCGTACCGACGGAGCGGGAGACAAGTGGTACACTTTCAAACCCGAGCCAAACCCCTACGGTGATTCATACAACCCCTCATGGAAAAATCACCCAAACCTTAGGTGGAAACAAAACCAAAACGCACAACAAACCAATTCTTCCAACCCACCTAATCGTTTCCAATCAAGCGGTTCCAACTCGAACCGTACTTTCAACAACAATCCTTCCAGCAATGGTAGTACCAATAACTTTGAAGGATTGATGTCCCAATTTATGGCATCTCAAGAAGCTCGTTTGGCCAAGTTTGAAGCCGATTTCAAACAAAAACAAAGCGAGATGACCAATAAGATTGACACTTTGTTGAAAGCCCTTAATGACCGAGAAATGGGAGCACTCCCTAGCAACACAGTCAAGAACCTGAAACTAAACGTCAACGCCATCTCGTCAGTTTCGTCTCCTAGTTCTTGTCCACAATATTATTCGGTCAATTCCATGAGCACGTGTTTCAAACAAACCCAAGTCGTTCAAAATGACCAAGAAGTTATGATATCCAAATTGGTCAACAATATAGTTGAAACACCTCCCACTCAAAACCTTGACAATGAATTCAAGGAGCTCCACCTTGAAAGTCCGGTTATTGAAGTGTTGGATGAGAAGAAGCTCAAGTTTGGCGAAAAAGGGACCGCCTTCGTTCAAAACAAGCTACCTAAGAAGTTAGATGATCCGGGCTTATTTGTTCTACCTTGCAAGATCGGTAATTCGGAGGCTTATGACACATTAGCCGATCTTGGATCAAGCCTTAACCTACTTCCGTTACCTCTCTACACCTCTCTAAAACTAGGAAAACTTGAAGAAACCGAGGTAATAATAGGCTTAGCGGATGGGAGTGTTGCTTACCCGATTGGAGTAGTCAAAGACGTGTTAGTACACATTGGAAAACTAACCATTTTAGCCGATTTCCACGTCCTTGATATGGTTAGCGACCCTACATGCCCCTTGTTGATAGGTAGAGGATTTTTAGCGACCGCTAGTGCTATGATTGATTGTAAGGAATCTAAGATAGCGGTAGGAGAAGGTGATACTTGGTCAGTCTAGGATGTGAAGAAACATGCTTATGATACTAGTGAGGAACCAACACCCCATTGGTTAGAATTAAATAGGAGACCATCTAGATATGGACCTTGGATCGATAGAGACTTCATAGGACCCCAACGCCCATTTTACCTAGAAGAGGACTTTGTGAACCAAACACATACGGTAGAGCAACTCTTGGCTAGGGACACCGAATCGGATCCATTTGAAGACCCTCTAGTTTTTAGGAAGATGATTGAGTTCCTAGGAGTTTTGCCAATTAACCTAGGGATGAATAAGTGGACTTGTGAGGACGATGATCATAAGTGGGATTGGGACAAACCACCCAAAGATGGAGATGGGTCATGGCATATTAAGATGACATTGTATGACCCGGATGGAGAGAAGTTTGAAAAGATATATTGTACTAAGCGGACCAATAGGAAACTTCAATCCAAGCTTAACCCTAAAGACGTCCTCGATGACGAACTCACTTACGTAGGGTAGAAGGACTTTGAGTCTAGCTACAAGACTCGTTAATAAAGAAAATCGCTTCTTGGGAGGCAACCCAAGCTTTATTTGCTTTGTGTGTTTATTTATTTGTTTGTTTGATTTTATTTGTTTCCGTATGTATGTTTAATTTTTATTATTATTGATTCATGTTCAAAACTAAATTGTGAAAATGCTTTATCTTGTTTTTAACTTCGTCTTAACTATATATAAAGGTATTTTGCAAAAAAATTAAGTGTAAGGGAAATCCAAATCGGTTTATTAGAACAAATGAACATGAATCGTAATAATAATAAATTAACATACATATTCATATTTGTTTGAGTCAAATGCTTGTATCGAGTCATAATGATGTTTTGCAGGAATTCCAGGAAGTAAGGTAAATGTTTTTCCAGAAATTTTCCGGAAACTTAACATGAGAATTCTGTCAGATCATTTCTGACGGCGTCAGGCTTTACAACCTGACGGCGTCAGGTTTTAATTTTCTGAAAATTTTGAAAGTTTTGTTTTCATAAAAAGTTTTTATTAAATCTCTAACTTATAAACTCCAGGAATCTGCAAAATAATCATTCCACAAGCATTATATCATTATATAGAATTTATCCCGCCGATGTTATGCAGGTTTTCGTGTTTGTTTTCTCAGGTTTAACAGGTTATTTTGGACAAGGAGATGTATGGGGAATCAAGCTTTTGGCGATGCTTTAGTCTTGAAGCTTCTACATTCTCTTGGAAGAAGATCTAACCATGTTACCTCTTTATCCACCAAACGAATCAGGGGAGTATTTGATTTCATTCTTTTACCTTATTTACTTTTACATCTTGTTATTTGAACATTGGGGACAATGTTCATCTTAAGTGTAAGGGGGGGGGGGGGGTAAAGTACGATACTTTAGAGATGCAATTACACTTGATTTTCGTTTGTTTAATGGTAGATGTGTAATAAAACTGAGAGAAATACCTGTTAGGGCAATTTTAGTGCCAAATTTAAAATTTTTTTAAAACATATAGGAGTGAAACTTTGATCTTAATGAGCGTCTCATGGATAGGAGTTATATGACTAGCACAAAACCGTACCACTAAAAAAAAATTTCCACCCCCAAATATGTGAGGTTCGCCTTTAGATCTTTAGGAAAAAGCATTCATTGTTGGTGCTTATGAGTGTACCGGTAGTTTATAGATTCTAGAACTTGCGTTTGTGATGCATACCGAGACCGCTAGTGAGACTACATTCGTGTAGTTAGGATTGACTACATGATAAGAGGCATTAGGATTAACCCATTGTTTTACACCTGTGTTTTTGTTATAATTACATTGGCTACATTGGTCAAGTAATTCTCCCACACCCTTTGCGTTGTACTCATTTTTAGTACACGATACCCCTAGTACACCCCTCAGAGCCTATCTTTTCGTTTCTAACTTTAAGCATTTTACTTAAAGGAAGAATTTGTTACACCCCACTTAAATGTACACCCAAATCGCCTTAGCCTACCTTGTATGCACTCATTTTTAGTGCATTATTGTGACAACATTTGTTTAAACCCCAAGTTAATTATCTAATTGATTACATGGTTGCTAAGTCGAGTCATATCCTTGTACATATTGTTTTGGGACGATTGGGACTCATGGGTAAAGTACTAGTGTAATGGAGTAATGGGGAAGAACAACATTATTACCCCCATTTGTGCTAAATATTTTAAAAGTACTCCAAGTGTTTCGATTATCTTAATTCGAGTCATTAGAATAGTTATTTGTAAAGTTATGTAAAAGTTCAAGTGTAAGGGGAATGCAACGCCCCTATGATGTATTATTTTGGATGGTAGGGCAAGAGTGTATGAAAAAAAAAATAATAAATAAATAAATAAAGAAAAATACAAAAAAATGAGAAAAAGAAAAGTAGAAAAAAAACATACGGACTACCATCCCGTTTCATTTTATGTTTATTTTATGTTTTTGTTATTTTGTTTTTAGCTTAAGTCGAGTCTAGTCTTGGCTTAGCAACGCCATATTGTACATGTAATTAATCAAGATCTTTAACTCGCCACCAGTAAAATATCCCTTATCCAACAAATCCGTGTTTATCATATCCCTACACCTAACGTTATAACCCGTTTAAAAGCCCTCTTTGATAGTTTATCTTAGGTGCTTACGCCTAGTGGAGAAGGTTTTTGATCCTTTCCCAAGCCTATGGTAATCTATTTGCTATGACAGGTAGTGAGAGATATTATCCGTTTTCATTTATGAGATTTATTTTGATGACACCTGAGAGATGTGAGTATCTAAACACTACTTGTGAGGTGCTAGTTTGTAATCTCCGTGCTTATTATGATTAAAGTGGAACGACTATTTATTGTAATTACTTTTATATTAGCATTAAATGACCCCTAACTTGTATTTTGATTAGAATAAAAGCGCATTTGCTTGAGGACAAGCAAATCTCAAGTGTAAGGGTATTTGATGAAGCGAAAAGTGTACCGCTTTTAGGGGGTCATTTAAGCCCTAATTCATGATTATTTGATCAAATATTGCCCTAAATCGTTCCTTTTGTCATTTTAGGTACTTTGGAGAAGAAATCTGGAAAAGGAAGCATTTTGGACGTTTTTGGAGCATAAAAGTGAAGAAAACGACAAAGTCTCCAAAGCTGCTGGAAAAGTACACTTGACGGCGTCAAGTATTGCTCTTGACGGCGTCACGGCTTGGCAAAAAAGGTGGATATGAAAAATACACATGATAAGCCAGGGAGTTTTACAAAGGAAGTCTGACGGCGTCACCCTTTGAAGTGATCAAGGTCGTCACGGTTTAAGCTAAAGAGAGACGGCGTCAAGCTTTATTCTGACGGCGTCAAGCCTTGATAAGCCAGGGAGGATTTTGGAGGACTAAAGAGGGACGGCGTCAGGAAGACCATCCGGGAACCCTAGACACGGCGAGGTGACGGCGTCAAGATCTATAACGTGACGCCGTCAGCCACTAAGTTCTATATATAGTTTTGCAATTTTTTATCATTAGTGTGCAACTTTGTGAGGAGAAACCCTAAAACGAATTTCTGCCATTTTTAAGGGTTTTCATACCCTTGGATCTCCTATGTTTAATTGAAGATAAGTAATCACTTAATCAATCAATATGTCTATGTGTTGTTTGATTATATCTTGTTCTTGTCTTTTGATTAACATGCTAGGCTAGATTTATCTTGTGTTTGCTTAGATCTAATGAAACCTAACTATTGATTATTAGTTGTTAGTGTGTTATTGATTGTATTGGATGATTGTTTATCGATGTTAGGCTTAAGAAAACTGGCTAACCTCCTATACGGTAACTTGCTTGAACGTCTTAAGAAACATGAACCAATGCGTACTAGGTTTATATGGTTGTATTTAATGCATGAGCGAATTCTAGTGATCCCATGTTAGGAGCTTCTTAGCCGGCTCGACATAGGAGTGAAGTAGGAGCTTCTAGAGTTGGGGAAGTACGTACGCCACCCCACGATTGGTATTAAGGAATACACCCGTCATCCACGCAATTAATACACACTAATCAACCGGTAAAAGATAGTTAGGGAGTAAGGAAATCTAAGTAAACACATTTCTCTCCATATAAGTTTCACAACCTTTTCATTTTCAGTTATTTTATTTTATTTGCATTTGTAGTTATTTGGGTTAGTTGACTAGCAACTAATTCCGCTCACTCTTTCAAACCCGAGATTTTACTTGCTTTCATAAAAATTATAAAAATACAAAAAGAATCTTCCCTCACCCTTAGACCTATTAGAGTAGTTTTTCAATCCTAACTACACTATTCCCCTAGAGAACGATCAATCCCCCGGTACTTGCCACTTCACTATACTACATCGGTCAGGTACACTGCTTGGTGGGGATTGCAAGCCTCTTGAGATCCCTCGAGAGGTAAAACCTGTTGTAAGGTCGCAAAACCACGCATCAGAGTTATTGTCGTATTAAGTCCATGACACTGAAGCCTTAAGATTTCTAGTTTGACATACCAGTCAAGTGGGGAAACCAACCGGACACCCAAAGTTTCTGGTAGATGTTCACCTAGGACATCCAAGGTTTATCAAATGATTATGCGTCCGTTTGACATACCAGTCAAGTGGGGAACACCACCCAGACGGGGAGTTCAATCCCAATAGATCTATTCACAACATTCGTGCTTAACGGTTCATAACATAGGCAATATGTAATAGTTTAATGCACTTGTGTCCATAAGAAAATAATCAAGTGTGTAACAGGTAAACACATAATACTTTCGAGGAACAAATCAAGGGTTTCAACCAATTAGTAATGTTTGGGAAAACAATTCACGTTTCAAGTAAAACGAGCATGTAGTTTAAATATAAACGAGCATGTATTCTCCCCCAAAACAGTTATAAAACAATTTAAAAGTAGGGGCCATGAACTCACCTGGAACAACCGATATGATAACAAAAGGAAAGTGCACGAAATTGAGGCTCGAAAACTACTCGCAACCTAATATGAATGATATGTCTTAGGTTCGGCAAAAGGTCATGTATGCAAGTTCGTATACTATCATATCACTTGTACATGTTTGTTGCAATATTTATCGACAAAAATTTAGTTACGTCAATGTGTCCATTTATTAAGCAAAGTATCCCTTTTTAGAAAACATAACTAGTTAATCTCGTGATTAAACTATAGTCGTCTTGTTAATAAGTATTTTTGAAAACCTCTAACGCGCCTAACAAGTATACATAACGTTCTACCATTTTTGTTTACGTTATTTTAAACTAAAACCAAGTCCAAAGTGTCCAAAAATCCATGTTAAAATTTCTAACAGCTTCTAATAGCAAAAATAAAAGCTGTCAAGTACATATACATTTTGCCGCAACTTCTTTAGGCCATAACTTTCTCGTCTTAGCTCTGATTCTTAAGTTTTATATATCCCCGGGTTCGTGTTTAAGTATACTAACATGTTTTTAGTGCCTCGGCTAGTCTAGTTAATTTTAACATCAGTTTTTACCCCTTAAAAGTTCCCAACAGCAACTACTTTTTCAGAAAATTCATTTTCGTCGCACAACTTAAAACTAACGTATCTTCTTCGTTATAAGTCCATTTTAACTCATTCAAGCGGCTACGTTTTCGTTATAAAGTCTATTTTCTATATTTCTAGCCTAATCGTGTTACCAAGCTACTGATTTTTCTGTGGAAGGTCGAATGGGACAGCTCCCTTTCTAAAAGTGTCAAAACACTTTTCCTAGCCTTCTAGTTATCAAAAACCGCTTAACAACAACTCCCAAACTAATCCTAGCTCTTCCACCAATTTCTCAACATGTCAATAGTGATCTAACACTAAACTTAGAAATAATAAAGAGTTCCATTTCTCATAAATTCAAGTGACCATCAAGACTAGTTAAGATAACAATCCTACTAGTTTATATATAGTGTTTTTAATTTTTACATCTTGTCAAGATTAACAATTATCTTGTGGGTTCATGAAAATACATTTGAAACATAGTCATTAATTAAAAGATTATTGTGGTTATAAGGTTTTATTAACATGTACTAAGTGATAACAAGTATATGCAAGTTAAGACGAATATCAAGATATAAAGAGTATGAAATTTATCAAGATCAAGTTTTACCTACTTAGGGAGATTAGTATAATGAGGAGGTATTTTTACTTGATTAACCCAAGATTAGTGTTTCTAAACCCCTCCAAGTATGTCTTTATGATACTTGAATTAGCCAAATCAAGTTCTCTTCTTCCCTTGTTTCCTTGGATGAATCGAACTATATGAGGAGTGAGTAGTGATATATATATATATATATATATATATATATATATATATATATATATATATATATATATATATATATATATATTATATATATATATATATTTTTTTTTTTTCTTGCTAGCTACTTAATGATGTGCATGTATACATATATATATACTAGATGATTTTCAAAGCCCTAATAGTGAGTCAAAAATTATCATGGCTAGGTTATTATGGTTGTGGCCAATTATGGGCTAGGAGGGGGGGGGGACAAGGGCTTGGTCAAGCCACCCAAATATTTTACACTCCTTGTTTTAAGCTTCATGTCTTGCAATTAATGTAAGTAAGGATATTGTCTTAGAAATGATTATGGAACAAGGGAGGGGGCGGCACATGGTTAATATTAGGAGTAGAAGAGTTGATTTGGTACAAAAGTGTATATATTGTATGTATTGGGTATTAAAAATAGGTATTGGTGATTAACGTAAGTTATACGTAATTAAACGTAAGGAAATATTTTTGACACTTTTGTATTAATCTAGTGAGTGTGAGAGTGTATTAAAAATTATTGTCAGGAGTGTCGGGCGCATTGTTCATTTAAATCGCGAAAAGCGTTTGTTAAGTTAATAAACGTAAATAAATAAAAAGGGAATTATTTTAGGGATGAAATTTTTGAACTGGAGTAGGAGCAAGGTATTGGGATGTTGTGGACTAGATATAGCCTAAAGTCCTAGTGCAGAAGAGGGACATTTCTTGTTTTACGTTTAATTAACTAAAGAGTTATACGTAAAAAGTGTTCTTGTAAAAATTTCAAAGTAGTAAATTGGAGTTTGAAAATAAATGTTGACGTGGAAAATTACGGGTTGTTACAACGGGTTTTGGTGTGTTGAAGAAGAAGTGGAAAATGCTTAAAGTTCCGGCTCGAGGGATGTATAAAAAGGATCTCCAAGATATTATATATACATGTATCATATTACATAATATGATCATTCGACGCAAGCAGTAGGCGATATGTCCTACATGGTTCGAAGATGAGGGCCATCGTGATCACGATCCTTTAAGAACGCATGAAAAATCGTTAGTAGTTACCTAGGAGCTTATGGACTCATCAACTCATCTACACTTAAAATCTGATTTGATCGAACACATTTGGAGAAATCGTAGAAATCAAGTCAATCAAAGGAGTGAAGACGAAGAAGGTAGTGATGATGACGATGAAGAATTTTTGTAATGTTTTTAATGTCATTTGAATAATTTACGTAATGTTTTTAATGTTTAATTGAATAATATATTTAATGTTTTTATTTTTAATGAATTTTAAGTTTTTTGTTTAAAATGTTTGAATTAAAAAAAAAAAAAAAAAAAAAAAAAAAAAAAAAAAAAAAAAGGTCGATCACCACTGTGGCACCTTGGTCATGTCTGATCACCGGAGAGAGAAAGCTGACGTGGCAGTTGGTGACCCAGGTCACCACTGTGACTAGCCTAAAACAAATCATTTTTAGAATACACATAAATGTGGTCATGTGGATCTAAAATAAATCATGTATTTAAAAAATATTAAATGGATCTAAAAAAAATGACCTTTATCTAAATTTGGGTCTACACAAACAAAATCTTAAGTTGCAAACCATCCACAAAAATAGCAAACATCATAAACTAAAAAAAATAATAAAAATAATAAAAAAATAAAAAATAAAAAAATGTACCCTATGCTTCTAACGATTCTGATGCTATGCTGAAGCTGAATAAGATATTTCGGAAAATATATAAACATACAATGTAATATTACATAATTTACCCCTGTAATTTGTCTAAAAACATATTGAGACTTATACTTGATATAATGCTTATTAACATACAGTTAACTACAAAGAAGGAATTGATCAAACTATGCAACTCGTTCATAGAAACAAATTCAACAAAACATGCTATTCATATCATGAAACAGACTTTCAACCTAAAAATACTTGTCAAACAAATAATTATTGTAAACCATCTAAATAATAGAAACAGACTTTCCACCAACACATGTACTTTCTTGAACAAACGGAGATATGTTGAAAAGTCTCTCAACATTTTCAAGATGCGTAAAATTATCAGAATTATATTCAGATTCATGAAAATCAAATGTAGCATCCGTAATATCATAAGAGATAGGATCAACACTTAAGTGATGAACCTATGAAAAAAGAATTAAAGTTGTACAACTATTAATGTCACACATAAAAACAACATAAAGCCACAATATCTTATACTAATAACTTAAGAAATTAACATCATTATCATTTCCTTCAGCAATATCCTTATAATGCTCAACAATATGAATAGCTTTAGATTCGACGGTTTCTTCACTACTCATGAAATCATCACGAGGTTAACAAAAATGGGATATAATAAAAATTAAATGAAACAACCTTACATAACATATTACAAAAGAGAACAAATTTTTAAAAAAACTCGCATCGGAATTCACAACATAACATCATGTCCATCCATAGTCAAATGAGCAATCATGTAATGATATGACGGATTGACGGCAATTAAGAACAGAACAATGGACCGCTCCAATCAATCTTCAAATCCATCTTAAATATAAATAAAGTATGTTGATGTTTTATGATATAAATATAAAATATATGAAGACTTGGATAGTATATAGCGGTTGATGTATAGTTTCAAATAAATTCTAAGCACAAACCGCCAATAATACATTTAAATCAAAAAATAACTACTACCGCCAAAATTAAAAAATTCATAAACCATCTATCTTAATATTTTATCGTAAGTTAAACATGTATTTTACTAAATTTATCAGATTTGACAATATAAAAAATAATATAATCATTATTTTAAACAAAACATTTAAACAAATCATTTTTAGAATACATATAAATGTGGATTTAAAATAAGTATACAAAAAAAATATTATATGGATCTAAAAAAAATGTGTCCCTAATGTAAAGTTGGGCCTCCGCCCATATTTTCACATGCTCATCACAAATATATACAAACTAATCAGAATCACCAGAACCTTATAAGAAGCATCAGAAAAAGCAACAAACGTATCAGCGCCGTAACAAATATCATGTGTTGTACATTTGGGCCTGGACATCAGCCCATATTGGCATTGCCCATCAGAAGACCTGACTAACCATTCAACTTATAGACCTAAAAAAACATAAACAACTTTCATATATAAATCAACATACACACATTATCAAAATATACAAACAAAACAACATTCTTTTGCACCTACAAAGAAATGGCAGAAAACATTAAGTTCAAAATCAAGATGCTCGATAAAGTCAGTCATGAAACTGATCGAGAACTGGAGATATCAAAGTCTATAAACACGATCGTGGAAGAAATAATAAAAACATCAAAAGGAAGACAGGATCTCATTCATGTTCTCCGGAAGGTAGAAAGCTCAAATATGTGTAAGAAGACAGAAGACTTCCTCATCGATGTTCTTAATGAAGAATTGAAAATACTTAAAGAACTTTTGGAGATTCAAAAAGACACATCAATGGCAGTTTTCTGAAAATATAAAGAATATGTGAAAGATTATGAATGTAATTTTAATTTTATATGTAATAGAAGATGGATGATTGTTAATTAAATTTTAGTTTTTGTATGTTATAAGATGAAAAATTATTATTCAGTAAGGTAGATGTTAAGAATGTGTTGATGATATGATATACACACATGTCTAGCACGTGTGTTACTCAAACATATTGTCGCAATAACTATCATTCATCGTTACTTTAAAATGCTAACCAAATAGTTACTTTAGGAATAATCTAGTTTATATATAACAACATATGAAAAATGGATCAACATACATGTACTATCAAGAAGATATCACATCATACACTTGCTGAGAAAGTAATTATTGGCATCAGAATCGAGATGACTCACATCACATATCAAACACTACACGTATAAAGAACAATTAATGAATGATTTTATTTGGGATTATAAATAAACTCAACACACTTATCCAAAAAATTAACTTTACTACCGTCATAACTTTCATTAAAACTTTGTTGAAACTAGAAGGGGGTTGAATAGTTTCACTGTTTTAATTACGTTTTCAAAATCTTTTTCAAGTTTTTTTTGAAAGACTTTTAGATTCGAAGTTTATGTGATATCAACACAACAATATATGAATACGAATAATATTAACAACAATAATAAAGTAAGAAGTATGTAAAAGTAAAGGAAAGAAACGATCAAACCGAGACACGGAGATTTATAGTGGTTCGGCTACGAAACTCACTCTTTGCCCTACTCCACTCCTCGAGTATCACACTCGAGAGTTTCACAAATACTATATCAACAAGCTCCCTTTCACTTACACCAATTAACGACACTAAGCGGAATGTTGAGTCCTAATCCTAGCTAGAACCAATCTACATGATACTACACACAATATCAACTGCTACACACAACAAAATTCGGACCAACACCAAGTCCGAATCAACACAATCACCTAACGGACCAACACCAAGTCTGAGCCAACACACAACACGATTCCGAGCTTACACACAAGTCGGATCTTACAAGAATTGCGATACAAAGAATTTAGATTGAGGAGAGAAACGTAACAAAGGTTACGAGGTGAATGCCTATTCTTCAACACCTCGTTTCTTGACGAATACGATCGTTCTTCTCTTGCACTTTGAGGTAGGATGAATGTGATCACTTGTAAACAACTTACAACACGTTAATGTGATCAAAGAAGAAAGTTTAGAATGATTTGGGAAGACAGAAAGTTTTAGTGCTCAAGAGGTGAATTTTTCTGTTGGAATAGTGCAGTATTTATAGGCACCAGGAGGAGCGTTGGACGGTCCCTTAAACATTAGACGGTCTCATATATATAAGGGACCGTCCACCTTTACGGGACCGTCCCAAGGGACGTTTCTAATTTTGTCCTGGTGTGGTGAAAATTTGTCTGGTAAAAAATTTATCTGATTTGGGCGGGAAAAATAGCTATTGGAGAATTTTAAATTCAAATCTATTTTTCTTATTAAAACATTTCTTTATAAATACAAAAATACTTTGCGAAAATGTTTTGTCTCATGAAATGTGAAGTTTAAGGAAAAATGACTTCTTTGATCACTTAACTAAGTTGGTAGATTGTTTCTTCATACCTTAAGTGATGTTGTAGTTGAAACGTAGTCGCAACGAGTTTTCTCGATTAAAAACTTATCAAGTGTAGTTTTACGTAACACGTTTTTACATTTTGTGATTATCAAAACGTATAGAGATCAAAAAATGCAAATGACGTTTTTGACATTATTTGTATTAACAATCTCCCCCTTTTTGATGATTACAAAATATAAACTCATTTTAGGTAAAATTATGTTTAATAAGTTTTTAATGAGTTTTCGTTTACTTCCCCCCCCCCCTTTTTGTGGAATCAAAAAGGCTTCGTCAATGCGTAGAGAGGAAAGAAATAGACGATGCAAAGGCTCCCCATTGATTAGTACTCCCCCTTGTTGAGGGCACCGGGGAATCGATCAATGGTATTTTGCTACAAAAACAAGTTAGAATACAGGTGCAAGAGTATACATATGCAACTCACAGAAATAAATAAGAATAAGAGAGGATACAGAAGTCAGAATTACTAGGACGGTCATGTAAATGCTTGGATAGTCCCATATATATAAGGGACCGTCAGGTATTTAAGGGACCGCCGGCAGTGGGTTAGAGAGAAAGAGACAAAATTCAATAAGTAGGCATAAACTTAAACATTCATTAAATGATAATAAAGTCGTACGTAAAGTATGACTAGTACAACATAGTTCTACATAACATTACTAATCCTAGTCTAGTCTCTACGATAACCAAAAGATGGCCCGGTCTTATTGTAGAGCATGCATGATGTCTAGAGTTTGCGGAGAAATGGTGGTGGGAGGGTGTTGTTTGAAGGTGGTGGAAAGCCGAGAGGCAAGAAAAGAGATGTGATAAAGTCAAGATCATTTTTGAGAGTTTGGAATAGGTTGCGATTGTGAATGCAACATACACAATAGCCTCTATGGGCATTGACTTGATCTAGAGTGGGATGAAGGTTGGTTGGAGGATGTAGTTTTTAGGCAAGAATTATGTTTAGAAGGTTCAAGTCAGTGAGATGGGAGAATTCTTGAGCCCTAATGGATTGTGGGTTGGTATGATTTGTCACTTGATGTGGATGTGGTGGTGGTAAAGAGTGATCTTGAGGTTTGAAAGTAGGCTCTTTGCGAATGGATGGAGATTCATTGATTGGTTGAGAAGCAAAAAAGGAAAAGGAGGAGGATGATGCTTCTTTGAAAGGGGTAGGTTGTGGAGTGAATGTCGGATTGTGTGTGTTTGAAGTGGTGGTGTTTTTCATGAAATTGCCAAGGGTTTGTTTCTTCCGCCAAATAGGTTTGACGAAAATCCTAGGTTTTCTAGGGGGTGACATTGAGAAGAGGAAGAAGAAGAAGTTATGCCATGAAGATCAATGAGGAAGATGAGGATTTAAATAGGGGAGGAAGGTGCTAATTATGGCAAAGCATGCATTATAAGTATTAAGAATTCAAATTATGTTTCATATAAGGAAGTATAGGATGACCTAGAAGGAGGTTGGTCAAAGGTGCAGAAACAAGAAATCAGAAGGGTGATAATGACTGCAGAATAGCTAGAGGTTGGTCAAAGGTGCAGAAACAAGAAATCAGAAGGAGGTTGGACGGTCCTTCTGGTGGCAGTCCCTTATGACAAGATTATTAATCACACTTAAGCAATTAACTGTGATTGAATATTCTTTCTAGGCACATTAAATGTATAAATATTATGATTGTCATCCTTAGTTTCATTAATATGAAATTGACAATGGAATATCAAAACTCTTTCTTGAGTAATTACTTGTGCGAGGACGATAAGTAATCAAAGGGAGTATTTGAATTCAAATAATCTTTGGAAGTATACAAAGTGCAATAATTCATGAATGGATTAATGCATGCATCTAGGAGATATACTTATGTTTAATTATTAAATCCAAGTTTTGATTTATAATTAAAATAAGATAATTCCTTAGTATTCCTGAAAGCTAGTGGGAGTATTATGTTTATTTTCTTATTTGATATATGTTGTATAACATATAGGAAGTAACATTCCATATACGTTAAATGTTAAGTCTTAGTTTGGAATGAAACTTCACTTGAAGATTTAGGAAATAAACATACAACCTTGGAATATATGTTTATTGTTATAAACATAAGCGGTAAAATATACATATCTTTGAAAAGATATAACATGAATGAAATCTAAGTTTGACACAAGGATTTTTCATGTACATCATGTTATTTGTTGTATCATGCTTGGATGAAAGATGATTTGACAACATTGATATCTAATTGAAAGTTATTAGATAACTAAGTGTAATGAATATGGTTGGATATAGAATTACATCCTCAGCCTGGAATTGCTCCTAGATTCTAAGTATGAACAATATGGCAAATTGTTGCGTAATTGTTATTGCCGACAAATCTTGAAAGATTGGAAGGCATCAAACATTATACAATGGATATTAAGTTTACGGATTTTTAAAGAGCATATTGTTGTTTATATACAATAATGCTGGTTTGAATTGAGATGACACTCAATACTAGTCATGGTAGGATTTCATCCTTGATTAATGGCCATATGAACTAGTTGTGCTCAACTAAGAGCATAGTTGCATTATACATTACAGAATTAGAATACTTTAAACTATAAAATGTTTGAAAGTTTAATTGTCATAAATTGGTGGTTGAGGATGTCATGCATTTTATGAAATATTATGTGGCAATATCAAGATAGTTGAATGCACACATAGAAGAACTTCACTAATTGAATTCTTGAAATAAGTATTCTCAAAATTCCGATAGATCAAAATTAGTTGATTTATGTCTTGTCAACAAGTATAATTGACATGACTTGAGGCATAATTCATTAAATAGAATTATCATGCATTGATCTATTTAGTATTTGGATAAGGGATGTTAAGCAATTATTATTTACAATGAATTAAAGTACTTGGTACGTTTGTTTTCATTAATAATAGATTGTATCCTATATTTGCATATTTAAATCCGTGAATAACTTATGTTATTCTAAATAGTCCGTTGTCAATTAATGATATGGGAATATCATTAAATTAAGACAAATATGAGTTTTGGTAGAATATACTTGAAAGTATATTGATGCGTTGACATATCAATTTCACATAATATTCAATGAATTGAATATAGGACTTATCCCAACTACATGATTTTACTTTATGGATCTTGTCATCAAGTAAATCATGAATATAGTTATCCTTAGACTTGAGATACCAGAGAACTGTCATGGATGTAGTGCATTTCTGTGAAGCAATTTACCGCTATACGTAACTGGTAGCTACAAGGATTGTTTTCAGAAGTGTTGCAAAGTTCATGGGTTTTGCTTGTAGTCAAACAAGAATTTGTTCCTTCAAATTCGTTTTGAAGTTTAATATTGCTGGGCCCCTCGTAGGGTTGACAAGATATTTGCATGGCCATGCCCAAGATCTATCTGGAATATGTTCGGAAGATTTGGTAATCTTGCTCAATCACAAACAACGAGAAACAGAATTGTTAAATAAAGGAATGACTAAGATCCATATCCTTATTTAACGTGGTATTAGAAAAAAAATGATAAGTATGATGATGAATCATCAAAAGGTTTTTCCAGGAGACCTTACTCGAGTTGTACTGGGGGCATTGGCGTGTTGCTAGACGCTAACCAATGTTATTACACTATTAAGATCTGTCCAAGTGGGAGCTGTTAGTTTATGGACATATTTTAATATGTGTATGACCGGATTCGAACTCGAGACTACGGGATTGCACACTTTACATATGAGAATCGATGTTAAATAATTAATATATAAATAGTTATATTTAATTATTAAATCATAAATAAAGTAACTAATACATAAGGGACTTATTAGTACGAAAACCAAACCCTTGGGGTGTTGGTTGCGACCGATCGAACAAGAAAAGGAATGTGGGGGTCGAGTGTCATTTTTTAGAACTTGAGGAGGTATTGGACTCAAACTTGAAGAGCAAGTTTGGAGGCTTTATAAACCCCTCATTAGCTCTCAAAAGGAACGATACAGTTATAACCCAAAAGTCATTCGATTTATGACTATTCCATATATTCTTTCTACCTCACAAGATCACATATATACAGATTTATCACATGCATGCATGTATAGTCTTTATATGGGAATTGCATGTTATAAAGCAAATTGTTGTTGTCCTTTTATATGTATGTGATTGGTATTTATCCCTAGGGGATTAGATCGTGTGACGCCTTGACCCTAAACAATGAATTATAAACAAGTGGGCTTATTTGTATCTAAAAGGACATGAGTATGAACTCGAAAATCTCTAAAATACACAAAACGTAAACTTCCATTACATTAAAATCCACAAATATTAATACATAGCGATACAATTAGCATAACGATTTATTAACACGATAGCAAGACTAGATCTTCTTCACTTTTATTAAGGATTACTAGCCGTTATTTTACTATTCATGACCGTTACCTTTTACTGTTCATAAACATTTGAAAACTAGCCGTTAGAATCCACTATTCCTGACCGTTGATTTTTACTGTTCGTCGTACTATGGAAGCTAATTTCAAAAACTTTCTCTACATTCATCAAGTTCTCTTCCGAAACCTTCATTGTTAAAATTCGTTACTTAAAAATTTCCTTGTTGCACGTATTTTATAAATTCATAATGCATACTTATAAAAATAACATTTTTCATTCAAAAGTAAATTTTCTTAAGATGATATGACCTATGGAACAATGTTTTTCATGTAAAACAATAAATTTTAACTTATAAAAATTTTCACAAGTAAAACCACATTTCATTTTCATCACTTAAGTACCTAACACAGATTGAATCCCGGGACGGGATTCCGTTAAGGAGGTGAGACTGTAACCACCGGTAAATTTCCAATATATTAATCTAATACTTATTCATTTTCTACTTCTAATTTTTTTTAAGATTAAACATTACTAGTTTATCTGATCACAATAACAAACTAATTTGACGTGGCTCACTTTTCTAATAAAAATACTTTATATTTATTTCAAGTAAATATTCTTCAACTTTTATTTACCATTTTACATTAATTCGTTAACATACGATTATTAAACGTTTAAACTAAACACTTGCTATTTATTAAAGCTTTCATGAAACCCTGATTTAATATAAATATGATTTTACACAACTAACTTATAAATGCTAAAGTATAATATTTTATATCTAGAGTACAAGTCTTTAAAACATAAAACTTTAACTTTATTTTATTTAATTTTTCAACTCTAAAGTACAATACTTAAAGCTTATTTTACAAATCTTTAATGCATTGATTTTAAAAATATATTTATTTCATCTCGCGACCAAGTAACTAAATAAATATTTTACCTCGCATATTTCAGGTTTATTCGTAAATATTTAATACCAATTATTGATACGTTTTCATTAAATGATATTACTTTTAGTAACGATCACAAAAGTTTAATCGTATGACTTTTACTCACGACCAACACAAGAGTAGGATGAGTCTATATATTTTATATGAACTATTGTCACTTTGTTATTTTTATTGTTATTTTTATTTTACATTATACTCTTTACGTAGTATGAATACTCAAACCTATTAGATTTTATTAACGTATACGCTCTTCGTTAAATTTATCACACGTCTAATATAATTAGTTGGAGTATATTAATAAACTTTGATATTTTTATAAACGTTATATTTTTACGTTAACCGGTCTTAAGTTTTGTGACTTAAGGACTTAACGTTAGTAATTACCGGGATCAAACTACAATTTAAACCATTAATATATAAGCCACATGGCCACATCTCATACAACTATATGTACGTGTACCATAATACCATAATGATACAACATGTCCATTTCAAAAATTACTATACGTGTTCCATTTCATAATTTGCTATACGTGCCTCATTTTGATACCATGCCATCTTTCCATTCAAATATATATGAACGTGTATCATTTTTTTCCATGCAAATCTATTCCTTCTTTGTGTTCTATTAACAGCACATGCCTTCCTTTAATAATATGTGTTTCATAATCGTGCAATATATCCATATTAAATTTACCATACGTGTTCCTTTTTAGATCATGTAAAACTTTACTAGCTTCCTATAAATCCGTGCTTCTTTTCCATTTCATACGAACACACTCACTCTTAAACAACACAAAGAATTCATCTCTTTTCCCTTTTTACTGTCGAAGAAGAAAAATGAAAAGAAGCAACGTTGGCGACCATAGGAGTCTCATAAAGGGTCACTAGGAGTTTGGTTCGAGTACGGGTTTAACGTCGGGTATTCCTTGCTCTCTTTGGTCTTCATCTCGCCACCTTTTTCTTCGTATCTCATCACCACCTATATGGTTTCGTTGCGTTCTGGAGACGTTTATCAACTATATTTAATTTGTTTTCCATCCAGACTGTTCAGGTGAGTTCATAGTCCCACTATTTTTATACGTTTTTCAAACTTGTGGGGATATACATGCTATTAAACCTGAACATAAGTATTTTTCTGTATGCTTTCTTGATTGATATTGCCTAAGACACTTCGTTGCCATTAAAAGACCCTCATATCATAAACCCTTAATCACTTGCGAGTGAACGCGAATATTGTGAATAGATCTATTGGAGGTTGATAGCCCATTTGTGTTAGCCGGATAGATAGCCTATGTGCTAACCGGATTGATAGCCAAATGCACTTTATTTGAGAACCACCGTAGGTAGTTGGCAAGCTCCTACCCGGGGGTATTAATACTACATTTAATTATGTTGGTAATAGCACACAAACACCGTTAACGTTTGAGTTCATGAGACTTAGAGCAATATATTAAACTGAAATATTACTGATTTACTTTCTACTTAGCTTGTGTTCAAACTGATTATAACTTTAAAAACTATGGATTCACTCAACCTTTGTGTTGACGCTTTTAGCATGTTTATCTCAGGTCTATAATGAGCGAGGATGGCATGGAAAGGCACGGATACTGATGGAAGGCTAATTATCATTCGAAACTTATTTAATAAACTGTAAACCTACTGGGACCTCATTTTGTAAACTCTAATATTTTTGAAATTCGAATGATAAATCTTTTAAAATGACTCAAATAGAGATCGTTTTCTATTACTATAACTGTTGTACTGTCGAGTAACACCCAGCTTGAATTCCGCTGCGTATCCCGAAAATGGGGGTGTTACAGATTGGTATCAGAGCTTATAGTTATAGAGAAACGGGTCTAATTGAGACCTAAACTATAACTGCTTTTTCACAAAAACATTTTATAACTTTTCTCTCTCCGTTCCTTCCATCCTCCAGACAATTATGTGATTTCTAGGTAATTTATGCTTTATTAGATTGATATATATACGATATACTTCTGATTACTTTATATAAATGAATATACCTGCATATGCCTATTCTAAGGCATCACGACTTAATCATATTTCCCCGAGCATGTACCTACTTCTACATTTTGTAATCTACGAAACCTTCCTAAGATATTGTGAGTAGCACAATTTCTTATTCTATATATGTTAAATACTATGTCAACTATCCTTCATTTTCTTACTCTCATCTTAACAGATGAGTGTAAGTACTCCTTCCGTACCCTTACTAAAATACCTTGAAACTCATCGGTCAAGTATGAATGTTGAGTCAGAAATTTTTAAGTAGGCTGATTTACAATATCTTTATTTGAATAGATTGGGACGCCATTTTATTTAAATAAAGGAATTATGAATTACCGAACCATAAGTTTATACTCCTTTATTTACATTGTTTGGGACGCCTCTCTATGTAAATAATGAATTATAAACAAGTGGGCTTATTTGTATCTGAAAGGACATGAGTATGAACTCGAGAATCTCTAAAATTCACAAAACGTAAACTTCCATTACATTAAAATCCACAAATATTAATACATAGCGATACAATTAGCATAACGATTTATTAACACGATAGCAAGACAAGATCTTCTTCACTTTTATTAAGGATTACTAGCCGTTATTTTACTATTCATGAACGTTACCTTTTACTGTTCATAACAATTTGAAAACTAGCCGTTAGAATCCACTATTCCTGACTGTTGATTTTTACTGTTCATCGTACTATGGAAGCTAATTTCAAAAACTTTCTCTACATTCATCAAATTCTCTTTCGAAACCTTCATTGTTAAAATTCGTTACTTAAAAATTTCCTTGTTGCACGTATTTTATAAATTCATAATGCATACTTATAAAAATAACAATTTTCATTCAAAAATAAATTTTCTTAAGATGATATGACATTTGGAACAATGTTTTTCATGTAAAACAATAAATTTTAACTTATAAAAATTTTCACAAGTAAAACCACCTTTCGTTTTCATCACTTAAGTACCTAACACAGATTGAATCCCGGGACGGGATTCCGTTAAGGAGGTGAGACTGTAACCACCGGTAAATTTCTACTATATTAATCTAATACTTATTCATTTTCTACTTCTAAATTTTTTTAAGATTAAACATTACTAGTTTATCTGATCACAATAACAAACTAATTTGACGTGACTCACTTTTCTAATAAAAATACTTTATATTTATTTCAAGTAAACATTCTTCAACTTTTATTTACCATTTTACATTAATTCGTTAACATACGATTATTAAACATTTAAACTAAACACTTGCTATTTATTAAAGCTTTCATGAAACCCCGATTTAATATAAATATGATTTTACACAACTAACTTATAAATGCTAAAGTACAATATTTTATATCTAGAGTACAAGTCTTTAAAACATAAAACTTTAACTTTATTTTATTTAATTTTTCAACTCTAAAGTACAATACTTAAAGCTTATTTTACAAATCTTTAATGCATTGATTTTAAAAATATATTTATTTCATCTCGCGACCAAGTAACTAAATAAATATTTTACCTCGCATATTTCAGGTTTATTCGTAAATATTTAATACCAATTATTGATACGTTTTCATTAAATGATATTACTTTTAGTAACGATCACAAAAGTTTAATCGTATGACTTTTACTCACGACCAACACAAGAGTAGGATGAGTCTATATATTTTATATGAACTATTGTCACTTTGTTATTTTTATTATTATTTTTATTTTACATTATACTCTTTACGTAGTACGAATACTCAAACCTATTAGATTTTATTAACGTATACGCTCTCCGTTAAATTTATCACACGTCTAATATAATTAGTTGGAGTATATTAATAAACTTTGATATTTTTATAAACGTTATATTTTTACGTTAACCGGTCTTAAGTTTCGTGACTTAAGGACTTAACGTTAGTAATTACCGGGATCAAACTACAATTTAAACCATTAATATATAAGCCACATGGCCACATCTCATACAACTATATGTACGTGTACCATAATGATACAACATGTCCATTTCAAAAATTACTATACGTGTTCCATTTCATAATTTTCTATATGTGCCTCATTTTGATACCATGCCATCTTTGCATTCAAATATATATGAACGTGTATCATTTTTTTTCATGCAAAGCTATTCCTTCTTTGTGTTCTATTAACAGCACACGCCTTCCTTTAATAATATGTGTTTCATAATCATGCAATATATCCATATTAAATTTACCATACGTGTTCCTTTTTAGATCTTGTAAAACTTTACTAGCTTCCTATAAATCCTTGCTTCTTTTCCATTTCATATGAACACACTCACTCTTAAACAACACAAAGAATTCATCTCTTTTCCCTTTTTACTGTCGAAGAAGAAAAATGAAAAGAAGCAACCTTGGCAACCATAGGAGTCTTATAAAGGGTCACTAGTAGTTTGGTTCGAGTATGGGTTTAACGTTGGGTATTCCTTGCTCTCTTTGGTCCTCATCTCACCACCTTTTCCTTCGTATCTCATCACCACCTATATGGTTTCGTTGCGTGCCGGAGACGTTTATCAACTATATTTAATTTGTTTTCCATCCAGACTGTTCAGGTGAGTTCATAGTCCCACTATTTTTTTTAGGTAAAGGGAATTACCCCGGTAAATGTATTAACCAAAAAATAATGTTAAGTACAAATGGAATGTGGCAGAGGTACCACATTAACCTCAAGCAAATAGCTTGATAAACTAGTGTTTATGACAGGCCATAAACAGAACACCCTAGCTAAATTACAATCAACTAACTAGGAATAAACAAGAATAAACTTGTAACCAGCGAACATCTCGCTACCACCCGTAAGCACGAAAGGAGCAAGGCGACCCAGGAAGTTTGCCTCCTTAAAAAACCTTTCCAAGAAAAAACCCAATGGGAAAACCTTGGAGTAGGGAAAAAGAGTACAACCCTTTCCTAGTCCCATTAATTTTATACGTTTTCCAAACTTGTGGGGATATACATGCTATTAAACCTGAACATAAGTATTTTTCTGTATGCTTTCTTGATTTATATTGCCTAAGACACTTCGTTGCCATTAAAAGACCCTCATATCATGAACCCTTAATCACTTGCGAGTGAACGCGAATATTGTGAATAGATCTATTGGAGGTTGACAGCCCATTTGTGTTAGCCGGATAGATAGCCTATGTGCTAACCGGATTGATAGCCAAATGCACTTTATTTGAGAACCACCGTAGGTAGTTGGCAAGCTCCTACCCGGGGGTATTAATACTACATTTAATTATGTTGGTAATAGCACACAAACACCGTTAAAGTTTGAGTTCATGAAACCTAGAGCAATATATTAAACTGAAATATTAATGATTTACTTTCTACTTAGCTTGTGTTCAAACTGATTATAACTTTAAACACTATGGATTCACTCAACCTTTGTGTTGACGCTTTTAGCATGTTTATCTCAGGTCTATAATGAGCGAGGATGGCACGGAAAGGCACGGATACTGATAGAAGGCTAATTATCATTCGAAACTTATTTAATAAACTGTAAACCTACTGGGACCTCATTTTGTAAACTCTGATATTTATGAAATTCGAATGATGAATCTTTTAAAACGACTCAAATAGAGATCGTTTTCTATTACTATAACTATTGTACTGTCGAGTAACACTCAGCTTGAATTTCGTTGCGTATCCCGAAAATGGGGTTGTTACAGGGTTCTTGATCTCCATTGAAGAATACTTGGAGTTGATTCTTGTTTAGCTAGAATCAAAGGTACGTTTACGTTTAAATTCGGTTAATTGTTTATGTGTTAAATTGATCCTACGCTTCCGCATGTGTATGATGATTATGTGTTTAATTTATGAACTAGTCATGATATTAAAATTCCAAAGTGGCATCACGAGCCGTTTTAACATGTAATTAATTACCGAAACACATAAAAAATGAATCTTGGATTGTGTTTGTATGTTAGTCGATTTTTAGGGTTTAAAAATCAAAACCCTAATTTTTTTTAAGGGGGGGGGGGGCTGATGCCCTAATTTTATTATTAAAAAAAATTGTTGTTGTTTTGAAACCCTAATTGTAACATGCTTATGTGTTTAGTTGCGTATCTTGTGACTTGTGTTAATCTATGATGAAACATGCATGTTTGTCATGGATTTTGATTGATTAATTGTTAAGTTGTTTTATCACATGGAATTTTTGATAGATCTAAAATTGGGGAAGACCTCAATTAAATATTAATGAATCTATTATGTGCAATATGATATATATTTGCTATGACTAACGCAATCGATACGTCGATGCATGTGGCTCACTTACCTTTGTAAGTGATAGTTTTAGTTAAATATATGCATAATTAAACGTTGAATGATTATTAATAGGTTTTATCAAATAAAGTTATCCATTTGGCTATTTGTTTACATAAATTAATTGTTAAGTTATGTGCGTTATTTAGCTGTTTATTTTTATTATTACTTGTTTTTTGTTTTATTGTATGACATGTTGTAAGTAAAAAAGGGTAATTTTTGAATAGAAAATAAATGGACTAAATAATGGTGAAACTTGATGTGATAAATTATGAATCATGCAAAGTCTTATGTGCCGATAGTGGTTCGCTTCGCACGGTAATTTGCTCCCAGGCGAGACTAGCAAGGTTATAATCTATAACATGTTTTTAAGACTTAAAGTCATAAACTTTTAATTGAGTGATGAGTTCTTGTACCAATAGTAAGAACGGATGACCCAGTTTTGACAAACTATAAGAGGGGTTTAAGGAGGATTGACATTAAATTGTCAAACCAAAAGAGACGCGTTTTTAATTGGCACTTGTGCTGACGTTTGTCTCTCCGCTCCTTTGTGCGTCAAATTGGAGCTACCAAGTATGACTATTTTTATGTACAAAATCATCTTAAGGGTGAATTGACCTCAATTCCACATGCCACTTTGTGATAATTATCCGAATAACTTGGGTATTTTGACTCATGCAGTAGTAGGATATAGTGGGCGATAATTGTAGGTAATTCTTTGATTGGTGAACCCAATACATCAATTAAAACTTTGTTGGTTTAATCTTAGCTTAAATTGGTAAATAAAAGGTTTTGAAAAACTAATGATACGAAGATGTATGCATGCTTCTTCGTACATATTTTGATTGACACATCAAAATTAGTACCCTAAAATTTAAGTTCATGCCATCTAATTATAAGAAACACTAGAAGTTGTAATTTAGCTTAAGTGAGACCTTGACTAGATTACAATGACAAGGTAAATTTCCATGGTTACGTGAGACCGTACATGGAGAATTTGCAGTTTCTAAATTAGACAACTTAATTGAGTTGTTAGTGAGACCTAGAAACTCATGGCATAAGATGGGATGAAACATGCTTACATTGCAAATAGATTTTTGGCAAATGTAAATCCCATAATGATCTAGGAATTGCAATATGAAATTGTCAATTATTGTTCGACAATTACCTTGTTGAATACTATCATTACTAGCAGATCAACTGATGTAATGGTACTATGTCAATTAGGATCCTAGCTTTAAGAAAATTCTATAGTTTATATGAATATTAACCAATGGGTATTTAATTTTTCTTAAAGATTTTTTATCGAAAATACTAAAATTGAATTTTGTAAATTCTTTTAAATGTATTAATGCAACATTAAACCGTAAACATGGGTTATTCTTTAATTGGTAAATTGATCTACACCCATAGGGGTTTTTGGCTAGAGTCAACTTTACTAAAAGAACAAACCTAGTCTCCTTTCCATGAGAGAAGAGTGAGACTCAATCCTATTCCTTTTCATGAATGAGAAAGGTATAATAGGAACATTAGAATTGTCTAAATTCTAATATAACTCATAGCAAGCTTTAATAGTTAAGAGAATTGCACATTTTGATTTTCCATAGAAATTTCATCACCCTCATTCGGCGATTAAATTCTTTTGTAACAAATATGACATTTGGTTAACTGGAAAATTATGATTTATTAAATTAGAAGCTAGACTGCTTACCACAAAAGGTAGTAAAGGCAAACTAGGATATTTTATCTAGTTGTTGTTCCTTTAACCCTTTAGAGGTACTACATACCATTGTGGGGATAATAGACCTATTAAAGGAAGAAATTGCATGCCCAATTTTCAAGTTAATTGTATTGATGGATAGTCCATTATCTACATAGTAGAATACACTCTTGGAGTGCCTAAGAAATTGTTACGTATGAGCCTTCAAACATGTAGGAAAGTTAAAAGCAGGATATTTGTTTTCACTAGTTATGAAACACTTACAATGTTGTCAAATCCAGTGGGAGCATTGAATCTTATTACTGAATAAGGGATTATTGTAATGTTCTCTAATTCAATGGGAGCTACAAGCTTTATTGTCTTGGTAGTAACCCAGATTATCTTTTGAATGTCTCAAGATAATTACTTTCCAATTGTAGACACTTATGTTTTTTTAAATGTTAGTCATGTACGTTTCCTTACTAGACAGTGAAGTTCTACATTTACTTGCTATACTAATATCTATGACACAAATCATATTGATCACATAAACAAATGTGTGTCATGCTGTTTATCTGCTACATGATGTTGTTCCATGCACAAGTGGGAGAAATCTTATAATTGTGTGCAAGAAACAACACATAGAGATATGATTTAAAGGATTGTCTTGACCGCAAGGTAAGAAACTAACGTTCTAAATATGACTAATACACATCTAATTCAAGAAACACTTGGTGTTGAAATTTAGCTTAAGTGAGACCTTGACTAGATTGCAATGACAAGGTGAATTTCCATGATTACGTGAGACCGTACATGGAGAATTTACAGTTTCTAAATTAGACACCTATTAGTTAAAAAGTACTTGTGTTATAAAGCATGCAATTGGCTTGAAAAATCTATTTCACCATTAAGTTGACTTAGTTGGTAAATAGGTAAGCCAAAAGGAGTATAAGTTTATCTTACATATTGTTAGATTGTCTCACAATATTAGTTCTAATGAAATACCACAAGTTTGTGGTGTGTTCAGTTAGGAGAATCAAACTCTATTGGTATCGTTTGATTAAAGATAACTATAACTTCTTTTCTTCCAAAAGTTATCAAGGTTAGAAAATTGAGTATGGATTGTATATACTCAATAAGACTCCAACCTAGAAGATTAATAAGACACCATTTATTATGGAATGTGATGAATCACATTAAGTCTTAAAATGAAGTTATGAATTTGTTAAACTTCTGATGAAGCTAGATATTAACAAACTAATATCAGGAACTGTCAATGTGTATTTGTAATGTCCCAAAAGAGAACAATTTGGTGTTGCTCTACTTGCTAAGTATTTATAGATAGTCTATAAATTGCAAAAGGCAAGTGGGAGTTTTATCTTGGAATTCTCATTCATAGATCCGCAAGGATATCTCAAATATTTGAATAATATGCTGAGGATTATGAGTTACATGATTATGGTAAACCTGTTGATCATTAAGATGAATTGCAAATATTGAATTTGGCAAATTACTCATACTATGAATGTTAAGATGCAGTCCATAAAGATAATTAGTTTTTGGAAACTTAGTTTATCTTGAACTCTATAGTTAGACTATAGAATGAAGATGAGTTTCTTCAAAGGGAATGAAAATCCTAGAGGTTTAAATCTTTGTGTAGAAATCATATGGACAATTTTGTAAACATATTTAATGTATGTCTTATGACAAGATTATTAATCACACTTAAGCAATTAACTGTGATTGAATATTCTTTCTAGGCACATTAAATGTATAAAGATTATGATTGTCATCCTTAGTTTCATTAATATGAAATTGACAATGGAATATCAAAACTCATTCTTGAGTAATTACTTGTGCGAGGACGATAAGTAATCAAAGGGAGTATTTGAATTCAAATAATCTTTGGAAGTGTACAAAGTGCAATAATCCATGAATGAATTAATGCATGCATCTAGGAGATATACTTATGTTTAATTATTAAATCCAAGTTTTGATTTATAATTAAAATAAGATAATTCCTTAGTATTCCTGAAAGCTAGTGGGAGTATTATGTTTTTTTCTTATTTCATATATGTTGTATAACATATAGGAAATAACATTCAATATACGTTAAACGTTAAGTCTTAGTTTGGAATGAAACTTCACTTGAAGATTTAAGAAATAAGTAACTTGGATTCAAACGGTGCCAATCGGGTCTAACCCGACCCGATGCAAACTACGGCCAGACGGCGACAAATAAGAATTCCATATAACGGAGACGTATAGTGGTGCCAGGGGTATTACGGTTCATGCGGTGTTGTGATGCCAGTGTGTTGTGTGTGTGGATGTAATATCCAATGCCCGTGTACACACGCAAAACTTTACCATTTCCAAAATCAAAAACTAACCCGAACATAATTCCATTATAACTACTCCTAGTATTGCAAAATTCACCTCTGAGTCGGACATAGGTGATCAGGATATGTCCCACTATCCCTGGTTGAATATAGGTGATCAGTCTATATTCACCCGAGGTTCAATGAATTTTGAAATACTCAGCCTAGTTATATTAGTAGTATGTCCTTTACATCCAAAATCATTCCCAAAACCACGACAAGTGTACAAACTCGACATTTAATAATGAGATTACGCAAGGAAATAACTCCGCAATAGGTACGGTGCGTGCATAAGCATATGGAAATGCTTATAGTGAACAGCTAAAATAGGCGGATATAAAATATCCAATAGTCAGGCACACATCTCAACAAATATATAATCAAGCAACTCATCAAACAAATTGTCAAATATATCATGAACATCTCATCTAATATATCATTACTCGTTTCATCAATTATTTCCTCAAACAAAATCATACGCGAGGCATCAGCTTGGCAAGCAGGCACGTGGCGGTCATAGGGTTAAGTTTTCATAAAAGTGGTTATAGTCCAGGTTTTAGAAAATATACCCAGTTCTCTATAACCTAGGCTCTGATACCAATCTGTAACACCCCCAAAATCAGGTCCAGCGGAAGCATACAGTCACTGGGATGCTAATCAATTGGTATCACAACACAAGTATAAAGAACGGTTTTTACCTCAATCATTTAGAATAAAATTCCTTAACCAAAAGTGTTAAATTTACATTATTCAAATGTAGTGCGGAAATAGGCCCATAAAATAAGTAAAGCAGTCCCAACATATATATCAGAGTCGTCTATGACCGTGCCCCTTGCCAAGCGCCTCCAAAAATAAGCTATCGCCTTAACATGAAAATACATGCTAAAAGTGTCAACACGAGGTTGGTGAGTTCATAGGTTTTAGTTTAAAACAGTGTAGTTGAACCACTAGGTTTTCAAGTTCAAATCATCATTCATAAACAAGTCAAATTCAACGTAGGCTCACACTGCCTAAATCACCGTTCCAAAACCAAATCCGCAAATAATATCATAATCAAAACATCTCGAACCATAATCAATCATACAGATACTACACTCATATAGTGTCACGCAAATTATCTGTTATGCTGGCTAAGTCACAAAAGTCAAACCACAATAATAATTCCCTATAGGTGCACACTACAGTAATCTATAGGCACAAAAAGCCCTGATAATAGGCACAAATAGCCCTTGTTAATAATTAGGCACAAAGAGCCCTTGCGTATAATAATCCTGCACTATTGCAGCTCATAACAATAACCATCCCGCACAGATGCGGCTCATATAACAATAATCCTACACAGATGCGGCTCATACAACAAATGACCTTAGACAGCTCTTGTAACAGTTTCATAAACCACAATCACAATTTCAGGCCACATCAATAAACAGGTAAACACATAACGCATTCAAATTACCAGGTCAGATATTTCAGCCAAACAGTAAAAAATTGAGTAAACAATTCGCGTATCCAAATAACAATCTTTGAGTTTAGTTGAAAACGAGCATTTATTCTCCCCCAAAACAGTTATAAAACCAGGAAAAGTAGGGGCCAAGAACTCACCTTAGCCACAGCAATGCAAAGATCACAACTGACACAACTAGCATCTAGCGCTAATCACAACTGTATCCATGAAACAAGCTCAACGGTACACGGAGGTACAAGCACAACGGTACGAGATAGGCACAACCTAATACGTATACGGTTATCTCAAATTACGTCTCGCACAATAATTAAGTCTACAAGAGACAACGCATCTTAGTTTTCGTGGATTACTCAATTTCAATACTTATCAAAAGCTTAGTATCAACGTTTTTTGTGGTGGTAATAAATCATAGACTCTAAATACAACGCACACCAAAGTGGAAAAGACGTCGACATAGTTGAGAAATACTGACGCAAACTCCATACTAACAAGGACAAACCAAAATTTATGACAAATAGCTATACTAATAAAAATAGGTTAATTGGTTGTTTCAGTATTTTCCCCATAATCCCAAACAGTTTAGAAAACCCAATTTGCGTCGTAATTTTAATTAACCAATTATGTAATTACAATATTTCATAAGTTTTTATGTTTCGTTATCATTCGCGTAAATATTAGCTTTTGGCATATTGAACATTTTATGTCCGATCCGTGTTTAATATATTAAATTCCTAATATATTATACCGTCCTATCCCAAAATGTCCAATAACGTCAATCGTCCAATACCGTAAATCCAATAACGATCAATCCATCCAAGCATAGGTTTATGTTACAATGTCCAAGTCCAAATCCATATCTTTATCAAATATCCAATAAGTATCCGAAACACCATCATCGACACAATGTAAATAAGTTAGTCAATATCTGGAAAAGGGAAATGCAAGTAATGTCAATTAACACACCGTTAAAATGTTTTAGACTCTTAACCACAATAAACAAACACACCCTGATTTGTTTTAATGGGCCTAGCCCATGATTAAGACCAAACACACTTCTAATATTCTAACCAAACACACTCATTGTACTCCATGGGCTTCGACCCATATTACCATCAACCAAACGCTCCCCTTTGGAGCTGCTAACGCAACGCCATAAACAAACACCTCTTTGGTGTCTCGACGTTAAATGAACCAACTCACCCTATGTGGGTGGTGGTCGAACCGAGGCCAATCAAGCACTCACATACAACCATGTCGACCAAAACCAAAACTGGATCATACCACAAACTGAAACATAACCCTTCGTGGGTTTCTACTCGACTCGCAACAACAATATTCAAACTGATTCAAGGTTAATGGCCAAATCAAATGGGACACCTTCGTGGTGTCGTTTTGTACCGCGGCCAAAAGAAAAGCAAAGACAACAAAATAAGCTCTCATGAGCTTATTACAACCAGATCAAACAATCAACCTCAATAAGCATACCACAATAAGTCAAAGTGAGCTAATCCTATACAATCCGAGACCCAAACGGGTCTGACCCGATTTGTACCAAACCACGACCAAAAACTTTTTAGATCCACTTTCTTACCACACGAATCTTTATCCAAAAATACGTTTATATCCGATTTTTTAATCACAATTTAATAATCTTGATTTATATCCGTTTTTAAATCCATGAAAACTATTAACTCATTGTTATGTATATATATATATATACTCGGCTATTAAATAAACAAAACGAGATGTGGTTTTACCATACCACACGGAAAACAAGAGAGTGAGGGGAAGGGAGGTGGAGACGGTGACGGCGTGAAGGTGGCTGTAGTGGCGGCGACTTTACGAGCCAACCCTAATCGAAACCCTAGCTCGATCTTCACAACAACCTGTAACATTAACCCTTCGTCTTCTTCTCGTCAAACGACGGCGGTTGATGCTAGGCTTCGAACCAAAAACACTCCAAAACACTCGATCTAAAAACACCTTCGAATCTCACAGATCTATACGAATCTTGACCAATAAGTAGTGTTTGATAGCGGATTCAAGACATGAGAATTACGCCATCGCGCTCAGAATAATATTTCAAATAAAAATGACTATTCATATGCCTTGTTCTCATAAATAGCACCAAACTTAAAATAAATCGCCGGTCCTCAGAATAAAACATGTCGGGAAAATTACGGGGTATTACAGTCTCACCTCCTTAAACGGAATCGCGTCCTCGCGATTCAATTCAAGTTACCCGTTACGGTCGAAAAGGGATGAGTATATACACACGAGGATTCATCTTCACGTTCCACGTGAATTCAGTACCTTTTCACGAGTTTCGACGAGTATTATCTTGACCAATAAGTGGTGGTGGTGGCACGTTGTGGTGGTGGAAGGGTGTTCTTGGAGCGCATGTGGTAGATAATAGTATAGAGGGGTGCAAGAGGGTGAGTTTGATGGTGGTGGTGGCGGTGTAGCGTTAGAGGTAGCGGTGTGGTGTTGCTGTGGTGGTCGGAGATGGGTGGCCGGATGGTGGTGGCTAACCCTAGAGAGGAGAGTTTGTCAAAAGTGATGAAAAATGAGGATAAGAACCCTAGATGGGTTATGTAACCATAAGGGACCAGAAGTGTAAATATCCAAGGACAGGGGTGGCGGGGTAATATTAACTGCAGGGACCATATCCGTAATTTATCAAATCTTTCACGAAATGAGGTTCGAGGCTCATTTAGGCTAGTAAATATCGGATTCAAGACATGAGAATTACGCCATCGCGCTCAGAATAATATTTCCAAAAAAAAAAACTATTCATATGCCTTGTTCTCATAAATAGCACCAAACTCAAAATAAATCGTCGGTTCTCAGAATAAAACATATCGGGAAAATTACGGGGTATTACAGTCTCACCTCCTTAAACGGAATCGCGTCCTCGCGATTCAATTCAAGTTACCCGTTACGGTCGAAAAGGGATGAGTATATACACACGAGGATTCATCTTCACGTTCCACGTGAATTCAGGACCTTTTCACGAATTTCGACGAGTTCTATCGATAGGGATACGACTTTACTATAGTCGTCTGACTTCACGGTCCATGATTTCGATAGGTTTCTCAACAAGGTTTAAACATTCATCAATCTGGATCTCTCCCGGAGGAATAGCAACTGCCTCATCGGCAAGTCATTTCTTCACATTGCACATAAAAACGTTGCGAACACTACTGAGTCCTGACGGTAACTCGAGTCCGTAAGCTACCGGTCCAACTCTAGCATGGATTTCAAAAGGATCAATATAGCGAGGATTAAGCTTTCCACGTTTACTAAACGTATCACACCTTCTCATGGTGAATATTTAAGCATAATCTAGGCTTTAACTGGGAATTCAAGAGGTTTACGTCATTTGTCTGCATAACTCTTCTGACGATTCGTGAGCAGCTTGCAACTCGGTTCTGATCTGAACGATCTTCTCGGTAGTCTCATAAACAAGTTCAGGGTCAGTAAGTTGGGTATCTCCAACTTCTACTTAACAATTCGGTGATCGACCACAAAGCACCTCACATGGTACCGTTGAAATATTGGAGTCGTAGGTATCATTATAAGAGAATTTGGCCGACGGGAGGTGTCATATTCCAACCATTGCCAAATTACGCAGGCACCCAATATGTCCTCTAACACTTGAATGATTTCTTCACTTTGGCCAACAGTCTGGATATGATACACAGTATTCATATCCAAATCTGTTCTCATGGCTCTTTGGAGTGATTGCCAGGGAGTTGATGTGAAACAACTATCCCGGTCAGAGAATGGTAAGAATCGACACTCTATGCCGTGTAATGATTTCCTATGAGTATTGACGAGCAAGTTTGCCCATACTGTCGTTTTATTGATTAGCATAAGGTGAGTAGATTAGGTAGGATTAACAACAATTACACTGGTAGCGGCGCGGGCTTTACTTCCAAGGTTTCGTTTATGATATAATTTATTATCCGGTAAGAAGGTAGCAAGGATCACTGGTACTTCCGAGGGACGAGTGAAAAGTTAGGTGGTTATCCTAAGGAACGTGGTTCTGGTTACTCCTTAAGGTCTTAAAATTTCTGTTGGGCGCGGAATCTCTGCCAACTGGAGAGTTTAGCGAGTTCAGAGTACAACTCTGAGGGAGGATGTTAATTGCTACTAGCAATCAGTTGGTTGAATCAACAATGTACATAGTACATAAAGCGGAAGGTAAAACATTGATTGAACAACTTCAATTGAACAACATCGATTGAGCACAAGGCTTAGGGTGGAGGACACTGTAACAAGGCTACAACAAAAAAAAGGCCGAATAACAAATCCAAATCCAGGATGACGTCCAAAATCACAAAATCAAACCAATCCAAACATAGCCAATATCAAATCCAAACGTAGCCAATATCAAATCCAAGCGTAGCCAAAATTGAATCCAAACACTCCAATAAGCTCAGACGAGCTTATTATGCTTTTAAGGGGTTACAAATAAGTAACTCGGATTCAAACGGTGCCAATCGGGTCTAACCCGACCCGATGCAAACTACGGCCAGACGACGACAAACAAGAATTCCATATAACGGAGACGTATAGTGGTGCCAGGGGTATTACGGTTCATGTGGTGTTGTGATGCCAGTGTGTCGTGTGTGTGGATGTAATATCCAATGCCCGTGTACACACGCAAAACTTTTCCATTTCCAAAATCAAAAACCAACCCGAACATAATTCCATTATAACTACTCCCAGTATTACAAAATTCACCTCTGAGTCGGACATAGGTGATCAGGCTATGTCCCACTGTCCCTGGTTGAATATAGGTGATCAGTCTATATTCACCTGAGGTTCAATGAATTTTGAAATACTCAGCCTAGTTATACTAGTAGTATGTCCTTTACATCCAAAATCATTCCCAAAACCACGACAAGTGTACAAACTCGACATTCAATAATGAGATTACACAAGGAAATAGCGTAACTCCGCGATAGGTACGGTGCGTGCATAAGCATATGGAAATGCTTATAGTGAACAACTAAAATAGGCAGATATAAAATATCCAATAGTCAGGCACACATCTTAACAAATATATAATCAAGCATCTATCTCATCAAACAACTCGTCAAATATATCATGAACATCTCATCTAATATATCATTACTCGTTTCATCAATTATTTCCTTAAACAAAATCATACGCGAGGCATCAGCTTGGCAGGCAGGCACGTGGCGATAATAGGGTTAAGTTTTCATAAAAGTGGTTATAGTCCAGGTTTTAGAAAATATAGCCAGTTCTCTATAACCTAGGCTCTGATACCAATCTGTAACACCCCCAAAATCAGGTCTAGCGGAAGCATACATGTCACTGGGGTGCTACTCAATTGGTATCACAACACAAGTACAAAGAACGATTTTTACCTCAATCATATAGAATAAAATTCATTAACAAAAAGTGTTAAATTTACATTATTCAAATGTAGTGCGGAAATAGGCCCATAATATAAGTAAAGCGGTCCCAACTATATATCAATGTCTGATGTGTGTCGTCTAGAGTGCAAGTTTTAAATTTATAAACACGATTTACCAATGATTCAAACGAAACACATACGAGCAAGTATACTCGTCCGTGTGTAGCAAGAGGTGAAATGGTAAGCCGAGGTCATTCACAAGGATTTGTTTAGTTTTTATGAAACGTGAGTTGAATATAAAATCGAGCTTTATCAATGATTCTAATAGCAAGCAAGTAATGATGATGATGTAAATTCAATATATTAAAGCTACACTTTCCTAGACTAGTTTGCACAATTCCTTTGATATGATTATGACAATGGTTCAAATCGATTATGATCAATAAATTAGATGGTGTTCTAATTTGATTAGTTGGTGTACTAATCCTCTTGTTTCCAACACTTTCAATCCTCCTCAAGATTTTAAGATGACAAAAACAATATTAAGTTTTGATCAAACAAGACTAACACAATTCAATCACTTGATTCGCTATTGTTTCACAAGTAATTGACAACTACACTTTTAGTTTTCTAAGTTTAACCAAGTTACATATGAAATGGTCAATACATAAGGTAACACCTTCATAGAAAAAGGTTTACAATTGATTAAATAACAATATCTCTTTCGACCTATTACACCATGAATAATCAACCAAACTTGATAACTCTTTTGTTTATGAAAACTTCAAAAGTACAATTCGATCTTAGTATTAGCTTTTCATTGAATTAGAACCATAGAGTCATAATCAATCAACATTCATGTAACAAACATCATCTAGGCACGTGCACAAGGTACTTAGCCGCTCATGGCAAACAAAGAAATAACCACAGAAAATTTATCAGTTGAAAACATAATTAAGAAGTCTTACAAAAGTTGTAATGATGATTACAAGAGTTAGGAACAATTATGAGATGATCAACAATGATTCCTTTGATGATTATGATGATGAATAATGAATGTAAGCTATCTTCTTCCTGCATTTTCTTCCTTGTAGCCATCTTGAGAGAGTATGAGGTATTTGGTAATGATTGATAAGTAGTAGATTTAAATGATGGTGTGTTAATCCTCTTCTCTCTAACCAAGCATATTTATTAATAGAATGACTCCCCTTGGCCACCAAGCAAGTTTCTTGGGCATTAAGTGTTATTAAAAATCTAGACTTGAAGTAAATGTGGTGTAATGATTATCCATATGAAGGGTTAGTTCATTAAAGATAGTCATTAAGTGTGCCAGGAGTTGCAGCAACCCAAGGTTGAAGTCTCAACCTGAGGTTCAGATTCCAGTCCAAGGTTTGGAGTAAGGTTGGCATGGCAGTTTGAACCTTGGGTTGAACTTAAGCCTTAGTTGTATTTCTTGAACCTTTGGTTGAGGAAGCAAACCATAATTCATAACAACTTTGCATGTAACTTCTCATTCATTTCATCAACACTTGATCTTTTCTTGAGCTCGGAAGTCTTTGTAACTTGATTCTTTATCTTTGATGATCTTCCCGAGGTCTTTATTATGGGTAGAATCTTTCGTTGTGCATAAGCTCTTGATTTAGTGACTTTTCCTCATCTTTCTAGCTATTCCCTTGGACTTGATTGTACCTGAACCTTAATATATCTTTTGTACCTTTTTAGTATAATATGTTCACGAAAACAACCAAATACAATGCACAAACATAGAAATAATGCGACTAAAACATGTACGAAATGAGCGTTATCAAATCCCCCCACACTTACACTTTGCTTGCCCTCAAGCAAATCTAGCTTTTATAAATAAATCTACATGATATAAATGAGAATGATTCTAAAAAAATGAGATGCAAATCCATCAAGTACAAATACAAGATAAGATCCATCTTTTTAAGCTTTATAAGTGAAAAGTCGAGATGTTTAACAATACCTTAATGATTCTCTTGCTTGATAACATGTTAAAACACCTCACGAAAAAGGAATGAAGTATAATTCACTCAACACTCATTTATTTAGTGGGTGAGTATATAAGAAAATCACACTCATCGCTCAGTGATGATCTAAATATTACCATAAGCTTGTACAAAAAACAAAACTCCACCGACGTGGCGTAAGCGCCAAGTGTAAACATCTAAGAAGACTTTTATTCAGGTTGTAACGTTTAGGCTTTGGGTTAATAAGGGGTATGGATAAGGCATGAGAATATTTATGAAATTGGTTTTAAAATAAAAAATAAAAAATAAAAAATAAAGTTAAGTCAAAGTCTACAACCAATTGCTACTAGCTACATCAACCTCTTTCACATGAACTTGAGAATTCATCCTTGATCGATATCATACTTTCATAGCTCATTGGCTATTCTTCTCACCATACAATTGCGATGACTTTATATATATATATATATATATATATATATATATATATATATATATTATATATATATATATATATATATATATATATTCATTCAATCGTCCCTATTCTAGATCGAAACCCTAACCTTTTTATGCTTTTCATTGTCGATCATTCTGGATCGCGATTTATCTTTTAGGGTTTGTTCGATTGGTCGGCTTATTTGGTACGAAACCCTATTCATCCTTAATCCCTTTAAATTCGTCTCTATGGACGGTTTTAAGGTTATTGTTTCTTTGGGTTTCTTATTTGATCGTGTTCTGTTCATGGCTATATTATTCTTTGATACGATCTGGTGTTTTGATGGGCGCTTAATGTTTACAAAACCTTCTTAGGTTTTATTATTATTTTTCGATCTGGTGGTGTGATGATCATTCGATCTATAACTGCAAGTCAACTGCAAGTGTTTGGCTGTTCGTTGATTGGACTACACATTTGGGTTTAGTCGAAGTTCATACAGGTTCTTATCAGATGTAAAGATTTTTGTAAGTGGGGTTATTGAGAGAGATGTAAGTCAAGTTATTTAGGGTTCTTGTTCAAAAACCTTAGTTCATGATCTCATAGACCGTTTGTGTGGTCGAATCGCTATATCATCTGGTCTAGAGATATCGTGGTATGCTGGGTATTGGAAGTTAGGGTTTTCGTTAAACTCTATGATTGGCTAGTCTAGTGAAGTCGTTGTATGTTGGGTACTGGAAGTTAAGGTTTGCTTAAACCTTATTATTGTTAATTACAACAGGTCTTCATGTATGATGGTTATTGCTAGAAGTTAGGGTGTGTCTAACCCTATTGTTTGAAATATGTGTCTACTGATCCTTGATGCTACGGTTGTGTTTGCTTTGTGGATCGTGATTGTAGTGGAAGTATGTTCCTGGTCATTATTAGACATGGTCGTACAGACCTTGTGGTCGTATTTGCTGACCTGGTATCGTTTGCTTCACTCGAAGACCTGGTAATTTGCTTGGGTCTTGAGCTATATTGCTGGAAGTTAGGGTTGCTTAACCCTATAATCGTTTCCAAATGGGTCCTAATGCATCATTATGATTGGTTAGGATCCGCTCGTGGAATGGTTTGGATGTTCGCACTTGACCTGGTTATGCTAGGCTAGTGTGATATGAGTATTACATTATTGGTCTAAATGGTTCTTACTGTTTGTTTAGGACCTGGTCTTTATGATATGATATTGTGTAAGTTAGGGGCTGGTTGAACCCTATGGTTTGTCGATGGTAGCCTCTCAATGCTTTGGTTTCATTCTGATTTCCATATGGGGCTAATGAAGCGTGCCATCGTATGAGGTAAGGGCTGCTCGTTTTTATGTTTAGCTCGTACCATTGTGGAAAGTGTGGCAATGTAAGTTAGGGACTGGTTATTAGAAGAACAATGCTATTATGTTGATGGTGATTTTTGCTGGGGTGTTATGGTTATGCAAGTTAGGGTTCGCAAAGCCCTATTATTCGTATCTCCTTGGGTCTGGTGCAGCTACTGTTGTCGTTGATCCTTTGTGATGTGAGTGAATGGGCTGGTTTGTATGTGTGCATGCTAGCAGGTTGCCATCGTTAATGTAATGCAGGTTTAATGCTAAACCCGCTGGTTTTTTCCTTGTTATGACCTTGGCGTGCTAAGGTTCGATGCTTGCGACGTTTTTTAAGTTGATGGAGTCGTTTAGTGTGGGTTGGGGTTATTCAGATCATTCTGTTTTATTTCCACCATACTCTTGAGGCTTCTTCATGGAAGATGATTTGGACTACTATGATGATTTTGAAGGCTCAAGTATCTTTTCTTGAGAAGTGCAGCATTCTTATTTGTAGTCATTATAGTTCATTAGTTCAATTTGGTAGTTATAAGAAATGGCGTATCATTCTTATATAGTATAGATTGTATGTTGCACATGTTGTGCATGTCAATTGTTATTATGTTTGTAAGTGCCCATGTAACGGGCTGGGATATGAGATTTCACTCATATCTTTTGTACTTAAACGTTTTTTTTGGTCAATCTACTTACCAGTGTGCAGGATTACTCCCCTTTACCTCAAAAAAAATAATATATAAATATATATATATATATATATATATATATATATATATATTCTTTTTTTTTCTTGGCCACATGTTTCGGCCGTCGATCATAATTCCAATAGATCTTCTATGAAATTATCATAGAGTTTTTCTCCAAAGTTCAAGGATTTACCAAATAACAACCATCTTTCCAAATAGCTAGTAACCAACCAAGTCTTGACTATGGGTAAGGTTAAGGCTAAAAGTGTAAAATATTTTTGTATTTTTCTGGTGTAACAAAAGAAAAGAATGGCTCAAAGGGTGTACTAATGGTATCTAGCACTAAAAATGAGTGCTAACAAATGGGTCCATATGGGTGGTTAACTATCCGATGTGGCTAGCTAATATATCATTAGATGTAAAATGGAAGGCCATTTGGTTGAATCCTAATGTTGCCTCTTATCACACGAATACACTTTCATCACACGAATGTGATCTCACTGCGGTCTGGTAATGATTTGCAAGTACAAGTTCTAGAATAAATAAAATCACCGGCACACTCATAGCAAAAAGATCAAGCATAAAAGATGTATGCTATATAAGAATAGGCTCAAATCCTCACAATTTTTGGTGGAATGGGCTATAATTGTGCTAGCAATGTTATCGATCCCAAAAATGGATTGCAATGTCAATCAGGACACATCTCGAATTTTCAAAAATTACATGTTTTATTAGTGGATTGATCTAGTTATTCTAATATAAATTATCCTAAATGTACGAAAACAACTAGATCATAAGGGCAAACAATTTAAAACTAGGCTCAAAAATATAGAAAATTTAAAATCCAGTTTCATTTTCCTATTTCCTCCCCCCACACTTAAGTTTGACATTGTCCTCAATGTAAAGAACGATGAACCATAAAAATAAGGAAATGGAACATAAAAGAAATGATACTGCCTGAGCCTTGGAATCTAGATCGAGCTCCAAATGAGATATTGAGATTGAACGATTCCACATCTTCGAGATCAAGCATCGTAACCTGCAGTAATCTTCATATACAAAACAAACAAACACACAAAATGCAAAATATTTTTGGATTTTTTTTCAAGGCCCCCACACTTATGGTGAAACCATTGGGGCATAAAAATAAACAAACAATTAAAAACACACGGGTTGCCTCCCGAGAAGCGCTTAATTTATTAACGAGTCATCAGCCTGACTCGATCTTCCTCACTTTCGTGGTTTATGTTTGGGATTCTTTCCCGACTTTTTGGGAATATAAACCACATTTCCTTTCACTATTCCTTTTTTATAATCTGCTGGGAAAGGTGCCATGAATGGAATAGCAGTGTATTTCTTTTTATCGAGCAGTTCAAGTGGAATTTCCTCACTTGACATTTCATTCAGTTGCTCCTCATCATGATAAATCTTGATACGATGTCCATTAACAATGAAACTTCCACCGTGCTTGTCACTTGACATTCCGGATGGAAAACCATGTTTTACCACGAATGGACCATACCATTTGGTTCTTAGCTTAGGAGCTTTGAATTTGTACTTGGAATTGAACAAAAGTACTTTGTCTCCGGCTTTGAATTCTTTCCGGATTATGAGTTTCTTATCATGGTATGCTTTTGTTCGAGCTTTGTACAACTTGGAATTCTCATACGCTTGGAGTCTTAACTCATCGAGTTCATGCAATTGCAAGAATCGTTTTTCTCTAGCGATTTTGAGATTGGGGGTTACATTGCCTCAACGCCCAGTATGCGCGGTGTTCAATTTCAAACGGCAAATGACAAGTTTTTCCATATATGAATCTATACGGAGTTGTGCCAATTGGAGTTTTATATGCCGTGCTAAACGCCCATAGAGCATCATCGAGTTTCCTTGACCAAATGGAAGGATTATCCTTAACCGTTTTTTCAAGTATTCTTTTTAAAGCTCTATTGGTGTTTTCAACTTGACCACTAGTTTGAGGGTGGTATGCTGTTGCGAAATGATGATGGACTCCATATCATTTCATAGCTTTCTCCATTTGATGGTTACAGAAGTGAGTTCCTCTGTCGCTTATCAAAGCTTTTGGAATTCCGAATCGAGAGAAAAGCTTTTTCAAAAAATTTACAACCACTCGTGCATCATTTGTGGGTAAAGCTTCCGCTTCGGCCCATTTAGAAACATAGTCAATTGCAACGAGGATGTATTCGAACTTATGAGATTTAGGAAAAGGACCCATGAAGTCAATTCCCCATATATCAAAGATTTCAGAAACTTGTATGCTCTTTTGTGGCATTTTGTCTCTACGAGAAAGACTACCAGACTTTTGGCAAGCATCACAATTCTGCACAAGCGTATGGGCTTCTTTAAAAATTGTCGGCCAATAAAATCCTGCATCAAAGACTTTTTTCGCGGTTGTAGACGGACCGTAATGTCCTCCAGTTGGGCCGTGATGACATTCATCGAGAATTTTTCGGGTCTCTGAACCGTACACGCATCTTCTAATTATCCCATCGGGACACATTTTAAATAGATACGGTTCATCCCAAAAATAGTATTTTATGTCTGAGAAAAATTTACTTCGCTGAGTGTGAGTTAGACCTTTTTGTAACACTCCTCCGACTAAATAATTTGCAAATTCTGCAAACCATGGAACTTCTTCGTTTTCAATTCCCATAAGAGTTTCATTGGGAAAATTATCATCAATCTCATCTTCACCGAATTCATCTAAATTAGGATTTTCTAATCGAGACAAATGGTCTGCTGCAACATTTTCCGCGCCTTTCTTATTTTGGATTTCTATGTCAAATTCTTGAAGCAATAAAATCCATCGAATAAGACGTGGTTTGGCATCTTGTTTGGCAAACAGGTATTTAAGAGCTGAATAATCAGTGAATACAATTGTCTTTGACAAAACGAGATAAGAACGAAATTTATCAAACGCAAAAACTACAGCCAAAAGTTCTTTTTCAGTAACCGTGTAGTTTTGTTGAGCATTATTCAAGGTTTTGCTAGTAAAGTAAATAGGACGAAATTTTTTTCCATCGCGTTGTCCTAATACTGGTCCAACGGCAAAATCACTTGCATCACACATAAGTTCAAATGGCACCGACCAATTTGGTGAAATCATAATCGGTGCATTTGTTAACTTATTTTTTAGCGTTTCGAATGCCTTGATGCATTCTTCATTGAAATAAAAAACTGAATCTTTCTCGAGAAGCTTCGTCATAGGACGAGATATTTTTGAAAAATCTTTGATGAATCTGCGGTAGAATCCCGCATGCCCCAAGAAACTCCTAACGCATTTGACGTTAGTCGGGGGTGGTAACTTAGCAATAACATCTATTTTTGCTTTGTCAACTTCGATTCCCGTGCTAGAAATCTTGTGACCAAGCACAATGCCTTCTGTCACCATAAAGTGACATTTTTCCCAATTTAGTTCGAGATGAGCGGTTTTGCATCTTTCAAGCATTTTATCAAGATTAGAAAGGCATGACTCGAATGAGTCTCCAAATACCGAGAAATCATCCATGAAAACTTCCATGGAGGTTTCAAGCATATCTTGAAAAATAGCAATCATGCACCTTTGAAATGTTGTCGGTGCATTACAAAGACCAAAAGGCATACGCCTATACGCATATGTGCCAAAAGGACACGTGAATGTGGTCTTTTCTTGATTAGCTGGATCAATTGGAATTTGGAAATAACCGGAAAATCCATCGAGAAAACAAAAGAATTTGTTCCCCGCAAGTCTTTCCAACATTTGATCCATGAACGGTAAAGAAAAATGATCCTTCTTGGTGGCGTCATTTAATTTGTGATAATCAATGCATACTCGCCAACCAGTTATGGTTCTGGTAGGAACAAGTTCATTACGTTCATTAGTTACAATGGTTGTTCCTCCTTTCTTAGGAACACAGTGAACAGGACTCACCCATGAACTATCCTCAATGGGGTAAATAATACCAGCATCAAGAAGTTTGATTATTTCCTTCTTAACAACTTCCTTCATGTTCGGGTTGAGTCTTCGTTGTCTTTGAACAACGAGTTTGGAATCATTTTCTAAATTGATTTTATGTTTGCAAAAGTTTGGACTTATTCCACGAATGTCAGAAGTTTTCCAAGCGAAAGCTTCTTTATGATTTTTGAGCATAGAAACAAGACGTTCTTTTTCATCGGGTTTGAGTGCTGAAGATATGACAACCGGAATAAGAGACTTTTCTTCCAAGAATGCATATTCCAGATGATCGGGAAGAGGTTTCAAGCCTAGATCCACTGGTGGATCTTCAATTGAGGTTTTGATTCTCATTTCATCATTGAATTCCAACTCCTCAAAGTTGGTTATTTCTTCCTCAGAAATTTCTTCGGTGTTTATCTGCATAAATTCAGCGAATTCTCTGTCGAGATCTTCATCACTTATTTGTCCAGCTGTTTTATGAGTCTTAATTCTTTCATCAAGCAACTCATCAAATGCTTCTTCTGTAATTTCATCGATAACATCAATGCTATAACAAGTGTCATCATTCGCATGAGAATATTTCATGGCTTGATTAATTGAAAAAGAGATTCTTTCATCTCCAACTCCAAGATTGAGTTCTTTGTTTTTGACTCGGATGATAGCATCGGCGGTGTTTAGGAAAGGTCTTCCTAAGATCAATGGAACTTTGCTATCTTCCTCCATCTGGAGGATCACAAAATCAACGGGAAAAACGAATTGCCCAACTTGAACAAGCATGTTTTCAGCCACTACAATAGGATATTGGATAGTATGATTTGCTAAACGTATACTCATTCTTGTGGGTTTCAAGGTATCGATCGAAAGCTTCGCATACAATGAGTATGGCATAAGATTGATACTCGCACCGAGATCAGCTAAAGCATCACAAGTGATTGAATTTCCCAAAGTACACGGGATGAGAAAACTTCCAGGATCACCGAGTTTTTTCGGTAGTTTGTTTCCAACAATGGCTGAGCAATCTTCATTCAAGAAGGTAGCGAAAATGCTTTCCATTTTGCTTTTGTTGCGTACAAGTTCTTTCAAAAACTTCCCATAATTGGGCATACCAGCCAGGACATCAACAAGAGGAACGTTGATCCTAACTTCTTTGATTAAGTCAATGAACTTGCCATATTGTTCTTCCATCTTTTCTTTCCTCAAACGTTGAGGATATGGAATTCTTGGTTTATATGCTTTGAGCTGTAGAGTGGGTTTAACGACTGGTGTAGGAATTGGTTCGTTATCTTTTGGTTCCTCCTATGCTTCATCCTCACTATCATCATGAATGATAGTGGTTGTTTGGTTTGGGTTTGGTGGTGGATCATAAGATAGACCACTACGAGTGAATACAGCATTTACATGCTCATTTCTCGTTTGAGGTGGACGATAAGATCCAGATGATGATGGTTTCGGGTTGGATTGAGTATTGCTTGGCAAAGTACCCGATGGTCTAGCAGCAAATTGATCAGAAAGACGACCAAATTTGGTTTCAAGGTCTTGGATAGAAGCTTGATGGTTCTTTTGACCTTGTTCGACTTTGGTTTTGAGGATGAAGAACTGATTTTTCATAAATTCATTCGTTTCTTTTGAGCATGCACGAATTCACGCATGGTTTTTTTGAATTCAGATTCTTCATTTTTCTTTTCAGGTGTTTGTGATGATGAACGGTTATCATCACGAGACGATGTCGGACGGTTGTCGTCACGAGGTTGGGAACTACGATTATCATCCCTCGGTGGACGATCTTGCCAATCTCTAGAATTTCTACCGTAGTAGTTTCCACGATATCCTCCTCCTCGATATCCTCCATAAACATAATTGGCTTCGGCTTCGGGACCTCCCATGGGTTTGTCATCACACTCGGATGATGAATGGTTTCCACCACAATAGTTGCATCCATCGCGCATATCTTTGATCTCTTTTTGGATACTTTGGAATTTAGAATCGATTTTGGTGGTGAGATCTTTCATCATGTCCATGATTTTGGAATTTTCATTTGTTCCTTCGGCGAATGCAACGGTTTTTTGTTGAGGTTTGATTTTGGCATCCTTAGACCAATCGAGCTTAAGAAGTACACGGTCTTCTAGTAAAGTGTAAGCTTTGTTAGGGGTCTTGTTAGGAATATGAATATTCAGTTGAAGACTTGGTCACCCCGAGCACTCATTTATGTTAAATAGCTCGTAGAATAACTAGTAATATTAGTAGTAGATTAGTTATAATTATTATTGTGGAGTGGGTCGGGTCTTTACCCACTGTCAGCTTGCTCCACAGCCTAGTAGGGGCAAACTAGCTAGTAATATCAAGTAGTATAAATAGCCCTCTCCTCATGTGGAGAGGGTTGGACCTTCAAAAAGTTTTATACATTCTTCTTTCTTTGGTTTATCTCTCTAAGGTTCCAACTCTTTCTCTCTCTACATCTTTCTTTCATTCGATCAAAGATCTAGCCTCAAACGTGTGTTTCTTTGAGAGTGAATAACCTACAATTGGTATCAAGAGCCATGGTTAGGTTCACATAAGGGTTTATTCACAAATTCGTGGTGTTTTGGGACTAGTTTGGTTCGAATAGTTTCTTTCATAAAAATTCCATTTTCCGCCTTGTTTTGTTGGTTGAAGGTGTTAGATCTTGTACTTTCGAGCTTAGGGTTAACATAGGAGTTGTTCTTGGTGCTTGGAATTACTTTTTGTGGCTTGGTGTGGCTGTTTTTGGAAGATTCAAAGGATAGTACTTTGTGTTCTTAGTTGCGTTTTGTCCTACTGAAGTTTGTGTTCTTCGTTGCGTTTTGTGTCTAGTGGGGTAAAGAAAAGCAGCGTTTTGTGTTTCGTCAAAGTTGCGACTTGTCTCTTTACCGGATTTGGAAAAAACGACAAAACGTTACGATAGCGACTTGTCTGGCGTGTAGTGAAGTTGCGTTTTGTCCTTGATAGTGACAGCTCTGTCTTTTTGTGACTTGCGGTTTGTGTTTCAGAAGGTTGCGACTTGTCTGTTGCGACTTGTGTTCTCAGAAGTTGCGACTTGTGTGTTGCGTTTTGTATATTCAGAAGTTGCGACTTGTCTGTAGCGTTTTGTATACTCAGAAGTTGCGACTTGTCTGTGGCGATTAGTATCTTCAGAGGTTGCGATTTGTCTGTTGCGTTTTGTGTCAGAGTGTTGCGACTTGTGTACCTGCAAATTGAACATTGCGTTTTGTCTCATAGCTCTCAAATTACAACTTGATTGTATGCGATTTGTCTAGCTGCTATTTGACTTATTGCGACTTGATAATCCTGTGATTTGTCTTGTTGCGATTTGACTAGTGGTGTCTTGACTTCTTGCGTTTTGATCAATTGAGACTGAGTTCTCTTGAGTTAAGATTTATTGTTCTAATTTGCAAGTAACTTCTAGTTTACGGTTCGTTTCTTGGTGATTTTAGAAAGTCCCGCGAAAGATTCAATTTCTCGGTTAAATCACAAGAACTGTAAAATCCCGTATACTTTGTTATCAACATGACTAGCACCGCATCAGATGACATTCAAGCAGCGGGGTCCGACACCCGTCCGCCTATGCTTGATAGGACAGACTATGAGTCGTGGGCACAGAGAATACGGCTTTATTGCTTGGGGAAAGAAAATGGGGCAAACATCCTTAAGTCCATTGATGAAGGACCATTTCAGATGGGTACTACAAGAGATGTTGTGACTACTGGCGATGATGGCACAGTCACATTTGGTATTGACAGACCTCGCACTTACAATGATCTTACTGAGCAGGAAAAGAAGAGGTATGATGCTGACATTAGAGCTTCAAATATCATCATTCAAGGTCTACCAAAGGATGTCTACAAACTTATCAACTTCAACACAGAAGCCAAGGCAGTATGGGACAATGTGAAGATGCTGTTAGCCGGGTCAGAACTCACAAAGGAAGACTGGGAATCTCAATTGTATGATGAATTTGAACATTTCAAAATGAACTCAGGAGAGAATATCACAGACTACTATGTGAGATTCCATAAGTTGGTAAATGACATGAGGATAATCAGAATGACGATGCCCAACATCCAACTTAACTCCAAGTTTGTGAACAACATGACTCCAGAATGAGACAGATTTGTCACTGCTGTCAAACTGAACAAAGGTCTGAGGGACACCAACTATGAACAGCTATATGCCTATCTCCAACAACATGAGAAGCATGCTCTCTTTGATCAGGTGCTAAGAGAAAAGTTGAATCCTTCAACTTCCAATGATCCACTGGCCTTTATGGCAACTGCTGTACCAAACACTCAACCATCATCCAACCAAGGATACCCTCAACTTCAATCACCATCATTTGCTATGAGTCCTCAACTTGACTCAGGCTATACTCAGACTGACAAAATGCTGGATAACCTCACCAATCAAGTATCATTACTTGTTCAACAGTTCAAAGCTTCTCTCCCTCAGACCAACAATCAGTTAAGAAATTCATCCAACCCGCGCAATCTTGCAATGGTGGAGGATGGAAAAATTGTGGTTCAAAATGTGCAAGGGAGAGCTGGAAGAAACATGGGTCGAGGTATTATGCAGAACAGAGCAGGGAATGCCAACCAGGGGCAAGGGAAACAGCTCAAGTGCTATAATTGTGGAGGTCTAGGACACATTGCCAGAAACTGCAATCAACCAAAATGTCCTCAGAACTCAGATTACTTCAAGGACAAGATGCTGCTGATGCAGGCTCAAGAGAATGGAGCGGTATTGGATGAGGAAGAATTGTTGTTTCTAGCTGGTGATGGGGGTAATACTTTTGATCCAGATGTGGATGAGCAACCTGTCCAAGATCTGGCACTCAATGATCCTAATATCTTCCAAGCTGATGATTGTGATGCATTTGACTCTGATGTGGATGAAGAACCAACTGCTCAAACTGTCTTCATGGCCAATTTATCATCCTTGGCCTCTCCATCTCGACAAGCTGGTTCTTCAAATGCTTCTGTGATTTCTGAGGTACTAAGACTATATGACACATATGAAATAGTTGATAAACAAAAGTTTCCCAACGAAGTACGACAGGCAATTGTCTCTGACTCAAATAATGTTGACATGGAAAATAGCAATATGATTCCATATGAACAATATTTGATTCACAAAAATGTGCCTGATGTACAAGATGGCGAATCTTCTGTGGATAATAATGCTTGTGTTGTTGATGACTTGTGTGCCTTAGATAATACATGTGAAGTAGATAATGCATGTAAGAAACATGAAAGCACGGTACTTGCACCACATGATGACTTGATCACTAGGCTAAACATATATGAGGAACAAGTAGCTATGTATGAACAGCGCGCTAAGTTTGAGCTGAATGCACGTGAGCAAAAAATGGAAGATCAAATGTGTACTCTTCTGAAAGAATCTAGGGTAAGAGAGGAAACATTAAAACAAGAGTTAAATTCTTTGAAAAATCAGCTGGATTTATCTGTTAAGCAACAACAGGATGCTCAAAATTGCATAAGTATACTAAGGCTAGAATTCAAAGAAAAAGAAAAGAAACTCTTAAATAATTTTTCTAGACTCAAAACCTTAAAGAATAAGCTTGAGGATAAAATGTACACACAAGACCAAACTAGACAGACTGCCCAAATGATTCATAAGCACAGAAAGTTAAGTGACAAGCATAGTGAAAGCAATGTCGGTGAATCTCAATTAGCTATTCATAGGATTGCTAAGGTAGCCCAACCTGCATTATATGATGCCAATGTGATGTTTATGCCCAATCATGAACCACCTGAGGTTGTATCCTTGAATGAGGCTGATGAGCTAGAAATGCGAAAAAGAGAAAGAATGAATGAGAAAATGAAGGATCCTGAATGCATAGCCAACCGAGTAATAATCAAACCCCATGATTATTATGAGGAAAATCGTTTGACTGTGTTTGTACCTCAAAAGAAGTTAACACCTGAATAGATATTTTGGACACAAGACATGAAAAAAATGAAGGAAGAAAAACCTAAAGCCAATACCCCACTCATTAGGAAAGTTGCGTCCATTACGGTGTATCCTCCCAATACACCTAGACATTTGGTTCCTCTATCTCTTCCCACAGAAAGCAAAACTCTAATTAGCTTATACGTGCTTTGGCAACTATTTGCTGATTTTGATAACACATGTAAGAAGAGAATCACACCAACTGGAATTACTGAGGGGGAAAGGTGTTTTGAACATGCTAAAAGGTGTTACTTAACTGAGTTCATGCCATTCTTTAAACAACTAAAAGAGCATTTTGAAGCAATGCAAACAACACTTAACACAGAAATAAAGGAAATGGAAAAAGTGTTTAAAGATATGGAAAATGAGGTAAATGAATATGAAATAGAACTTAAGAGCCGTGAGATTGAGAGGAAAAACATACTCATCACTAATGAAAATTTGATTGCAAGATGTATTGCACAAGATGTATTTTTTACTGCTACTGATTCTGCATTATCTGCTTGTCAATATCATGAGTATGCTATGGCTTTAAATGTTACCCAGAATCGTGTTGTGGAGCTTGAGGGGGAGAATTTGAAACTGCTTGAAAAAAATTCAAAATGATGACCATGGTAACATGGTCAAACATTTTTCTAAACTAGAGGTTGATTATCTTAACTTACAATTAAAATATCAACACTTAGAAGAAAGATATAAACTATCAAATGCCAAGACATCTTCAGATGCTCCTGAGTTTGATACATATTTTGAATTAAGCAAACGGGATGAGAAAATTCAAGCTCACACGAACACGATTCGACTGTTGAGGGCTCAAATTGCCCAATTGAAGTCCAACAAGTGTGATGTGTATGGCACCAATAAACCTTCGTCTTCAGATTCTCAGAATTTTCAATTTCAAGACACCATAAACAAGTTACATTATGAAAATGAGTGTTTTCGAGAAGAAAATTCTAAGATTAAACAGCACTACAAAGAGTTATATGACTCAATTAAAGTTACAAGAAATAGTCATAATGAAAAGATAACTTCTTTGTTAAATGAGATTGAGAATCTTAAGACTCAGGTGAAAGGAAAAATGCCAAGTACATCTTGTAATTGTGTTTCATCAAAGGTCTTTGCTTGTAAAATATATGATGTTGATGTGGGGCCTATTCCATTTCCCATGAGAAACAACAGACCTGTCCATCAAATGTATCTCAGTCACCTTAGGGATGGACTTGACACTCTTCGTGAGGTTGTGGAAGAAGACAGAATAGGAAAACCACTTGATAAGGCAGTAGGTTATGCTTGTGTCCTCACAAAAAGGATCCAGGAACAGTTAGAATATGCCATTAGCACGGGTCCTAGGTCTAGCAACCAAAGAGATAGATTAGGTGCCTCATCATCCACTATTAAAAACAAGCATGTATCCTTTGATTTACCATCCAGAACATCAGAACCCAGCACTTCAATATCAGGAAAGCATGAGTTAGTAAAGCAAACTAATGTTCCCATTATTACTTCTACAGGAGTGAAAAGTGACACCCAAGCTAGCGGGTCAAAGCCTAAAGGCAATGCAAGGAATGATAGGACTGCGCCGGCTAAGATTGATCACAAGAAAAGAGTAGAAGCCCAACCTAGGAACAATAAGTTTGTAACGACTAGATTGAATCGTGTTGATTCTAGTATCAAAAGTACTGTAATTAATTCGAATTCTAATACGGTCTGTAAAACATGTGATGAATGCTTAATTTATGTTAATCTTGATGAATGTGTTGTGTCGTCTTTGATATCTCATGCACCACCCCATGTTAAGCATGTTAGGAAAACTGAAAGAAATATGAAAATTTGGAAAGCAACAGGAAAAATCTTCACTAATGTTGGGTATCAATGGAGACCCACTGGAAGGAAATTCAGTTTAGGAAATAAGAATCCATTACCTAAGTTGAGTGAACATAAGATTGTGAAGGTTAAAGAATGGAGACCAACTGGTCGAATCCTTCCATTAGGAACACACTGCCTTTCTAATAAGTCTTCTGATAACTCTAGGGTAGTTTCCCCTGTAGAGGCATCAGTATTAGAAATGATTGCTGCCCCTAAACTTGTGTATGCTAACCAAATGGACCCCAATTGCAAGTGGGGATCCACATATTTCAGTTATCCATTGTTGTCTGGTTTCAAATGCAGGTCGTACAAATCATCCTTTGGTATTTGGACTCAGGTTGCTCAAAACATATGACTGGGGATCGCTCACGGCTCAAGAACTTTGTGAAAAAGTTTATCGGGACAGTTAGATTCGGGAACGACCACTTTGGTGCGATTATGGGTTATGGAGATTATGTGTTCGGTGACAGTGTAATCTCACGGGTTTACTATGTGGAAGGATTAGGGCACAATTTGTTTTCTGTGGGTCAATTCTGTGACTCAGATCTGGAAGTGGCTTTCAGAAAACACACATGTTTCGTCAGGGAATTGGATGGTGTAGATCTTCTCAAGGGTAGTCGGGGTACAAATCTATACACCATATCTATTGAAGAAATGTTGAAGTCCTCTCCCATATGCTTGCTTTCAAAAGCCTCTAAAACAAAATCATGGCTGTGGCATCGTCGTTTGAACCACCTGAACTTCGGTACCATCAATAATCTTTCTCGCAAAGATCTTGTTAGAGGAATGCCCAGATTAAAATATGAGAAAGATTATCTCTGCTCTGCATGTCAACTGGGCAAAAGCAAGAAACAAACCCACAAACCTAAAACCGTCAACACCAACTTGGAAGTTCTTCATACCCTCCACATGGATCTGTGTGTCCAATGAGAGTACAAAGCATAAATGGAAAGAAATATGTTCTGGTGATAGTAGATGATTACTCTCGGTTCACATGGGTAAAGTTTTTGAGAACCAAGGATGAGACTCCAGAGGTGATCATTAAACTGATAAAACAGCTGCAAGTAAGGCTTAACAAGACTGTCAGAATCATCCGCACTGATAATGGAACTGAGTTTGTCAATCAACAACTCAGAAACTTTTATGAAAATATTGGCATCACACATCAGAAAAGTATACCTCGCACTCCTCAGCAGAACGGAGTAGTTGAACGACGGAACCGTACTCTGGTAGAAGCTGCAAGAACCATGCTTATATTTTCAAAGGCACCGATGTTTCTTTGGGTAGAGGCTATTGCAACTGCATGCTACACCCAAAACCGATCTCTGATTCATCCCATTCATGAAAAGACTCCCTATGAGTTAATTCATAACAAGAAACCAGATCTTTCATTTCTTCGTGTGTTTGGTGCACTTTGCTATCCAACTAATGACAGTCAAGACTTGGGAAAGTTAAAAGCTAAAGCAGACGTAGGTATTTTTGTTGGATACGCACCAGACCGTAGAGGGTATAGAATCTACAATAAGAGAACCCGACAAATCATGGAAACCATCCATGTCACGTTCGACGAGCTAAGTGAGCAATTTGCTTCAGGACAAACTAGTTCTGGACCCGATCCTACACTTTTGACACCTGGACCAATTAGTTCAGGGCTTTTACAGAATCCCACGCCTGCAGAGTCTTACGTTCCACCAACGAGTGAGGAGTTGAAGAAGTTATTTGATTCAATGTTTGACGAATATTTTGAGCCAACAGATGTAACAACTTCAAATGGTGCAGCCGTTCTTCCTATTACTGAGGCTAATGTTCCGCAAGGTTCTGAAGACCCATCAGCATCAGTCTCAATCAGTATCAATGCCCCAGCTGCAAGTCAATCACCCTCATCATCAAACACTCAATCCTCTCCGGTGCAACAAGAATCTGCAGATGATCATTCTTTAGAAGTTAATCCGTTTGCTCCTACAGATGATGTTCCTTTTGAGAACATATTTGCTCCTGAACCCTCAACAGACACGTCCTCTGTCGAAGAACACAGTACGGCAACATCAGTTCAAAACCCTCAACCTCATGACCATCTCAGAAAATGGACCAACGATCACCCAATTGACAACATCATTGGCAATCCCTCTCGTCCTGTATCCACTCGTAAACAACTAGCTACAGATGCACTGTGGTGTTTCTTCAATTCCGTTCTGTCTAAAGTCGAACCAAAAGATGCCAAAGAAGCAATGACCAAAGACTGCTGGTTCGAGGCCATGCAAGATGAAATTCACGAATTTGATCGACTTGAAGTATGGGAGTTGGTGCCTCCTCCAGAGTGTGCTATGATTATTGCTCTCAAGTGGATTTTCAAGGTGAAACTTGATGAGCATGGTGATGTTTTAAAGAACAAGGCATGGTTAGTTGCAAAAGGATACAGACAAGAAGAGGGCATTGATTTTGAAGAATCATTTACTCCAGTTGCTAGAATTGAAGCTATTAGAATCTTCCTGGCCAATGCTGCAAGTCGGAATATGATAGTCTACCAAATGGATATCAAAACAGCTTTCCTGAATGGTGACTTAAAGGAAGAAGTATACGTGAGTCAACCTGAAGGATTTGTGAATGCTGAACATCCCATTCATGTTTACCGCTTGAAGAAGGCCCTTTACGGGTTGAAGCAGGCACCTAGGGCATGGTATGATACATTGTCCAAGTTTCTTCTAGCAAATGGATTCTCAAAGGGTGCTGTTGATCCAACATTATTCACAAGGAAGTCAAGAAAACATCTACTACATGTTCAGATTTATGTAGATGATATCATATTTGCTTCATCAGATCCTAGTGAATGTGATAGATTTTCAAAGGAGATGAGTTCCAAGTTTCAAATGTCAATGATGGGACAAATGTCGTTCTTCCTAGGATTACAAGTATCTCAATGTCCCGGAGGCATATTCATCAATCAGTCCAAATACGCACACGAGATCTTGAAAAAGTTTGGATTTGATTCAAGTGAGCCAGTTGACACTCCCATGGTAGACAGAACAAAGCTAGATGAAGACCCTTTAGGGATTCCAGTTGATCAAACAAAATACAGAAGCATGATTGGATCCTTAATGTACATTACTGCAAGTAGACCAGATCTTCTATTTGCTGTTTGCATGTGTGCGAGATATCAATCCAAGCCTACCAAAAAGCATCTAGAAGCAGTAAAAAGGGTTTTCAGGTATCTTCAAGTAACAGTTCATATGGGTCTCTGGTACTCTAAGGACACGGCCATGGAGTTAACGGCTTATGCTGATGCTGATCATGCGGGGTGTCAGGACACCCGTCGAAGTACTTCAGGAGGAGCTCAGTTTTTGGGGGAAAAGTTGGTTAGTTGGTTGTCTAAGAAGCAAATGAGCACGTCCATATCTTCTACTGAGGCTGAATACATTGCTATGTCGGCCTGTTGTGCACAAATTCTATGGATGCTGTCACAACTCTCAGACTATGGATTCTCATACAACAAAATTCCTCTATATTGTGACAACAAAAGCGCCATTGCTCTATGTTGCAACAATGTCCAGCACTCCAGGTCAAAGCACATCGACATCAGGCATCACTTCATCAGGGAACAGGTTGAAAAGGGAATTGTGGAGCTGTATTTTGTTAGGACAGAGTTTCAGCTAGCAGACATCTTCACCAAGGCTCTCCCAAGAGAAAGGTTTCAGTTTATTCTCCCGCGTCTTGGTATGAAGAGCTTGACACCTAAAACCCTCAAGTGTCTCCAGGATGAAAAGGAGGAGTAAAGGGTTATCTTCTCATATCCTTGTATATATCTGTATATATCTTTAAAACAAAAAAGAAAATAGAAAAATATAAAACCTATAAAAACCATAAAAATTGAAAAAATCAGAAAATACTAAAAATAGTCTCATCTAGGCATGTCTTCTGTTTATCGATAACATTTACGGACCTAGAAATGTCATTCAATAATGACACGGGTCTTTAAATGAAGCTCGAGCAGAAGTTATACTAATTGGTTAAAACATGTCTTAATGGCTTGCAGTTACTTCATACTGCAACCCGCGCTATTCCATTGAGGAAAACACGTCGTCAAAAGGACGGTTGTTCCTCCAAACTGGGTGATGTTCACCTGGGCATGGATTACGTTATATCCATGTTTTTCTGATCTGATGTACGCTTCAGTGCATTATTTCGTGTAAAAGAAGAGAAATCTTCTTTATATCATAAACTTTCCAGTTCTATGATTCTTTAGGAGAGTTTTTGATGTTTCACAAGGTGGTAAATTGGACTTAAATTTTCACAAATACTTTTCGTTCAATTGAATGAAGACAGCTCTTTAAATAGAAAACGGGTCATTAATTGAGGGGGAAAGTCTTTGTTCAAATTTTTTGACACCTTTTTCTAAACATTGTACAACATCAGCAGTGACACTCTTTCTTGGTTTGAGGGGGAGTATTGTATACTCCATTATCAGAAAAACATTAAATCAGACACATTTTCTCCCACATTTTTCTAACTTATTTAAATCAATTGGGATCACAAATCTCAAATGGTTTGAAATTTCTGATCGGGGGAGAGAATGTGATTTAAATATGAAATCTGATAAAATGTGATGTTTTGGACTCAAATGTTAGGCTCTCCCATATGTGCTAAACTCTTTCGTATATCGATGCACATATTGAGGGGGAGCGAATGGACAAAAAGGATTTGGCATAGCATGAGATCGTGACTCAGACTTAACCAATGAATTGACGAAACCTATACTGTCATTGATCGAAAGGACATATCCTGGCCGGGTAATAATTTCAAGCTGGTCTAACCAGTGATGTAAGCGTGTCTCGAAAAGGATGTGCCTGAGTAGAGTGTACCGTTTCGAGAAACTTTATGTGGACTTAACCAGGCTGGGTAATAATTTCAAGCTAGTCTAACTAGTTATGTAAGCGTGTCTCGAATCGGTCATGTTCACTGAAAGTGGATCAATTCAAAAAGTGCAAGCTCTACCCAACATGTGCAAATTTATAAAACAATCATCCGAGCACATGTTAAGGGGGAGCATTTGAAAAATATAAAACTCTCAAAGTGTTAGCAAAATGTGTTTCATAATCATGAACACTTTGAGAGATTTTTCAAAGATTTGGTTTGGCAATCGTGGATGAATACCAAAGACCGGCCATTTTAATTAATTCATGGAGATATAAGGATGGTTAGGTTAGGCTCAAGTTCCCAGGATCCCGCCAGAGCTGGAGGGATCTACCCAGGGACAATCCACTAGTTAGTGTAGAAGTCCTTAGGTATGACTAAAAAAGGAGAAAAGTGGATAAGGGAAAAGTGCCGACTGAGATGGAGCTAGTACTGGAACAAACCCAACAAGGTTCTAGTAATGAAGTCTCGGTAAGCACTGAAGGGGTTGAAGAATGAAAAAGAAATGTAAAGATAAAGGGTGAAAAGAAAGAAGCCCTCCTTAAAACTTAGGCAGAAACCGGGTCAATACATATGCTGTCAGAATCACTTAGTTGATTGCTGACATTGAAGACAAAGTATCATGGACCCAGTAATACGCTGCACAACCCTCCCTAGCCACTCAAGGTCCCTCAAAGGATTCTTGTTTCAATTGTCACGGAGTTCAATACATTCCTATCGTCTCTCTCACTCCGAGTTAGATGATATTGAAAAGGTGGCAGTCCTCTCCAACCTCCGCTCACTAAATCAAAACGCACTATAGAGTCTAGAGCCACGAGATTCATCATAAGATCTCTTAGGGACACGAATTACTCCTACTCTGGTTGTTCACCATTAAGGACACCAGGTGTAACTTTATGAGTCCTACGCAGATCTTAGCAATCTGCCAGAACATTTATGAGAGAAGTTACAAATGTAATTCTCAATGATTGAATGGAAATTCCTGCCAGGGTCAACATCAAACAGCCCTGAAAGCAGGTCACTTCGGTAATTCCTCGTGGATTACGCTTAGTGGTCACGGCGGTTTCAAACGGTCTACAATCATGGAGTGAACTCCAGTGACTCACCTAATCATTGATGTACTACGGTACGATCTTAAAAGGCCCTCTGTGGGTTTTTGATTAGGAACGGTCTTGGTATGGATTAGAGAAAGTCTTCACACTATGCTGTTGACGATTTCGAATTCCAAACCTAAAAGTACCGGTCGATTTGTTGCTAACTGTCGTATGTAGGAACTTCTGGTGATTGTAGCTGTGGAATGATGTAGCTGGTTGCTGGTGTAGCTGGTTGCAGACAAGTTTTCAATCCTCTACCACATGTTCACACTACATCAACAATGCAAATCAACAAAGTCATGATCAACCAAAAGACCTTTAACACGGCTTCTGCAAACTCTGATGCTGATGATCATGACACCCCATAGTGTGAGCATGTCGGCTCAAAATATATTTCATCACATGGAGACATACTGTTAAGAGATGACTGAAAGACATATGTTGGGTGATTAACACGAAGATTATTTAAAATCACCTAAGACAAAGAACATTCATCAAAAGAACACTGCTGAAGGGACAATGGCTAATGAAACTGAAGAATCAATGTCTACGAGCTACGGAGTCAAGATTCATGAAAAGAGTGCTTGAAGTCTGTACACTGTTTTCGGGGTGACCTCCCTTAGGGGGAGATTGTTAGGAATATGAATATTCAGTTGAAGACTCGGTCACCCCGAGCACTCATTTATGTTAAATAGCTCGTAGCATAACTAGTAATATTAGTAGTAGATTAGTTATAATTATTATTGTGGAGTGGGTCGGGTCTTTACCCACTGTCAGCTTGCTCCACAGCCCGGTAGGGGCAAACTAGCTAGTAATATCAAGTAGTATAAATAACCCTCTCCTCATGTGGAGAGGGTTGGACCTTCAAAAAGTTTTATACATTCTCCTTTCTTTGGTTTATCTCTCTAAGGTTCCAACTCTTTCTCTCTCTACATCTTTCTTTCATTCGATCAAAGATCTAGCCTCAAACGTGTGTTTCTTTGAGAGTGAATAACCTACAGGTCTTATAATGGAAAATTTCTCCGGCATCAAGGATACCTTGAGTTGTGTCATCGAGACCATGGTAAAAGATTTGAATGATATTACCACGGGACAAACCATGCCCATGACAACTTCGGAGCATGTTTTTCATTCGAATCCAAGCTTTGACAAGATTTTCTCCTTCCTTTTGAGTGAAACTACGAATTTCACCTAAGAGACAATCAAACATGGCCGGTGGAAAGAAACGTCCAACAAATGCTTCTCTCATTTGGTTCCAAGTTGTGATCACTCCGGGGCTTAATTCGTTATACCAAATTTTCGCTTCTCCGGTGAGAGACGATGGAAAGAGTTTGAGGCGGATTGCATTTGCGTCGGTATTTCCATAATGTAACACCCCAACCCGACAAGGGTAAAGATGTCATAATAATGGTTTCATATCAGATCAAAACAAAGCATACATCAAAAGTAATACAAGGCTACAAAGGGAACAAAGGCTAAATACTAAGTCTGCAAATGCAAATCCTTTTACTAGTCTCTACTTCAGAATATCTATCAAGGTCTTCTAAGTCCAAAAGTCTCTTCACTCATACCCGGCTTCCAACTAAAACCTGCCGCAGGAAAAGAAATGCGGCTGAGCTTAAAAAGCCCAGTGAACAGATATATATAAACGAAAACGAAAGCAAAAGAAAACGAACATGTATAGTTTGGTGCATTGGGTTTACAAAGGTATAGTCAAAGAGTACAAAGTAAGAAAGGGTCAGAAATCCACCACGAGCCCGAACACAAATATAGTAACCCTGTAAGCAATCTAGAGGGGATACCTCTCAAATAACCAGATAATATGAGGGGTGTCCTCATGTATCAAATTGGAGTGATCAGCTCCCGAACAATATGTGAAAGACGTGGATTGCACCCATGCATCAGTCACCGAACAATATAATATAATATCAAATCATGTTAAATCCACTAATACGAACACGAACCTAGGATGCATCCATACGCCCCCCGAACAATAATATTGGCCATAATAAATAATAAAGCGCGCATAGCAAAATGGGGACGGTGTGGAACATCACTCAACCACACTAAAGTCATGCCATTGGTGCATCAATGACACGGCCATGTTACCTTCATGGCTAGGAAACGAACTTGGCTCGGGTATCAAACTGAAGGGTCAAAGGTCAAAGGTCCAAATCATAGCAAAGGTTCAAATAGTCTAAGTCATCGAATCATAGTCAAAGTCCAAATATCAAAGGTTCATGGCAAAAGGGGTCATATCCAATATCAAAGTCAAATGAGTCAAAATGAACGGATCAAAGGTTCATAATCAAATGGTTCATTTAGAGAAATCTTTATCAATTGATTTTTCATAAAAATGATCTTTAATAACGGTTTTCACAAAAGTAGTCTTTAAAAGTAATTTTCGTAAAAGTTTAGTAAAATTCCATATAAACGTGGTGTTGCATCATTCATAAACATCATTTAAAAATAGTTTACCTCAAAACATTTCCATGATATAATTACAAAGGTTTTCACATCTAGTTACCAAAATCAAATGAACCCTCGAACGTGATTCGAATACTAATATCACAAGGTAACGAACGAATATCAGATGGATCATTATAGAGGCTCAAAGCAAAAAGAGTCATATCGAACATCAAAGTCTAAATGAATCAAACAAACGAACCAAAGTGTAGGGAATATAGCAATGGCTTAGGGAATCTTAAAACGAATCAAGATAAATGAGTCATGAGAGGGAAAACACCCTTACTGGAAAAGGGTAGAATATCTGTACCTTAGACCCCAAGTGCAAACACAACAGAAACATAAAGATCATAATCAACTCCTTCTTCAGCGAATCTACACGAATACATGATCGTCTTATTATTAATATGTTATTTAATTCAGATTACTTATTTTAGCCGGCTTTCCATTTTTAATAGCTTTCTAATTATAGTAACTTTCCATATTTAATAGGTGTCCATATTTAGGGTGATATTAATTAATTAGCCAAACTTAGGGGTTTACAAATGATAATTAGTCAAGTTAAAGGCTTAATATGATAAATACCATGGTTTAGGGTCTTATATATCATTTTAGCAAAGTATAGGGTTTAATGTGTCAATTATCAAAGTTAAGGGTTAAGTGTGTCAAGATGGATTTTAGGACTTATATTGAATTAAGAAACAATGGGAGCAATCACACGTGCATGGTTGTAGTTTTATATTTTTGTGTCTCTTCAATTAACAATCATATCTTATGCATCTCTTTTAACGTCGGGATTATTAACAACGAATCAAAGAAAATTGGTTGCCATGCATACGAGTCTTCTCTAATTTCTTTACTTAGCCAGTGGCATCTCTACGCGTATGTTTTAATAAGCAAAATAGAAACAACGTATTGGTGATCAATTTATATGTGTATCGTTATCATATTATACGTGACATGGTTTGGTTTAGAATTCATATAGCCTTTTATAAAACGAAATAAAGCAGGTGGGTGATCGATATGTAGATATGTACGAGGCAAATTTACGATAAACAAAGAGAACATCGACAGTTTGGAGATACCTTGGGGTCGGATGAGAGGGACGAACAAGAACATGATGCGTATCACAAACATCCCATGATCAGCCTTCTTCCCACTTATGGTCGAGTACTTCTGGTCAGTGGATCAGTGGTTGGTGATGATTTGTGGTTGTCTTTGTTGCCAAATTTTAGAATGAGAGAAATATGATGGGAGAGGGTTGTATGTATTGTTTGCTGGAAATCGAGAGTACCCAAAAGGAACCTGGATAGAAACACACGAACACACCCAAAGTCACAGCTAGACCACCCTCGCTATTCTTGGATTTCATGGGGAAGAAATATAGAGGCTGCTGATACTATTCTTAGGGTTTTGCAAAATGGTGAGAAGTGTATGCTTAAAAGAAAACGAGTGAGGGGTGGTTATCACAAATGGAAGTGTCGTGTAATTGGGAGAAAAAATCAGGAACTCCTCAAAGGCTTAGCCGAAGATTTGGGGAGGTGATTTACGAGTTTTAATTGTCACAAATAATTTCCATATTTCCAAAAACAAAATGTGTACAAAATAACATTCGGTCCTATGTGGGTCACTTTTACAGAGAAATTTTCTTCAGTTATACTTCAACTAGCTATCAGTTCCAAAAGATTTTTTTTTTTTTTTTTTTTTAAAGATTTCATCGTATCATGTATCATATATACGTAGTATATTTGAGCTCCTGGTTTATAAGGTACCGGTGCTGCAGTCATTAATTGGTACATGGGACATTGGCATAAATTCTTGTACCATGTTACTACTGTATCTTCACTTTTCTTGAATTACCAATATATGTATATACTTATATTGTGGTGTTTATCGATATTTATACGAGGTTATTAATGTCACGCATGCTTATAGTCGTGTAATGGGCTCTTAGGAGAAATATAAAATGTCGATTTTTTATTATTTACTTAGGTTAAAGATTCCACATTTTCAAATTTAAAATCTTAACGTATAGTTTCGATGTTAGGTTAAATTCATATTCAAAGGTTCAGATAATTAATTGTATACATATATGTACTTGTCTTGTAACCTTTATTTATGCTTTGTAAAATTTCAACTTTTGAGGGCAAATAGGGAATTTCAAATGAACGAAAATTTCGGGTTTTACAACTCTTCCCCTCATAACGAAACATGTCACAAATTTTAAGAAAATCGGCAATATGTTTGTATGGATTGGATCTAACTCGACCATCAAATTGATTATCTTTAATCATCGAGAGATGATGACCTTTGATAGTGAAGTTATCTCCAAGATTAACGGGAACAATGGCGGCCGCGGGTGTAGGAGCTACAACCCTATTGGTATCCCACATGGGTCGATCGTCGGCCATTGGAAATGGTAATTCAAGAAAAAGATCAACGATTGGATGAACTTCGGAAAGATTATCAAATGGTGAGTTAACGGTTCTTGGTTTTCTTTGATTGGGTGGAACAAATGGGGTTCTCTTTTTGCGAAATAAACTTTCGGGGTTAGACAATGGTGTACTTAATTCTTCGCCTGAAGAGCGAGTGGTCATATACGAGAAAAATGAGCCAATCGAAAAATATTAAATGCTAAAAGAAAAATTAAAAGGATTTTTTTTTATGAACAGTAACCGGCGGTTCAAGTGTGAACCGGGTGGTTTGAAATGATCTGGTTCACAGAAAGTAATGAACCGGACCGGCTGGAGGCCGAACCGGTCGGTTGGATTTGGACTGGGTCATAGAAAGGACTGAGCCGAACCAGTTGAATATCGTACCGGCAGCTGGATCTTTTTCGGGGTCACAGAAGGTTATGAACCGCTTGGTTCAAGTTTGAACCGCGATTTCCTGGGTGAAAATTTCAAAGAACGTTTAAAGAACAAGCTTAGGAACAAGAACAAAGCACAAAAATTATAAACAAAAACTCACAAAAACGTGATCAAATCCCAGGCAGTGGCGCCAAAAACTTGATGTGTGTCGTCTAGAGTGCAAGTTTTAAATTTATAAACACGATTTACCAATGATTCAAACGAAACACATACGAGCAAGTATACTCGTCCGTGTGTAGCAAGAGGTGAAATGGTAAGCCGAGGTCGTTCACAAGGATTTGTTTAGTTTTTATGAAACGTGAGTTGAATATAAAATCGAGCTTTATCAATGATTCTAATAGCAAGCAAATAATGATGATGATGTAAATTCAATATATTAAAACTACACTTGCCTAGACTAGTTTGTACAATTCCCTTGATATGATTATGACAATGGTTCAAATCGATTATGATCAATAAATTAGATGGTGTTCTAATTTGATTAGTTGGTGTACTAACCCTCTTGTTTCCAACACTTTCAATCCTCGTTAAGATTTTAAGATGACAAAAACAATATTAAGTTTTGATCAAACAAGACTAACACAATTCAATCACTTGATTCGCTTTCGTTTCACAAGTAATTGACAATTACACTTTTAGTTTTCGAAGTTTAACCAAGTTACATATGAAATGGTCAATACATAAGGTAACAACTTCATAGACAAAGGTTTACAATTGATTAAATAACAATGTCTCTTTCGACCTATTACACCATTAATAATCAACCAAACTTGATAACTCTTTTGTTTATGAAAACTTCAAAAGTACAATTCGATCTTAGTATTAGCTTTTCATTGAATTAGAACCATAGAGTCATAATCAATCAACATTCATGTAACAAACATCATCTAGGCACGTGCACAAGGCACTTAGCCGCTCATGGCAAACAAAGAAATAACCACAGAAAATTTATCTCTTGAAAACATGATTAAGAAGTCTTACAAAAGTTGTAATGATGATTACAAGAGTTAGGAACAATTATGAGATGATCAACAATGATTCCTTTGATGATTATGATGATGAATAATGAATGTAAGCTATCTTCTTCCTGCGTTTTCTTCCTTGTAGCCTTCTTGAGAGAGTATGAGGTATTTGGTAATGATTGATAAGTAGTAGATGTAAATGATGGTATGTTAATCCTCTTCTCTCTAACCAAGCATATTTATTAATAGAATAACTCCTCTTGGCCACCAAGCATGTTTCTTGGGCATTAAGTGTTATTAAAAATCTGGACTTGAAGTAAATGTGGTGTAATGATTATCCATATGAAGGGTTAGTTCATTAAAGATAGTCATTAAGTGTGCCAGGAGTTGCAGCAACCCAAGATTGAAGTCTCAACCTGAGGTTCAGATTCCAGCCCAAGGTTTGGAGTAAGGTTGGCATGGCAGTTTGTGTAGCAAACTGCAAAAATTTACTATAATCTACGACGTTTAATTATATAATAATCTCTGTCATTATTTTTAATCACTACTTTACGGGGAGATTTAAAAATTTTCTTATTATATTATTCTTACAAAGTCACGTCATCACAACAATTACCGAATAACGACACTAGTTCACGACACGTATTTTGAAACATAACCATTTCACGAATCACCATTTACACTAATTTTATAATTAGTACTAATAGATATATACACTAATCACACTTTTCCCACTAATCACAACTTATATTAATACACTAATTAGCATTTAATTCTTCACTAATTCTTTGCAAACCAAACGGGCCAAATCACCAGCCCATCACCATCTCGCCCACTGTTCCAAGCCCAACCCCAAACCAGTTTTAACTTTGTGATTTTATGTAGAACTCGACATCCAAACCTCCTCCAAAACAGCCCTTGTTCTCTCGATTCTTAAACGCAACATGCCACTATTTTTACACACCCTCATTCACCACCCACTAGACTATTCGTATGCCAAATTTCAGGAATATATGTCGAGTTTTGGTTAGAGATTAAAGGCCAAAGTGTTTGTCCCATTTTACCCAACTTGATATATATAAGAACCTCAAAACTTAACCATTTTGACCCGCACTTTTTCCTATGCTTTCCTAATAATATTATTAGCATATTATGATGTTAAGAAGACCCTTAGGATCGCAGCATGTGTTTGTGTCTCGCAAAACTCACCTTTGCACCATTTTAAAAATACAAGTCGATGCATATGGAATTCAAGAACAAGAGATAAGATTTCCTACCCCCTAATATCTTTTCTAGGATCCCACAAGGTCAGAAACATGTTACTTATGTACCCTCACTCCAGGTCATCCACAGTAGCAATCAATAATAGACTTGAAAGTCTTCGAAGTCAACAAAAACGTGTATAAATCTTTCCTATATCATACCCCTTCTATCCCACTTTACCCTACTCACATCTCACTTACTTTCATCCCTGAAAATACCTTAAAGTTCAGAGACTTTCTGTCTCTCCTTGGGAAGCAATCGAGTAAAGAAGAAAATACGTAAAAACGTATTTTAGCTCTAGCGAGTGGGTGGTTTGTTCTTGTGTTCATTCGATCCTCATTGATTCTTCACCACCTCTAAAAGGTGTAGTAAGTGTCTTGCTTTCATCTCTCACGAACACAATTCACGCATGCATTGTTTTACTTGTTTCATTCGAACATTATTATGACCACATGTTTATTTATGTCCGTTATTCTATAAAAAGTGACGAGCTCTTATCATGGAAACCATAGAAGACACCTCCCACACTACTCTCACGCTAACATTTCATTTCATGCATCATTCGAAACATATACAAGCTTTAATGTCATACATATGAAACCTAAGTTGAAAAACACTTAGATTATTTTAAGTACCTTGTTTAAATAAAACGTTCCACGCTACCTTAAAAACAACCCTGTAACTCGCGAATACACTTAATGACCACGTTTTGTTTTTATACGACCTATTAAACGACATAACTAGCTACGTTTTTCGTATAAACATCTTATAAAAATACTCATGATTCGACCCTTAAAAACTGCTAAAGTTAGACGCAAAACCCATTTGGAAAAACAATTAAAAGTGGCGACATGGGCTTTACAGCCCATTAAGCTGTTTATAAGCTATTGAGATAAGCTGACTTTTTGGCACTTTTATATATGAAATGAGATGATAAAATAAGCATTTTTGATATACCAAACCCCCCTCCTAACCCACGGATAAAAACTTGTTATTGGGCTAGATAAATGACTCGTTAATGGCCCAATGGTGTAAAAATAAGCTACTAGCCGAATAAGCTGTTAAAATAAGCTTCATTAATCTTAAATATAACTCAGAAAAACTCGCCCACATTTTCCCCACCTTTTTGACACATTTGGACTAAAAATGTAACGCAATTCACCTAGAGGGACTGAAACTGCCAAACAGAGAAACACAAGGACTGAGACTGCGAAAACAGAATATTTAGAGTATAATTTGATATATTATTGAACTCCAAGCATAGTTTGTATTTTTGGACAAGTAGAGGACTATAAATGGACCTTGGACTTAACGAAGGACTAACGATGTGACGCAAACGCAGTTAGGGTAAAAAGTGTAAAAACTAGAAAAGAACAAGGACCAACTGTTTTTACTTGACATTCTTATTTCATTTTCCATTTTTCATCATTCCATCACATCATATGCATTTTTATACATTCTAGTTACGTATTATTAAACTTTCGTTATTTATTATAACCAAAATATAACTAGAAATTTAACAACTTAACTTTATGCATTATTTCATCACTTTCGAAGAGATAATATTTTGGATCAATTGACATAAGAGTCAGGATAATATCATATGTAACATTATTTTTGAACTTTAGGCATTTTAAGCATATCACACTCATATCACCGATCAAATCGTTATACGATTTCCCATTTTCACACTCGTTCTTAGTAGTAAGTCAGAATGCTTAGACTTCCCTCATATTCAGGTCTCGTGTTGAAGACGTTTTCGTAATCGTTCCCATAATCTTACTTGATTTCATAATTCCACTTTGTCAGATACACTCAAGGTGAGTCATAGCCCCACTTTTACTCTTTTACTCATTTTAATAACTCTTTTGGGGGAGATACATGCTCAAACTCTAATTACTTACTTGTAGAAATACATTACTTGTTTATCAAATACATGTTTAGCTTTATGATGCAATTACTCAATGATTCAAATCTATGTGATACTTTTACTCTTTTATACCATTCATATCTTATGTGTAGTCTTATTATGTGGTACACTGTTATGTGTAAATCTATTCTTGTGGATTCGAATCCAAAGTCATAGGAGAGGTATTGATAGTATTAGTATGGGACAACACCCCCACCCTTGTCCAGGACTCGAGACGTTGGGTGACACATACTATTTGGGATGGTGGTTCCCCGCCTATGGGTCTAAAATGACGCGACCATGGGTGAATATAATCCTGAAATCTAAATCTATGAGCAGTGGGTTGTAAACACATAGGTTGAAAGTCTTGTATGGGCGGGGCTTGGAACTGAGTGGATTTACAATGCCTTTGCTGGGAAAATCTATATTCAAATGCTTTATTTATAAACGATTTACATTGCCTTTGCTATGAAATCTTTATTTAAATACTTTATTTTTAAACTAAACTCTATGAACTCACCAACCGTTGGTTGACACTTTTTAGCATGTTTATCTCAGGTTAATAAGGCGATATAGGATGCATGGATTCTAGAGTCAAATGCATACTTGAAGACTTATATCTTATCTTTATCATTCGATACGCTTTGAAAACTTTTATGTACCTTTACTTTGGAACTTATTGTCATAACTCTGATTTTAATAATTCGAATGATAACTTTTCAAAACATCTCATTTAGAGGTCGTTTTCTATACCTTGATCTGTATTATGAAGTAATACCCCCTTGACGCTACTGTTCCGCTGCGGTAATTTGGGGGTGTTACAGTTTGAACCTTGGGTTGAACTTAAGCCTTAGTTGTATTTCTTGAACCTTTGGTTGAGGAAGCAAGCCATAACTCATAACAACTTTGCATGTAACTTCTCATTCATTTCATCAACACTTGATCTTTTCTTAAGCTCGGAAGTCTTTGTAACTTGATTCTTTATCTTTGATGATCTTCCCGAGGTCTTTATTATGGGTAGAATCTTTCGTTGTGCATAAGCTCTTGAATTAGCGACTTTTCCTCATCTTTCTAGCTATTCCCTTAGACTTGATTGTACCTGAACCTTAATATATCTTTTGTACCTTTTTAGTATAATATGTTCACAAAAACAACCAAATACAATGCACAAACATGAAATAACGCGACTAAAACATGTACGAAATGAGCGTTATCAGAGTCGTCTATGACCGTGCCCCTTGCCAAGCGCCTCCAAAAATAAGCTATCGCCTTAACCTGAAAATACATGCTAAAAGTGTCAACACGAGGTTGGTTAGTTCATAGGTTTTAGTTTAAAACAGTATAGTTGAACCACAAGGTTTTCGAGTTCAAATCATCATTCACAAACAAGTCAAATCCAACGTAGGCTCACACTGCCTAAATCACCGTTCCAAAACCAAATCTGCAAATAATATCATAATCAAAACATCTCGAACCATAATCAATCATACAGATACTACACTCATATAGTGTCACGCAAACTATCTGTTAAGCTGGCTAAGTCACAAAAGTCAAACCACAATAATAATTCCCTATAGGTGCACACTACAGTAATCTATAGGCACAAGAGCCCCAGATAATAGGCACAAATAGCCCTTGTTAATAATTAGGCACAAAGAGCCCTTGCGTATAATAATCTTGCACTATTGCAGCTCATAACAATAACCATCCCGCACAGATGCGGCTCATATAACAATAATCCCCGTACATATGCGGCTCATACAACAAATGACCTTAGCCAGCTCACGTAACAGTTTCATAAACCACAAACACAATTTCAGGCCACATCAATAAACAAGTAAACACATAACGCATTCAAATAACCAGGTCAGATATTTTAGCCAAACAGTCAAAACTTGAGTAAACAATTCGCGTATCCAAATAACAATCTTTGAGTTTAGTTGAAAACGAGCATGTATTCTCCCCCAAAACAGTTATAAAACCAGGAAAAGTAGGGGCCATGAACTCACCTTAGCCACAGCAATGCAAAGATCACAACTGACACAACTGGCATCTAGCGCTAATCACAACTGTATCCAGGAAACAGGCACAACGGTACACGGAGGTACAAGCACAACGTACGAGATCGGCACAACCTAATACGTATACGGTTATCTCAAATTACGTCTCGCACAATAATTAAGTCTACAAGAGACAACGTGTCTTAGTTTTCGTGGATTACTCAATTTCAATACTTATCAAAAGCTTAGTATCAACGTTTCGTGTGGTGGTAAGAAATCATAAACTCTAAATACAACTCACGCTAAAGTGGAAAAGACGTCGACATAGTCGAGAAATACTGACACAAACTCCATACTAAAAAGGACAAACCAAAATTTATGACAAATAGCTATACTAATACAAATAGGTTAATTGGTTGTTTCAGTATTTTCTCCATAATCCCAAACAGTTTAGAAAAGCCAATTTGCGTCGTGATTTTAATTAACCAATTGTGTAATTACAATATTTCATAAGTTTTTATGTTTCGTTATCATTCGCGTAAATATTAGCTTTTGGTTTATTGAACATTTTGTGTCCAATCCGTGTTTAATATATTAAATTCTTAATATGTTATACCGTCCTGTCCCAAAATGTCCAATAAAGTCAATCGTCCAATACTGTAAATCCAATAACGATCAATCCATCCAAGCATAGGTTTATGTTACAATGTCCAAGTCCAAATCCATATCTTTATCAAATATGCAATAAGTATCCGAAACACCATCATCGACACAATATAAATAAGTTAGTCAATATCCAAAAAAGGGAAATGCAAGTAATGTCAATTAACACACCATTAAAATGTTTTAGACCCTTAACTACAATAAACTAACACACCCTTATTTGTTTTAATGGGCCTAGCCCATGATTATGACCAAACACACTTCTAATATTCTAACCAAACACACTCATTGTACTCCATGGGCTTCGACCCATATTACCATCAACCAAACGCTCCCCTTTGGAGCTGCTAACGCAACGCCACAAACAAACACCTCTTTGGTGTCTCGATGTTAAATGAACCAACTCACCCTATGTGGGTGGTGGTCGAACCGAGACCAATCAAGCACTCACATACAACCATTTTGACCAAAACCAAAACTAGATCATAGCACAAACTGAAACATAACCCTTCGTGGGTTTCTACTCGACTCGCGACAACAATATTCAAACAGATTCAAGGTTAATGGCCTAATCAAATGGGACACCTTCGTGGTGTTGTTTTGTACCGCGACCAAAAGAAAAGCAAAGACAACAAAATAAGCTCTCATGAGTTTATTACAACCGGATCAAACAATCACCCTCAATAAGCATACCACAATAAGTCAAAGTGAGCTAATCCTATACAATCCGAGACCCAAACGGGTCTGACCCGATTTGTACCAAACCACGACCAAAACCTTTTTAGATCCACTTTCTTACCACACGAATCTTTATCCAAAAATACGTTTATATCCGGTTTTTTAATCACAATTTAATAATCTCGATTTATATCCGTTTTTAAATCCACAAAAACTATTAACTCATTGTTATGTATATATATATATATACTCGGTTATTAAATAAACAAAAACGACTATTCATATGCCTTGTTTCTCATAAATAACACCAAACTCAAAATAAATTGCCGGTTCTCAGAATAAAGCATGTCGGGAAAATTACGGGGTATTACAATATACAATAATGCTGGTTTAAATTGAGATGACACTCAATACTAGTCATGGTAGGATTTCATCCTTGATTAATGGCCATATGAACTAGTTATGCTCAACTAAGAGCATAGTTGCATTATACATTAAAGAATTAGAATACTTTAAACTATAAAATGTTTGAAAGTTTAATTGTCATAAATTGGTGGTTGGGGATGTCACGCATTTTATGAAATATTATGTGGCAATATCAAGATAGTTAAATGCACACATACAAGAACTTCACTAATTGAATTCTTGAAATAAGTATTCTCAAAATTCCAATAGATCAAAATTAGTTGATTTATGTCTTGTCAACAAGTATGATTAACATGACATGAGGCATAATTCATTAAATAGAATTATCATGCATTGATCTATTTAGTATTTGGATAAGGGATGTTAAGCAATTATTATTTACAATGAATTAAAGTACTTGGTACGTTTGTTTTCATTAATAATATATTGTATCATATATTTGCTTGTTTAAATCCGTGAATAACTTATGTTATTTTAAATAGTCCGTTGTCAATTAATGATATGGGAATATCATTAAATTAAGACAAATCTGAGTTTTGGTAGAATATACTTGAATATATATATATATATATATATATATATATATATATATATATATATATATATATATATATATATATATATATATATATATATATATATTGGTAAAGGGGAGTAATCCTGCACCTTGGTAAATAGATTAACCAAAAAACGTTTAAGTACAAAGGATATGGGTGAGATCCCATATCTCAGCCCGTTACATGGGCACTTACATGAAGAAACTCAACAGTCCCGTAGGGCACTAACAAATAACCACAATATAAGAGTGACAAACCACTCTTATAACTAATAAATGAACATAAAAATACAACGACTATAAAATTACAAATTAAAAGCTCAAGTTAACCACTTGATTCTTCAAAAGTCGTCATAGATGTCCATAACCATCAACGATGCAGCCTTTACCATGGTAATACTTGAACAACACTAATCCATGCCAAATAACTACAACGTACTTCCATTGATCTAAAAAGGACCAAACCAATACTACGACTTGATCCAACACCTCATTTGCAACAGCTTTTATGGAGTAAAACTCTAGCTAAGAATGTAATCCAATGTATCATGATCAATCATAGATGAAACATAGGGTAAAGCAACCCTAACTTACACACTATGGCACGAATCAGCGTACCATTAAACTTCCCAATGGCTCGTATGACATATCACATACACGAGAATGATGACCGCCTCCACAATGGATCGTAGACCATCAACAACACTCATCAAGTACATAACCATCATACGATAACCAAAATCTCATTGTTAGCCACAACGAAATGTAGGACTAGGATTTTTGAACAAGCATATCCTAAAACTTGACTTACAAAAAACCACCAATGTATCCAAACAAACATCCAAACGCAGCCACATACAGCAAATAAAGAATCCACAGAAGAATAGCACAATAGCAGGTTATGTGTCATATATACTAACCCATGAAAGCGTACCAACACCCAACTCACCATCCCACAGCAGCATCATGCTTAAGGACCAGATTTGGGACGATAATAGGGTAGACAAACCCTAACTTCCAGCAATGTCGATCACAGACCAAACAAAGTAGCAATCAGCATCAGGTCATAGAACGAACACTAGGGTTTTTGAACAAGGAGCCCTAAAACTTGACTTACATCTCTCTCAAAACCCACAAATATAATAACTAACATCTGATATAGAACTTGCGGTACTTGCCGTTTACTTGAAAGTATATTAATACGTTGACATATCAATTTCACATAATATTCAATGAATTGAATATATGACTTATCCCAACTACATGATTTTACTTTATGGATCTTGTCATCAAGTAAATCATGAGTATAGTTATCCTTAGACTTGAGATACCAGAGAACTGTCATGGATGTAGTGCATTTTTGTGAAGCAATTTACCGCTATACGTAACTGGTAGCTATAAGGATTATTTTCAGAAGTGTTGCAAAGTTCATGGGTTTTGCTTGTAGTCAAGAAAGAATTTGTTCCTTCAAATTCGTTTTGAAGTTTAATACTGTTGGGCCCCTCGTAGGGTTGACAAGATGTTTGCAAGGCCATGCCCAAGATCTATCTGGAATATGTTCGGAAGATTTGGTAATCTTGCTCAATCACAAACAACGAGAAACATAATTGTTAAATAAAGGAATGACTAAGATCCATATCCTTATTTAACGTGGTATTAGAAACAAAAGGATAAGTATGATGATGAATCATCAAAAGGTTTTTCCAAGAGACCTTACTCGAGTTGTACTGGGGGCATTGGCGTGTTGCTAGACGCTAACCAATGTCATTACACTATTAAGATCTGTCCAAGTGGGAGCTGTTAGTTTATGGACATATTTTAATATGTGTATGACCGGATTCGAACTTGAGACTACGGGATTGCACACTTTACGTATGAGAATTGATGTTAAATAATTAATATATAAATAGTTATAATTAATTATTAAATCACAAATAAAGTAACTAATACATGAGGGACTTATTAGTACGAAAACCAAACCCTTGGGGTGTTGGTTGCGACCGGTCGAACAAGAAAAGGAATGTGGGGGTCGAGTGTCATTTTTTAGAACTTGAGGAGGTATTGGACTCAAACTTAAAGAGCAAGTTTGGAGGCTTTATAAACCCCTCATTAGCTCTCAAAAGGAACGATACAGTTATAACCCAAAAGTCATTCGATTTATGACTATTCCATATATTCTTTCTACGTCACAAGATCACATATATACAGATTTATCACATGCATGCATGTATAGTCTTTACATGGGAATTGCATGTTATAAAGCAAACTGTTGTTGTCCTATTATATGTATGTGATTGGTATTTATCCCTAGGGGATTAGATCGTGTGACGCCTTGACCCTAAACCAGGACTTTGTGTTCCGTTGTTTGTGATTCAAGAACTAGCATTCACATCGAATCGCTAATAGTACGTGTGTACAAGAACGTGGTATTAACTCACTATAGTTAATATCTTGAATTGAATTACAAAACGGTAAGGGGTAATTCGTTAATCCACTTATAAACCCTAATTAAGGTTCTTGATCTCCATTGAAGAATACTTGAAGTTGATTCTTGTTTAGCTAGAGTCAAAGGTACGTTTACGTTTAAATTCGGTTAAATATTTATGTATTAAATTGATCCTACGCTTCCGCATGTGTATGATGATTATGTGTTTAATTTATGAACTAGTCATTTTATTAAAATTCCAACAATTTGTAAATGCGTAAATTGTAAAAGTAATATGAAAAAATGAAAAAGTAAACATTTTTATTTGGTATGCATCTCTTGATCGCATTCCGAATATGGTCAATCTCACTTCTCGGGGCCTAGATGTTGGGTTGTCTCTGTGTCCTTTATGCTTTGAAGTCCCAGAATCTACTGATCACATTCTACTATTGCAGCTAATATGCCCACATTCTAGTGTTGATATTCTCCTATATTGGTGCTACTAATATTACAACTTTCTAAAAAAAACATGAAAAAGAGAAAAGTACTTTTTTTGTTATTTTTTCTAAAACTACTAGACTTCTGTAATATTGTTTTCAAACTACAAGAGTCAAACAAAAAACTCCCCATTTGAGAGGTTTAGTGAGGATATCGGCGATGTTTTCTTCTGTTGGAACCTTTTCAATGAAGATGTTACCCTTTTGCACATTGTCCCTACAAAAGTGGTGACAAATTTCTATGTGTTTTGTGCGAGAATGTTGCACGAGATTCTTACTTAAGTCTATGGCTCCTTTGTTGTCACACATGATTGGGATGTCGTCAAGTGTGATGCCATAGTCTACGAGAGCTTGTTTCATCCATAGTGCTTGTTGACATGCCTTTCTAGCGTTTACATATTTGGCTTCGGTCGTGGAGATAGCTAGTGCCGTTTGTTTCTTGGAGAACCAAGAAGTTAAACAACAACCCATGAAGGTACAAATGCCACTAGTACTCTTTCGATCCACATAATATCCCGCATGATCAGAGTCGGCATATACTATAGTTTCTATGCCGGTCCCCTTAGGATACCATAATCCTAAGAGCATAGTACCTTTAATGTATCGGAAGATACGCTTAACCGCTTCAAGGTGAGAAGTTTTGGGATCTTCTTGGAAGCGAGCACAAAGGCAGACACTAAACATGATATCAGGCCTACTTGCCGTTAGGTATAACAAACTTCCTATCATACCTCTATACTTAGTGCTATCTAAGGATTCACCCTCTTTATCTTGGGTGAGATTTGTGTCCGTAGCCATGGGTGTTTTCATAGGCTTAGTATCTTCTAATCCAAACTTCTTAAGCAGTTCCTTAATGTACTTAGATTGATTAAAGAATATTATATCTTCTAATTGTTTTGTTTGAAGTCCAAGGAAGAAGTTGAGTTCGCCCATCATGCTCATTTCAAATTCGTCATGCATGAGTTTTGAGAAATCATCACACATGTCTTGACAAGTTGATCCAAATATAATGTCATCAACATATATTTGGACAATGATGATGTTTGAACCTTTCTTCTTAGTGAAAAGAGTGTTATCTACCATTCCCATTGAGTATTCATGTTTAAGAAAAAAAGCTTTTAACCTATCATACCATGCTTTAGGAGCTTGCTTAAGACCATACAAAACTTTCTTGAGTTTATAAACATGCTCGGGTTTCTCGAAGTCAATGAATCCCGGAGGTTGTGCTACATATACCTCCTCATTGATGAAACCGTTTAGGAATGCACTTTTCACATCCATTTGGAACAACTTAAAGTCTAACGCACAAGCGTAAGCAAGTAATATCCTAATGGACTCTAGTCTAGCTACAGGTGCGTAGGTTTCATCATAATCAATTCCCTCTTGTTGATTATAGCCTTGTGCTACTAACCTAGCTTTGTTTCTAGATACAATTCCATTTTCGTGAAACTTATTTCTAAATACCCACTTAGTTTCTATTATGGTTGTGAACTTACGTCGAGGTACTAACTCCCAAACATCATTAGACTTAAATTGATTTAATTCCTCTTGCATTGCAACGATCCAACTTTCGTCTTTCAATGCTTCATTGATGTTCTTAGGTTCAATGATTGATACAAAGCAAAAGAAGTTGCTCTTATCTTGGGCTTGTGATCTAAGGGTTCTTTGGTTTAAATTTCCAATCACGTTGTCTAAAGGGTGATTTCTAGATTCCTTAATGTTGGTGGTTTCATCTATTTCTAAGGTTTCATTCACATTGTCAAGCGCTAGATTTTTCTTGTTATCCTCGATAGCATTTTCTTCATCTAGATCATCATCTACCAAAGGTGATATTTTAGATGAGGGATGACTCTCATCGAATGTCACGTTGAATGATTCTTCGACAGTCATTGTTTTCTTGTTGAGAACTACATAGGCTTTACTATTTTGCGAATATCCTAGGAATATACCTTCGTAAGACTTTGGGTCAAACTTGGTGAGATAGTCTTTGGTGTTCAAGATGAAGCATTTACTTCCAAACACTTTGAAGTAATCTAGAGTAGGTTTCCTTCCTCTCAAGATTTCGTATGGGGTTTTTCCTAAGATTGGCCTAATGAGAATCCTATTGAGTATATATGTGGAGGTGTCTACGGCATTACACCAAAAATTTTGAGGTATGGATTATTCATTTAACATTGTTCTACTCATTTCTTGTAGAGTACGATTTATCCTTTCAACTACCCCATTTGATTGTTGAGTGCGAGGAGCCGAAAAATTGTGAGTAATACCATTAGCATCACAATAAACTCCAAATTGCACTTCATTATCAAATTCCCTACCGTGGTCCGTCCTAATGGAAACTATGGAGCAACCTAGTTGATTTTGGACTTTCTTACTAAATGTTTTGAATTGCTCGAAAGCTTTTGTCTTATTCTTAAGAAATCTAGTCCAAGTGAACCTAGAATAATCATCTACTATTACTAATGTGTAGGGATTTCCTCCATAGCTCCGTACGGTGGAAGGACCGAAGAGATACATGTGAAGAAGTTCTAGGCATCTAGAGGTTGAGACTACATTCTTAGGTTTGTGGCTAGAGTGAGCTTGTTTTCCAACTTTACAGGCGTCACAGAAGTGTTGGTCAAACCTAATTTTTTTTTTTTTTTTTTTGGTAAAAGGGATTTTTCACCCTGGTAAAATTCATTACACCAAAAACATTGAAGTACAAAGGATGAGGGTGAATCCCTCATCTCAGTCCCAAAGGACACTTACAGACTCTCAATATAAGTATGACAAATCATACTTGTAACTTAACAAAATGAAACTACCAATAATGACTAAAGTACATAAGACAATACAATACTACTCAAGTAAATGCACTTGAGCCTTCGAAATCATTATGGCGATCCACATTAGCTTCCACGAAGAAATCACGTATAATATGGCAGGAATGAACACCCAAGAATAGTCCACAACCCCATACCATAGGAATCCAACGACTTACCACAAGTCTTAGTATCCAGCCTTCAAGCTTGTGCATACAAAGACTCGTACCTACAATAACCAACATTGCCACCAAGCAAAACATCCAAACGCAATGACGTATAGCTGAACCAATGCGATAGTAGCCACAAAAGTGATCTTGATCATTTAAGAACAACATATACCTTGCGTACCAATACAGCATAAGCTAACTCTCATAACAAACTACCATGGCACGATCCAAAAGGATCGACCATAGACATAAGCAGGGATTTATTCCAAATCTTAACTAGTTCTTGATCAACAAACGGGGAAGTGCAGGAAGGAACAAGAAAGAAATGATATCTAGGGTTTAACAAACCCTAACCTCCAATAACGACATCACCAAACCTGATGATACAGCGCACGCCCATAAACACTAGGTTGCAAAAACATAACAAGGGTTCAACCAATAAACCCTACCAATCAATAAAGCTGCAACACAGCCCCAACCATAACGCAATCCAATACAGCCGCAATTATTAGTTACAAGAAAATCCTTGATCGGAATTAAACTCAACCGCTGTAAAGAACTAAAAGCATACGAACCTAGGATTATCAACCAACCCCAAACTCCAAACACAACCTTTTCCATGATCTGCTTGATAGAATTGATGACCAGCAACACAAATACAGAAAAGAATATAATGATTATACGACCCAACCAATAAAATAATTACCATGTCAAACACCATGTCGCAATAAACTTAATAATAGGGTACAAGCATGAACCCTAACTTCCTAACATGCGGTCAACGTTAATCACACTTAAAACCACTATGGCACGATTCGGTACCACTAAACTGCCATAGACGAGAATAGGGTTTTACCAAACCCTAACTTACATAATACCACATCAATCACGATCCGCAACAACATAATCATAACAGTTGCAGCAGGATCCAGAATAAACAAAAAAATAGGGTTTCTGAAACCCTAACATCCAAATCGATCAACACACAAATAATCTCTCTCTCAAGCCCATGTACAAATCACATAGATATCATAATGGAACATACCGGCGACAAAAACCTTAAAAAAGGGATTACTTGCAAATCAATAGTACCGAAACCCAAGAGGGTTTCGTTTATGCGTTTAGGGATAGGCCACCAACACTAATAAAAGAGACAGTTATAGTAGTTAAGGTCCAGCAGATCTTGCGCATCAAGTGGCGAAACCCTAATAGGGATCGAATATAAAAACAAAACCCTAATAAGATCGACAATAAAAGATCACATTTAAATCTAACCACTGATCAAAAACCAATGAATTAGGTTAAAACTTCAATGCAGAAAGTATGATAGGGATGATATCCATAAGAACCCTAGATATGTGAATAATTAGGGTTGAATAAGTGATGATAAACAGCGCGCCACCTCTATGTAGACACCACCATTTAAGCCGATTGCATACCAGAAGGTAGAGAGGCAGTTTAAGAGGGTGGTATGGCCGGAATATGATGGAGAGGTGGCGGCCAGATATCTCCCTAGAGAGAGAATATATTAGGGTTTTTTTGAATTGATTCATGAATTATAACTAATTTGTCAAACTTAAGTTTTGGTAGATTCCTAACTAAATCCTTAGAGGCTAATGATTGTAACAAACGCATATTTGCGTGACCTAGTCTCCTATGCCATAATGTAGAATTACCGCTAACCGTAGCTAAGCATATATTATTACTAGACCTATTTCCTATTTTCATGACATATAAATCACCTTTCCTAATACCCTTGCCAATGAATTTTCCATCCTTAATGATTTCACTACCATCTTCGGAAAAGATCACTTTGCACTTATTGTCACATATTTGACTAATGCTAAGAAGATTAAATCCTAAGTTATCTACAAGCTCAACATTAGTGATAGTAAGAGAGTTATGAGTGATCGTACCTTTGCCAATAATATTACCTTTGAGTTTACTTCCAAAAGTGACATTACCTCCATGGCATGATTGATATGATGAGAATAGCTTACGATTTCTCGTCATGTGATTAGTACATCCACTATCTTTGATCCATTCGTCGGGCTCCCAGTCAATTCCCAAGCATATCTAATAATATCACAGAATAACTCAAACATATGGTCCCCAATATCTCATGGGTCCAAAGTTGTTAGCATTAAACATTCCATTCATTTGTTGCATTTGACTTGGATGTTGAAGAGGTGAGTAGAATCCTAGAGGTAGAAAATTATTGTTCCATGCTATGGGATACATGTTTGGATGATTTTGTTTTCTAGGTTGTCTTGGTCTAGCTTGTCTTTGTGAGACATTTATTTTCCTAGGTGGTGGAGTTTTTGATCTTTCCTGCTCCTGGTTTTAGTAATGGTTTATAGAAACGTTTAACTTCTCTTCTACTAACAATGGGTACCTTAGTGTTCATAACAGTTAAATATTTTGGTGCAGGACCTAAAATAGATTTTGGCAAAGTCACAGAGTTATCCACTATGGACGGTCCTTTATGTTTTCGAGACCGTCAGTCATATTTTGGGGACCGTCGCCAGTGGACTCAACAACCTGGGGTTTTACAAATTTGACTTGTTTTGTCCCGCTTGTTGACGCTTTTCCCATATTTGTCATCTCAACTCTTTTGAGTCGTTTTCTAATCATCTCGTGATTGTCTTACGTATCTACGTCTTCGTTTAAAGAACTTATTGAAGTCTCTAACTGCCATGGCATACTCTTCGTCTTCACTTTCCAAACTTGAGTTTTCATCATCACTAGATTCCTTTTTAGCTTTTAGAGCAAGAGATCTCCTTTCTACTTTGCTTTTAACTATTTCGGAATCATTCTTGATAATTAGCTCGTGAACCTTTAGGTTTCCGATGAGATCATCAAGCGAGAGTGAAGCTAAATCTTTGGATTCTTCTATTGCAGTTACCTTTTCTCTCCATTTTGGATGTAATGCCCTGAGAAATTTCTAACACAACTCTTGACAAAAACACCTTCATCAAGTGCTTTCAGAATAGTATTAAATCTTGCAAAAGCACTATCTATAGATTCGTCTTCAGGAATGACGAATTGTTCATATTGTTGAACAAGAAGATCGATCTTGTTATCTTTGACTTGATTATTACCTTGATGGGTAACTAGCAAAGTTTTCCAAATATCTTTAGCCGTGTTACACATGAAAATTCTTTGAAATTCCTTTTTAGGTAAAGCATTGTAAATAACCATTTTTGCTTTCATCATTTTTAGCCAATTTCTTTTTAAGATTTTCACTTTGTTTTTCATAAGGAACTATTTCATCTTTTTTAGTTTCCGGGTTTTGTTCAATAGGTTGAAAGACACCTTTAGTAATAACATGTCAAAGATCAAGATCTTTTGATTTCACATAAGTTTCGAATCTTGTTTTCCAATAAATGAAGCAATCGGCTTCAAAAAGTGGTGGTCTTTGCATAGATTGCCCTTCTTGATATTTGTCAAAATCCATTGATCGATTCAAGTTTTTAAAATACAGTATACTTTAAAAAATTTTGGTTGACATGCACTGTTACCAATTGTGGAAACTAGAAGAGGGGGGGGGTTGAATAGTTTCACTGTTTTAATTATGTTTTCAAAATCTTTTTCAAGTTTGTTTTGAAACACTTTTAGATTCGAAGTTTATGTGATATCAACACAACAATATATGAATACAAATAATATTAACAACAATAATAAAGTAAGAAGTATGTAAAAGTAAAGTAAAGAAACTGTGAAAAACTAGAAGGGGGTTGAATAGTTTTACCGTTTAAAATTAATTTGCTTTGTGACTTAACGTGATTTCAAAGTAAGTATGCACAAACAAACAATATAATATAAGTAAGTAAGGAAAGGAATGATCAAACCACACAACACGGATATTTATAGTGGTTCGGCTACAAGGACTCTCTTCCTTGCCCTACTCCACTCCTCGAGCCTCTAACTCGAGAGTTTTCCTTCACTAAGAAACAAGCTCCCTTCTAGGTGGAGAAAACCTTTACACGTCGCTTAATCTTTATCCGGTACTAAGCTAAACACCGGGTTCTTTACAAGGGTACAACCACTCCCGTTGGTTCTTTCACAAGGGTACAACCACTCCCGACACTCTTTGTGTTTTAAGGACTAAAACATTAACCAAACTCTACTGAATGAATGATACAAACAATGAAGTGTGAACTAATACAAGATCACACAGACTCTATACTAAAAGGATAATAACAGACTGTTAATCCTTATATGCTGTGATCTTCTTTGCTACAAAAGGAAAGATCAATGAAATGAATGAATGATATGGGTTAGTGATATGTAAATGAATGAGTATGTATTTAAGCTATATGAGTGATGAAAATGGCCAAATGATCAGCTTGCTATTTATAGGCAAACTGATCAACAGTTGGCAGATCCAGCGGATCCCAAAAATTGGATCCGCCTTTGTATGGCTTTGGATCCGCCATGTCAGGCCAGCTAAGAGATCTTCATATCTTTCCAAATCTTGCACAATCTTTCCATATCTTCAAATGTCAACTCTTTGGCTTGAAGATCTAAACAAAATATCACAAAATCTTTCCAAGATATGTTCATGATGCATGCCATGATGTCATCCTAATATTTTAGAAATAAAGTTTCTATTTTAAGGAATAAACATGTAAATGTGTATATGTTATTCCTAGTAAACTTTGTAATGTGAAAATGTGTTTTTAAAAGACTTATTACTATAAATGTAAAAGACTTAATCTTATTTATGCTTTGCTTAAAGATAAACTTTGTAATTGTCATTAACAAAACTAAGCAAAGATCGTAAAATATAAATAACGTTTTTAGGACGATATTTGTATTAACAATCTCCCCCTTTTTGTTGATGACAAAACATAAAGTGTATTTTTAAGTAAAGAGCTTAAATAAAGGATGAGTCTTTTAAAAATATAGATTAAGTTAGTTTATGCAAGTTTTAAAATCTATTTTAAGCAAAAATGTATATACTGTGATGTTTCACAGTGATGCAAACTTAATCCTTTCTCCCCCTTTTTGTCAAAACAAAAAGAAGATATGCGTAGCGGAGTGCGATTTTGAGAACTTTAAAGCTCCCCCTTGATTTATACTCCCCCTAAATTGAGTAACAAGGATATGATGTATGATGATGTATGATCCTACAAAACAAATGGTTAGACTATGATATGCTCCCCTTTGATACTCCCCATTGCTAGAGTACCAACGTATACATTTCAAGAGTATGATATGATGTATGATCCTACAAAACAAATAGTTAGACTATGATAAGCTCCCCCTTGATCTATATTCCCCGTTGCTAGGGTACCAACGTATATGATTTCAAGAGAATGGATTCATGAATTATAACTAATTTGTCAAACTTAAGTTTTGGTAGATTCCTAACTAAATCCTTAGAGGCATATGATTGTAACAAACGCATATTTACGTGACCTAGTCTCCTATGCCATAATGTAGAATTATCGCTAACCGTAGCTAAGCATATATTATTACTAGACCTATTTCCTATTTTCATGACATATAAATCACCTTTCCTAATACCCTTGCCAATGAATTTTCCATCCTTAATGATTTCACTACCATCTTCGGAAAAGATCACTTTGCAATTATTGTCACATATTTGACTAATGCTTTGAAGATTAAATCCTAAGTTATCTACATGCTCAACATTAGTGATAGTAAGAGAGTTATGCGTGATCGTACCTTTTCCAATAATATTACCTTTGAGTTTACTTCCAAAAGTGACATTACCTCCATGGCATGATTGATATGGTGAGAATAGCTTACGATTTCCTGTCATGTGATTAGTACACCCACTATCTTTGATCCATTCGTCGGGCTCCCAGTCAATTCCCAAGCATATCTAATAATATCACAGAATAACTCAAACATATGGTCCCCAATATCTCATGGGTCCAAAGTTGTTAGCATTAAACATTCCATGCATTTGTTGCATTTGACTTGGATGTTGAAGAGGTGAGTAGAATCCTAGAGGTAGAAAATTATTGTTCCATTCTATGGGATACATGTTTGGATGATTTTGTTTTCTAGGTTGTCTTGGTCTAGCTTGTCTTTGTAAGACATTTATTTTCCTAGGTGGTGGAGTTTTTGATCTTTCCTACTCCAGGTTTTAGTAATGGTTTATAGAAACGTTTAACTTCTCTTCTACTAACAATGGGTACCTTAGTGTTCATAACAGTTAAACTCTTTGGTGCATGACCTAAAATAGATTTTGGCAAAGTTACAGAGTTATCCACTGTGGACGGTCCTTTATGTTTTCGGGACCGTTAGGCATATTTTGGGGACCGTCGCCAGTGGACTCGACAACCTGGGGTTTTACAAATTTGACTTGTTTTGTCCCGCTTGTTGACGCTTCAGAGAAATTATATCCTAGACCCGTTTTATTATCAGAGAATTTTTGAGCGTTTATCATTTGTTTAAGAGAGTGAGTACTCTTTTCAAACTTGTTTAGTTTTGAGGCTTCCTCTTTGAGTCCCTCATTTTTGATTTTAGGGTTTTGACACGATTTACACTCGACATCAATTTCTTTGCCTTTCTCGAGTCTAGATAGTTTATCTTTTAATTCAAAATTTTCTTTTTCTAATTTAGATTTAATAGATTTTAGAGATTTGTTTTTGAAAATAATCTTTTGACTCATTTTGCAAATGCGATCATATTCATTATCTAAATCAAATGAATCTAAAGAGGATGTGTCATCATTATAAAGTTCGGTTTCGAAAGGTACCTCTCTTGAAGTTTCGGCCATTAGACATGTTTCGTCTTTGGTCTCTTCATCGCTATCGCTCCAAGCACCACCGATGTATGCCTTTTGGTTCTTTTCTTTTAGTTGTTGAGGACATTCTCCTACTAGATGTATTGGATCACCACATCTAAAGCATCTTCTCTCGCTTTTCCCATATTTTTCATCTCAACTCTTTTGAGTCATTTTCTAATCATCTTGTGATTGTCTTACGTATCTACCTCTTCGCTTAAATAACTTATTGAAGTCTCTAATCGCCATGGCATACTCTTCGTCTTCACTTTCCGAACTTGAGTTTTCATCATCACTAGATTCCTTTTTAGCCTTTAAAGCAAGAGATCTCCTTTCTACTTTGCTTTTGACTATTTCGGAATCATTCTTGATAATTAGCTCGTGAACCTTTAGGTTTCCGATGAGATCATCAAGCGAGGGTGAAGCTAAATCTTTGGATTCTTCTATTGCAGTTACCTTTTCTCTCCATTTCGGATGTAAAGCCCTGAGAAATTTCTAACACAACTCTTGATAGAAACACCTTCATTAAGTGCTTTCAGGCTAGTAATAATAGTATTAAATCTTGCAAAAGCACTATCTATATATTCGTCTTCAGGAATGACGAATTGTTCATATTGTTGAACAAGAAGATCGATCTTGTTATCTTTGCCTTGATTATTACCTTGATGGGTAACTAGCAAAGTTTTCCAAATATCTTTAGCCGTGTTACACATGAAAATTCTTTGAAATTCCCTTTTAGGTAAAGCATTGTAAATAACCATTTTTGCTTTCATCATTTTTAGCCAATTTCTTTTTAAGATTTTCACTTTGTTTTTCATAAGGAACTATTTCATCCCTTTTTGTTTTCGGGTTTTGTTCAATAGGTTGAAAGTAACCTTTAGTAATAACATGCCAAAGATCAAGATCTTTTGATTTCACATAAGTTTCGAATCTTGTTTTCCAATAAATGAAGCAATCAGCTTCGAAAAGTGGTGGTCTTTGCATAGATTGCCCTTCTTGATATTTGTCAAAATCCATTGATCGATTCAAGTTTTTAAAATACAGTATACTTTAAAAAAAATTGGTTGACATGCACTGTTACCAATTGTGGAAACTAGAAGGGGGGGGGTTGAATAGTTTCGCTGTTTTAATTATGTTTTCAAAATCTTTTTCAAGTTTGTTTTGAAACACTTTTAGATTCGAAGTTTATGTGATATCAACACAACAATATATGAATACAAATAATATTAACAACAATAATAAAGTAAGAATTATGTAAAAGTAAAGTAAAGAAACTATGAAAAACTAGAAGGGGGGTTGAATAGTTTTACCGTTTAAAATTAATTTGCTTTGTGACTTAACGTGATTTCAAAGTAAGTATGCACAAACAAACAATATAATATAAGTAAGTAAGGAAAGGAATGATCAAACCACACAACTCGGATATTTATAGTGGTTCGGCTACAAGGACTCTCTTCTTTGCCCTACGTCACTCCTCGAGCCTCTAACTCGAGAGTTTTCCTTCACTAAGAAACAAGCTCCCTTCTAGGTGGAGAAAACCTTTACACGTCGCTTAATCTTTATCCGGTACTAAGCTAAACACCGGGTTCTTTACAAGGGTACAACCACTCCCGTTGGTTCTTTCACAAGGGTACAACCACTCCCGACACTCTTTGTGTTTTAAGGACTAAAACACTAACCAAACTCTACTGAATGAATGATACAAACAATGAAGTGTGAACTAATACAAGATCACACAGACTCTATACTAAAAGGATAATAACATACTGTTAATCCTTATATGTTGTGATCTTCTTTGCTACAAAAGGAAAGATCAATGAAATGAATGAATGATATGGGTTAGTGATATGTAAATGAATGAGTATGTATTTAAGCTATATGAGTGATGAAAATGGCCAAATGATCAGCTTGCTATTTATAGGCAAACTGATCAACAGTTGGTAGATCCAACGGATCCCAAAAATTGGATCCGCCTTTGTATGGCTTTGGATCCGCCATGTCAGTCCAGCTAAGAGATCTTCATATCTTTCCAAATCTTGCACAATCTTTCCATATCTTCAAATGTCAACTCTTTGGCTTGAAGATCTAAACAAAATATCACAAAATCTTTCCAAGATATGTTCATGATGCATGCCATGATGTCATCCTAATATTTTAGAAATAAAGTTTCTATTTTAAGGAATAAACATGTAAATGTGTATATGTTATTCCTAGTAAACTTTGTAATGTGAAAATGTGTTTTTAAAAGACTTATCACTATAAATTTAAAAGACTTAATCTTATTTATGCTTTGCTTAAAGATAAACTTTGTAATTGTCATTAACAAAACTAAGCAAAGATCGTAAAATATAAATAACGTTTTTAGGACGATATTTGTATTAACAATCTCCCCCTTTTTGTTGATGACAAAACTTAAAGTGTATTTTTAAGTAAAGAGCTTAAATAAAGGATGAGTCTTTTAAAAATATAGATTAAGTTAGTTTATGCAAGTTTTAAAATCTATTTTAAGCAAAAATGTATATACTGTGATGTTTCACAGTGATGCAAACTTAATCCTTTCTCCCCCTTTTTGTCGAAACAAAAAGAAGATATGCGTAGCGGAATGCGATTTTGAGAACTTTAAAGCTCCCCCTTGATTTATACTCCCCCTAAATGGAGTAACAAGGATATGATGTATGATGATGTATGATCCTACAAAACAAATGGTTAGACTATGATATGCTCCTCTTTGATGTATACTCCCCATTGCTAGAGTACCAACGTATACATTTCAAGAGTATGATATGATGTATGATCCTACAAAACAAATGGTTAGACTATGATATGCTCCCCCTTGATGTATACTCCCCATTTCTAGAGTACCAACGTATGTGATTCAAGGTTGAGAAAAGCTACAAGATAAAGGTTAGTAATACTTCAACAAAGAAGAAAAATGCATATGTAATAGTCAACCAAACAAGAAAGGTCAACCCATTTGACTTTAAAAAGTCAAAATGAAGTGTCTGATCAAAATTTAGTACCTAATGTACATTTGATCAAAGCAATATGTGAAGTTAAAACAACCATACTATGATGTTAGTAGTCTAAAATGAGATAATATGCTTAATGTTGATCACCCACAAGCATAAAAACATAACATTCATTACTTGGAAAAAATGATGTTACATTCAAACAAGGAAAATAAATCCTAAAAAGACAACTTCTAAAACAACATCCTAAAAAGTTCCTATAAGAGGAAACTAAAAAGCTCCTATTGAGGAGGATGAGAGATTGCATTGAGACGCTCGAGAATGTGGTTCAATATGAACCTCATTTCATTTTGGAGCTCATGGACCAAAATGTTGGTCCTTTGGGCCAAGTGAGCGGTTCTCTCGCAGTGCGAGCAATCATGACTTGAAAAACCAGGAGGAAGAGTAGTCTCATGGTTTTGTGGTGGTGGTGGTGGTGGTTGGTTGTTGGATGGTTGTTGTTGTTGTTGGTTGGATGGTGGTGGAGTTGGGATGGAGTTCATCAAGATGGTTTGGAGATCTATTGCTTCATCAAGGCGGGAACCCACCATATTAGATATAGCATGGAGGCGGGTGAGTTCCTCATTGATCTCCTCTTGGGTTTGTGGCTCATTTATCCACATTGCTTCATCAATAGCAATTAGTGTGGATGTGGGTGAAAGAGGTTGTGTTTGAGGTTGAGGTGGTGGTGCATCACGGTATAAAGGACCGTGGATATCATGATAAAGCGGATGAAAAAGCATGGGTTCTTGACCTTCAAAGGTCATGGGTGGAGGATTGGTTGACCTTGGTGGAAGGTCTTCCAAGTCATCAAGGTATGGATGTGGTGATGTAGGTGGAGTCTTAAATAACTCCATTGGTTGGAGTTTGGGTGAGTTTGGGAGTGATGGTGACCTAACATGCTGTGATGGAGCGGGTGGTGGTGTGGTGGCAATTGGAGTAATGGTTGGTGGTGGAGTATGGATAGCTACATTTGATGGTGTTGGAGTGGAGAGTGTTAGGAAATTTTCATTTGCTATGGGAGATGAGATATTAAGAGGGGATGATTCCTCTGATGAGTTAGCTAAGTTTTTGAAGCAACAAGGCTTAACACTAATACGAGCAGTTCTTTTTGGTGGTCTGCTAGTTGATGAGTTACTAGATTTTGTCATGGTTAAGAGATGATAATGTAGCTAAGAAGTACAGGAGAGAGTTAGTAGTGATGGTTGTTGTGTGATTTGGGATGATCCTAAGGTACTAATTTATAGACAGAAGGTTTATTGGTCTGTGTGTTTGGATTGGATGTAAATCCAATGGAGAATGTTGGTTCCTAATGATTTGGAACAAAAATTTAAGCTTGTCACATCTCAAGGTCAATCCATACATATGAAGTTGAGTGAAATGTGGGAGATTTGCAGTTAATGCAAAGAGAGAGTGGAAAATCTGTTGATAAGATGTTTCCACGGATTTGACGGATCCCAGAAAAGGGTTCCTTGCTTGTATTAGAAAGGTAACTCACATGGAAAATTTGAAAAATCAAATTTTGGTGGGAAATTGATTTCCTAAGGTTCTAAGAGTTTCCTAAAGCATTCTAAGGAGTTTAAAGATCAGTAAAGTATTCCTAAAAACTATAATCCAAAATCTAACTATCGGGATCCAATCGACAACAAAGACGGATCCAAGTTTTGGGAGCCGTGGAATCCGCGGGTTCAGGATTGGCGGAGCCAAGAAATACACTAGGCGGATCCAAATTTTGGGATCCGCCAAATCCGCCATATGAAAACTCAGTTTCTTAACAGAATGAATGTCATATTTCGCGTTTCTCGGTCAAAACCCGAAAAATCTCCTAAAACATATGTAATAGCTAATATGTAGTACAAATATGCTAAATATATGGATTCTAACACACGTATACACATAGATTAATCCGATATTAATTTCTTACCATAAAGGGAATTAAGCCAAACGGGGGCTTAATCTCGGAAAATTGATAACACTGTGTTATCGACCTGCAATTTGAAGTTAGTTTACACAAATAACAAGTACTACCATAATGTCTTAAGAACCACACATGTTCAACACATCATTGTCTAATAAAGTTTAAATCCAAACACTCCTCTCACTTGAACTTCTTGCTCAATTTCTTGTAACCCTTGTGAAGTTTCATGATCCAACGCCCCAAATTCTTCACCATTCCTTTGGTTTGCCGATGCTCCTCGGATTTATTCGGGATTGGAGGAAGTTGACTCAAGTACTCGGGTGGTGAGATCCTAGAGTTAGGCAATCCATCATCTTCGCTCATGGATGATGATGATGATGATGATGATGATGATGTAAGAGGACGAGGACGTTTGCCTTTTGCAACCGCTACCCTATGATCGCTTAACGGAACAAAGGTGTGTGGAATCTCATCATAGTCGGGAACAAAGCCTAAAGCATTTCTAGGAATGGGTTCAAAGGCTCTATAGAGACGAGTCAAGAGCATCCCGTAGGGCATTGCGGTGGTACCTTGTACCGGAATATCGGCCATTCGTTTGGCGATATAGTATGCAAGGTTGATGAGTTGACACACAATACATCATATAACAAAGACATGCGTTAATATGATCACGATTCCCAACGGTGCTTATGACATTTTCCCTTAGCACATCTTCTAGCTTTCTAAATTCGGGCCTAAGTTCATTGAGTTCCATGGCAAAAGGATCTCTAGCTACTTGACGACCTCGATGCAACCTCGTTTGGTTGTTCCTAGGTAAGAAGAGGTGCTCCCTAATGGTTTCTTTGTCGGTCAAAGGTGTGGCATATGGTGCCGTTCTATCAAGGTTGGACTCTAAGATTGTCAATGACCATTTATCCGAGTAGACACATGTTCCATAATTAGGAACTCCTAAAACATCACCAAATTGATCTAAGGGAATGTTGAATAAGGTTCCATTGACTCTAAAGTGAATGCTCATGAGACCATTGTCGCTTGAACTAAGACCTATGGTTGCATAGAACTCGAGAATGAACCTAGGAATGATGGGCTCATCAATGTCTAAAAGAAAATCGAAATGAATCGCGGCCAATTGCTCGCGGAGATTGGTATCTTCATAGAATGAGGAGTCTACAACCCTACCCTCATGGACGTATCATTTTTCTAAGGCTTTGAATATATTGACTTGGGCTTCGGTGAGACCTTTGGTTTTGTGGTGTTTGGGAAGGTAATTGATGGTCTTTTGTGATCGTAGTTGGTTGCGGGAGGCATAGTTATCCTAGACACGAAAAATATATATTTTAGTTGAAATTATCGAAAATGAGTATACAGGTCTAGTGTGTGCCTATATGGGGACAATGTGGAGGTGCGGTTATCTCGACTCTTTTTGATGCATGAAAATTTTGTTTATGCAAATCTTATGATAAAATGAGAGATAACCCAAACGCTCCTACTTCAATGTAGCTTCATTTGAATGTACCCGAAAATACATATTAGTTATGTATTCCCTTTAGCATTCAAGAGACATTATGCAAGTGATGTTTAAAACATAACGTTTTTGTATTTGTATGAACAATGTTCAAAAACCGTTTTTCCTAGTCGTGAGAAGTTTTTAGCAAAAATTTCTCATGGGGTTTTTGATGAATAATGATAATGTACTACAAGATGCAATTCCTAACTATGAAAAACATGATTTGTTATGCAATTTGGTAAATATGCTTCATGATTTTTCAAGAATTATGCATAAACCCCAAGTTTTGGTTTTGTGCATGAAATAGAAATCCTAGACGCAGATCAGGAATGCAAACATGATAAGGATACTTACAGTGATGTTTAGAGCTCAATTTGGTTGAAGAAGATAGCCTAAGTTGTAAGTTTGGTGAATTATGGGTCGTATTCCAGTACGTGATATGTTTTGGAGATAGTGATGAATAGTACAGGAGTTTATTAAATATATAAAAACCTGTTCACCAAGTGACGGATCCGGTGGATCCCAAACAAGGGTTCCGCCCTTGTTGTCGTTTGGATCTGCAGGATCAGAACACAAGTTTGGCTATTGCCGTGTTTGGTTATTCTAAGGTTCGAGTTAATGTTTAATCTACTCACTAGGTTCCATTAATCCTAAACCAAGTCTAAGATAGTTGAAAGGTTCTCTCTTGAGAGGTTTTGTGAGGATATCGGCAATGTTGTCCTCTGAGGAAACTTTCTCAATTGAGATGTTTCCCTTCTGAACATTGTCACGAAAGAAGTGATGACGTATTTCTATGTGTTTGGTTCTAGCATGTTGGACTGGGTTTTTGCTAAGATCGATAGCTCCTTTGTTGTCACAAAGAATGGGAATGTCGTTGAGTACAATTCCATAGTTGACGAGAGCTTGTTTCATCCACAGTGCTTGTTGGCAAGCTTTTCCTGCTGACACGTACTCGGCTTCAGTTGTTGATATGGCGAGGGCTGTTTGTTTCTTAGCAAACCATGCGGTGAGACAATGTCCTACAAAAGTACAAATACCGCTTGTACTTTTCCTATCAACATAATCACCAGCATGGTCTGAGTCGGCGTACACTATGGTTTCTATTCCCGTTCCTTTGGGATACCATAATCCTAGATGTGTAGTGCCTTTTATGTACCTAAATATCCGTTTAACGGCTACAAGATGGGATGTTTTGGGATCTTCTTGAAAGCGTGCACATAGACAAACACTAAACATAATGTCCGGTCTACTAGCCGTTAGGTAGAGTAAACTACCAATCATCCCTCTATATTTAGTGCTATCTACGAATTCACTTTCGTCATCCTTGGTGAGTTTGGTTTTGGAAGACATTGGTGTTTTCATAGGTTTTGAATCTTCAAGACCAAATTTCTTAAGAATATCCTTGATATACCTAGATTGGTTGAAGAATATCCCATCTTCTAATTGTTTTATTTAGAGACCTAAGAAAAAGTTTAGTTCCCCCATCATACTCATTTCAAACTCATCATGCATGATTTTCGAAAATTCATCGCATAACTCTTGACAAGTTGAACCGAATATAATGTCATCCACATATATCTGGACTATGATAATATGTGATCCCTTTTTCTTGGTGAAGAGAGTGTTGTCTACTAGGCCAATGGTATACTTATGGTCAACTAGGAAGGTCTTAAGTCGATCATACCAAGCTTTTGGTGCTTGCTTAAGTCCGTATAATGCTTTCTTAAGTTTGTAGACATTATTAGGTTTTTCAAAATCGGCAAAGCCGGGAGGTTGTGCTACATATACTTCTTCATTTATGAAACCATTTAGAAATGCACTTTTGACATCCATTTGAAATAGTTTAAAGTCATGTGCACATGCATATGCAAGTAATATCCTAATTGACTCAAGTCTAGCTACGGGTGCAAAAGTCTCATCATAATCTATACCTTCTTGTTGATTGTAGCCTTGTGCTACTAGCCTAGCTTTGTTTCTAGACACTATGCCATTTTCATCCATTTTATTTCTAAAAACCCATTTTGTACCGATTATGGTTTGATTTTTAGGTTGTGGAACTAATGTCCAAACGTCATTCCTAACAAATTGATTTAATTCCTCTTGCATCGCAATGACCCAAGATTCATCTTTTATGGCTTCATTAACATTTTTAGGTTCAATTGTTAAAACAAAACAAAAGAAGTTACTTTCATTTTGAGCTTTAGACCTTAATGTTCTTTCATTGATTTTTCCTATGACGTTTTCTAATGGATGACTTTTGGTTTCTTTGATATTAACTATTTCTCTTTTTACCGGCTCATCTTCTTTCTCACTTTCAATATTTTCCTGATTATCAACCATTTGACTTTCAACTAAGTCATCATCTACCAAAGGTGATGTCTTAGAGGGAGGTGGACTTTCATCAAATGTTACGTTCAATGATTCCTCGACTCTTGAGGTTTCTTTGTTCAAAACTATATATGCTTTACTAGTTTTTTTTTTTTTTTTTTTTTTTTTTTTTTTTTTTTTTGTAAAGGGGAGTAATCCTGCACCCTGGTAAATAGATTAACCAAAAAACGTTTAAGTACAAAGGATATGGGTGAATCCCATACCTCAGCCCGTTACATAGGCGAGACGCTTACATAACAAGATACTACCAAATTTCTAAACAAGAAAATAACCCACTAGACATAAACATAAATCTCCTATGACAACAAAATTACTTCTTTCGAAGACCTTGGAGCTTGATATCATACATGTCATAAAAAGCATCCAAATTCCCTGGAAGATCATCAATTTGTGCCGCATAGTCATCATAGTCATACTCAAGGTCGTGGCCACCTCCAAATAAGTTCATGGACTCATCAAAAGTGTTCACAACCTCCTCATCACTATCGGAATCTACAATATCAGCCACCTTAGAAAATGGGTTCACTCTTTTAGAAGCAGAAGAAGAACCAGGCTTGTTAGCCTCGACCTGCACCTTTTCTTTTACAACACTCACAAGCGGTTCTTGTGACACGTTACTAGCCTTAAAAGACCCGTCCTCCTTTGCTTCCATTAATTTTCCAGAATCTGATTCAGCTCCACCCTTGGTCACATCATCGATAGGAATACCACAATCATCAATGTCGACCATGTTAAGGACTTCAAACGTATTAGACGTAGCAACCTTTGTTCCACTCGTACTAGCCACATCAACGGCCTTCTTCCTTGTAGTATCCACCTTCTTTGGTTCAGGAGGGGGCGCTTTAGGTTGATACCTAAACTTAGGACCCACAACAGGTTTAGTAAAGCCTCCTTTACCCGAAGCAACTTGAGCACCACTCTTACCCTTATTCTTGTTATTGACCCTTTTAAAACCATCATTAACACTTGGTTTAGGCTGAGTAGGAGTTGGTATAGATTTAGGACAATCAAGCAACGTATGACCAAAGAGCTTACACGTTTCACACCTAGGTGGTTTCCTCTCATATTCAACCCGAATCTTTTCAACCGTAGAACCCGTCCCATCAAGCAATGGAATCTCAACAGTGAGGCTCTCCCTAAGAACCTGATCCGCCTTGACTTCAATCAAACACCTAGCAAAACTACTTCGACCCCATGATTCCAAGCACATTTGACTAGTGTAAGAATCTAACATTTTCGGTGTACCAATCAATGTGGCTAGAAGGCTGAGGCCATCATCAGAAAACATAGCAAGGGGCACATCATGGAATTTAACCCATACCGAAATATTAGTCAAATCCTCTTTAAGAAGGTTGGTGTTTAGGGTCCAAGGTTTAAGAATAATTGGGATATTTCTAATCATCCATGGACCATTTTCAAGTACATCATCAACACCTTTCTTCGAATTAAACTTAAAGAAGAAGAACCCCTTAGCATTCATCATGACCTTTTGAATGCCATACTTCGCCCACGTATTACGTACATAATAATCAACAACCGGAAAAGCAATACGTTTGCCAAGAAAATAGCCATATAAAGTATTCTCAAATCTACTATTTACCTCTTCAACCACTTTCATAGGGACAGAGAGATCAGCGCCATTAGTTTTATTGCTACACTCCAGCCTACGAAAGTTAGAAATACGTTTCTTAGGATCATTAGACATTGCACCCGCATATGAAACCGGCTTACCACTAGCAGCCACATTAGGTTGAGTAGTGCTTTTAGCAGAATTAGCAACCACAGAAGCATTATCCTCCGCATTCTTCAATTGAACTTCATTCATAGCTGCCTCAAAATCCTTGCATGCATTTAACACAACCTGATCTATTCCACCCAGTTGACTACCATCCATAGTATTACCCACGTTAGGACCAACAGTAGGCTTATCCTGAGTAGCATTAACAGTAGTATTCGGTCCAACATAATTAATAGTACAAACGTCACCAGCAGACCCACCTTCACCAACCATGTCTTTAGGATCAGTAACCAAGTTAGGGTTTGTATTAACCCCATAAGTCACGTTCACATCTTGACCAGCAGCTCCAAGTGAGTTTAAGACTTCATTAGCAGCAGGTTCACAAGCAGTCGACACTTTAGAAGTCGATACATTCACATCAGATTCAACACTCGGGTTTCTCAAAACCCTAGCAGCTTTCCGTAGATTGGTAACACCGGAGTTACCCTCATCTTGTCCCTTCAAACGATTCATACGAGCAGCCAACTGATCCACATCAACATTAACATTCCCAGCAGAATTCTTAACATCAGCCGCATGCTTAGACTTAAGAAAACCCTTATTTATCATCTCTCTAAAACCCTCCAACCATGATGATAATAACCAGATAATACTTCAATAGTTTATGAATATCCTAGAAATACACCTTCATACGACTTTGGGTCGAACTTGGTGAGATAATCCTTTGTGTTTAAAATGAAGCACTTGCTTCCAAACACTCTAAAATATCCTAAAGTAGGCTTTTTGCCTCTGTATAACTCATATGGAGTCTTTTTCAATAATGGTCTAATTAAAACTCGATTTTTTTTTGGTAAAGGGGAGTAATCCTGCACCCTGGTAAAGTAGATTAACCAAAAAACGTTTAAGTACAAAGGATATGAGTGAAATCTCATATCTCAGCCAGTTACATAGGCACTTTCAAACAACTATATAAGAATGACAAGCCATTCTTATAACTTACATAATACCTAAAAAAAGAACTACCAATAATGATTAAATTACATAGGACAATACAATACTATCTGGTAAAACACTTGAGTCTTCTAAATCATTATGGCGTTCCACCTTCACTTTCACTCCAAATAGGGTTTTAACCCTAACTTCCAAGAAACGAGTAGAAAGGTTTTTGAACAAGATACCCCAAAACTTGACTTCCAGCAACGAAGGTTTTTGAACAAGCACACCCCAAACTTTACTTCCACATTGTTGAAGCTTCAAAAATCACAACGAATTCCAAATCAGCCCCAACACGCCACGATCCATTGCAAACTGCTATTATTAGTTCGCAAACAATAATAGCCTAGATAGGATTGTAATATGATGCAATATGGATCAAAAATGGATACAAAGGTTATTGAGTAACCCAACAGCATCCCGAAGACTAGGTCTCCATGTACAGCCATCAAAAGTATCACCAAACACGCAACAGCAGGTGATACGAAGCAATAGGTGAGCATGTATTTATAGAGATAACGAAGGAGCCAAACCAAGTATAAAATCCAGCAACACATCCTTCCTATATCCACAAACACAACTTAACCAAAAATACCACACCATAATGTGCATCTCCTTTCCCAAGGAAATGAACAGCAGTACACAAAGTCCAGGACCTGTTTGGTGACGATTCTAGGGTAAAAAGACCCTAACTTCCAGTATATCGACCAGGCATTACAGTCCACTATGTTTGTAGTCCACCCGAGTGCCACAAACACAACACAATCGTATAATAGACCAAAACAACACCAACAGTTCATATGAACAGGTCGACACCCAACCAAGTCTGATAAAAGTCACCAGCAGGTCTGGTAATTCGTATCATCGACAGACAACACACAACCAATACCAAACCCGCAGCCACCATGGTAACACGAATGGTAATAAAAATAGCAGCAGCTCCACAAAAACCAAACAGCGAACCAGGTAGTGTTTAATCAAACTATAGCAGCCCACATACGGACACATGATCGCCAAATAGGGTTAAAGTACCCTAACTTTCAGTAAATAATCATAGGACCGAAGCATGAACAAATCGCCACACACAGACCTATGAGCAAGACGAGGGTTTTTGAACAAGAACCTCAAAACTTGACTTCCATCTCTCTTAAAACCCACTTACATACCACCAACAGATCTGATATACCAGCAGACATTAACTTCCAGATGCGTAATCACTTAGAAGATCGAACCAACCCATAAAAGGGTTACTTGCCATACGCAAATTAAAGACTGAATCTTCATCAACTAAAAACCTAAAAAGGTTTTATAATTTTAATTGCAGATCCAAACCAAACAGCACCAAAGATATAGCAATGAACGCACCAAACATCCCACAGATCGTAACAATAATAAAGGGTCGGTTTAGGATCCAAACCGAAAAGGGTGATAAACTGAATATGATCAACCCAGAACAGATAATCGAAACCCTAACAAAAAAATGATTTACACTAGAATTTATAGATAGGGTTTCGTCAATACACCAGCCGCCACCACTTTAATAAGAAACGCAATTCACAAAAATGAATCGTTTGCTGGATTGGTTTATGGCCGGAACTGAGAAGTTAGTGGAGGCCGGATTTATCCTTAGAGAGAGAGAATCTCATGGAGATTTCATCAGGAATAATACAAGAACGGCTCAGCCGCCATCTCTTTAAAAATAAAAATGCAACAAAAATATGTATTGCATACCCAAGAATGATAGGAATCATTAGAGGATAGAGAGGACATATATTGTTGATTTTATGACCGGAATATGAGAAGAGAATGGCGGCCGGATTTCTCCTAATTAAAACTCGATTTAGGATATATGTGGATGTATCTACAGCGTGACACCAAAACTTTTGAGGTATGTTTTGTTCATGTAACATGGTTCTACTCATTTCTTGAATTGTCCTATTTTTGCGTTCTACCACACCGTTAGATTGAGGGGTTCGAGGAGCCGAGAAATTATGAGTTATGCCATTGGCATCACAAAAAGCTCCAAATTGGATTTCATTGTCAAATTCACGACCATGGTCGGTTCTTATTGACACTATGTTACTTCCTATTTGATTTTGAATTTTCTTACTTAAGATTTCAAATTTATCAAATGCTTCGTTTTTACTTTTCAAAAACTTAGTCCATGTATACCTAGAGTAATCATCTACTATTACCAAAGTATAGAAGTTTCCCCCGTAACTTTGTATAGCGGATGGACCAAACAAATCCATGTGTAATAATTCTAGACACCTAGATGTAGACACCATGTTTTTAGCCTTATGGCTATTATGAACTTGTTTTCCTATTTTGCAAGCATCGCAAAAGTGTTAGTCATATTTCAACTTGGGCAGGTTCCTAACGAGTTCCTTAGATGATAAGGATTGAATTAACCTCATATTAGCATGACCTAAGCATCGATGCCATAGAGTTGAGTTTTCGTCCAAGGAGGTAAGACAAAGCTTGTCTTTAGGTGTTTTATCTAATTTCATAACATATACGTTATTCTTTAAAACACCTTTTCCTACTGTTATGCCGTCTTTAAGTATTTTACTTCCATTTTCACTAAAAAGAAGATTATACTTTTTGTGGCACAATTGACTTATACTAAGCAAGTTAAAACCTAAATTATCTACATGAGCAACATCATCGATAGATAGAGAGTCATGAGAGATCGTACCTTTTCCGATGATTTTACTTTTAAGCTTGCTACCAAATGTGACATTACCTCCGTCGTATACTTGGTACGTAGAGAAAAGGCTTTTGTTTCCCGTCATGTGTCTTGAACACCCACTATCTTTAATCCACTCATCTGGTTCTAGTTCAACTTTTAAGCACACCTAATGTTCAAGAAAAACTTAAGCGTTTGGTCCCCAATATCTCATGGGTCCGTTTGGGTTAAACATAACAATATCATGGTTCATGTAAGGAAATGGTAGACAAGAGTTCCAAGGCATATAATTAGGACCTTGAAAGTTTCTAGACATGTTTTTGGTTCCAATTATTTTGGTGATGATGTTGCGAGTTAAAAATTACTTATTGGAAAGGGGTGTTTGGGAAAGCTAGTTTTGGGTGCCTGTTGAACCGTTTTAACTCTATACTCATTTCTAATTTGACCTTTTCATATAGAGACTGATGGGTTTTTGTTTGTTAATAGTTGAACTAGTGCTAGGTTTTCTAGTGACCTTAACAAATTCAGTACGATTCATTTTAAGAACCTTCTGTTTATCAACTGTACTGGCGGATCCCTTGGGTACAACTGGCGGATCCAAAATTTTGGATCCGTCGGATCCGTGGGTGTCTGACTCAGTTGAAACAGTTTCTTTTTCTTTCACTGTTTGTTTCTTAAACTCACTTAAGGTTCCTAGTTTCATAAAACCTAGTCCGGTTTTATCATGAGGTAACTTTTGCATCTTCGTTATCTCATCTATACAACTTATATTTTTATCAACCTTTCTAAACTTAGAATTTTGTTTGAGGAGTTCTTCCTGTGTTGACTTAAGTGTTTCTAGTTCCAATTTAAGTTCCTGACACGACACACACGTTTCTTTAGCATTTTTACCTTTTCCCATTCGTATCTCTTTTTCTTTAAGCCAATAAATTTCATTTTCTAAAAGTGTCGTTTTGGTTTTTAAGAACTTGTTTTTGTTTATGATTTTTAAAGTTGTATCACACAGTTTGTTATATTATACTTCTAAGGTTTCATCATCTATTTCTATAGATGAGTATGATGAGTCAGAATGTACCTCTTCTGTGTCATGAGCCATGAGAGCAACTTCGTCGTTCTTAGGCTCGTCATCATCTCCTTCACTATCACTCCAAGCTCCACTGACAAAGGCTCTTTGAGACTTGTTCTTTGGAGGCTTTGGACATTCTCCAATTAAGTGACTAGAATCACCACACCTATAACACTTCCTGTCTACCTTTCCTTTTCTATCTTCACGGTCTTTTCGGAAGGATTTCTTTTCTTCACGAGGTGGTCTGACGAACTTTCCTCGTCTCCTGAAGAATTTCTTGAAATCTCTTACAGCCATGGCATATTCTTCGTCTTCCCTACTAGAACAAGACTCTTCATCACTTGACTCAACTCTAGCTTTCAAGGCAATGGACTTCATTTTCTCCTTCTTGCCTTTAACTATTTCTGAGTCTTTTTCCATCACCATTTCGTGAACTTTGAAGTTTCCTCTGAGCTCGTCTAGTGTCATACTTGAAAGATCCTTAGATTCTTCAATAGCTGTCACCTTTGCTCTCCACTTCGGGTAGAGTGCTCTTAGAAATTTCCTGACAAAATTCTTACTAGAAAAAGATTCATCAAGTGCTTTAAGAGATGTAATAATAGTATTAAACCTAGCAAACGCACTATCAACGGTCTCATCTTCAGAGAAAACAAATTGTTCATATTGGTGAACAAGAAGATCAATTTTGTTATCTTTGACTTGTGAGTTCCCTTGATGAGTGATAATTAGTGATTGCCAAATATCTTTAGCCGTTTTACACAAAAAAAACTCTTTCATATTCTTTCTTAGGTAAGGCATTGTAAAGCATCATTTTGGCTTCATTATTCTTGGCAATCAACCTTTTTTGTTCATCACTGTGACGAATAAAAGAGTTACCTACATCCGACCACCTGAAATATCATTACTTATGGGCTTGTAATCACCCTCTACAATAATATACCACAGATCTATGTCCTTTGACTTCACATATGTCTCAAAGCGATTTTTCCAATATATGAAACAATTTGGTTCAAATAGTGGTGGTCATTGCATAGATTGCCCTTCTTTAAAGTTTTCAAAATCCATTGATCGTTTCAAGTTTTTAAAATACAATATATTTTGAAATCTTGAGTAACACCGCTCTGGTTCCAATTGTGGAAAACTAGAAGGGGGGTTGAATAGTTTTACCGTTTAAAATTAATTTGCTTTGTGACTTAACGTGATTTCAAAGTAAGTATGCACAAACAAACAATATAATATAAGTAAGTAAGGAAAGGAATGATCAAACCACACAACACGGATATTTATAGTGGTTCAGCTACAAGGACTCTCTTCCTTGCCCTACTCCACTCCTCGAGCCTCTAACTCGAGAGTTTTCCTTCACTAAGAAACAAGCTCCCTTCTAGGCGGAGAAAACCTTTACACGTCGCTTAATCTTTATCCGATACTAAGATAAACATTGGGTTCTTTACAAGGGTACAACCACTCCCGTTGGTTCTTTCACAAGGGTACAACCACTCCCGTTGATTCTTTACAAGGGTACAACCACTCCCGACACTCTTTATGTTTTAAGGACTAAAACACTAACCAAACTCTACTGAATGAATGATACAAACAATGAAGTATAAACTAATACAAGATCACACAGACTCTATACTAAAAGGATAATAACATACTGTTAATCCTAATATGCTGTGATCTTCTTTGCTACAAAAGGAAAGATCAATGAAATGAATGAATGATATTGGTTAGTGATATGTAAATGAATGAGTATGTATTTAAGCTATATGAGTGATGAAAATGGCCAAATGATCAGCTTGCTATTTATAGGAAAACTGATCAACAGTTGGTGGATCCGGCGGATCCCAAAAATTGGATCCTCCTTTGTATGGCTTTGGATCCGCCATGTCAGGCCAGCTAAGAGATCTTCATATCTTTCCAAATCTTGCACAATCTTTCCATATCTTCAAATGTCAACTCTTTGGCTTGAAGATCTAAACAAAATATCACAAAATCTTTCCAAGATATGTTCATGATGCATGCCATGATGTCATCCTAATATTTTAGAAATAAAGTTTCTATTTTAAGGAATAAACATGTAAATGTGTATATGTTATTCCTAGTAAACTTTGTAATGTGAAAATGTGTTTTTAAAAGACTTATCACTATAAATGTAAAAGACTTAATCTTATTTATGCTTTGCTTAAAGATAAACTTTGTAATTGTCATTAACAAAACTAAGCAAAGATCGTAAAATATAAATAACGTTTTAGGACGATATTTGTATTAACAGAAACGATCAAACCGAGACACAGATATTTATAGTGGTTCGGCTACGAAGCTCACTCTTCGCCTTACTCCACTCCTCGAGTATCACACTCGAGAGTTTCACAAATACTATATCGACAAGCTCCCTTATGGCGGAACAAACCGTACACCTTCGCTTACACCAATTAACGACACTAAGCGGAATGTCGAGTCCTAATCCTAGCTAGAACCAATCTACACGATACTACATACAATATCAACCGCTACACACAACACAATTCGGACCAACACCAACTCTGAATCAACACAATCACCTAACGGACCAACACCAAGTCCGAGTCAACACACAACACGATTCCGAGCTTACACACAAGTCGGATCTTACAAGAATTGAGATACAAAGAATTTAGATTGAGGAGAGAAACGTAACAAATGTTACGAGGTGAATGTCTATTCTTCAACACTTCGTTTCTTGACGAATACGAGCGTTCTTCTCTTGCACTTTGAGGTAGGATGGATGTGATCACTTGTAAACAACTTACAACACGTTAATGTGATCAAAGAAGAGAGTTTAGAATGATTTGGGAAGACAGAAAGTTTTAGTGCTCAAAAGGTGAATTTTTCTGCTGGAATAGTGTAGTATTTATAGGCACCAGGAGGAGCGTAGGACGGTCCCTTAAACATTGGACGGTCCCATATATATAAGGGATCGTCCACCTTTACGGGACCGTCCCAAGAGACACTCCTAATTTTGTCCTGGTGTGGTGAAAATTTTATCTGATTTGGGTGGGAAAAATAGCTGTTGGAGAATTTCAAATTCAAATCTATTTTTCTTATTAAAACATTTCTTTATAAATACAAAAAAATACTTTGTAAAAATGTTTTGTCACATAAAAATGTGAGGTTTAAGGAAAAATGACTTCTTTGATCACTTAACTAAGTTGGTAGATTGTTTGTTCATACCTTAAGTGATGTTGTAGTTGAAACGTAGTCGAAACGAGTTTTCTCGATTAAAAACTTATCAAGTGTAGTTTTACGTAACACGTTTTTTATATTTTGTGATTATCAAAACGTATAGAGATCAAAAAATGCAAATGACGTTTTTGACATTATTTGTATTAACAAACTTGTTACATTTAAATCATTTAAACTATATTGTACTTCAAACACATAAAATACAACCATCCAACTTCCATTTCACATACATTATATAACTCCCACATACTAAATCAAAATCACATCAGTTTATAAATAAGCTCTTATATAACATTTGTCACATACACCATTCTTATCAAACCTCAATGGATGTAAAACAACAAATCATTGATCAAATTAACCTAGATATTGAAGCTGATGCGTGGACAATCAAGCATATAATGTCCCTGATGAGAGAGATACATGCAAATGGAAATGCAAGAGACGTCGTTATGGAGGAAATCAACAACCTACCCAAGTCAAAACTACATGACCAAGGTTTAATATATAATCTGCTGTTGAATGAAAAAGACTGTGAAAGGATGACAAAACTCGAAATTATACTCGGCAAAATAAGGGCAATTGTGGAGAAGAAAATAAATTTTCTCACAGAAATTAAATAAATGTGAGGAAAATTTCATCGAAGGTGTTTTTGTTGGGAAGGTTTATGAAAATTAACGATTTAGGAATGAAGAATATTTTTATTTATTTTTTTAATTTTTTATTTTACTATCAAGCAACATATTATTAAGATAGGTAATGTTAATATATTAATGTTATTAATGACTCGAATTTTTGGTTTACATAATTTAGTATCATGCAATTTGTTGCACATTTTTGTTTATTCTGTTTAGGGTTATTTTTTAATGGTAAAATAACTTATGTTTTTATACATAAATCATGTGTACATAAAGCATGCATATAAATATTGTATAACTATAATAATAGTTATAAAAGGTATATGAATACTTTAAAAATGAACACATGCTAACCAAATGCTTATTTTATCTACTATCTAGTTTATATGAAATCACAAAATGACTAATCAATCAGCATACCATTTATTCTCCATGACATGATCTATAGAGAATGACATTTCACAATAATTGAAAAAAGTTAACAAAACATTAAAACAAATCATTATTACAATATATATAAATGTGGACTGAAAAATAAATCATGTATACAATAATATATTACAACCATACAAAAAAATGTGACCTTTGGCCTCAACCCACTTTTCCCATACCCATCACCAGCATGTACACACACTTACAAAAACAATGTGGCCCTTATGCTAAAGTCACTGAGTTAGGCTATAGTGAAACTTGTGAACCCAGCCCTTCAAAATACACGGTTAGAAATGCATTGGTCACATTAGATCTTTCTGATGAAAATGATTTAAGTGTACTTGGTTCTGTTCTTATTAAAAGATCTCATGTGAAAATCATATATTTTTCTCCAAGATGGAGGGTTCTTATGGTCCATATTGTCAAATGCCTTGGGGGGATGCATGGGTTTCATGACCAAGTTAATGGCAACCAACATATGATTGCTTATGAACTGATCTGGGTCATAAGCTTGATATAGCAAGAATCTTTTTCACTTGGACAAACTGATTAATAAGGGTAAAAAGGGAAGGGAGCAAAATGTATGTTATGTCAGGTATGTGTCGCTGATGATTGAGCACTTGCTGAAGGAGAAGTATGTCAACCAAGACCTAGCTTCATTTGATGGTTTCCAGATCATTGCTTCCTCATTTCCTAATACATACGAAAATGAAGTGCCGCTGACACCTCACATGATTGAAGTAGCTGGGGAGGAATCAGTAGGTGAAGAAAAAGAAACTAAAAAGGAAACTGACAAGTCCTTGTCCAGGATCGCTGTGCAAGGCCTTTCTCAGCCCATATAGAAACATGAGAAGAAGACAAAGAAGAAGAAAAATCCACCATCTTCCCATAGAATATGGAATATCATAACACAATGGTGGATCTAGTGTATGGCCGAATTATATGAAGTTAGAGAGAGAAAGTGGGAGATGTTCTAGTGAGAGAAAATGAAGAATATTAGATTAAGAATATGAGAACATCCAACCCTTCCCAAGTGTGGGAAGGGGTATATATACTTTCTAGCTAGTGTGCCCTGAGTGGGCTGTGGAGTGAGCTGACAGTGGGTAAAGACCCGACCCAACTCCACATATATTACTACAACTAAACTAATATAACTATAACTAAACTTGTATTAATAAGCCTACGAGCTAACTTAATGCTAATAATTACTCGGGGTGACCGAGTCTTTCATATGAATATTTATATACCTAACAATCTCCCCCTAAGGGAGGTCACCCCGAAAATTATAATTTGAATTCTAGCATTCTGAAAAGATTAATTTCTTTAACTCGTAGTCTTTGATTCTTCATGGTTGGTAAACTTTGTACATTTAGTCGTGATCTTGTGCGTATTGTTCCATTGGGTTGTGATCTTCGAGCTTGCATTAAGATCATCAGCCACAGTAAATCTCTTGATCATCCTTGATGTAATATTGCCTTCATGTGAATTTAGTGACCATTGGTCTCGCATGCTCACACTCTTCTGGATCATGATAACTATCATCAGAGTTGCGGAAGCTGTGTTGTAGGTCTTTTAGCTGTCATGATGTCTTTGATAATGATTTGGAAGTGTGAGCATGGAGTGTGGATTGACACGTCTCTGCTGGAATCAGGAACCACCATCACCATCTTTATATGAATCTGAAATAAAACAGTTAGCAATAAAGTTGGAGAACGAATATGGCTTTGTCATTCGTTCGAGGTGGTTGGATTAACCTTCGGTTCCGTGAGGACCGACCTGTGATCAGGTAGAATCCCTTTTAAAGAAGATTCTCCTTGAAAGGAATTTCCAGCTTATAGTAATGAGTTTTCCAACAAGTTAATGTCAGAATCATCATACTAAGCATGTTCTCATACCGGAACGTCCCAAAGCAGACAGCACGGTAGAGTGAATCAGTGAATTAAATACCCACTGATTGACGAGAAATTGATTAGAAAAATTACTCGCGTGTCACAGGATAAACATTTTATGCAACACGACGAGGGTTTTATAAATTGAATCACATTTCTGTCATAAATACTTTTGTTTGAAAATTTTCACAATCAATGTGCTCGAAACTTTGTTGGTGAGCACATTGAAAGGTTTTCCAAAAGCATCCGTCAATCCATTTCCTGGAACAAGTTTGATTCAAATGTGAATCGCCCCATTGTTTCTTTCCAGTTGTCACAAGTTTGATCCATGAAGGATCTTACATGTCACCTACCAAGAGCTTGTTTGATGTTGGCTCTAGAAGGATTTACATCTTCATTGTGAATACTTTCATATCACTCGGATGTTCTGGCAATACCACAAGGATAATGCGTAGGACTCTTTAACATATATTTTCTTACTTTTCACGGTGTATGAAAAAGAAAGCATATTGGGAATTTTGTCCTAATAAGATTTATGGATGATCTCTTGGCTTTAGACTCAATAGTGCGTTTTGATTTAGTGATCGGAGGCTGGAGAGGATTACCACCTTTTCAATATCGTCTAACTCGGAGTGAGAGAGACGATAGAAATGTATTGATCTCCGTGACAAATGAAACAAGAGTCCTTTGAGGGACCTTGAGTGGCTAAGGAAGGTTGTGCAGCGTATCACTGGGTCCATGATACTTTTCTTCAATGTCAGCAATCAACTAAGTGATTCTGACAGCATATGAGTTGACCCGGTTTCTACCTAAAGTGTAAGGAGGGCTTCTTTCTTTTCGCCCTTTATCTTTACATTTCTTTTTCACTCTTCAACCCCTTCAGCGCTTACCGAGACTTCATCACTAGCACCTTGTTGGGTTTGTTCCAGTACTAGCTCCATCTCAGTCGGTACTCTTTCCTTATTCACTTTTCTCCTTTTTGATCATTCCTATGGACTTCTATTCTAACTAGAGGATTGTCCCTGGGAAGATCCCTCCGGTTCTGGCTGGATCATGAGAACTGATACCTAACCTTACCATCCTTATAACTCCAGTACATCAAGTAAAATGGTCGGTCTTTGGTATTCATCCACAATTGCCATCACAAATCATTTGCTCCCCGTCAATATGTGCATCGATATACGAAAAAGTTTAGCACATATGGGAGAGCCTACACTTGAGTCCAAAAGATCACATTTTTATCAGATTTTCATATTTAAATCACATTCTCTCCCCCGATCAAAAATTTCAAACCATTTGAGATTTGTGATCCCAATTGATTTAAATATGTTTAGAAAATTTGGGAGAAAATGTGGTCAGGTTTAACATGTGTTCTGATAATGGAACATTCTACAGCTCCCCCTCAAGCAAAGAGGGAGGTAAGACTAACACACACATCACATATTTATCTCTACTTGATTAGTACAAAGTTTATTATATTACAGAATTACACAACAGCAAAAGGAGAGGACTAATTATTACAGAGAGAATATTTTCATTCGGTTCTCTGTAGAAGTCTGTAATCACCCTCTCGAACTCTTCCACCAACATAGCTCTCAAGACTGCGGAAGATCCTCCTTGTCTTCAATCGTTTGCGTATGGCACGGAGGAATTCATTGTTCATTTCGAAATCTTTCTTTGTCCAGAACGTGGTATATCTCCCGAGTCTAGCCGATCTGATCTTGTACTCTTTGATTCTGTAGTCCAGTGCTTCTTCAATTTGTTGTAGAGTACCATCACTGAACTTGTGGATTTCATCAAGTCGCATGATCATCTGAATCCCGTACCTGTCTCTAAACACCACAGCCTTTGGGGATTCAAGAACCGTGAAATCTTGCCTGGATTCCATGTTTTTCGCTTCCCAACGAGGCCTTGTGAGGTTAAACTGAGTCTGATAACTTTCAATCCCAAGCTGAAAGTCCTCTACCCGTTGTCTGATGACTAGGCCCCTGGTCCATAGATTGACAGCAGTGGCAAGGGTCTTCTTTTCGTGTGGTGGTAGGTGATGCAGCTTGCCTTGAAGGTTTAACAGGTACAGATCTTCAAAGTCACTTGGATGCAGGTGTTTGAAATCGCTTTCGGCAATAACATGTTCCTTGAGATCAGCTCGGTGGAGGACGATTCTTTTTAGATAGTCATAGCCATATATTGTAAAGATTTCAACTTTGACTACACTGAGAATCTGCATGCGAGATCGTACAGCTTTGCGGTCTCTTTCAGCAGCAGATCTTTCGATGTAGAACTGCTGTCTCCTGAACCACCAGTGTGATATGCCATATGAAGCCGATATATCATACTTGTACTCTTCCTCAACCTACATCTGATCTGGCACCATTTGTTCTAACCTAATGTCTGGATAGTAGGGAGCTTTCATTTTAGTAATGGACAAGGCTCATTTATGTTCCTTGCTGCCAAACCTGAGAAACTCTAGATCTTTATTGAAGAAAAAGTCAGTTTGGATGGAGACCTATCCAGGAGGACCACCCAGAGGGAGTGGCGTGCTGACATTGAAGTTGCGAATTCCCTCGTCAACCTGATCGGTCAGGAGCTTATGACATTCTTCCATCTGGTACTGAAGATGAACTACATCAGGATGAAATGCTTTGACAATTTTATATGCTGGCCCTTCCAAGTCCTTTGGTGTTAGTTTGTCTATTCCTTGCTGCTTACAGTACCAATTTATAAAAGTTCCCATGTCTCCAGTCTGGGCCAGCAGTGAGTTCTCCGGTGGAGGCACATAGTTGGACATAATAGCTTCAGCCCAGGTGTTATCAGGGACATGTACATCAGAAGAAGGTATGGACCAATCAGGCTCAGGTGTTGGGGGTCTGTCATCTCTGGATGTCTTCCACCATGTCTGCTTCATTTCGTCAGTAACAGTGATCTCAGGAGCTGCGGACCTGTCCTCTCCCGAAGAAAGATTACCACCAGGTGGTGCCGACTTTTGGAATATGAACATTTGCTATATCTTCATCATCTAACTTTTTCTGTGATTAGAGAATCAATTGGTTGTCTACAGTTGATTCTTCACGTGTCATAATCAATCTTCAGGAATTGAGAGACCGAAGGCTTGAATCTAGTGTCAACCGTCGTCCACGCAGCAATTCAGGGATGATACATCCTTTGACGAGCTCGGACAGTAGACTGCTCGACTGATCCTTTTTGTAGATATGCAGAAGATGAGATTGTTGGTGAGCTCCAGAAGACCCGCAATCGAAGAACCCGCAGCTCGAGTGCCCCAGGGTGGTGGAGGAGGGAGAGATGTGGTGGAGACCCGGGTGGTGTATCGGGTTTGTCTTGGCTCTTCTTCTTCCTTTTTCGCGTTTCAGCCATGTCTTTCATGAGTTGATCAGCGTTGTCACGGTCAATCGAGCATTCCAATGCTTCGTATAGTTTTCTATGATCTTCATGACCTTTGTACTAATTCGCCTCAAACATACGCTGATGAAGAATTTCCTTCATGTGGGTTGGAAGATCTCTGAAGCGAGCTCTCATTGGTGCTTCCATTGCCCATCTTACAGCTTCAGTGGCATGTTCATCAACCGCAGTGATTACCTTATGTTCAAGGTTGATATTTTCCAGCTTTGTCAGCCTAGTGCCATAATTTTTTACAACTTGGGGTACATTCAGACCTTCCAGATCTGCAATACGTTTGAGGGCCATAGCTAGTTGTGATTCTAAGCTGGTGAGGGTGGATTGAGGAGGTGAGATTGGGATCGCAGTTGTGACAGTTGCGGTTGTGGTTGTGGTTGCTTCAGATGAAGAAGTAGCTATTGTTGGTGTTGTGGTAGAAGTTGGAATTGCCATTGTTCGGAGTGCTGATGTGTCTTGTTCAATAGGGACCGATACCATGGACACAACCTCTTTTTCTTCATTTGACTTCTCATTCTCAGCATCACCAGTCTTGTCTGTGATGAACTAATCCCCAAAGTTAATATCGTGTTCAAGGTTTTTAAGAGATGTCAGAGTGCCCGTTGAGCTAGCCGGTTCCTCCAAGTGTGTCTGATCATCGACTTTCATCTTAATATTTTCTTGAACATCTGGGTATGCAGTAGATACAAACTCATCATTCAGTAATTCGTGTTGAGGATCCGATGTGAATGCCTTTTCAAGAGTCTGATTTTCATTCTCAGCTTTGTCGGGCTCTGGTCCTGCATCATCTTCAATATGTTCAACATTCATCTCAGTATTTTTCTCCTTAGTTGTGAACTCGTCGGATTCAGTATCACTAGAGTCTACTTTGAATTCCAAACTCGAAGATTTTTCCTTTTCAACTTCAGATGATTCAATGGTTTTAGAGGGTTCAGATTCGCGTCTCTTGAGAATGAACTTTGTAGTAGTTGACTTTGAAGCAGGAGAGGAGATATCCAAAAGTGTTTGAGCAACCTGTTATTCTGTGACAATCCCCTTTCCTTTTCCCTCTACTACAGGCAAAGGTTGACGTCTCCCGACATCTAGTTCTCTAAGGATCACACCTTCAGCAGTGTGACCCATCGACTCCTCGTGTTCTTTGGCACTGAGTTTCAGGGCCCTTTGAAGGTCTACATCCTCCTCATCTCGCAGAGTTGGTTCAGACACTAGCACTTCTTCATCAACAACTTGTTTTTCCAGTTTACGTCTCTTGGATCCCAGTTTCTTAGCTACAACACTCCTTTTGGGTTTCTCAGCCATACTAGTAGCAACATCACCAGAAGATGCATCCTTTCTCTTCTTCGGTTTTGGTTTGCTTTGCTTGGTTATTTTCTGAGATTTTGGTGCATGGGATCCAGCATTACCACCTAGCTTATCAGCAAGAAAATTTTGATATGCCGCCACTTTATTCAAATAATCCTGATAATAAGACGCATGTCGAATGTCATCTGAGATGAGAGATTCAGGTATAATCATCCCAAAGATTTCTTGTTTGGTTCCTTTGGTAGAGAACTTAAGGTTTCCCAGAACATGTTCTTCAGATGGCAGGTGGAGTGGAGAATCAGATCTTGGGTGAAACTTGTAAAGGTACTGAAGATGATGAATTATTCTCTTCGTGTATCTGATGCTTGGAATCACCAGTTTCTTGACTGTTTTCTTGCTAGCCTGATGTAAAGCTAGTTTCATCTTGTCCTCAAGGAACGTGTGTATGGAGTGAGTGAATTCCTCCCAGATCCTTTCGGCAAATTCAATGTTGGCTCTCTTAACGATTCCCCATAGAATTTGTAACACTGGAGCTCTTGGCCTTTCATACCCTGAAGTTTTTCCAGTGAAACACGTGTTGATGATTAAGATAATTGCCCTACAAGGCTGATACATATCATTCGTGATCACAGTCGACAATGTGTTGACGGTTATGGGGTAGCCCAGATCATTTATGAAGTTGATGAGATCATCGGGTGGTGGTGGTGGAGTAAATGGTTTGTTCTCTATGACTGGTGAGATTTGTAGTGCTTCTCTGAGTGTGTCTTTGGTAAGATCAAACCATTGTTCATCAAGCTGACAACGGTAGCAACCAGTATCTCTGTTAAGACTCACAGTGTTCCAAAACTGCTGAATATAGATTGCGGGAATAGCTGAGCTGGCTGTGAATGCACTGAAGAAATTAGTTTCCTTCAGAATGTCCACCGCTATTTTGTAGATAGGATTTGGTTGAGACTTCTCCATATCTAAATAACAGTTGCTCCTTCCAATGGGAACCCATTTGTCACGCGGTAAGATTTGTTCATCTGAACGTACGGGAGGTGGGACCACAGGTGCTTGTTCAGCAGGAACGTTTACATTAATATCAGCCATTAAATCTGCACACACACATTCACAGGGCAGAAAGCATACAGATGCAATGTTAGACAAGAGCCAATGCTCGAGGTTAGATCAAAGTTTGAATAAAGACTTGTCACTAGTGTGCACATGGTACTTAATATGCATGAGTTGATATTAGTCAAGATTATGAACATATATATGACATAACCATACTAAACCAAATAGCAATAGTCAAGTCGCAATCTGACTAATTATCAAATCGCAAAGCACACAAGTTGCAACAAACTCAAATCGCAACACTCAAGAAAGGGATCACATCGCAACACACATGGCAACATTCAAATCTCAAAATATGGGCAGAGAGTCAAATCGCAAGATAAAACACAACAGCCAAATCGCATACAGCAGAATGTTCAAATCGCAATTACATCAAATCGCAACAATCAAAGAGTGAGTCAAATCGCAAGTATTAAATATTCAAATCGCAACCATGTGGGAGAGAAAATCGCAACACATGTGGTCCTACAATTTGAATATAAAATAATGTCCAGATCAAATCGCAGACATTGCGATTTGACCTTAATATTATGATCAAATCGCAGTCCTGACACACATAAGCCAAATCACAGAAAATAAAATAAAATATTCCAAAATATTCAAATCGCAGATATTGTGATTTGATTTGAGCAAAGCAATATTTTATTCAAATCGCAACATGGAACAGTAAAATCGTAATAGGGCAATTATATTCAAATCGCAACCGACATAAGCTAATCAAATCGCAATAAAGAACTCTTAACCACCAAATCGCAACTTAACTTAAGCACTCAAATCGCAATCAAGAATGAGTCATCAAATCGCAGTCAAGAACAAACGTGCAGATCACAACCAGACATCAAAAAGAACAACCATAAACACTCAGCCACCAAATCGCATTCAAGATCATTTAATCCAATCGCAACTACTCATAACAGACAAATCGCAACCAAGAATACACATGCAAATCGCAATCAGGTAACATCCTTTAGAAAACTCAGAGACTCAAATTCTCAACACACAACCTAGTACATCAACACAAATCGCATACAAGAGCATTTACTCTAATCGCAACCAAGAAAGTGACTGGCAAATCGCAACCAAGAATATTAAGCCTGAAACGCAAACAAAAACTCAAAGTCGTAACATGCACCCTAGAATCATCAAATCCACTCTTAAACAAACACTTGGGCATCAAATCGCTCTCAGGAAACACAGAATCAAAACCGCTACCACAAACTTAACTGGCAACTCGCAACTATTATGTATCCTCACAAATTGATCCTAATCGATATGACTCCTAAACTCAATATCAGGATATCCAAACAATACCACATGCAAACTAAAACCAAGGTACTATCTTATCCTATGAGAATACTAACACATGCATGATTTTGACTTTTTTGAGTCAACATTCATTCGAAAATCAATCTGGCACACGCGAGTGTGAAAGAGGGAGCTAGAAATTTATAACAAGGCATCTATACAATATTCTGAGCAAATCCCATTAAACAAACAACATAAGCAAGCACTAACCAAGATTCGGATTAGATTCAGACAAGATTCGATTGGGCGGCCTAGAATATGATAGATATGAATTAGAATCAGGCAACGTTAATAGATAAAACAATTGACTTAATCATAACTCATTTGATACCTAGGCAAGATTCCATGGATTCCGAAAAAATCAGGAAAATCGCAAGTTTTAGGGAGAAGATGAATAGTGCAGTTTGACTAATCTTTGACTGAGATGGGATCTTTTGACAAGGTCAAATCGCAAGGGTGTATTTATACCTAGAGAGAAACTTTCACCAATTGGCAGATTTGGTCCTTGGCATTCCTAAGAAGGGATTTAACTTTCAATAAAAGCATAAGTGATCCTCTAATTCATATATTCCTAGGAAACAATTGGCAATTTGCACCCTTCTCAGATAGAAACCTTATTTGTCATAAATTTTGAAAGCTACTCTCCCCCTCAAGCAATGTTCTGATTACAAATCAGTATGCTGTGGACGTTGATTTAGTATGAAAAATTTAATGACCATTGAACATTATGTGAGGCAAAATACTTTCCTGAAGAATCATAGGCGGAAAAGTATTTGTGGTTGCAAAGAAGATTTCTCTTCTTACACAAGAAATGATGCACTGAAACGTACATCAAATCGAAGATACATAGATGTAAAGTAATCCATGCCCGGGTGAACATCACCCAGTTGGATGAACAGCCATCTTTTTGGCGACGTGCTTTCCCCATAATGAAGAACGGGTTGCACTGTGAAGTAACTGCAAGCCATTGAGACATGTTTTAATCATACAATTTAACTTCTGCTCGAGCTTCATTTAAAGTCCCATGTCATTATTGAATGACATTTCTAGGGCCGTAAATGTTATCGATAAACAGAAGACATGCCTAGAGGGACTACTTTTGGTATTTTTGAGTTTTTTCGATTTTTATGGTTTTTGTTGGTTTTAAAACTATCTATTTACAATTTAGATATATGTTCCTATGCTATGTTTTAAGATATATATAAAGGATACATGAAGAATAACCACAGATATTCTTCCCACGATAGACTGTTACAACCCGAGTCCTGAACTGATTTGTTCAGAAATCATTATGCACGAACATCACTGTTGAGTTTCCTGAACCCCCAGATGTACCTGCACTTAATACGGATTCCCTGCACTAACATGACGATTTTGCATACTTTTATGTGGGTTAGCGACATTGGTATCCAGATTTTTTGGAGTTTCACAGTCAATCTTTGAAATGCCATCTGTACTAGTAGGTATCCATCTAAGACCAACCATCTTAAAGATTCTACCCGTCGGTAACCACTTAAGGCAAGATCTAGAAGTGTTAGATTTCTCAAACACAGTAGAATGCTTGTTGGGAGAATTTCTTAGTCCTACAGCAATCTGCCCACTAGGTTTCTGAGCATGTCTCATTGGTCCTACGGGCCTGTTGTGGCTTCTAGTCTTAGGGGATCGAACCTTAGCATGAGCATTTACTTCCTCAGACTTAGACTTATGGGATTGAGCCTTAGAATGACCACTAACTATCTGATCATTTGGTTTGGATTGTGAAGTGACTGGTTTTGACAAAACTTGTTTCAAATCAACTTGGGTTGCACACCTCGGGTTAGAAGATTTTGGTCGTTCAGATCTAAACGCATTTGGTTGTCTAACAACTGTTCGGTTTCTAAGAGGTTGTGAAACTGGCGTTCCCAAGATTGATGGTTTTGCAAACTTAGTATTCACATTATTTCCAGTTAATTTCCTCAACTCGTTCTTAAGGGCAGTGATTGTGAAACCTTTCTCTTGAATTTGAGCTTTGAGTTCATCATTTGTGGCAATCAAAGAGGTTATCTGTTCTATAAACTTAGATTTCGTTTCTTTGATTGAATCACACAGGTTTTTACATTGCTTTTTCAAAGTCTCATTTTCAGTAAGTAATTCAGCCACTTTAGTATCATGTTTAGTCTTAACTTCATTGCACATGTCACGCATCTCAGTCAAACTGTTTTTCAGGTTTTTGATCGTTAGGTTTTTGGCTTCTAGCTGAGCTTTCAAATCATTTATTGCAAAGAATTCACGGAATTCAGGGAGTTCCGGATTTTTACATGGTAAGTTAGTTTGAAAACTTTCTTTCATTTGTTGCATTGTGATTTCAAGTGAAATACAATGTTTTTCAAGCTGTAAAAATCTTTTTGAAAGTTCATTATAAACTTCCTTTTCAACCATTTCATTTGATTTGGAAAACTCAGCCATAAGCACAGACCTTAACGCATCATCATGTTTAGCATCCTGATCAATTTCTCCCCCCTTATGACTCATATTTGTTGAATCAGAGGTGATATTGCTATCAGTTTTTTTCATCAGATATGTGTCATAAGTAGGTTTAATTTGATCATATGATGTTGTTCATTAGAAAGAACATTATGTTGATCAGACAGATGTACCTCAGCAGATAGTTTGAGATCTGCATCCACACTAAGTGTGATATCAGTTCCTGAGCTGTTGTTATCATCATGTTTATCTGACTTTGTCCCATTTCCCATATGTTGTGCTCTTTCAGTAATGAACCCCTTAACATTACTCATAAGTTGGAGTAATGTAACTCTGAACATGTCAACCTCGGTTCCAGTGTAATTAGCAAAACACTTTTTCGTCATTTCACTGTCATAATCATAATTCTCAGTGTATTGTGAATCAAAGAACACTTGGATTTGGTTGTTGATCACACAGAAGGCAGCCATGGATCTACCTTCAGAAAATTCTCCTTTGTCAAGTTGTTGTTCAAGTTGATCTAAATACAGAATCATTTTGGCTGTGAAAGTCTCAACATCTTGACCAAAGAGTGTTGCGAATGCACGGCAGTATCATCCCAAGTATCCAGGTTGTTCAAACAGAACCTTGAGATGTGAATGAAGTAATCGAAAACATTCAATGCAACTTTCCTTATCATTAGTCAACATTATTGGCTGATGACATTCTTCCTCATGAGAATTCGAGCATGACAATTCCATACTAACATTATCAGAATCACACATGTTTGTTTGTTGTATGGGATTGGAAGTCTCATGTTTATCATTCGCGTCGTACAGCTCGAGTACCTCAGATATGAAAGGATCTGAATTGTAAGACATTGTGTAAACGTGCACGGGATTTTACAAATCTATGATTTAAACCGAGAAATCGTTTCTTTCGCGGAGTTTTACAAAATCAAGAAGAAACGGTGAGATAATGATAAATTGGATGTGTTATGATAATTGTTGGATCAGTACGATGATTAGTGATTGTATGTTAAAAGTAATGATCGTTTGTTGGAGTAGGTGAATTGTTGTTAGGTAAGGTTATGTTGTGATTAGGTTTGGTTGAATCGAGTTTGTGTAATGGTTTGAGTACAAATTAGTAAGTACACTAGAGCAAATCTCAATGAGGAATCAGGAGCAAATCGCAGTGAAGAAGCTGGTCAAATCACAACATTGAACCATTCAACACTCAAATCGCAGCAGTGAAGCCTCAAATCGCAACCTTCAAATCGCAGGACTCAAATCACAGAAGCCAAATCTCAATTACCCAAATCGCAACCCTCAAATCGCAAGCCAGAAATACCTAAATCGCAAGGGTCAAATCGCAGTTCACAAAAGGACAAACCTGTCACTTTCTTGCGATTTGTCTTTTTGCCCCTTTTTAATAATAATGCCAAGTCGCAATATCGAGGAACACCAAATCGCAACAACAGTACACCTTAACCTACTCAAATCGCAACCAGGAAACTCTTACCGAGAGTCAAATCGCAAATAAGAAACAACCAACTTTTTCACCTAAAACCACCTAAAAATCACCCTTTTTAACGTTTTTGCTTGGTTTCTTTTGCACAACTTGATCCTAGAAGGTTATAGAAACTATAAAAACACTAACTTTAACACCACAAACGTGAGAATCAAAGAACACCAATAATAAGCCTATAAACCTTCAAAAACCAAACTTTTGATCTAAACTAACTAAGAAAACGCACACACAATCAAGCTAATCAAACCATGAGCTCTGATACCAATTGTAGAATATTGGATATCATAACACAATGGTGGATCTAGTGTATGGCCGAATTATATGAAGTTAGAGAGAGAAAGTGGGAGATGTTCTAGTGAAAGAAAATGAAGAATATTAGATTAAGAATATGAGAACATCCAACCCTTCCCAAGTGTGGGAAGAGGTATATATACTTTCTAGCTAGTGTGCCCTGAGTGGGCTGTGGAGTGAGCTGACAGTGGGTAAAGACCCGACCCAACTCCACAAATATTACGACAACTAAACTAATATAACTATAACTAAACTTGTATTAATAAGCCTATGAGCTAACTTAATGCTAATGATTACTCGGGGTGAACGAGTCTTTCATATGAATATTTATATTCCTAACACTTCCCAACCCAAATCTTCTAAAATTCTCAGAAGAAAATTTTCCAAATCCACAGTTGCTGAGTCTGATTCAGGTGATGATTCAGAGGCCACCGCTGATACCACTCCGAGTCTAGAAGTCTCCAAGTTAGCAGAGAAAGTAGGAAACCAGCCTGAAACCGCAGCTGCCACAGAGGTAACTATCATTAAATTAGGGGCACTGTAAGCAGCCACTCTCAAAACTTCTTTAGGAGAGAGTGGTGAAGATCAGGGTTACCCCTGACCCAATAGAGTGTCTGAGTCTGCACTTAAATTTACCAAATCTTTCTCACACTTTGAGTCTGCACCATGGAACGATGGTTTAAGGTTTCTCACGCCCGAACTTGACCCAGACACTCTAGATCTAACTCTTGGCATACAACAACCATGGTCTGAGGACCTGACCCTAGGGATGTCTGAACTTCACTCACCTCTCAAAGGTACAAAGTCAGAAAAAGATTCCAAAGATCGCATTCGTAAATCCAAACTTTTGCCTGAGGACACACATATCTTAGAGAGAAACACACAACTCTGTGAGATAAGGACACTTATATAAATCACATCCCTATTATGATAACAGTCAGTCACAACTGTTATCTATGGGAGTCACAGGGTCCTATATCCTCAGATGGAAAACACAACCCCTCCGGGAAGGGGACCCATAACAATTCACATTCCTAACTTTGATATTAGCATCTCACAGCTAGTGTCTAGGGAGTTACATGGTTATAGATCCTCAGAGGGAGAGAAAAACCCCTTCGAGAAGGGAACCCACCAAGAAATTCATTTATTATACTAACACTCTGTTTGCAGGATCTTACTTGGAAGGAACAAGATGATCAGCTGCAGACCATGGATACTCAGGAGGAATTTGGTTTCACCTCTCTAGGACATGGATCTATCAATGCAGAAATGGAAACTCAAACTGATGCAAACATCCTTGAAGCTGTCATGTATGACTCGGAATCCATGCATGATGATGAAATCATATCTATGTCTGAAGAAGAAGATGTCTCTGAATCAACAAATACCTTATCACCACATGTTGAGCATTTGGCTCACACCATCATTGATACACTCACATACATGAAAGCGGCATCTGAGGCTCAGTCACCAGCCAAAGAGTCTGAGGTTTAAACACCAATTCACTTTCCATTTATGCCAAGTGTTCAAGAGCTGGGTGCTAGGCAGCTGAGCACCATACCACCTACTCCATTCAGCAGACTCTGGACTGATCCATTATACAAGGAGGTCAAGGACTTGCAAAATCAGTTTCAACATATTGAAAGGGAAGTCTCTGAAGTTAAAGTTCAAATGGGAAATATTCATACTTAGCTTAAAGGGGTCCCTCAGCGAGTTGAAGAGATGATAGATGAAAAGCTACCTCAAATGGTAGGTGATGGTATCGAAGAAAGGCTCCTTGAGCTAGTTCAGACCAACATGAAAGTTATTGAAGAAAGTCTTCCCTCTCTTATTCAGAAGGCAATAAAGAAGTCTCTCAAAACTGTGATGGTTCTCATCAAGGGTCTGAATGCCTCAGTTCTTGGTCATCTATTTGAATCTCAAAAACAGATCCACAAATCCATCAATGCTCTGAATAAGCTAGAAGCTCGCAGATTTGCTCATTTAGAAATGGCCACAAGAACTTCCATTCGCATGCATGTTAAGAACAAGATCAGTGAGACATTCGAAGTACTCCGCGGCTCCAAAAGACACATGATGAAGATAACAAACCAAGTGGAGAAGGTTGTTAATTCAAGAGTTGTTGTGCCTCCTCATCTTACTGAAACTCTGCAAAAAGCTGGTCTGCTCACTGAGACTGTGGAGTTGGTTGGAAGTGACCCACATAAGCTGGTAGACATCCTTTCTCAGCACACTGGTAATACCAGTTCAACAACACCACCTCCCAGTGCTGCTGCTTGGGGGGGGGGAGAATATTACAAGTGTTGAATAGGCTGATCATGATACACCAAGTAGAATGCTGAGTTAAAAGAAAAGTCACCATTCATTGATGAGTCAGATGATGATGATGTAATAATTCTAGAAACCCCAACAACTTCTCAGGGGGATCATACAAAAACGGAGTCATTATCTGAGAATGGATCTTCAGTGGAAACCAACCCAATGAGTATGGTCATACACTCCTCATCTGAGTCAGAGCCTGCTCAAAAGAAATCGAAGCTGACAATCCCAATTCCTTCACCAATTCCCATATGCTCATTCAAGTGAGTAAAGATCAATGATATTCCTTATGAGCAATTCACTGCAAGTCTGTTCAGCTCAGAAACAACTAAAGTCTTCAACAAAATTCATCCATCAGCATCAAGAATACCTGAAAGAAAAAGAGCTGATAAAGGAAAATGCATAACCCAATCCTCTGATGAGTCTGATCTGAAAAAGAGAATAATACCACAATTGGAGCAGAGTGGATCAAACCCTGACATGTCTTACCTTGTTGAGTTCAGAACAGCTAAGGAACCACCTCTGACTCTTGAAGAAGTTGTTGCACTTGTGGAAAAATAAAAGAGATTGGCAAATCTTCATCATGTCAGACTCAAGTCTGAAAAGGAATTGGATAACATGACTTTAGCTCAGAGAATTGCCTAAAAGAAGAAGATGGAAATACTGGAAGCTAGGAAGCATAAAAGGCTAGTTGATACTAGAAAGAAGTATGAAGATTGCATAAATAAGAGGGCTCACAAACTTCCAATCACCAAGTTCAAGTACAAAATTGATAAAGCACAAGAAAGCTCAAATGACATTACAAGAAATCATCAACCTTTGAACTACAATACTTACCCAGACTTCATGATATTGGATTTACTGAGTGGATTAAAATCCACAAGTTAGCTGAGATAAAGACCGGAAAATCTAACACTCAACTGCTAACAAATTTGACATCAAAGTTTAACTGGATAGAGTCAGCTGAGAAAATTGGCATCTCACCACCAGCTCAACTAATTTAAATGGAACTTCCTCCAGCTAAAAAGAAGAAGAGTCGAAAGGGCAAGAAAAAAACAAGGTGAGCATTGATGAATTTTTTGTCACTCAAGAACCAATTGTGGAAGGAGCTGAGAGGAACTTAATTCTTTCATTAGGAGTCAATGACATTGAATGTCACTCAAGAACGAATTGTGGAAGGAGCTGAGAGGAACTTAATTCTTTCATTAGGAGTCGATGGCAGTGAAGGCCAAGTCATGTCAATCCCTGAAACATGTATGATATTTTTGAATGGAAATTATCACAAGTGCTTCCAAAGGCAGAGTGAGTTTCACCTGGCATCCACCGCTCAACTAATCAGACTGTACAAAATCATTCTACTAGAAACTTAAGTTGCTAAGTCTTTTGTTTCTGAGATGATGAAGGAAATAGAAAGGAGACCTGATTTCAAGCAGGCTTATGAAATAGTTGAACATAACTTAGATGGACAGAACTGATGTAATAACTAGTGTTGTAATCATTTAATGAAAGTTCTTATTTTGTTGAAATGTTTGTATTAAACTATGTGTAAGAAGAAGCTGTTTTGCTCACTTACAATAATTTAGACTTTGCATAATTTATATCCAAATTAGAGGAGATTGTTGGGCCAATTCACTGCCCAATGGTCTCTGAGTAGATTTGAACACAAATTAGTCTAAGTTAGTTAGACAGTTGATAAGATATCAACTGAAAAGAAGACTTGCTGATGCACTGATTCAGCGAGCAACTTTAGAGGTAGTTCAAGTCATAGACATCGCCAAGGAAGTCCAAGACCACTTGAAGACATACTCCTTAGATGAGATGGATATCAACTGATATGTAGAAGGAACTCGTTGAGGGTAAAAGTGGATCAGAGGATGACAATACTCTGATACACTTGATTAGTTTTTGATACTACCAACTCATCTTAGCTCTAAATCTCTCAAACAACGAAAGGAGGGATTAATTTGATAAAGCAAAAGAGCGGGACACAATGTATTTCTAATTAAAGTTATGTCATATTATGAGTTGGTGAAAAAGATTGTGAACAGTTGGCAGAACTGTTCACAAAAGTAGAGTTGACATGTTTCCAAGAATAGAAGATCCTTAAAGCAAGTGTACTTCTCCGTTAGATTCTTAACACGTCTCAGCTACTCACGATCAAGTCAACCTCGTACAAGTATAAAAGAGAATGTCGGTGTGGAGTAAATGTCATTGATTTTATTATCTTTGTATCATTTAGTGAAAAACACATTTACTCCTTTGTTCAAACATCTAGGTAGACCGCTGATAGAGTCAACTAGTCTATATATGTTTGCTTGTAAACTTGATACTTATCAAGTTTACTCTTTCAAAGAGTAATCACTTTATTGTCATTCAACCAGTGTGATTCATAACACTTTGTAATTATTTGATTCTTGATTAATAAAGTTTTACATGTTTAAAAAGTTAATTATTGTGTTATTAATACTGTTTTATTCAACGTGTTTTACATTTGACATAATTTGGGACAAACACGAGATTTACCAATCTACAATTCAAGTATCTCATTGTAACCCTAATAACCATCCATTGGTAACATCTCCACCTTCTATCCTCATCGTCGCCGCCCACTGTCACAATCCGAGGTAATTTTAAAAAAAATAAAAATATAACTTTATCTAGACAAGTTTTTAAAATTCTCAAACTCTTCTATGAAAAATCATTCCTTTTTAAAAAAGGCTTTATCTGAAAACAAAAAAATAAGAAATTTCACAACTAAATCACTTCCTTGGGTTCCCAAAGTAATAACCTTTGAAAGGGGGCCAGTAAAGTAAATCGGGAAACAATATGCAGAGATGGTACTCCAAATTCCGATCAGTGGCCGCCACCGTGGTGCGTTCACAATCTTCATTTCATAAACCATTACTCAACCACCAACAGCAACAGCGTCTCTTCCATTCTTCTATAAACAAAGCCCTAATCATCTCATCCTCACCCTTTCCTTCTTCATTCGCCGCCGCCGCCAGCCCTTCAATATTTTCACATCTTATAATAACTCCTCGCACATCTTCATTACCTCTAGTAAGTCCTTTGACGGGGCAAGTGCGGCATCTTACTCTTAAGCAAAGGAAAAGGAAGCTAAAGTGTAGGCAACCACCTAGCCCGATTGTCTCCAAGTTGAAGAAATACAAAATCAAACCTTATTCGTATGTCTGTCACCTTAACTTGTCATTTTTATGAAATATATCAAGTTATTATTATATCTTATTAATATGTCGTGTGGTCAGGTCTTTCAAGGGTCGATTTAGGACTATGAAAGATGGCCAGATTAGGCGCTGGAAGGAAGGCAAACGCCATAACGCTCATCTAAAGGCATGTTTATAACACTTACTTTAATATAGAAAAGATCAATTCATCTGCATTAACTATCTAAGGAGCATATAATAGATTAGTCGACAACCAAAAAGAAAAAGAAAAAACGATGCACATTGCACTTTTCTGTAACGCAGAAGCTCTTTTTGATCTTGATTAGTGGTCTACATTTGAGAAGTAGATTGACCATATAGATAACCAAGTTGCTTTCGTATAGCTTTGCGATGTGCGTCATATTTATCCAGTTGACTGTAAAGTAAAGTTTTAATTGCGCAATAAAACCTTATTCACATAAATTGATCTCTTGGCTGCCAAGCATCAAATATCAATAGTTGTTTTTAATTGACACTCTGAAGTCGGAATTTACCAGTGTTGTAAAACTCGGCCTACTCTCCGATTACTCGGTGAGTGATCGCTGAACGGGAAGGTGCCGAGGCTATTTGGAGGTACTTTGCCAAATACTCGGATTAGTCAACACCCGGGCTACTTGGTCAAAATTCTGCCAACACTCTGTTAAAACTCGGCCAAAACTTAGGCTACTCAGTCAAAACGTGGTCAAAACTTGGCCAAATTACTCAAAATTGAACTATTTGAAGTGTCATGTTTATGTCATACACTCGTACATATAATTTGAAATTTGATACAGAAAATTCTAATTTGAAAACCGCCTAACGAGTTTTACAACATCGGACTTTACGTAAGCAACCTGTCACGTTAGTCATCGACGGAACATGAAGAAATTGATTCGGAGGGCCAGAATGTATATCCTTTAGTTTAGGGCGCTAAATCTCTATTTTTGTAATCAAGTATATTAAATTTTATTAGTTGTTGAACATAGTATAAGTATTTGCATAGCATGTTTGCTGATTATTTAGTTTCTTTCTGATCTTAGTTGGACACATTATGATCTGTCTATGACCATATATTTGATTTTTTTTAGTTTCTTTCTGATCATAGTTGAACACATTATAAGTATTTGCATAGCATGTTAAGCGTGCAAGAATCTGTAGAAACTAAAAAGAATTGGTTTCCCTAATTTTCTCTAAATTCACGAAGGCCTTGGGAAAAATTTATCTTATTGGTTATGAAGGAGGTTTAGGCTATGTTTTGTGTAGGCCTTTTGTTTCATACTTTCATATAGACTAGAAAGTAGCAACTTATATATTTTAAGCCAAGCTTATGTGAATAACTAGGAATGGTGGTCTTGGATCTCACAGAAATTGATGCTGATATATTTTAGGAATCACGTATGGATTATAGTAACATATTGCAGCCTGTTAAAAGTTAGTAAGTTTATAAACTTTTTGTTTATGTTCTTAGATGGAACATGGAAATTGTGTTGCTGTCTGGTAGTTATCCCTTGAAAACGGATTCTAACCATTTATCAGTGATATGCTTTTTTTGGATGGTTGGACGTTGGATAATTGTAACAACTGGATATTTACCAATAACCGTTATGGGCATCATGTACTTTATTGTGGGATTTGGTATTGGTACTAAGAATTTTCTATCAGTTTTTCTTTTATCATTAATTACTGACGGGACATTTGACTATCCAAGCCTGTGAACTTCTGTTAGTTGATTTTGTCGTGTCAAACACACCAATAATTGGTCTATGAAAAATGGTTTTGAGGCGCATAGGCAAAAGCGCACACATCACGTACAAGAGGTGCCTACTTTTTACAAAAGTTCTTCTAATTCTTATAAATTGTAGTATATGATACATAAGACACATTAATACCACATTTCACAGAAAAATTGCCAAGCATTCTCATAGTTTGTGATTTCAAAAATACCAAGCATTCTCATGTTTTATTTTTTAGGGTGTAGGTCATTTTTTTTAGTTTTCTGAAAAACGGGTCAAGTTGGACTGGCCTATTAATAGTGAAGACCATCAGAAGCACAATATACATTAAAAAGTCCAATTTAATGTTGTAAGGTCAACTACACATGATGCGTCCAAATGCGGCGATGCGTGCTTTGGCTGATGCATCTTTAAGGTGTGCACCTCACCATGCATCTAATGATCGCAATGCATTGGGATATCTGATGCAATAAGGTACTGCATTGAATTGCATCGCATCGCCTCATGCCTGAGACGCCCTTGATGCGCACTTTTCTTAACACAGTGAATACTATGTGTTACTTTGGTCTTTTGCCATTGACCTTAACCATAGCCCATTAACCAATTTAAGATGGTACATATTGACATTCAACCCAACCCCATCAAGCGGTTTCTCGTTTCACTTGTTTGCACAAAAGACACAGTTTCGTTATTAATTTGGTCCCCTCGTATGATGTCCTCAACAAATTGCACCAACCTTTTGACCCGGTCACCCAACATCTCTAGCACCATCAATAACAACAAAAATACCCAATCCCGCCCGAGTGTGGTAGGGGAGGTAGGATGTAGACAGTCACACCCCTACCCGAGGGTAAAGGGACTGCTTCCAAAAAGACCTCTAGCAATGCTATGAATTAGAAGAACATGCTAGCATTGCCATACACACCTACGTCACCATGTGGAGTACATAAGTCGTCTTTGCCTATTTCAATTTGATTAATGCTCAATAGCATTGCCTTGCCCTTAGCAAAATTTGATCTAGCTTTAATTGTGTTGTTGGTTTCATGAGAGACAGCCTGTTTGTTGGGTGTGAGACGGCGTTTTTTTTTTTTGAGAAAACAATTCCTTTAAGCTCATATGAGATTTAAGTGAATAAAGCCCGTCTAGTTTAGTTATTTAGTATCAAGCCAAAAGAATAAGTCACCGTTCTTTAATCTCAAAGCACAGATTTTCATACATCATATTAATGGTATTTTGTTGCTTGCTATTATGGTTTTATGTCTTTATGCTATAATGGTTTTATATCTTTATGCACTTATGCCTATGCATGTTTCTATTTACATATACACACAAGCACACACTCTTGCTGGAGGTCTTTTTGGAAGCGTCCCTTTACCCTCGGGTAGGGGTGTGATTGTCTACATTATACCTCCCCCATACCCCGCTTCGTTGGGATTGGGTATGTTGTTGATATTAATGGTATTTTGAGCTGAATGATATCAATGGTAAATAATTGCAACCTCTCTAAATTCGTGTTAGTTTATACTGTTGAAGTCTCTTACTATATCGAGCATTATCCATTTGAAATGTCCTTATGCACATAGTACGGTTATGTAATACGATAACAGTTGTTTCAACCGCTCTTGGAATACAATTCTTGTGAGTTCTTCCACTCAATCTCTTTAGGTTAGTTGTTCAGGTTTGTGGTTAAAGCAAAATCTCCAATTCATGAAATTTAAAGGAAATGACTGTCCTTAAATTTAGATCTATGATTGGAGTTTAAAAAATATTTAGTTCTGCCCCAATGATAGTAAAAAGGAGGTGCTATCTAGGGGTATATATATTTCTTTCTTGGCATCTTAAAATTTTATTGACAAACCGAGAAACAATAAGAAACCCTGATGTAGTTATAATGTTTATTCAGAAAGATTTGGTGGCTGTTGGACTTTTACTTTAATAAAATCACTAAAAGATGTTTCAAACTTGTAGAACCAATATTCATCAAACAGATTAGGGTGGTATTTTGGGGCTTGATCATAGTCTTTTCACCTTTAAAGGATAGTAAATAATAACACGCACATGAAGTTTTGTGCTTGAACCCAACCCCATCAAAACCACTATCAATGCTATGAATTAGAAGAAAGTGCTAGCATTTCTTTACCCAGCTGCATCACCATATGGAATACACCCAAATTGATCAATAGCATTGCCTTCACCGTATGGAACATTACAAGCCTCATGTTAGCCTTGAGTGAACTTTAATCTAGTTTTATTTGTGCCCTTGGTTTTCGAGAGACGGCCAGTTTTGTTGGGTGTTGATGGTGTCTGTTTTTTTTCTTTTCCGAAGAAACACTTTCTTAAGTTCTTATTGGCATATTTTTAATCAAGCCCATCCAAGTTATAATTATATTATCTAGTTATCTTGTGGAAAACCTAAAGAATAACTTCTTATTCTTCAATCTTAGAGCATAGATTTTCATGGTTTCTTAAGGTATTTTGAGCTTAATTGGTATTAATGGTAAATTAATTGCATCCTCGCAGGACCTGTGCTAGATTTAACCGTAAGTAAGTTTTACAATTTTGTGTCTTTTTCTATTTTCTCTAGACATGGTACGGTTTTATGATACGAGAATAGTTGCTATCACCAATACAAGCTCTTTAAGTGAGTTGTTCAGGTGTGCGGTTAAAGCAAAACCTTCAACCCGTGAAATTTTGCGGAAAAAGATTGCGTGCAGTCTCTAGCAATGGTGATGAGTGTCAGATAGTAGCTGTAGATAACAGTCCTTTAATTTAAAGATTGCAGTTCAACTATCTTCTTTCTTAAAAAGAAATATTTAGTTATGTCCTAATGATAGTTAATAAGAGAGCCTGTCTAGGGGTATTGGGTATTTTAGATTTTATTGACAAAGTGAAACAATAAGAATTCATGACATAGTTAATGTTTGTGTATAAAAGCTTAGTCTATTTCAGTTGCACTTTCACTTTGCTAAAATGATTTAAAGATGGTTCAAACTTTCATTGAACACCCTGATAAGGGTGGAATCTTTTGGCATATCAAATATCCGTCAATTTATGCGTGGCAATCCAAAGTCCAACAAATCATCTCTTTGATTATCTGTTACTCAGATTTATTATGTCTGAATGTCACTCTGACCACCAATATAACTGAGAAATACGAACTCGCCCAGTTTTAGTAGGAAACATCACAATTTCACCATCATACCTTGAAAATTAGCTTATTGAAACATTTAGTTTTGTCTCCAGAATAGTTTTTAGTTGCAACCTTTTAAATTAGTGGAGAGCTTCTGACAAACATATAATCTTGGATTAATTATACATGCTTTTTTTTTTCCTGCAAAGATTTGCCACATCTATAAGTATCTCTATGCATAATGGCATTTACAGTTTGTCATAAAACTTTATGAGATTGACATAAGTACTTTTTACATGCAGTCAAAGATCGCCAAACGTAGAGGAAGACTACCAGCATTAGTCCCAGCAGCATATGCCAAGGTGATGAAGAAGCTCAACTTCTGCGGTTAGATCAGGGGTATCCTAGCCTAACTTCTGGTATGAGAAGGGAAGCTACTTTATTGCGTCACTGTTCTTCTGTTATCATAAATCTGGATATGTACTTTTCCCCATTTTGGATTTGATGAGACATTAACATAGATAAAATGTGACCATTGTTTTAGACAATTTTTGATATTGCTGGTTACATGGATGGTGGTGCTGTTGAATTTACCTCTTTAAAGACGAGAAGGGGGTTTTTTACGATATAATCTGGGTCGATTCATTCTTTCATGTCAAGAAAGTAAACTCTTATCAATGCGGTTTTGTTATTTTTAAATTGATTTACAGAGAGTCAAAATCTAAAGTCTTAAAGAAATGTGGTTGTAATCTATTTAAGATTCAAATGAAAATGTTGATAGCCGCCTTTTGTGTTTCTAAGGCGATCCTTGTGCTCAAATATTATCAACATAAATGGTACGAGAGTAATTTTGCAAGTGTTGCTAGGTTTCATTGAGACTTATAATTGATGTCTTATGAGTTTCTTTGTAGCAGAGGTTATTAAATCGGTAGGGGTGGGCGTATTTCCTCTTATATGTTCTTTTATTTTTCTTATGTATCTATTATACGAGTCACTTTATTTTGCATACTAACAAATTCCTACATACCAATGGACATATTCTGACCATTGGATCAAAAAAACAAAAATTAAAAAAAAAAAAAAAAAAAAAAAAAAAAAAAAAAAAAAAAAAAACCCGGAAGGACTAATAATGTAAATATTAAAAAAAACGGAGGGACTAGATGTGTAAATTAAATTATAACTATCATTATTCCATTTTTCCCAAAATCCCAATACTTCACCCAACTTTCTCTCTCTACAATTCAAACCCTAGCCATTAAAATTAAAAATCAACCGTGATTAACCATAAATTAACCATCGAAGTTCATTAAATCACAACAAAATGGAAGCATCTATCGTTAGGAAGTTGATTCCCGTAAGATTTACACCTCAAAATGAACCAATCCAGCCTCCGATTGAAAAAATGGTAATGTATAGTATAAAGTCGAATATTCGTGATTAGATCAGGTAATTTATTGTTATTTATGTTGTTTTAGTTGTTTTTGTTGCCAATTATTGTGACATCTTTATTAGAATGTTTATTGATGATCACAAAAAATTTAGTTGTGACTGAAACATGCTTTTGTTTGTGTTTTTTAGTGTTTACATTTGGTTGAGTTTCTGAGTAGAAAGCTTTGTATACATGGATGCACACCAAGTGTTTGATGAAATGTGTGAGTGAAAAGTATCATACGTGTGTATCGCCAGTGATATTTGAAGTTGACCTGTATATGTGTATTATTACTTGTAAAATTTTGTTTATTTGATAGGTTTTTTTGTTTACTTGTCAAGCTTTATTATATGTCATGTATAGTATCACTTTTGATATTTCATTGTTATTGTTTTATAATCATAGTTAAAGCTTTTTTTTTTTTTTTTTTTTTTTTTTTTGTTTTTGTTAAAAGTTTTGATGGTATACTATTTACTGTGTGTTTTATCACCTTTGTTTAATATTATAATTTTGATGTTTTATGTGCTTTTTGTGGATGATAATTGTGTTTTAGTTACCGATAAACTGTTTATTATAGTGCAATATTACTTATTATTTAAGTTGTTAGATTAAATAGCTTAAACAGGTTGATTTTGCTTTAAATACATAGTTATTTAGTGTGATTTTGCTTATTATTTAAGTTGTGATTGGATTTGTCTATTTAATGGATACATTATGCGTATTTCAATAGGTTTTACAACGGGATTTGAAAATATATATGGTTGAATCAGCAAATTGAAGAAGCTATGGTTAAACAAAGCACAACATCTTCATAAACAAACTGAAGAAGCTAAAACACATGTTATATCACATGTGATATCACCAATTGATATCACCTGTGATATCACAAAGTGATATCACACGTGATTTGTGACAACCCGTAAAAATCCCTCGTAATAAATCTCAGTGATTTATGATAATCACAACTTACGGTTTAACAAAACCCATTTTTATGGGAAAATTTAAACTTTTCTATTATCGCTATTGTTATCACGAAATGTTTTCGTGATATATATATTAAATAGCAACCTCGCTCGAAACACAAACGAATCACGGGATTTCTAATTCTCATTTAAATCTGATACTTCGCAAATTAATAACTATTGGTAATAATAAATCGTTATACAAAAATATATGCACTCTCCCTAATTACCCCTAATTATTTTATTTAGTTAACACTAGTTACTATTAAGCTTTTCACTAATTTCCTTTACCAAAACCAAGCGGGCTGCTTTAAATTTGGCCCATCATTACACGCTCTTCCAAGTCACTGGCCAAGCCCACATCCAAATAAATCTCTAACTTTGTGACTTAGGCAAATTCGACCAACCACAGTCACACCTCCTCAAAACGATTCCATATCTTTCAGATTTTAAACGTAAACCTCGAATATTTTTACACAAGCTCATACACGAGCCACAGTACTATTCGAGCCCCAAATCTCAGAAACTCAAGTCGAATATTGACACAATTTTGAATGTTAAAGAGTTTGTTTCATTTCAACAAAATCGTGTATGTAAAAATCACAAACCCAACGAATTCAAGACCCGACTTGTCCTACGTTTCTACAGATAATGTTCTTGACATGAGTTGATGTTTCAAGGATGGGTAGGACAACAGTGGACGTAAGAGAATGGGTAAACCCATTCATACTCAACCGAATATATACATGAGACAAGATATTATTGAGATTGTTTCTTAGCCAAACTTTCACTCTTCCTTTTTGGACCCAAGTAAGAAAACGTGTGAATATATTTCACTCCAATGATAAGAATACAAGGCATCTCCTATCACATGGTCAATCCCACACTCAACCCAAAACAGTGGAAGGATGCTACAACTCGCTGCTCATCCACAGTGGCCCTTCATGATTTAGTTTGAGAGTCCTTGAAATAAACGTGCGAAATACCTCTATAAAACCCACTCGATCTAGCATTCTTCACTGCCAAAGAGCCATACACACTTCACTTTCACTTATCTCACTCAACTCTAGCAACCTTCATTGCCAACTCGATACACATTCTCACTGCCAAATCTCCATACGTCTTCCACTCTCATTAAACACTTAGAAAACCCAGCTTCGTTATCTCTCTGTTAGAACTATACATCGAGTAGAAAAGGTAGCATGCAAAATGTATTTAACCCAACAAGCCCACTGCCAAATTCGTTCATTTATATCCACATTCTGTTCGACTCCACAGCTCCCCATCACCATCTTAAATAAGTGTTGTAAGTACTAAGTAACCTTTCTTGTTTTCATTTCTCGCACACACAAAACATAACATGCATACATTTTACTCTTCCATCTTGCACAATCACAAATACATGCATGCATTTTCTAAAATGTTTTGATCGAATATGTAACTAGTCATGCTTACATATTCACTAATAGATGTGAGCGCATATTTGCTTAGAGTACCTTCACTGATGACAGTTAGAAACCAAACTAACAATGCATGCATGCACACTCTTGTTTCTTTTTCAACTCGAACATACTTTTTTTTTTTTTTTTTTTCTGCTCACATATCGTTTTGGATTAATAGTAGCATAAATGCGTGGCATGTAGCCACTGAGAAACAAGTTAGTAACCACCCACATTCTTCATACATGATTAATAGCTCACAAATCATACATGCCTCATCTCGTATTCCATTCGAACGAAATGTTTTCATTTACATGATTGTGGTGCATGTGTTAAAACATAAGAATGTGTTAAACCTTACTGTGAACGGTTCAAAACTCACAACCCACTCTCATATTCTATCAACCATGCATGCACACTCTCTTTTGTTTTTCCAAATCAAACGCATAAACATATTTTAACGTCAACTTATTTTGAATAATGTCGAATTCTCTTTTGGAAGTCTCGACAGTTAGCTCACCTATATCCTTCATACACTTAGGTGACATTGCATGCATTATTTAACGTGTATATCACACGTACAGTACGAGCTGGAAAACACTAAACCACCTTCTAAATAAATTGTATAGTCAAAACCACCCAAGTAGGCTAGAAACCAAGTCCGTAGCTTGCGATCTAATCGAATGACCTTATTCTATTTTTACAAAACTCGTTTAACAACATAACAAACTACATATTTCAGTTAAACATCTTACAACAATAATCATGATTCGACCCTTTAAAGTAGCCTAAGATTAACCGCATAAACTATTTTTAGAACACATTTAGAAATCATAAACGGGCTTAGCGTTGTAGCTCGTTAAGGGCCCAACAAGATGAACAATAAGCCATTAGTCGAATGAGCTAATGAAATAAGCTTAAAAAATCTTAAATAAGTTTTATAAAAAGTCGCTCACATTTTTCTTTATCATTTTGCCATTTTTGGACTAAAAACGTAACGCATTTTAACTATAAGGACTAAAATTGCCAAACTGTGAAACTTGAGGGTTGAAACTGTGAAAACAGTTTCTAAAGGATTTAAAATGACCTTTAAATTTATTTCAAGTCTTATATGTACATTTCAACTATTTTTGGAATATTATTAAACTTATGTCTAACAAAGGACTAACTACGTAACGCAACTACAGTTAAGATGAAAAGTATAAAATCGGGAAAGGACAAGGACCAACTATTTTTCACTTAACATCCTCATTCTCATCACCACATCATTTCACATGCATTCATTTCATCCTAGTTACATATATTTAACTTTCGTTATCTATTTAACGACTTCATATGCATATCATTCCATCATACCTTGAGGAGATAATACCTCTAGTCAAGTGACACAAGAATCAAGATAATATCATTGTACGATATTATATTTTCTTAACTTGAGGTGTTTTAGGCATATCACACTCACATCATCAAATCGTTATACGATTTCTCACGTTCACACTCATCATTAGTTACAAGTCGAATACTTAGATATTCCTCATATTCAGGTCTCGTATTGAAGACGTTTACGTGATCGTTTCCATAAGTCTTACTTGATCTTATAAATTCTATCTTGCCAGCTACACTCCAGGTGAGTCGTGGTCCCCTACTTTTTATTAATTGTTTTAATAACTCTCTTGGGGGAGATACATGCTTCAACTGTTTTAAATTACTTTTATACTCTGAGAAACTCTTATGAATTATTCGAAACCATCAACTGTGTTTTACATGTCTTAAACCCCTCTTGGAAGGGATATGTACTTGTATACTTGCCAATCACTTACCTAGCTAAACATTGTATTGAAGCATAACATTTTCAAACTACGTGTTGTAACACAATACTCATTATATGTACGATTAACAACTGAATGTACGGTTAAACTTTACTATGATATTTCTACATTTCAAGCAGAAGTAGTAACCAAAACTAAAGTACATATATGCTATGAACCCCTGAACTCTATATTGCCTAAGTTTACCTATATTGCCATAAAGTCCCTCGATCATGAGCCATTAATCACTACGGTGAGCGCGAATATAGTGGACAGCTTCGAAACCTGTAGAGGCTGACGACCTATCCCACTAAGTATGGACGGAATGCCTTATGGCTAGTCGTATTTAGTCGCGATACACTATATTTGAATAAATAGTAGGATGAGGCAATCACCTATTACCTGGGGGCAACCCATCATAACCTGATGTGACCTTACCGTTTTTACGGAACCTTTGTTAATGCTTTGCGCGTCATGAGGCTTAGGACAATATAACCTTATGAATATATATGTCTTCCTATATATATTTGGATACAGCTGTAGACCACCACTCCTTACTGATAGATATCAGACCTTATACTATTATTTTCACTATGAGTTATAAATATGTAACATATACTTGAAACCTAACTATTATCATATGATAGAACAAAATAATGCTTGACATATCGTTACTTTTAAAAGTTGAACCATTATTTCATTGCAAGTATATAACGACAATACTCCTTTTTACTCAAACTTGAACCTATGATCGTCAGAGATCATAAATGATTTACTCTTGGATTTTTACCCAAATTTGCAAACTTGCTAGTTACTTTTATACGAACTAGCATTTATTTCAACATTTACTCTACAACTCTCGACATTTTTGAAAGCAAATTATTTTCTACCAAACCCCACGAACTCACCAACCATTGTGTTGACGTTTTAAGCATGTGTCTTTCAGGTAACTAACGGAGCAGGACAAGACACGGAGCGGGCATCTTATATACTCTGATAACTTAAATGGTGTGAAAATCAAATATGTCATTCTTTTCCAAATCATTATAATTTTTGGAGTTTTCAAATCAGATCTTACCAACTTTTACTGAAACCATTCTTTTGAATGACATATAACTTTTAAAACGCCTTTCCCGAGCCGTTTTCTAAAATTTTGACTTCGATCCTCAGTGTAACACCCAAATATTTTCCGCTGCCACAAAACCAAATTTGGGGGTGTTACAGATTGGCATCAGAGCCACAGGTTATAGAGAATCAAATGTTTTCAAACATTGAACTATAACCACACTTTCAAAATAAATGATTTTACACCATACCATTTTACGCCCTCCGTGTCTGCAGACTGTCGTGCTCAATGTATTACCTACTAAGAATTGTTTTGTACTAATCTTTACATGCTTAATGTTTACTTTTCACACATAACACACTGTGTTATCTCACACTCAATGTTACACCCTAAACGTACGAATATTCATAATTACTGTTGTTACAGTACCATGTCTTCCAAACTAGTCGAGACTACCCCTCCTACTACACATGCGTCACTTACCTATCAAATCACCCCGGATACTGAAGATCCTTATGTAAGAATGTCACAACCCCAGCTTGACATAGAACTTACTCAGAAATCACCTCCGTCATCACCTACTCACTCCCCTCCACATCAAAAACTTAAGAGAGCAACCGAATCCTATTCAGATGAAGAATTGATTGGTGGTCAACCAACATTTGAATCTGAACAGAGTTCACCCCAAGAGATGACTTGGATGAAGATCGAGTCAAATTCTCCCTTACCCAATATCTCAGATTTCTCCATGCCCGATATCCCAGAGAATGTATCCTCACCTAATTCTCCCGATTTCAATATAGATACCCATGACCCCATATGGACTTGCCTTCACCAACACACCAACATACTAGACGCTCACTCTGAATAGCTAAAAGAGTTACGACCATTACGATTCGAATGGTATGACCGTAACATTGACCCCCTGTTCAAGAGAATAGATGCTGAGAGAAGAGAAATGTTTGATCTAGAAGTAAATGTTGGTAACATGAAGGACAATTACGAACAAAAACTTAGAAACTTGGATGCCAGAACCCGCTGTTTGGGTAGAGGCCACACCCAAACACACATTAGGATCGAGGACGTCGAAAGAGCATTATGGTTAGCTAGAGACACAGCAAGAATCCAAAGCCAAAAGATTGCGGCCTTGGAAAGCATGTTAGCTAATCAAATGAATGTGTGCCAGGAACGCTTCTCAGCCATGGAAACTGCACAACAAAATCTTGAGGCAGAAGTTAGACGTCTACGTCAGAGGCGTAACTAATCTTAAGTATCGTTGTTGTATTTAAATAAACCAAATAGTTTTGGTTAGTATTCCATGTATCCTTCAATAAGTCTGTAACTCTCAGAATCTGTAATCGACTTTTAAGCTATGACAATCTATCTCTATTATATCCTTCCGTTGAAAACAAATTCCTTCCACCAAACCCTATTATGGTGCTATAAATGCAAAGAGCCATGCAAAACCTTACCATTTGTTACTCTCGTAGAAAACAAATGACTCCACAAGAATCAATGAGACATTAATAAAAGACCTTGTGTTGGTCGTTGGATCAGACAAGTTATTAGAGTCATGTCCCTATTGATGATTGTAACAGTGATTGTACATCATGACTAAACCCTAGAAATCCAAGAACAAATCTTCAAAAGAGAAAGTTGATGAAACTCAGCTTTAATGAATTCGTTTGTTTCTTAACAATCCCATATCAAGAGTTGATCATTATTTTACGATGTTACCCAGACACATCGTATTTCTATGATCCTCAGTTGATTTGATTTTGTATTGAGATCACATTGTTAGCACTAATATACAAATACCTTGTTATTTGAATTATTCTAACGATAAAGTGAATACTAAATCAACATTTCTTGTGATGTTCATAGGGAATGGACAACAAGAACAACGTAGTACCCACGACAACCCTGACTCCTAAAACTATTAAGAAATTGGAAGTAACCACAACAATTCACCTAGGTAACCATGACATAACAAGACAAGAAAGAAAGAAGGCTATACCTTGTAAGCATAACCATGAAAGTTTCATGGGATATAAGCCAATGTATCTAAAGGATTCAAGGAAAATAACTAAACCTATCCGCACTTGTGTCCAAAGAATTAGGCAAAATATTGCACTTAAGAAAAATAACCAAAAGCGAAAACTTGAGGAGAAAAGATCATTTATCCTCAATGAATGTGAGTTTCATGATGATGTTTGCATCCGCAATCATCTACAAGACCGCATTGACTATCTTCGCCAACAAAGACCCAAACCAGAAGTTGGAAGAAACTTCATCACCAACCCTAGTAATGAAAACCAATACCATGGAAAGCAACCTCTGTGCCCAAGATGTAAGTTACATCACACCGGACATTACAAGAGTTATTGCCCGAACTACAAGGCCCATTAGGAGCCCAAGGTTTGTACAAGGGAATAAGGACTCATCAAATAATCTCAACTGTGTCGAAGAATGACCTCTATGTTAAGCAGATGAATGGATTCCTGCTGTAAAATAAATAAACTCTAGTCTAGAGCTATCTAAGTTATATTTCCGTTTGTATTTACCTTAGGTACGATGGATGTAACCTAAGTGTAACAGTTATCCTTCTACCGTATAAGAACTCTACCTTGAAATATTTCCATGATTATAATCTACGTCTATTTCTATTCCACCTCTCTACTCATAATCGTTATGAAACAACACACAGATATTACCCTAAGGATGTAATTAACTCCATTTCGACCACACCATAGGTTGATACCACATTGTAAGAAATCCTCACCTAAAACCTAGGTCTATACCAAAAATATCATTTTAGAAATTCCTGACCAATCCTCGGAATATGAACAAAACTTTTCAAATTCTTTTGAAAATAATCAGAAAGTGTCTGATTATGTGACAAAACTATTTTAGTTGAATCGTATAAAACTTTTTGGAAGAAGCATAAATACTCCACTAACTGAACCAAGCGTTACATCATTTGGTCCTCAATTATACATAGCCTAGCTACCTATGTATAATTTAGGAAGAATCATGTTATAAATGGAACAACTATCTTTTCAAAGTTTTTATAACAATTTTCATTCCAACACAAAATTTCGAGACAAAATAAATTGTTCATAAGCCTTACTTTTAACCGAACCCTAGCAAGATCTACACTTATTACCATTACTCATTATAAAAGTCGAGGAAAGTATGAAATTAGAAACTATAAGAGTTCACATCAAAATGAGGAAAACACAAATAATATAGATTTTATTAGAACCCACGAAAATTAATACATAGTAAGATGATTAACATCGGAAGTACTAATAGTACAATAAACACAATAAAAGGCATAAAGTCTTCAACAGGTTGGACCGCCCTAGCGACAAAACCACCACCAACCCAGCAACAGCAAGCGCCATCATGGGATGAAGTACCTTGATTATTCAGGAAGATAAATCAAAACCGAGTCATTAAGGACCCGGATTAAGCATAAGCGAGACTTATTCGACACACCACTAAGACACATTATAACCACACTACTCGTGACCCTCACTTCCAAAAGTCATCCGCAAAAATGGCTAGGATCGTGAGAGGTACGATAACCAACAAGTATCCGATCCAACCGCCGGTATCTTCGGCAGGAAGAAGAGCCAAACCAGCAACGACAAAAATGATGAACATGGCTGCGAGTACTATAGCAATCGGCGGCATGCTTATTTATTTGGGAAAGTAGGATGAAAGTGATAAGTGAAAAAGGTGAAAAGGAAGAAAAGGGAAAGTTAAATAGGAAAATAGGTGGAGAAAAGTATCCGCTATTTTACTATTCACGATCATTAAGTTACAAATCGCTACCCTTAAAAATCCCCTATTCTCGAATCGCTAAAACTCAGAACATTAAGTGTTAGAAACTTCCTACTCTCGACCGTTACTTTCACCATTCATAGACTATGAATGCGTTAGTTGATCTAACATTCAATTTAATTCGTCCGGTACGAATAAATCCAAATTGGATCCCGTTTCCTCGATATTCAAACGAAAATCTCTCGACAATAGTTTTCTATAAACTCTTAACTCAAATTCCTACATTTTCAACACCCATCACGGCCTGAACTTCGGGACGAAGTTCAAAATTAGGGGTGGATAATGTGACAACCCGTAAAAATCCCTCGTAATAAATCTCAATGATTTATGATAATCACAACTTACGGTTTAACAAAACCCATTTTTATGGGAAAATTTAAACTTTTCTATTATCGCTATTGTTATCACGAAATGTTTTCGTGATATATATATTAAATAGCAACCTCGCTCGAAACACAAACGAATCACGGGATTTCTAATTCTCATTTAAATCTGATACTTCGCAAATTAATAACTATTGGTAATAATAAATCGTTATACAAAAATATATGCACTCTCCCTAATTACCCCTAATTATTTTATTTAGTTAACACTAGTTACTATTAAGCTTTTCACTAATTTCCTTTACCAAAACCAAGCGGGCTGCTTTAAATTTGGCCCATCATTACACGCTCTTCCAAGTCACTGGCCAAGCCCACATCCAAATAAATCTCTAACTTTGTGACTTAGGCAAATTCGACCAACCACAGTCACACCTCCTCAAAACGATTCCATATCTTTCAGATTTTAAACGTAAACCTCGAATATTTTTACACAAGCTCATACACGAGCCACAGTACTATTCGAGCCCCAAATCTCAGAAACTCAAGTCGAATATTGACACAATTTTGAATGTTAAAGAGTTTGTTTCATTTCAACAAAATCGTGTATGTAAAAATCACAAACCCAACGAATTCAAGACCCGACTTGTCCTACGTTTCTACAGATAATGTTCTTGACATGAGTTGATGTTTCAAGGATGGGTAGGACAACAGTGGACGTAAGAGAATGGGTAAACCCATTCATACTCAACCGAATATATACATGAGACAAGATATTATTGAGATTGTTTCTTAGCCAAACTTTCACTCTTCCTTTTTGGACCCAAGTAAGAAAACGTGTGAATATATTTCACTCCAATGATAAGAATACAAGGCATCTCCTATCACATGGTCAATCCCACACTCAACCCAAAACAGTGGAAGGATGCTACAACTCGCTGCTCATCCACAGTGGCCCTTCATGATTTAGTTTGAGAGTCCTTGAAATAAACGTGCGAAATACCTCTATAAAACCCACTCGATCTAGCATTCTTCACTGCCAAAGAGCCATACACACTTCACTTTCACTTATCTCACTCAACTCTAGCAACCTTCATTGCCAACTCGATACACATTCTCACTGCCAAATCTCCATACGTCTTCCACTCTCATTAAACACTTAGAAAACCCAGCTTCGTTATCTCTCTGTTAGAACTATACATCGAGTAGAAAAGGTAGCATGCAAAATGTATTTAACCCAACAAGCCCACTGCCAAATTCGTTCATTTATATCCACATTCTGTTCGACTCCACAGCTCCCCATCACCATCTTAAATAAGTGTTGTAAGTACTAAGTAACCTTTCTTGTTTTCATTTCTCGCACACACAAAACATAACATGCATACATTTTACTCTTCCATCTTGCACGATCACAAATACATGCATGCATTTTCTAAAATGTTTTGATCGAATATGTAACTAGTCATGCTTACATATTCACTAATAGATGTGAGCGCATATTTGCTTAGAGTACCTTCACTGATGACAGTTAGAAACCAAACTAACAATGCATGCATGCACACTCTTGTTTCTTTTTCAACTCGAACATACTTTTTTTTTTTTTTTCTGCTCACATATCGTTTTGGATTAATAGTAGCATAAATGCGTGGCATGTAGCCACTGAGAAACAAGTTAGTAACCACCCACATTCTTCATACATGATTAATAGCTCACAAATCATACATGCCTCATCTCGTATTCCATTCGAACGAAATGTTTTCATTTACATGATTGTGGTGCATGTGTTAAAACATAAGAATGTGTTAAACCTTACTGTGAACGGTTCAAAACTCACAACCCACTCTCATATTCTATCAACCATGCATGCACACTCTCTTTTGTTTTTCCAAATCAAACGCATAAACATATATATTTTAACGTCAACTTATTTTGAATAATGTCGAATTCTCTTTTGGAAGTCTCGACAGTTAGCTCACCTATATCCTTCATACACTTAGGTGACATTGCATGCATTATTTAACGTGTATATCACACGTACAGTACGAGCTGGAAAACACTAAACCACCTTCTAAATAAATTGTATAGTCAAAACCACCCAAGTAGGCTAGAAACCAAGTCCGTAGCTTGCGATCTAATCGAATGACCTTATTCTATTTTTACAAAACTCGTTTAACAACATAACAAACTACATATTTCAGTTAAACATCTTACAACAATAATCATGATTCGACCCTTTAAAGTAGCCTAAGATTAACCGCATAAACTATTTTTAGAACACATTTAGAAATCATAAACGGGCTTAGCGTTGTAGCTCGTTAAGGGCCCAACAAGATGAACAATAAGCCATTAGTCGAATGAGCTAATGAAATAAGCTTAAAAAATCTTAAATAAGTTTTATAAAAAGTCGCTCACATTTTTCTTTATCATTTTGCCATTTTTGGACTAAAAACGTAACGCATTTTAACTATAAGGACTAAAATTGCCAAACTGTGAAACTTGAGGGTTGAAACTGTGAAAACAGTTTCTAAAGGATTTAAAATGACCTTTAAATTTATTTCAAGTCTTATATGTACATTTCAACTATTTTTGGAATATTATTAAACTTATGTCTAACAAAGGACTAACTACGTAACGCAACTACAGTTAAGATGAAAAGTATAAAATCGGGAAAGGACAAGGACCAACTATTTTTCACTTAACATCCTCATTCTCATCACCACATCATTTCACATGCATTCATTTCATCCTAGTTACATATATTTAACTTTCGTTATCTATTTAACGACTTCATATGCATATCATTCCATCATACCTTGAGGAGATAATACCTCTAGTCAAGTGACACAAGAATCAAGATAATATCATTGTACGATATTATATTTTCTTAACTTGAGGTGTTTTAGGCATATCACACTCACATCATCAAATCGTTATACGATTTCTCACGTTCACACTCATCATTAGTTACAAGTCGAATACTTAGATATTCCTCATATTCAGGTCTCGTATTGAAGACGTTTACGTGATCGTTTCCATAAGTCTTACTTGATCTTATAAATTCTATCTTGCCAGCTACACTCCAGGTGAGTCGTGGTCCCCTACTTTTTATTAATTGTTTTAATAACTCTCTTGGGGGAGATACATGCTTCAACTGTTTTAAATTACTTTTATACTCTGAGAAACTCTTATGAATTATTCGAAACCATCAACTGTGTTTTACATGTCTTAAACCCCTCTTGGAAGGGATATGTACTTGTATACTTGCCAATCACTTACCTAGCTAAACATTGTATTGAAGCATAACATTTTCAAACTACGTGTTGTAACACAATACTCATTATATGTACGATTAACAACTGAATGTACGGTTAAACTTTACTATGATATTTCTACATTTCAAGCAGAAATAGTAACCAAAACTAAAGTACATATATGCTATGAACCCCTGAACTCTATATTGCCTAAGTTTACCTATATTGCCATAAAGTCCCTCGATCATGAGTCATTAATCACTACGGTGAGCGCGAATATAGTGGACAGCTTCGAAACCTGTAGAGGCTGACGACCTATCCCACTAAGTATGGACGGAATGCCTTATGGCTAGTCGTATTTAGTCGCGATACACTATATTTGAATAAATAGTAGGATGAGGCAATCACCTATTACCTGGGGGCAACCCATCATAACCTGATGTGACCTTACCGTTTTTACGGAACCTTTGTTAATGCTTTGCGCGTCATGAGGCTTAGGACAATATAACCTTATGAATATATATGTCTTCCTATATATATTTGGATACAGCTGTAGACCACCACTCCTTACTGATAGATATCAGACCTTATACTATTATTTTCACTATGTGTTATAAATATGTAACATATACTTGAAACCTAACTATTATCATATGATAGAACAAAATAATGCTCGACATATCGTTACTTTTAAAAGTTGAACCATTATTTCATTGCAAGTATATAACGACAATACTCCTTTTTACTCAAACTTGAACCTATGATCGTCAGAGATCATAAATGATTTACTCTTGGATTTTTACCCAAATTTGCAAACTTGCTAGTTACTTTCATACGAACTAGCATTTATTTCAACATTTACTCTACAACTCTCGACATTTTTGAAAGCAAATTATTTTCTACCAAACCCCACGAACTCACCAACCATTGTGTTGACGTTTTAAGCATGTGTCTTTCAGGTAACTAACGGAGCAGGACAAGACACGGAGCGGGCATCTTATATACTCTGATAACTTAAATGGTGTGAAAATCAAATATGTCATTCTTTTCCAAATCATTATAATTTTTGCAGTTTTCAAATCAGATCTTACCAACTTTTACTGAAACCATTCTTTTGAATGACATATAACTTTTAAAACGCCTTTTCTGAGCCGTTTTCTAAAATTTTGACTTCAATCCTCAGTGTAACACCCAAATATTTTCCGCTGCCACAAAACCAAATTTGGGGGTGTTACATGATTCAACAAATAGAAGAAGCTGACACATCTGTAATGTCACCTGTGATATCAAATTCTCCTCCAAAAAGTTGAACAACACGAGAATGAGATAAACAAAAAATTAGCAATAAAAGTGTGGTACTTAGTAGTTATTGAGGGATTGTTGTAATAATGTGAAGAATGTTGTGATAATATGAGAAATCACAAGAGACATTGAGCTTGTAACATGCTTCTGTTAGATTTGTAATGCATTTATTTTCTTAATTGATAGAGTGTGCATGTTTCGATAGGTTTAACACCTTATTCGACACCAAATATATATTTATTAGCTCCCGAGCCACATTGCATGGTGCCCGAGTTTGTACTATTTTGGGAATGGTAAGTGACTTGTATGATCATTTGTATGTAAACTGACAGTATGATATTACTATTAGCTAACTAAAACATTTTGGTTTACATTAAAATGGACGAAAATGTATGAAAACGGAAGAAAATGGGCGAAAACGTAGAAAACAAATGAAAAAGTAAGAAAACGGACGAAAACGTATGAAAGCGTAAAAACACGCCTGAAAACGGACGAAAACGTATGAAAAATGGACGAAAACGAAAGAAAACGGATGAAAACAGACGAAAACGTATGAAAACGGACGAAAACGGACAAAAACTTATGAAAACGAACGAAAACGTATGAAAATGGACGTAAACGGGCGAAAACGTAAGAAAACGAACGAAACATATGAAAACGGACGGAAACATATTAAAACGTATGAAAGCGAAGAAAAAAACGTGAATTGAAAAAAAAAAAAAAAAAAAAAAAAAAAAAAAAAAAAAACGTGAATTGTAAAGAAAAAAGGAAAAAAACGTGAATTATAAATAAAAAGTAAAAAAACGTGAATTATAAATAAAAAGTCAAAAAACGTGAATTATAAATAAAAAAGACCAAAAAAAAAAAAAAAAAAAAGTTGAATAATAAGAAAGACAAAAAGACAAAGAAAAAGGAAAAAATAAAATAAAATATGGACTTAGGTTTACATATTAAATCTTAGGTTATTACCACCATTAGATAAAAGTAGATGGATGGTTGGGATTTGTCCCTTAGTAAGCACCAAAATAAGAGTAAGCATTTGAACTTTTCTCCTATTATACTCATCTTTTTTATCCTTAGGATAAATCTTCATCCGATAATCTTTTATCTACTACTTTGTATTGAGCTACCCAACGAGTAGGGTAGTCCGCATGTTGCGGCGGGTGTTTTGGTTTTTTTTTTTTTTTTTTTTTTTTTTGGGTTCTTCTTTGCATCCTTTCTTTCCTTTTTTTTTAAATTCCAAATACACAGTCATCATGTCTAAACATTTAATCAGCAGTAAATAAAAACATACATAAAAAAGAGGTGCTATATTATAGATGCGTACATCAGGAATCTTTCTATCCTTCATATATATCGGACAATGCGTTTTGTACATGATTAAGCCATACATTTCAAATCTAATAAGTATGATAAACTATCAAGTGTTGGGATGTGTAGATAGATATAGCTTCCATCAAGTGTTACAAAGAATGACCCGAGCAAACCGTTGTGTACCCAAATCTGTGAGCTCTACTCCTTTTTGCTTCGAAAAAATAAAAAAAACGAAAAAGATTAACCATTGTGTAAATCTATTGGGAAACACACAAAGAGCTGCTGGTTATGAACACATTTTTCCTACAATTTTTTTCGCATCTACACATAATAATCTGGTAGCAGATCGCCTTTGTCATTTAGTTCATTGCACGGGATCCTTTTAAAGAGTGATAACGGGCAACACAGATGGATAAAATAGTACCTGTAATAGCTTCTGTATCAGCAGCCGTTCCTGTCTTTTTCTAATTGATAGTTAACAACCGTCCTTCCATATTTTCATCCTTTTCCTACAAAACAAACGAAGATCATAAGCCCGCAGACTCGTAACATAAAAGTTTTTAAATGAAACAACCATTTTAAAAATAACTTTTCTGCATAGAACATGGGCAACCAAAAAACATAAACTTCTACATAAAGTGGGCTATTTGCTGGATAGCAGGTATTACCTGGTGATATTACAGATTTGCAGGGCCATCACCGAAAAGATATAAATTTTGTAATCATCTTTAACATACTTATCTAGTCACGAAAACTTGGAAAAACTTGGACACAATATAATTCGGGATTAACCTAACTATGAACCTGACCGCCTTTTCTAAATAGTACAATACTACAATTAATTTGTTTCCATTAAGTAAATCAGATGTAAAGTTACAAATTTCAGTAAAAGGAAACCTGTATTAAATCTTTGAAGGCTATTCCTTGACCATTGTAGTTGTTTGCAAGGAATAAGGTGAAGACCGTTTTTGTAAACCATAGCAGTGAGAACTGGCGTCCTGATATTTACGGCTGATCAGAGATAAAAACCATAAAAACAAATATTGAGGCACCTTTTTTTTATGTTTCAAGCAGTTATATAGAACTCATAGGTTGTGTTATTTGTTTGTAACTTTAATGTACGCTAACAGTTGCAAAAAAGCTAAAGTATTTACATGTCTATTGTCTAGAATCTAGAGGCTTATGTTCTTTTGTTGGTCTAAAGGTTGGGCAGTGTTATTGCAGGCCCTTGCTTATGTCGCACCTACTATCACCTTGGACTTCAACTTATTGTTTATATCTCCTATAAAGTTTAACTGGAGACAATTCTAATAACTTTCAATTCTAAGTTGTATACATATCTAAATATCTCCTAGGAAAACCAATCGTTACCAGATACATAAAATGTTAAATCTCCATTATGGATCAATTTAGCTGTGAAATGTGTTTGTGTACCTTTTTGTTTCTTTATGTTGGCTGCTTCATCTGGAAAGAGTGGTCTTTTGACTGCCTCGCTTTTCTTTTGTTCGTTTATTTTTTGCTCTTCTTTTTCTTGTTGCTCTTTTTGCGGACTTGGTGGTGGTGTGCCTGCGATTTATAGTTGGTCAGTGTATAGTGGTAGCAATAAGTTGGTAAAGTTAATTTGGGTTATAGTAGTTTGGTCAATAGTGTTACCTTCAAGTTCTTTATTAGGGTTGCTTCTCCCTTCTCCTTTTTTTATGCTGTATACAGCGTCCAATATAAAATCTTTTTTGTTGCTCGTTGGGTTGAAAAAAAAATCAAAGACATACCTTTATTGACGTCAGAGGTGGAAGCCTGTTGAACTGGGGATGACAGCAGGTCGAACACTCATTCCAATTCCATCTGATGCGACACACGGCGTAACATTTTGGTGATCTGCAGAGTCATACGGCTGAGAGTATGGTATCTGTTGGTGTGTCGCCCTTTCTCCATACACAGAAGCACTATCGTTTGGGGTGTTCACGTTTGCTGATGGGAAATAAAAGAAGGTGTAAGAAGACAGTGTAATCAAGTTATGTTTAAGAAATAAAAGAAAATAAACTTCAAGAAAGCAACAAAACCATCGGTTTGAAAACAATTGTACAAAATATTTTCAATCCAAATGTGCTGAGGAGGTGCACACTATATACATGTAATCTCCAAACAATAACAACCCCTTATCTGTTCTAGCAGTTTAAGAAATAAAAGCTTCTTTTTAATCCTAAATTAATGAGTGCACAACTATTTTGAATACTAAAATAATAATTCCCAAAAATCAAGTTATGTTTGCATGACAACCTTTTTCTAATCCTTTATGACTGTACACCAATTTTTTTTTATTTTTTTTTTTTTTGACAATGAAGTAGCAAAATAATAACATAATAGCAGATCTACTTAAATATCTAACAAACATATTCAAATCGACAAACTATATCTTGTGTTCTGAGAATAAAAAAGATGCTATACTTTTATGAAACTATATAACTATTGACTTACTTGTATTAAATCTATGACTTCTCTAGTTGCTGCAACTGTGTGACATACTCATATAGTTCTGGTAGCAGCAACTGGTAAGTCTGAAATATATACATCTTGCAGACCCATATACCATAAGACCACTTAAATTGTGTACTTTCCTTTTGATGTGAGCTTTAAAAATTCGTTTTAGAGTTGTTGCGTATTGGGAAAAAAAGGTACAACATATGAAACCATGGCAAATAGCCATAACTTGGGCAAGCACCAGTTTAACCCTGTCTATTATTAAACTAACCTGTTTCATCTGGTTTCTATACTAAGATGTTTATAAGTATAAACTTTTATATCCAAACTACAACTTATAACACATTTGGTGTACTTATAAATAACTGTAGATTTGAAAATAAAGTGCACCAATATTTCCAAAAGTTGAATAACGCTAAATATGTATATAGACTGAAAAATCCGATTGTAAGTAACGGACATAAAATCAAAATAAAAAATTAACGTGAAAATATCATGCCTCCACGTATATCGAAATAGACGCTGCGATCCCATTAGCAACATGTAGGGGCTTTTCAGGCCTCCAACTACTGTTATCACCGGAAAGTGTTTACAGCCTGGATGGTAACAATTTGAAGTACTGTGATCACCGGAAAGTGGTTACAGCCTGGATGATCATAATTTGATACCAAATGTTAGTAGAAAAGTTGGAAAAGTTATCATGTAAGTCTGCTAAAAAAGTGTGAGATGGAGAATAATTGATACATGTTTCCTCAATTTCTACCTTATGGCAGTTTCTCGATTGCATAGCTTTCTCCTCTCCCTTTTAAGTTCCAGGTCATCCTGTATCAACGATTTCGACCTAATAGTTACTTGTTAAAACTAAATTTTGTGGGCGAATATTGTTACCTGGAAGTTCTTTGCCAGATTGGCTTCTTTCTTCAATATTTTCCGGAGAGGAGATGGCTTGTTACAAATGAGGCGGTTAGATGTTGTTACCTAGAAGTCCTTTGGCACTCCTGCTTGCTGATGCGAGAGCCTTCTGATTCGAATAGAAGAACAGTGGAGATGGCTTGTTCCAAATGAGGCGGTTTGAAGAAAGGCTGTGAAAATTCGCCTTGCATAAATAAGACACCGAATCCGGAATAAGGCCTGCATAGAACATTTTTAAAATGCTTATGAGCTCAATAAGCTGTGAAAATTCGCCTTGCATAAAAATGTTATAAATCTTACGCTATTTGTGTAAAAATATATTAACCAATCATTAATAAAACAGGCCTTCTACTTTCTCTCACTACTCTGTCTCTCTAAACTCTTACCATGGAGATGATGTATTTTCATCATCCCTAACCTCCTAATTCATAATATATCACCAAAACACGTTCCATCAATTGGTATCAGAGCCAGGTTTTAGTTTTGGTTGATATTTGTGATTTTTTTTTCAAAAATGTATTTCTGATACTGTTGTGATACTAGTTTTACTGGTCCAACAAATTTTATCACTTTTTATGACTGTTTTAGTGGTCCAACAGTCCTGGTATTTTGTGCTGATAAATTTTATCATTTCTATGACTGTTTATTGTGTCATCCCGTGAATATTTGTGGTCGGTCAACTGGAAAACATGGTCGGATTATACTCGTCTGAATGGTGGTCAGAATACTGGTCAGATTAAAGTGGTCAAAACTGGGTCTGATAAGCGGTTAGATAATACTGGTCGGAATTTTTTGCCGGAAAAGTGGTCGGAAAAATCGTCAAAATGTCAAAACCCACTTTTATCGCAATATCTTGTAAAGCAAATTGCGATAAAACCCTCATCCATCGCAAATTTTTATCGCAAATGTTTTATCGCAATTGTTTTATCGCAAATGTGGCTTATCGCAATTCTTTAGGTCAACGGGTCATACCTTTCGCAAATGTAACACTTATTGCAAATAAAAAGTAACAGAATATAGATGAAGAAGTATTGACCAGACACACAATATTATCGTTGACTACAAACATCACCAGTAGACCACATCAAGTCCAAAAGATAAACTGATAAAGAAATAATACATGAGACAGACCAAGACCAACAACCATAACCTTATTCCAATCTAAGACTATCTATCCCATCACCTCGTCTCACCTTCTGTCGACTATAACAACAAATCCCATCTTCCATACATCAACATCACAATTACAAAATGAAAAAACAAAATAAAGATCTCAGATTGTGTTAGAAATGGTGCGTAACAAATCTTTAAAAGATTTTTAAGAACACAATCTCATCATTGATCTATTTTGAAGACTTGTTTTTTTTGTTTATATCCGAAAAATTATAAGGAAGAGACTAAAACAACTTTGTTTTGTCTTTCCTTTCATTCGGTTTAAATGAAAAACCAAAACAAACACAAATCGAACAAAACAATAGTACCTACCCGTGATTTGTTTTAACAAAACCTTCAAGAATATTGAGTCCTTCGTGGGTTTAATGATTCGAACAGAGGTGTTAAAGAGTTTGTTCTGTGTTTGTGGGTTCTTTTTTTTTTTTTTTTTTATTTTCTTTTTTTTTTTGATGGAGATAAGGTGAGAGGCAGTTGGATGAGAGGCAGTTGAGGGCGGAGAATTTTAGGTGAAGAAGGGGGCGGATAATAGTTTATGGGTGCTTAGGGTTAACTAATGTGAAATAAAAGGGATTGTTATCCTTAAATACTCAGATAATTAGGGTATAGTGTGGAATAGATTGGGCTTACTAAGGAGTTGGGCTGGTCAATGTTTCTTGTGGAATGAAATGGACCGTGTGAATTTGATTATTTCAATCCGGATTGGGCTTGGAATTTTTTTTTTATTACATCCGAAAATTATATCAAATATTGAGTTGAAAAGTGATTATTCTGATGTATTTTTTAATACATTAAGTTAATCTTTGGTATAATTTTGTTTAGATGAGTGGCACTTGGGTTGTTACAAATTTTTCACGGGGATACAATTTTTGACAAGATCGGGATAAACCATTATCATAGTTCACTTAAACCGTCAAAAGGCTAGTTTTGGGCATATAACCGCAAGATGTGACTACGGAGTTAATTCATTATTATTTATTTGAGGTTGAAGTGGAATTTCACAGGTGCGTGTACTTAGTATCTCAAGATATCGGGGTTGGTTGGATGCATGATTCTTCGAGATCCTTGCTCGAGCTTTTAACCGTCAAAATGATTAAGACTTGAGTTATCTAGTTATACCTGATGTAAGGAGTTACGTTTTTGTGCTCACAGAGTATAGCTATCACTTTAAAGGAGTTACGTTGTAGTGCTCAAGTGTCACAAAAAGCTGTGGATAATTCGAGAGAAGTTCATATACAATTAAGGAAGGTTGGATGGGTATATGATGCTACCTTTATTGAAATTCTCAGTATTGGTTCTTAGTCAGACAATAGTGCAAGTTTAAGTCACAAGTTCGGGTTATTTTACTTCAGTCTCAAGTTTGTAATACTGGGTTTTCTCCATCAGTAGTCACTACAAAGAGCCGCCAGAATGATAATAGGGTCGGTAAAGAGTTAGATGAGAAGAGTATTAAGGAGTAGTGATTTTATCAGCAGTTGATTCTCACGGGCTATTTATGGTACTTCACTCATCTTCGACTAATTGGACATACAGGGTTTACGCTGCCTCCGTTTCCATCGTAACCATAGTGTGTATGCTTCCGATTCCGCGAAGACATCGTGGGGGAAGAGAGAGTGGATGTTCTTTGACATTTCTTGCATTCTTTGCGAAAACACTCTTTTTCCAGATGTATCTGCATTCAGGGGGAATAAATGTGCACATCGGGGACGCATAACAGATTCACGTGATCGAGCTTACAATTTTAGTACTACCGGAGAGACGTCCGCAGAGATGATCAGTGGTTCAGTTTTGTGATTTTGGTGTAATCGTTTCAACTTTCGCAGGTTGTGAAGTGTGAAGTAGCCTACTTATGTGAGAAGATCTTGCTGATTTCTTGCATGTTACCCCCGAACGGAGTTTCCGCATTGAGCATAATCGTTACTGAGTACTAGTCAGATTTGCTTGGTGTGGTTTACGATGTCATCTACAAATTCCGCTGCGTACTTACAATCTTCAAAAGATAGAAGACATGTTAACTACATCAAAGTTTCGAATCTGCTGAAGACGGTTGTCAGTTTGGGGGGAAGCTGATTCAGAAACTTCGACAAAAAGAAGTACATGAAGAAGCCGTTAAAGACATGCAGCATGAATTGGGGGGAAGTTAATCCAGTTCATGTATATTACAACATTTGCCTACAAGTGAAGAAAAGTTCTCAAGCCGAGGTACAAGATGAAGACAAAGAGCGTCAACTGTAGTCATCCTCAGCACTTGAAGAGCTTATGAAGACCTTTCTTTATTTGTATTTGTACTTGTAGGAAATGATGTAATTAATCCCATATGTTGCCACATTGGGGGAAGATTGTTGGGAATGCTTCTAACACTAAAATGTGACAACATATTTGGGATTACAATAGTTATCATGTTAGGCACAAACACAAGGACTAGAAGCGTCAATTATGTTAAGTCTTGTATTTGTTGGCCTATAAATACCTTCCTAGACTTCACTAGGAGGGTGAGCCTTGTTATTGTGTTTTTTTATCTTTTCACTATTATCATTAATAAAACAGGCCTTCTACTTTCTCTCACTACTCTCTCTCTCTCTAAACTCTTACCATGGAGACGATGTATTTCCATCATCCCCGACCTCCCAATTCATAATATATCACCAAAAAACGTTCCATCAACAATCTTTCGGGACAAAAAAAGGGCACCCATCTTGCGTCTCCAAAAACCCAAAGCACAAAAGAATTTTTTGTTTGTGTGTTTAACCGCCTGTATGCCATCAAGGAAGAAAACCAAAAAAAATTAAAAGAAAACTGAAAATCTAATTAAATCAAGCCAGAAAAAAATATATATATAAACCTCATCTTCATCATCACCAACCGTGACTCAAGGGTGAAGCTAATCTTCTCTAGAATCGGTCTCACCCATTTGTTTTGTGTCGTGGTTGTGGAAGGATTTGGATCTGGGTTTCTTTTTTTTTTTTTTTTTTTTGATCATATATTTGGGTTGCCGAATTCTTTATTAGTTGGAGAGAAGATTAATTTTTGATTATTTTTTTTATTTGGAAGAAGCTTCAAGAGTACAAAAAACAGAAAATCTGGGGAGGGATTTGTGTATGTGAATGGGGAAGAATGTTCTAGGTTGTGTTGTGGAGATGGGGAGAAAATTATTAGGATTGAGAGATATAGAAGAAGAACAATAAAATATTAATTTCACTATTGATAGCACTGTTCATCCCCTCACAGAGCACTGTAGTTGCCAAATACTGTAGCTAAAATCCCACTGAATGTATGTTAGATATAATATGCTTTATTAAAATGTCAGAAATTACAACTCAAATTGCCTCCTGGGATGATTTGTCATTTTCTTCAGAAAGTCTAAACACTTCACTCACTAACGTTGTGTTCTCGAGTTAAGTTTTATAAAAAAAAAAAAAAAAAAAAATAAAAAAAAAAGAAAAAAAAAAAAAAGAAAAGATAAGAGACAAGAAATGAAGATAATCACTTCTCTTCCTTCCTCTTTCTCTCAAAAGTGGGAAAAAATTTTATACAACAAAAACATTACATCTTCTTTTCACATAAAAAATCTTAAGAACACAATTTTTTTCAGTTTCTTTTATTTTCTTTTCCTTTTTCTTTTTCTTGTGTATCAATCTCAAAAACACAGCTAAGCATACTCATAGGGAAGTAATTTGCAATTTTTATTTATTTTGATTCATATATCTGTATCTCTACTAGCATTTGAGACCTTCTCAAATAAAAGTATTAAAATATTAAGCCAATACGTTTGCTTATTATCAAATTGTATCGGTTTTGCTATGAAATTAATAGCTTGCACCATACTTATCATATTCTATGCAAATTTTAATAAGTATAGTTATAACACTTTAAAGCACTTTTTTGTAGACATGTTAAAAAAAAAAAAAAAAAAAAAAAAAAAAAGTTTTAGTTTAATTCAAGAAAAATTATAACCATAACTACCTATTCACTTTTCAACTCTTCTAATAAATATAATTTTTAAAACCCCCCTAAAAAAATACATGTTATTATATATATTGTACAAACTAATAAAACACACAAAGATTATACAATTTGTATGCAAACAAGTTGATGGTATATGAGTTTTAAAAACCGGACCGGACCAACGAGTTCGACCGGTTTAACCGGGAATCTCAGAGTCGCCACTGGTTCGGCTAGCTAATAAAAGTCGTCCAAAAACAAACCTGAGAGGATAGTCGAAACCGGTAAAAAAGGGTGAATCGGGCCGGACCGATAACATTTTCTTCTTGTTTTTGCAGAGCTTAATCAGCTCGTCATTGTTATTTTGTTGGTATCTGAACTTTATTGATTTTTTAGAAGTCTGAGTAATTATGGTGGAATAATATTGAAACTTGAGTCCTTTGTTATGTTATAAAAAGTTTTGGATAACTTTAATGAAATACTTAAATGTACGTTTAATTGGAAAAAAAAAAAATCTCAATTTTCTATTTTTTGTTTCTTAACAAAAAGAGATAACTTTTAATTCTCCACAAAATATAAAAAAATACATTCAATTGACATTGTTTTCTATTTTGTACAAAAAAGAAAGGGGAGTTTTTGGTTACAAAACATAGAAAACGTTACGATTTGGTAATGCGTGAATCAAAAGAAGTGATGTATAACTCGTTACTTGATTTTCACTGTCTTTTCAATATGAGGATGACATGAAATATCAAATGCATTGTTTCATTAGGAGAATAGCTGAAATGGTGTGTTGATGATGAGTCTGAACTCGAACAAATTACATATCATGGTGCATCTTTAATGTAAAGTATACAAACTAATTTTTTTGCTTAAAAACTAGTTATTGATGTTATGGACTAACCATAGATGTCCATATCTATTAGGTATTTATCTAGTATTGTATTTTGTAGAATATTCCATCTTGTAACTACGTATAGTTATATACATACCTCTATTGTGAGATGAATAATACAATGTTTTAATCTTTATTCTTTTTCTTTATTATTGGACCCTTTGTAATGTGTTATAACTTATTGTTTAAGTTAAACAACGTTCAATGCACACAATATAACGTATATAAACAGTTCAAATATAGCAATAACTAAAGCAGTTTATAATACGTGACACAAGTTACTTTTCAACGTTTGAACTCTTATTGATATAAAATCAAAAAATTGACAAGGTTTGCTTGCGGAATAGCAACCTAGTTGAATGAAAATGTGTATATAATCCTCTCAAACTTAAACTAACAACCTATGTTGAAAGTTTAAGTACCAACTATACTTACTCGTTGAATGTTCAGCGGCCTAGTTAGGTGTAGCAACTCACTTTTTAGGTCATTATTTACCTTTCTACTTAAAACTATTAACTTGAAAGTTACCTATTTACCTTTAAGCGTAACTGTAAACTAAAACTGTGTAAAACTGAAAGCGACATTTTCGTAAATTGTCAATTTTTCTAAGTCAATATTTTACTAAAAACTCAAAACATTCACTTTTAACACTTACGTGTTTACTTAAATCTAAAACCGAGAGGTGAACTCGCGTAACGTGAAAAACGACTTTTAACGTGTATCGACACTAGACCGGGCATAGTCTACCTTAAATTAACACATTACGGTTCTATTAGAGTTATTTTATGTGTCATGATATTTTATTTTACAAGTCTCACAATAAACGTGCATAAATTGCATTTTAGCTCACGTGCGCACGGTTTTTGCACCAACCTACCAAGTAACTAATCATAGCTCACACCACTACTCATTACTATGTATAAACTACAAATATTTTTCCCTCTATATAAGCAAAACCGGCCACCCTTATGTATCTCTATACCATGTGCAAAAATGTGTCCAAAATGATGACATAAGCTCCCAACTTCAACTAATAGGTTAATCATGTACTCCCCCTCCCTTGTCTCTTATGTGATGCCACCATAGGGACCATTAAGGTCATTCCAAGAATTGCCAATCTTGGTTAAGCAAGTGTTGGTACTTGCATGTTTTGGACTTGGTATCATATGCTTTCTAAATCCTATTTAAACCTACCTAAGTGAGCTTATTGGTACTTGCATCTCTCTTCTCTTTCTCTCCTTGTGACTGTCGACCACCCACAAACACACATACACATTCAAAAACTTTGTTGATTCTTGGAAGATTTGGGTACTAGAAGCTTACATTTGGTCATTTGGGTTAACATACTTGGGTGTTTACACAAGATTTGGGTCTCACTTGCATTAGATCTCCATTTTATCATTAAAAACTTGTAAGTCATCTTTTACTTAAATAAATTGTATTTTCATGGTGTTTAACCTATATAGTTTCTAAAAGTACAAGTTGATTTTGTTAAATTGCAAGAAAATTTTGAAAACCCTAGGTGTATTTATTTATACACACACGACAAACATATATTACACATTCAAAAATTGTATCACCATGTTGTGCTTGTCATTTTATGTTTAAATATATGTACCAAGTTAGCTTGTGTAAGATTTGCGGTTTAAATTGTTGATTTAAAGTTAAGCTTACTTTATAAATTGGTAGATGAGGAAACTAGGTTAGTTGAAGTTGATTTGGGTTGAGAAAGTGATAATGATTGGTGGAAGAGGTTTAGGACTAGATTGGAGTTGTGATTGTAGTTAAACACATAGCTTAAGTGTCGAAATGAACATTTTTGGACCTTGCTGTCCTAAAACAGAAAAACTGGAAAAATGAGCTTAAGATTTTCAACAATATGCTAGAGAAATAGAAAGTAGACATTATAAGCTGGTCTCTTGATGTAACACCCCAACCCGACAAGGGTAAAGATATCACAACAATGGTTTCGTATCAGATCGAAACAAAGCATACATCTATAGAAATACAAGAATTCTCAAAGATTACAATTGAAATATAGGAACTACAAGATTACAACAAAAAAAAAAAACTTCCAATAAACACTAATTCCAAAATAATAATAATAACTTCTAATCACTTCTAAGTCCAAAAGTAGCTATCAAGTCTTCTAAGTCCAAGGTACTCTCCACCCATTCCCAGCTTCCTACTAAAACCTGCCGCAGGAAAAGAAATGCGGCTGAGCTACGAGAGCTCAGTGAACAGATATAACGATAACAAACAGTAATAGAGAATAGTACAGAAAAACAGAAATAAAGGTCAAACAGATGTAATATGGTTCAAGGGATAAGTCAATGAATAAGTATAAAGGAAAGAGAAACGGGATAGTAATCCACCACGAGCCCAGAAACAGATCATATCATATCGTAACCATAAATCTTCATAATCATATAGAGGGGAGACCTCTCAGATAATCAGATAATATGAGGGGTGTCCTCATTCTTCAAATGGAGTAGCTAGCTCCCATATTTTGTGAAAGACGTAGATTGCACCCATCATCAGTCACCATATCATATCATAGCATATCATAAACAGAACATATCTAGAATGCATCCATACGCCCCCCAAACAAATCATATTGGCCATAACAAATCATAAAGTGCGCATATCATATCATAATGGGGACGGTGTGGCTAATCACTCGAACCACACACGAGTCATGCCAGTGGTGCATCACAGACACGGCCATGTTACCTTCATGGCTAGGGAAACATATTTTGGCTCGGGTATCAGACTAAGAGTCAGATATCATATCAAAACAGACTGTCATATCAAAAGGGGTCATATCAGATGGTACATAACAGATGGTTCATAACAGATATATCAGATGTAATGCCAAAGGTCCAAATCAGAGTTTATCAGATCAAGGTTCATATTAAATAATCAAGTCAAGGTTCAGATCAAAAGTTCATTTCAAAAGTTTCTATCAAAAGTCCATTTTAAACAATCCTTTATTCATGATTTTCATAAAACGATCCTTTAAAGTGGTTTTCATAAAAATAATCTTTCAAAACGGTTTTTATAAAGATAGTCTTCAAAATATAGTTTCCATAAAAGTTAGTAACATTTTATATAAAAGTAGTTTCGCATCATTTATAAACATCTTTTTAAAATGGTTTTTCTCGAAACATTTCCATGGTATAATTAAAAAGGTTTTCATAACATAGGTTCATAACAGGGGTCATATCAAATGGGATCAACAGAGAAGGTTCAAGCAAAGGGAATCATAGCAATGGCATCAGTTCAGAAACTAACGGATCAGAAAATGAAAGAGATCATGAGAAACCTAATAAGAAAGGTCAGAATATCTGTACCTTATACCGCAAATGAAAATACAACAGAAAATATCAAGGTCGGAAGCAAACTCCATCTTCGGCGAATCTACACGAATTCATAACTAACTTATTAAAAGCTTATTTAATTCAGACTACTTATTTAGTCGGCTTTCCAGTTTTAGTAACTTTCCATATTTAGTAACTTTCTATTTTTAGCAGGTTTCCATAATTAGCAAGTTTCCATTTTTAGAAAGTCTCCATAATCAGAAAGATTTAAGTATCATAACTTAGGTTAAGTCATTATTTAAGCATATTATGGACATAGGGTAGATTTTAACGAGTTAGGATAGTTTAGGGTTAAATATGACAAGTTTCCATAAATTAGGGTTTTAAATTGCAATTTCATCAATTTCAAAGGTATAAAATGAAAATACTTCAAGTTACTGATTTAAATACACATTTTATTTAGAATGAAATCTTAATCCCTTTAGTTTCATAATTTACAGTTTATACCCCTCTAGTTACAATATTTACAAAACAAACCCTATATTTACATAATTCATGATTTAATCCCTATAATATCCATGTTTACCAAACAAGCATCTTATTTTACAAAATTACAGAATGTCACATCAGAATTATATATAGTACGAATCAGACCCCTCAGATTTCAGAAATTACACGATTTGTCCCTTAAGTTTACAAAACTTATAAATTAAATCATGATTTAGTAACAATTACATATTAAGCCCATAAATCCTCAAAATTACACATTACACACTCAAAAACATTATTTACTCAGAATGACTTCAAGTTTCCAGAATTTACACTTTTTGTCCCTCTATTTAAATTAAATTCAATTTGAAACCCTAAATTACACATAATTCCAAATCTTGCAACTTTTACACATAAGGACCTCATGTTAAATTTTTTACACTTTGCTACTGACTTAACTAACATTGTAAAAATAGCCCACAAGTTTCATTAATTACAAAACACCCCCTTATATTTTTAAAATCAAATCGTTAACACAATTAAATTACCAAACCCTAACCCTAATTTCCCCAAATCATCATCCAATAATTTTTCCATCATTATATCATTTATTATACCAGAACTAACCCAAAAACAAAACCCTAATTTTCTCGTTCATATTTTTATAAAATTATACGCTTTTATATTAAATCCTGATTTGAAACAAAAATTCGTCAAGGCCATTTTTAAGTTGTAACAATTCGAAATAACATTTTTCCAGATTCATATGGATCATATAGAGCTCAAATAAAATAACTTGCACATCCAGAAAAATCGTATATAGTGCTTTATATTTTATATCCGTTTTTATCATCAATAATTCAAACGATCAAACCAAGCTATAACAAATCAAAAAAACATTTTTCCAGGCTTATGTGATGATCATAGAACCCATAAAAATTATGAAAGAGACCCAGAAAATTCATATAGCCCGATCTATAATTTTGCATACGTTTTAAGCATGTAATTTCCATTCGACTATTTTAATGTGCATGATTCTTGTTTATCATTTTATTTAGATCAAATATGATATAAAGAGTGTGAGAAAAATACCAAACTGATTTTAGGACGTGTGGATCAAGCGCAACAATTTTGTACCCATCGGGTGTAGTATCGACCAAAGAAAATCACCCCGATCGAACCAAGCCTCCAACAAACCAAACCCTATTTTTCCCAGCTACTTTTGATGATGAAGAACCCCAGAAAAATGCTAGATCCCTTCCAGAAATTCGTATGAGCCGTGGGAGAATTTTTGTGTGTGTTTTGTGTTATTCGGTTTTAGGTTTTAGGGAAACAAATAAATGGGTAACTAAATAATAGAGATAGGGCCGAACAAGGAGGGGGGAGAGGGCCATAATTTCGGTCCATCATTGACCAAATTAATTGGTATAATTTTTGATTTAATTTTCCTTAATTAACTTGTAATTTAATTAGGTTAATTGTAATTTAAATGTAATAAATGTAAATAAAATTTCATGAGGGTATTTTGTACATATAATTAGGTGAGACAATAATTTTTGAGCATGTAAAAATTATTTCATTTCATGTGTAACTTGCTACTTGAATTTTGGAATCATTTTGATACTTTAAATACCCTTTAATCAATTTTTAAACTTGTAGGGGCATTTTAGTCATTTTACATGTTTCAGATTTTTGGGTTTTACAACTCTTCCCCTCTAACAAAAAAATTTCGTCCTCGAAATTTGAAGTCGTAAGGTGAAACGAAGTCGTAGCAAGATCATCACAATATTCTCATGCCCGAGGAGGTTCTTCAAAAGATCTTCAGACCAAATAGTTTCTCATGACTCAAATCAAAACGAGGTGGTTTCAAATTTCTCAAAGGAGACAAACTAAATTGATTCTGATCAAGAGGTCCATGCAACATAAAGTGGATGATAGGTGAATCTTCAAGAAATTATATGAAATACGAACAAGAGTTCAAATTAAATTGATTGTGTCTACAGAAGAGAGCTTTACAAGAATTTAAGATTTATAACTGAGGCCAACAGAATGCAAACGAGAGTCCAAACTCATCCAGATATCTAATGAACGCAAACAGAGTATAGAATGAACCAAACACGGATAATCCTACGGAGATTCAGATTCTAAACTTCTTAGGTACCCCCCAAGATATCCTATGGCCACAATGAGTGCACGTTATATGGTGTAAGTATTATCACGTTGATCAGGCGTCATAATACTAGCACCACATAAATATGCCCTCATGATGATCATACTTTATCTCAAGTTGTAATCAAAGCCACCTATCTTAATCCACCTAGTACTTCTACAGTCTCAGAGGTCATCAAAATCAAACCCATAGCTAAGAGGAGAATGAACTAATCGAAAGGGTTAACGGAAGTCCCAGAATGTCTATCAGAATTTGGTACATCGTTAAAAGCATCAAATCGTCCATCATTCGTCAAATTTCTCATAACAAAACCATCGTCCAGCATACGCAGAATGAACACCGAGCGGAATTACTAACAGGGAACATAACTCATTCAAGGGGTCCTATCATCAGTTAACGGAAATTTGAGTAGGTCAAGAGGAAATGAATTACGTCATCCATAGCTTCATTCTTCACAAAATCAACTCTTCCAAACACAAACGTTCGCTTCAGAATTATCGTCCATTCAAATACATGATCTTAAACTTCTTCCAAGTCCATGCAGTCTATCGTATGATCATAGGGTGGAAAGGAAATATAACTCGAGTCTGGTCCCTCAAGCCTTCGGCACCTCCTCTTGGAAATGTGGTGTAGTAACGTGAATCTCCAGTATGGTCATTTGTGCATTCTTCCATCCGCGAGTCTGCTTATGCTCTCGATTCATCTTAGTACAACTAAAATGGATAGAGAAGCAAGACTGCGGTTTAAGACATGTCTTCAACATAGTTCCAAATTCGCCCACTCAACTGTCGTCATCGCCAGATGCATGGTAGTGTTGTCTGCTACAATCTCTGGAAGCCAATCAAATCTACTTCTTTCTGAATAAAGGGTCATTCTACAAGATGGTCTACATGTTCCTCTTCGTGCATAAAACTGAAATACTTCTCGGAAGTTATTCTCAAATAGTCATCTCTTTTCTTAGAAGTCCTTGGGGTTGCTTCTTCAATCCTTCGATCATTAAAAGAGGCCGTCTGGTACGGAGTTTACAAGAATAGAATCGATCATTGATAAGCTGAGTTAAAAGATGATCATGATAGTGATACGATTAGGTTTACGATAGTCAACACTCCAAAGTTTTCTCTTTCTTCTTTACAAGCTAACAGGGTATTCAAAGTGAAACACTGAGGTGAACAAAATCATATTCCATCATCTCCTCCGATTTCTCAACTTCCATAGCATCATGGTCCGTCAACTGAGATTGGTTCAAATTTCATTCTACTTCTCAACCAGGAGGGAAACCCAAAAGTTTCATCGGAGAACAACAGAAAATTTGTACAACAAAATTTCCAATGCCAAAGCTTCTAGGGTGGGTACTAGTAGGTGTCAGGGGACAATCGACAATCGAATGAGATTTTTCCATAACGGCATTAAGCTTAATAGATTTGAGCGGTTAAAGGTTATCATAACAAAAGTGGGATGAAACATATTGCTAAAGGTCACAAGTCAGATATGGTAGTCCCTGGCAGCGTATGAGGGCCAGCCAATCCATAACTTAAAGACCTCAAAATCGAATAGGTCAAAAGTAAACGGATTCGTAGGATGAGTACGGTCGCCGAGCCAGACGGATAGTTCATGTGTCAAGGTCAACTACATGGTTCATCAAAGTGTGGAGATGGATAAGCGAACAATTCAAGGTGTTGGAGTCTTGATTAGATATTTAGCATAAGTGGCAGGTAGGTTGTGAGTCATCAGAAATACAAACATCGTATAACTGTCAAAAGTGAGGCATATCGAATATCAGTTATCGGTATCATCATGCTCAGTTAACCATTTCACATCGAGACAAAATTATCGTCATATCCAAGGCTAATAATCGCCAGAGTTCTCATAGGAGTAGTAATGGACTTTGCAAGTACAGAGTACTATCAGGTGATACATTTTCATCCAGAGCGGGTAATGAATTTATAAAATGTGTCAAACACATTAGGGTTAAATGACCTTCGGGACGGTCAGAGGAGTATCAAACTGCTTATCAAACAGGTCGGAAGTGAAGAACAAAATTAGGTAGTAATAGCAAAAGTTTAACAATCGGAAATCATGGTAGGGAGTTCAAATGGTTTCAAACACCGAAGGTGGAACATAGGAGGGTAGTCGTCAACGATCAATCAACCTATCCTTTATCAGAATAAAAATCAAAGTTAACTATTCAATGAAAACAGATCGACAACGCAAGTCTTATCGTTCAGAAGTGAGGGGAAACACTCTTATACTCGTGGTCAAAACACCACTAGACTTCTCATGGAAACGGAGATGTTTAAGACGAACTCAGATAGGGTCAGAAGATTCATAGATTATCAAAAGCAATTAACAGAATGTATCAAGTAGGTTATCGTCATGGAGATTCTCAGAATACCCGAAGAGGCATCAAAATGATTTACAAAAGAATCAGAGGTCGGAGTAGGAATCTTAGGTGGTGCAAAACGTGAGTTTTCAATCTCCAAAAGTGATCTCAACAAACAGGGCATAAATCAGAGTGATGCGGAAGCAATGCTACTTAAACAAAAGCCTTATAGTCTACCCATTCCTCACTGGTCAAAACTTAAGTTCCTATAGGGAAATCCTAAAGCAAATCTTAAAGGTTGTCTTATGAGCGCCTACAGTGGAAACTTAATGGTCCAAACTTCACAGGTCAAGGGTAAATGTATTACGAGTCGCAGCCTGTCATCTCTGATACCATAATTGTAACACCCCAACCCGACAAGGGTAAAGATATCACAACAATGGTTTTGTATCAGATCGAAAAAAAGCATACATCTATAGAAATACAAGAATTCTCAAAGATTACAATTGAAATATAGGAACTACAAGATTACAAACAAAAAAAAACTTCCAGTAAACACTAATTCCAAAATAATAATAATAACTTCTAATCACTTCTAAGTCCAAAAGTAGCTATCAAGTCTTCTAAGTCCAAGGTACTCTCCACCCATTCCCAGCTTCCTACTAAAACCTGCCGCAGGAAAAGAAATGCGGCTGAGCTACGAGAGCTCAGTGAACAGATATAACGATAACAAACAGTAATAGAGAATAGTACAGAAATCCAGAAATAAAGGTCAAACAGATGTAATATAGTTCAAGGGATAAGTCAATGAATAAGTATAAAGGAAAGAGAAACGGAATAGTAATCCACCACGAGCCCAGAAACAGATCATATCATATCGTAACCATAAATCTTCATAATCATATAGAGGGGAGACCTCTCAGATAATCAGATAATATGAGGGGTGTCCTCATTCTTCAAATGGAGTAGCTAGCTCCCATATTTTGTGAAAGACGTGGATTGCACCCATCATCAGTCACCATATCATATCATAGCATATCATAAACAGAACATATCTAGGATGCATCCATACGCCCCCCAAACAAATCATATTGGCCATAACAAATCATAAAGTGCGCATATCATATCATAATGGGGACGGTGTGGCTAATCACTCGAACCACACACGAGTCATGCCAGTGGTGCATCACAGACACGGCCATGTTACCTTCATGGCTAGGGAAACATATTTTGGCTCGGGTATCAAACTAAGAGTCAGATATCATATCAAAACAGACTGTCATATCAAAAGGGGTCATATCAGATGGTACATAACAGATGGTTCATAACAAATATATCAGATGTAATGCCAAAGGTCCAAATAAGAGTTTATCAGATCAAGGTTCATATTAAATAATCAAGTCAAGGTTCATATCAAAAGTTCATTTCAAAAGTTTCTATCAAAAGTCCATTTTAAACAATCCTTTATTCATGATTTTCATAAAACGATCCTTTAAAGTGGTTTTCATAAAAATAATCTTTCAAAACGGTTTTTATAAAGATAGTCTTCAAAATATAGTTTCCATAAAAGTTAGTAACATTTTATATAAAAGTAGTTTCGCATCATTTATAAACATCTTTTTAAAATGGTTTTTCTCGAAACATTTCCATGGTATAATTAAAAAGGTTTTCATAACATAGGTTCATAACAGGGGTCATATCAAATGGGATCAACAGAGAAGGTTCAAGCAAAGGGAATCATAGCAATGGCATCAGTTCAGAAACTAACGGATCAGAAAATGAAAGAGATCATGAGAAACCTTATAAGAAAGGTCAGAATATCTGTACCTTATACCGCAAATGAAAACACAACAGAAAATATCAAGGTCGGAAGCAAACTCCATCTTCGGCGAATCTACACGAATTCATAACTAACTTATTAAAAGCTTATTTAATTCAGACAACTTATTTAGTCGGCTTTCCAGTTTTAGTAACTTTCCATATTTAGTAACTTTCTATTTTTAGGAGGTTTCCATAATTAGCAAGTTTCCATTTTTAGAAAGTCTCCATAATCAGAAAGATTTAAGTATCATAACTTAGGTTAAGTCATTATTTAAGCATATTATGGACATAGGGTAGATTTTAACAAGTTAGGATAGTTCAGGGTTAAATATGACAAGTTTCCATAAATTAGGGTTTTAAATTGCAATTTCATCAATTTCAAAGGTATAAAATGAAAATACTTCAAGTTACTGATTTAAATACACATTTTATTCAGAATGACATCTTAATCCCTTTAGTTTCATAATTTACAGTTTATACCCCTCTAGTTACAATATTTACAAAACAAACCCTATATTTACATAATTCATGATTTAATCCCTATAATATCCATGTTTACCAAACAAGCATCTTATTTTACAAAATTACAGAATGTCACATCAGAATTATATATAGTACGAATCAGACCCCTCAGATTTCAGAAATTACACGATTTGTCCCTTAAGTTTACAAAACTTATAAATTAAATCATGATTTAGTAACAATTACATATTAAGCCCATAAATCCTCAAAATTACACATTACACACTCAAAAACATTATTTACTTAGAATGACTTCAAGTTTCCAGAATTTACACTTTTTGTCCCTCTATTTAAATTAAATTCAATTCGAAACCCTAAATTACACATAATTCCAAATCTTGCAACTTTTACACATAAGGACCTCATGTTATATTTTTTACACTTTGCTACTGACTTAACTAACATTGTAAAAATAGCCCACAAGTTTCATTAATTACAAAACACCCCCTTATATTTTTAAAATCAAATCGTTAACACAATTAAATTACCAAACCCTAACCCTAATTTCCCCAAATCATCATCCAATCATTTTTCAATCATTATATCATTTATTAGACCAGATCTAACCCAAAAACAAAACCCTAATTTGCTCGTTCATATTTTTATCCAATTATACGCTTTTATATTAAAACCCGATTTGAAACAAAAATTCGTCAAGGCCATTTTAGGTTGTAACAATTCGAAATAACATTTTTCTAGATTCATATGGATCATATAGAGCTCAAATAAAATAACTTGCACATCCAGAAAATCATATATAGTGCTTTATATTTTATATCCGTTTTTATCATCAATAATTCAAACGATCAAACCAAGCTATAACAAATCAAACAAACATTTTTCCAGGCTTATGTGATGATCATAGAATCCATAAAAATTATGAAAGAGACCCAGAAAATTCATATAGCCCGATCTATAATTTTGCATATGTTTTAAGCATGTAATTTCCATTCGACTATTTTAACGTGCATGATTCTTGTTTATCATTTTATTTAGATCATATATGATATAAAGAGTGTAAGAAAAATACCCAAATGATTTTAGGACCTGTGGATCAAGCGCAAAAATTTTGTACCCATCGGGTGTAGTATCGACCAAAGAAAAATCACCCCGATCGAACCAAGCCTCCAACAAACCAAACCCTGTTTTTCCCAGCTACTTTTGATGATGAAGAACCCCAGAAAAATGCTAGATCCCTTCCAGAAATTCGTATGAGCCGTGGGAGAATTTTTGTGTGTGTTTTGTGTTATTCGGTTTTAGGTTTTAGGGAAACAAATAAATGGGTAACTAAATAATAGAGATAGGGCCGAACAAGGAGGGGGGAGAGGGCCATAATTTCGGTCCATCATTGACCAAATTAATTGGTATAATTTTTGATTTAATTTTCCTTAATTAACTTGTAATTTAATTAGGTTAATTGTAATTTAAATGTAATAAATGTAAATAAAATTTCATGAGGGTATTTTGTACATATAATTAGGTGAGACAATAATTTTTGAGCATGTAAAAATTATTTCATTTCATGTGTAACTTGCTACTTGAATTTTGGAATCATTTTGATACTTTAAATACCCTTTAATCAATTTTTAAACTTGTAGGGGCATTTTAGTCATTTTACATGTTTCAGATTTTTGGGTTTTACGCTTGAATTACTAAAAACGGACTTAAAACGAGAAAGTTATGCTATTTTGAAAATTGCGGCGCAACCTATATTTTCTTATAAAAAATGCACTAATAGTGAAACTATATTTTCATAAACTCTAAGCAGTTTTTAAAATCATTAGTGTCGAGATAGGTAAAAATGGTAAAGTAAAGATTTACGAACGGGTCATGCCGAATTTTCGCCAGAAATATAACACTTAGATTATTTTTATAAATAGTTATACTTTTTAGTAAAAATGCGTATTTTTCTATAAAAACACCAAGTGAGCGAAATTAAAGTTTTATAAGTAGTAAATAGGTATTTTGTACGAAAACCCGACTAAAAGACGAAAACCTAATAAAAGGACGAAAACCAACAAAAAGACAAAATGTTTTCTTTTAACTTGTAAAGTACAAGCACAACATGTCGTGGTGATACAATGTTTTCAAAACTCATTCACGTCTTCACATTTCTTAAAGCATTGTACTAAGTCGAGCCCATATTTAACTAGGTTGCCTTTCGGAGTCGTTACCTTTCATTGCTTGACTTACTCACTATCAGATCACTATCTTACTTGAGGTGAGTTTCCATAGCCATGTTTTTACATGGTTTACATTATTTTCTAAACTCTCGGGGTGAGAATACATTGCTTATTTTTATGCGGACATGAGTACAAAACCAGTTACAATGCCTAAGTTACCACATTGCCATTTAAGTCCCCTACATATCATGAACCGTTAATTACTTGTAAGCGCGGATATTGTGAATAGATCTATTGGGCCAACACCCCGTCCGAGTTGGTCGCTCCAACTGGATAAACGGACGCATACCATTCGGATTATTTCCGAGTGTCTAGCAAACACTTACATGGGGCACAGTTATTATTCATGCTTGATTGCATACCAGTACGTTGAGCTTCGAGGTCATGAGCTTAGGGCATTTTATTTACTTTTCCATGGCATTGTATTTGTTGTAATTGTCATAACATTGAAAACTTATGTTTCATACTTGATTAACATTTACTTAAACCTATGGACTCACCAACGTTATGTTAACCTTTTTAGCATGTATTATCTCAGGTGCTTAGCTTTACTTGGTGTGCACTGCATGGAGTCCAATTTTCCCTAGTCGTCATTAACGACTTCATTCACGAGGATTTCATTGCATCAACTATTACATCATTTGATTATGTTGTTTATTTCAAAACTCTTTTACTATTCCGCTGCGAGACTTGATAATTTATGCATTGAAACTTATGTTGACTTATTTAATCAAATGATGTATTTTTCCAAAACGACTCATGTAAGTCGTTCAATATAACTGTAACTTTGTATCCATGAAAGTCACGCCCCGGTTACCATTCCGCTGCGACCCGATTTGGGGGTGTGACATTAGGTTCGAGGACTAATGTGATCTTCTTGAAGACTTTGTTGTCTGTTAAAAGAGATACATTACTCCTTTACATGCATTCCCTTATATAGGAAGAAATTAGGGTTTCAAATGATTCCTATAGGACGCGTGTTTAACATCCAACGGATGTTCTAAAACTAGTACAAGGTTACATCTACTTTAGGGAATATTTGACTACACTATTTGTAATTTTTTATACCAACTGTGACAGTTTGTCATTCCAAAGTAGATTTTACTTTATCTCGTGTATAAAGTATCTTTTTTCCGCATTTGAATCCCTTTAGATGATATGAGACTTTTTGCTCAGCATCTTTGTGGAGATGAGATCACCATCGTTCAGCAAGATATTGCCATTGTAGAAACTATGGGGGGGGGGGATGAATAGTTTCACCATTTATAATTGCGTTTTAAGATTCTTAGATGATTTTTTGTATTCTTTTTGAAAATCGTTTGATTCGAAGTTATGTGATGTCTTATCAAATGTATATGAACTCAATAATAATGCGTAAAGTAAACAAGATATAAATAAGAGATAAAGGAAAGAGACAACCAAACCGAGACACAGAGATTTATAGTGGTTCGGCACGAAGCTCACTCTTCGCCCTACTCCACTCCTCAAGTATCACACTCGAGTTTACAATCACTATGTCAACAAACTCCCTTCAGGCGGAGCAAACCATACACCAACGCTTACACCAATTTACGACACTAAGCGAAATGTCAAGTCCCAATCCTAGCTAGAACCTATCTACACCAGGAGGAGCGGGGGACGATCCCGTAAACATTGGACGGTCCCGTATATATAAGGGATCGTCGCCTATTTAAGGGACCGTCACCTAAGACGCTCCTATTTTTGTCCTGGTATGGTGAAAATTTATTTGGTGAAAATTTTAAATGATTTGAGCGGGAAAACTAGCTGTTGGAGAATTTGAAATTCAAATTTATTTTTTTATTAAAATATTTCTTTATAATTACAAAAATACTTTTTGTAAAAATGTTTTGTCACATAAAAATGTGAGGTTTTAAGGAAAATAACTTCTTTGATCACATAACTAAATTGGTATAGTGTTTGTTCATCCTTAAGTGATGTTTGTAGTTGAAACGAGTTTTCTCGATTAAAAACTTATTAAGTGTAGTTTTACGTAACGTGTTTTTATATTTTGTGATTATCAAAACATATAGAGACCGAATAATGCAAATGAAGTTTTTGGCATTATTTGTGTTAACAGCCATCCTTGTTGAACTGAACTTCTTCATTTGGACTTGGTCATCAGTTACTGATCCGTATAAGTAATCTTGAAGTGAAGACTTTATGTGTCTTCAAGGACTCTAAAGAAGTCGAGGCTGAACTTTATTCTTTAATTATGTTTTGTCTAGGTGTAAGGGTAAGCTGCACGTATCTTCAGCTTTGTTGGTTATGTGAGCTGAATGTGTCTTCAACTTTGTGTTCTGAAGTTGTTTTCAGTATCTGAGCTGAATGTGTCTTCAGCTTTTGCATGTTGTGTGAGCTGAATGTGTCTTCAGCTTTGTATGCTGAATTTGTCTTCAACTTTGCATACTGAAAAAAAAAACCCCTAATTCTCTCTCTCTCTTAGGGTGAAATCCGGCTACCACTTTTCCTACACTTTCCGGTCACTATCCCTTCCATAATCTCCTCTCTACCTCTTTTTGGTATGCAATCGATTATTTAGGGTTGTGTTTCTATTGAAAAGTGGCGTGCTTGGTAAACTTTATTCTGCCATGCATCCGAATTATGATTTATTGTTAGGGTTTGCCAAGATTGATCGGTTTTCGATCTTATATCATTTCATCTTTGACCATTCCCGCACATTCGTTTAAACCTAATCGCTTCCATTGCTGATTTTCTTTATTGAGAATCGATCTTTATCAGGGTTTTAACGCATGCTTTATTCTTGATTCCCTTTTTAGGGTTTTTTCTTTGTGCTGCATAATCATAACGATTTCGCTTTCATTGATCTTATTCTATTATCCTGTTGGGTTGTTACTTCAGGCTGCATATGTGACTCACTATCAGGGTTAACGTGGTTTTTATGGTTTGACTCTGTGCGGCTTGGTGGTTTTGTGTTGCTGAGATGCGTTAAAGCCATAAACCATTATTTTGGTTTTACTTTTTGTTTGGTAAGTTGTTTAATCAGTTGGTATCTGCTGCACGTGGGAATGATTATGGAAGTAAACCCTTAATTTCGGGTTTTTAACTTTGGTTGTGGTGTATTTGTTACTAGTTGTGGGGTACGAGAGATGGTAGTCCAAGTTTATTAGGGTAATCTTGTTCAAAAACCCTAATTCGTGTTTTTCTTAGACCTATAATTATTGGGCAACATTCTTATCAAGTGGGTCTAGAGGAAAGGAGGAATATGGACGTTAGGGTTGTTTATAAACCCTAGTTTTTGTTTTCTATCAGTTCTGCAAGGCGTGCATTACATTCTTATCCAAGTTATTATTTTCAATTTCTTGCAAAATAATACTGGCTGCTATGTGGATTGAGATTGTGATGGGGCTGATTTGCAGCCTTAATGATTGTTAGGGTTACATGATTGAACCCTAGTATTAAGTTTTTGCGACCTGGTGTTTTTTTGTGTGGGATAAAAGGTCAAAAGACCCGGTAAATGTATTACTCCAAAAAATATTTAAGTACAAAGGATATGGGTGACATTCCATATCTCAGCCTGTTACATAGGCGAAAAGAGCTTACATAACAGGACACTTACATGCAAAAAACAACAAACCAAACCACTATATAAGAATGACATGTCACTCTTATAACTAAAAAATTAAACAAAACTACCTATGACGAGTATTCAAGCAAATATCAAATTGATTACAAAATGCTTGCATTTCATCAGTTAGGACCACCTGATTCTCATAACCATCGTAGTAATCTTCCATATCATCCAGAAAGCCTCCATCCGGTATAACCTCCGGCATTAACACTTCATCGTCATTCAAGACTTCTGAGAATGACATAGGAGTTTTATTTTTACTTGTAGAAGCATTACGAGACCTCAAGAACTGCTCCCACAAACTTCCACTTGCACTTGTTTTACAAACCATACTTACACAATTAGTAGAAACCGCACCCGGCTTCACTTGTTCCTCACCACCATCCAATGATACAAATGAAGAAGTACCACCTCCACCAACGGTTTCCACACCTCCCATAGAAGAGGAAATATTGTCCACCTTTTTAGGCTCATGTGGAGACGGTACCATATCATCAGCCCTAACGAAACCAGTATCACTCTTAAACACACCATCAGATGTACCAATTGAATTAGAACCATCATTAGTAGGCTGATTTTTAAGGCCAGCCCCCAAATCACATTTAGCAACATTCTTCTTCTTCTTGGTAGCCGGTTTAGAAACATGTTTATACACGACTTTGGGCTTATGTTTAAAAAACCGAGACCCTTGATTAGATTTACAACCCGTTTGACCAGCCTTGTTAGAGTGAACATCACGATTCACACCGATATCCTTATTATTCGAGTCTGAAGCATTAGTAACCCGCGTTCCTCTAAGGGGACAAAAATCATCATCATGATTGAAGATAATTGATGAGTGTGTAAATACTCATCATTTTATACCCATAAAAGACACTAAAATGACCAAAAACACCCAATATATATTGCAGATATCCTTGGTTTCTGTTTTATGTGTTTCAGGTACTGAAGGATTGAAAACGGAACGAAAACGAATATTTTTGGATCGACTCGACAACAATTGTACATTTGATCAAGTGAAGACAAAAGTCAAAGTCAACCCCCAAAAATACCAAAATGACACAAATGGTCCTTGGAAATAATTTTCACTTTTGGCAGCCTTGGTCCTTGGATTTTCAGAATTGGCAACTTTAGTCCCTAAAGTTAAATCTTATCTAAAGTTAATCCTAAAAATAAACCCAGTCCAATTCTATCCTAAATAATAAACCCAGTTATAAACCCAGCCTACTCACCATATTTAAACCCAAGCCCAATCCAATAAAATAAACCCAACCCGGCCTTAGTTAACCAAAAACAGTTTGACCAAAAGTCAAACCTTTCTTCTTCCCACTTGCCCGCCCAAGCACCTCAATCCACCGCCCCTTATCCCTGACAAACCCACCACACCCTTATCTCTTCTTCTTCTCCCTGCTACACTCCACCTAACAGTCCAAAGCATTTAATGCTCCTTCCTCATCACATGTTATCAGAACCTAGTGGTTTTTCCACTAAACTAATTTTGGTGCCAAAATTGAGATGGACGGCTGAGATGATTACAAACCAATCCATTGGTCAAGAAATGTTCAGAGAAGCACAAGAGGAAGTTCCCACCTCAGAAGTAGTATAAATAGTGCATGTTGTAGCCTTAATTGGCAAGTAGTTTTCTTTCTTAATCGTATTTTAGTTTAAGTGTTTAAGTTTTATCAATTTTAATTTCCAGTGTTTAATTCAAGTTGTTTTTAGTGTAATTGTTCTAAACTTATCAGTGTTGTACTCCATTTTAATCGTTAATGAAAATTCAAGTTTATCACTTAATTCGAATTAAGCTAAGTTATTGTTAAATAAGTTCACCAATCTTCCTCACCATTCATATAAGTTTATATAAGCTTAATATAGCTTTTTGTAAACTTATATTAGATAGATTCAGTTACATTCAAGAAATCCAAGAAAAGTCAACGAAAGTCAAACCTGGACCAAATAAGCAATTCAGATGAAATAAGCTATTATGGAAAGCTGAATTGGGTTTTTTAGTTTATTGTTGACAAGCTAGGTGTGTTACTGATCATTTAGTTCCACTGTTTCATAGCCTATCAGTTGTAAGAATTTTCCAAAATTTTACATTAGTTTCTATATTATTGTTACATAGCTTAATTATAGCTTATTTTATTATTTATCTGCTTATTGGTAGTTTAAAAGTATTTATTATCTGTTTTTAAAGTTAGAATAGCAGTTGCTTTAGTTTTCTTAAAAAATCTTCAAAAACAGCTTAAATATAGTTAGCTTATTAAACTACTTAATTTCACTTCAAAATTACTATTTAGTGCTTATCATGCCTAGTTGTTAAACTATCTTACCATTCCTAGCTTATTTTCGCCTGATTCATTTTAAAATCTCTCAACAGCCTTGTGATGGGGTGTTTGGTATAAGATTGTTTGATAGGGTAAAAGCTAGTCCACTGTTCATTTGCCAATTTGCCAACTTTAATCATGCTTAAATTAACTGTCATAAGCTGTTTGTAACATGTTTGGAGCCAATTTGAATGATTTCATGGATTTGAGTGGACTGTTATTAGCTTAGGGACCAAACTGATCTCAATAGCTTAGTAAGGCAATAAGCTGTTTAGAGCTTCTCTTTGAGGCATTTATTGGTTTCATTTAGTCCATTAAGTAAGATAAACAAGAGTTGGATTAAAATCATTTTGGTTTGTGCCATTTTTCACCAATTTGTGCCTTGACTGATCACAGTCTCAGCAGACTGCATTAAGCCTTGTCAAGTGCTTATTTTAGAATCCCAATGCCTCATTTCCATTTTTCTAAGTTCCTAGATTATTAAATTTTATTGTTTCATAGACCTAAGCCCTTAGTCTAGCTTATTATAGCTTAAAATTCGATTTTCAAAACCACATCAGTAAGCATTTAGCCTGCATTTTAGTTTTTCCCATTTTCAGCAAACTTTGGTGATTTTTAGCTCCCTCATTTTAAGTTGTTATAAGCCAAAATTTGCACCAATAATCTCAGCTGGCTTATCTAGCTTGTGGTATTTTTTCTTGATTTTTAAGAATTTTCTTTGACTGCTTTTTAGTGCTTTGAAAAGCACTAAAATTGCCCTGCTCCCCATAGTGTATCAGCAGACATTGTTAGCTTATTGGTCTTCTCAGTGCTTATTTATGCTCCCTAATTGCCTATTCTGATCCCATAGCTTATTTAGACCCCCCTAGGTGCCCTCAGCTTATTTTAGTATTCTCCTTAGCTTATTCAAAGCTTAACAGTAATTAATCAATAAGCCTTGGCTTATTGTCCTTTTTTAGCCACTGATCAGCTTTCCTTAAGCTCTTTCTGAGCTTATTTAAGCTTTTTAATAAAGTTGTTTTTGCAAAAGTTCCTCTTTATAAGCTGTTTTACAAGTTTGCAAAAAGAAAAGTCCAAAAATAAAATAAAAATAAAAATAGCAAAACCAGGGTTCGAACCCTGGTCACTGGACTCAACACACAACACACTTACCGTTTGCCCTTGGGTCTTTTTCAGTTAGTATTTGCAACATTTAATATTTAACACCCTTTTCAGTTATAAGCTATTCGAACCATTTTAGTTTATTACAGCTTATTAGAATAAGCTGGTAACTTCCTTGTATTTTTCCTAGAACTGTTTTAGCATAAAGTATTTTTAGAAAAAGTTTCAGATTTTTCTAAATAGGTTTAATATTTTTAATCATTTAATTAGGTTAATTTAGTTTTTAATTCATAATAAAAAAATATAAAAGTCAAAAAAATATAAATCTTTTTTCTAAAATTTTCTTTTGTCATTTATAACTTAGGAAAAATAAAATTACACTTGTAAGATTAGATTTCCATATATCTTAGTTTTAAGCCCATTTTTATAATTCCCGTATCACGTTTTTAGTTTAATTTTATTTAATCTTAATTTTCCTTGAGAATTTGTTTCTCATTTCTAAATCAGAATTAAAAAAATACAAAATTCCATATCACAATCATCAGTCACTCTGATTCCAAACCTTACACGATATCTTCAATTCCAACCTCGCTGGGACACGACCCTGGAAACACTTGCCCGGTATCACACAACGTGAGTTTTTGCAAGTTAGCCTTTTTCCTAAAGGGTTTGTTTGTCTTTATTCACGTGTATCCATCTGATATTATATATATACTTTAGCACGGATCAAATTTTGGCGCCGCTGCCGGGGAGGTTGTGTTGCGACAATATCGTTGAAGTTCAAACGATTAGTGACTTGAGATCCTTCCTTGTGAAGTTCCCATTTCCCATAAAACCCATAAAATACAAAAATATTTTTCTTTTCTTATATATATATATTATCATATAAAAACAAAAAAAAACCCAAAAACATTTCTCGTTTTCTTGTGTAAAATAAAAGATAAAAGCAAAATCAATATAATATTCCTCAACTTGGAGTATTATCATAATAAGTTCCCAAACAAAAGATTAAAACTTGTCTTTGTGTCGCTTGCGAATTCGGCTCACCTTTGATTGATAAACAAACTCTAACGGAGGTTTCAGGAGGTTTGGTATTAAATTGACAAACCGAAAGGAGCGGATTTTTAAGGAGCATTTATTGCCCACCTTTGCTCCTCCGCCACTCTGTGCGTTTTTCTTTCAGAGAGCTACCGTACACTTGTTGATTTAAGGTTTAAGTTCCTTGTGTTTTGCTTCGATCTTGTTTTAATTGAATTATTTTATTTAGTGCATGCGCACTCGTTCTTCTACGTCGACAAGTCCTTTACGTGAACTCGTAGATATTCCGAGAAGACGTAATCCTAGACGTGCTGCCCGAATAGTCGAACCCGAGATTCGTACTATTCCCATTGATAAAATGGCAGACAATCGAACAATGGCGGAGATGCTCCAAGCACCCACCGAGGGTTACGGAGATGCCATCGTTTTACCACCAATCGATTCTGATCATTTTGAATTAAAAACGCATTTGATTCAACTCGTGTCTACAAATCAATTCCACGGGTTTGAACGAGAAGGTCCGTATGCACACATCCGTTGGTTCAACAAGTTGACCTCAACCATCAATTACAAGGATGTGCCGCAAAAAGTTGTCAAATTGATGCTATTTCCGTTTTCACTCGAAGGGGCAGCCCGGATTTGGCTGGAAAAAGAACCCCCTCGATCCATTGAAACTTGGGAAGATCTCGTACAAAAATTTGTCAACTATTTCTTTCCTCCGTCAAAGACGACTAATCTGAAAAATGAAATTTCTGGATTTCGTCAAAGTTTCGATGAAAACTTCGGAGAGGCATAGGAACGATTCAAAGATCTCCTAAGAAAATGCCCGCATCATGATTTCACGGAGTTACAACAGATCAATACGTTTTATAATGGGTTGAATGGAAACGATCAAGATTCTCTAAACGCTGCCGCCGGTGGCAATATCTTGAATCGTCGACCTAAAGATGTGCTTGAAATTTGAGAGAATAAATCAAAAGTTCCTATTTCTCGAAACAAAGTGAATGTTCCTATCACTCCTGCTTCTTCATCCGGTAACTCATCAGAGCTGACCGCACCATTAGCCGCTCTAACGGACGCAATTCGTTGCATGATGAAGGAAGTGAAAGAAATTAAGAGTGAAATTCATAAACCGGAACCAATCAAAGCCATAAACAAAGTGTGTGAAACTTGTGGTGGCCCGCATGCGTATTACGATTGTCAAGCAACCGATGCTTCTGTTTACCAAGCTCCCGTAGCTGCAGTAAACTACAATCAAAACCGACCGCATGCTGAAACTCATTACCGAGCACCAAATGCTACGGTACCACCTGGTTTTCCACCCGTGCCAAATCAAAATAATCAAAATCGCTTTGTTCAAAATCAAGGACAAAATTTCAACAATTCTCAGAATTTCAACCAAAACCGTAACAATTTCAACCAGCCTTATCAAGCTCCGAATCAACATGTTTATCAACAACCTCCTCAAGCTCCTTTGACTAATGATTTCATGAAAATTACTGAGTCCAGCATGCGTTCAATGCAGACTCAAATCAATAATATGAAAGTCGAGTTGAGAAAGGAAATTGATACTACGATGTCTCGTCAAACAAATGAGTTGAAGAATATGATGGGCAGTTTCATGAATATGAACATGAACCAATCTTCTTCATCTTCCGGACGACTTCCGAGCAATACCATTCCTAATCCTAATGCTGAGTTGAAAGCCTTCACCACTCGAAGTGGTAAGACGCATAATGGACCCTCCACTCCTATGCCCCCTCCACCGAGGGAAGTGAATCGAGATACCGAGGTGACAACGGACAAGGTGCATTTCTCAAGCCCACAAAGTACCGCACACGTCCAACCTCCAGATGTCCAAATTCAAGTTCCGGAACCCGATGTTCCGAAGACCAATCCTAAGCCTTCGATTCCATATCCTTCGAGGCTTAATGATCAGAAGCTTAGAGACAAAACGAATCAACAGATGGAGAAATTCTTTAAAATCTTCAATGATTTGCACTTTGACATAAGCTTCGCAGATGCTCTCATCCTTATGCCCAAATTTGCATCTACACTCAAAAGTTTGCTAAGCAACAAGGATAAGTTGTCTGAGATGGCAAAGACCCCACTAAACGAACAGTGCTCGGCGGTTCTCCTCAAGAAGCTTCCCGAAAAGCTCGGAGACCCCGGCAAGTTTTTAATTCCTTGTGATTTCTTGGGGATGGTTCAGTGCTCTGCCTTGGCCGATCTTGGCGCAAGCATTAACCTTATGCCACTCTCGGTATGGGAGAAATTATCTCTCCTGAAGCTTACATCTACTTGCATGACTCTCGAGCTAGCGGACCGTACTATAACTCATCCGCTGGGAATAGCTGAGGATGTCGTTGTGAAAGTGGGAAAGTTCCATTTTCCCACTGATTTCGTTGTGGTAGACTTTGATGCCGATCCTCGAGTTCCACTCATGTAGCAACCCGTAGAATTTCCTAGTCATTAGTGAACACTAATCTATTATTAACACGTCGTTACTGTTCACTTAACCATTTTTACGAGCCAATTTGAACTTTTTGTTTATTACATTTCTAAATAAACATTGTTATGTTATTTATTATTTGATGGAACGAACCGTACGCGTACCGACACCGTGATAGTATGGCATAAGTTTAATAAATCAAAACGAAGATTGTACAGAACGAACCATAAAAATAAATACGAACTCGGCAATAAAAACAAATAATTTATGACGACTCTAAACTCTCGAGCTAGAGATATTTAAACGAAGCCTGATCCGACACGGTCTAACGAGACCCAGGCATTTAAAACCCTCTAAATAAAAAGCCACTAACTACATTTATATTAATTCTCCTTTTCTTCTATTTTGTCGCCACCTTCCCTACATATTTTCTTGTTTCTGCTGCTATCTCCTTTTGACTTTAGCATTCCCCAAAAATTTGCTTTCTTCTTTCCTCCTTGTTTTTGTCGACCTCCATATCCATCAATACCACCATCATCTTTTAATCCCACTCTTCCTCACCCTATCATTTTTAGCAAACATCACCACCATCATAAGAAACACCACTCTCCTCATCTTGTCGCCATAACCACTCCCCCAAAAACCCAAATCCGAACCATCACCATCCAATTTAATTAGGATTGACCAAAACCCTTTGTCCCATTATTAGTCACAAGAGTACTTAGGAAGTAGAGGCATAGTTATAGGGACATCACACCAATTAAGGTAGTTGGTTTCTCCAATAACCCGAAAGAGTTATGGAGCTTAACTCCAGGATCCTCCATAAATTCGTACCTCCCATGGGCTATTCGAATCACACAAGTAAACAACACACCAAGAAATTGAGAAGTTCTCAAGAGTTGGGTCAAGCTGTGATTCGGATAAGGAAGCCGTGGTGGGTCGATATTGGAGCCGTTAGATTCGGGTTGGAGAGCTAGAATAGTGTTCGAAACATTTCACAGGTTTATTATTAATTCCCACTTGATATTGTTTTGTATTTCTTTTCTTTTCATTCGATCTATGTAAATAGAGATTAAGTCAAATTATTTTTGCTTGAAACCGATTTATATCTTTTTTTTTCATTTCTCCTGTCATTCGAATAATGAGCATTAGAGAATCTATTTTAGATTAGAACATTTGTGGTTATTGATAAACGTAAGTGTGTTGAGGTTTAGATTAAGTTGTGTATGATTTTGATGTGAGTTAGACGAAAGTGGTTGTGATTTAGTTGCGTAAATTGTTTACAGTTTTGAAACTAAGAAGTAGGATTACGAATGCCATTTTGAGGTTAGAACGACCACTAGCGAGACCATAGCTCGACCATTGTAACATGCAACCCTTTCGCCAAAGTCTCGTTTGAGACAGTCTATCTTTTAAAAACTGCAAATGGTTGTATTGTTCCAACTAAAAGTACCAGGCAAACTACCATCACAAAAACACCAACCTGCATACTTGATTTTAAAGAGAAAATTGGGTTTAAGGTTAATACTGGGCCGAAGCCCAGTAGTCAATAAAAGAAATAAGGTTTGTTTGATCTTAAAACCAGGCCGAAAGCCCACTAGGGAGTTGGGTTGCATTTGAACTCGGGCCACAACCCACTTTGCTTTAAAAATAAAACCAGAGGGTGCGCTTGAGTTTATAAATTAAAAAGAGACATGTCCCTTTCATTTTAAAAACATGTAATAAAACCCGAAATGACAACATGTCGGATATTAGCTATTAGACTCGTGACAAAACGACTAACCGAAATACTAAAAACTATTATACGTCAATAATAATTACGCCGTAAAATAAATAGTTAACACGTGCAACAATAACATGATTGTTTTGAAACTATATAAACTATTTTACGCTCATCAAATCTTAATCAAAAATGCGAATTAAATTATGCCATACTAATCTAGGTCACGCGTTGGAGTTACTACACACCACTTGATTCTATTGCATCACAGATTTCTACTACTACTAAGGTGAGTTTCATAGCCCCTATTTTTATACTTTTGAAACTACTTTTGGGGGAGATACATGCTTAAATTATTTTACTCGTTTATCAAATACATGATTTATGCAATTACTTAAATACTTATACTTTTATACAATATGCTTTTATACTTGTCTTTGGGAAGTAGACACCCAGTAATCCTTTGGGAAAAGACACCCAGTAATCTTATAGTGCATTGGTATGCAAGTCATCTAATATATCTTGCATTGGTATGCAAGTCATCTATTATATTGTGCATTGGTATGCAAGACATCTATTATATTCTTACTATGTTGGCAGTGGGTTGTAAACACACAGGTTGCAAGTCTTGTATGGGCGGGACTTGGAACTGAGTGGATTTACAAGGCCTTTGCTGTGAAATCTTTATTCAAATATACTTGATAGACATACTATGTTAGCAGTGGGTTGTAAACACACAGGTTGCAAGTCTTGTATGGGCGGGGCTTGGAATTGAGTGGATTTACAATACCTTTGCTGGAAAAATCTATATTTAAACACTTTACCTTTAAACATCTTTATTGAAATGATTTTCTTTTAAACTAAACTCTATGAACTCACCAACCGTTGGTTGACACTTTTAGCATGTTTATCTCAGGATGTTAGGACTATTATGGATGCGTGGATTGCTAGAGTCATTTGCATACTTGAAGACTCATATCTATTTTTATCATTCGATACACTTTGAAAACTATTATGTAATCTTTACTTTGGATCTTATTGTCATAACGCTGATTTTAATAATTCAAATGATAACTTTTCAAAACGTCTCATTTAGAGGTCGTTTTCTATACCTTGATCTGTATTATGAAGTGACACCCCCTGGGCACTACTGTTTCCGCTGCGGTAATTTGGGGATGTTACAACTCACACTGGGGAGAGCTTTCTTAAGAATGAGTCGTGCTATCATCGATGTATATGTTGAAGAATTATCCATACGAGTTGATAATGAAGAAGTCACGTGTAACATTAATCAGGACTCTAAATCTCTAACCACCAAATGCAACATTGCTACGGTTAATCAAAAATCTGATTTCGTAATTGCTTCCAAAAGAAGTGATTCGATGCTTTCAAGATTCACGGTTAAGAGTCCTTCACAAAAACGTGCAGAGCTCAAAACAAGGGAAATTACCCCTGGTTCAAGCAAATGGTTTGAAAGTTGTGCTGCAGAAGTTAAGAGTGTTTTTGACTATGATGAACTAGAATCGGAGATCACAACGGAAGTGGTGAAAATTGCTAGCTCTAAGAGCACACCACTTGTCCCACCTCCGGAATCGGTTTATCGTGTTGAAATTGTTGATTCTGTGGATGAAACTAAAAATCCCACTTCATCTGATCCTACCATTGCTCTCTCTTCCCCCTCTCTCACTCCGTTTGAGGTAGGCTTGTTTATCTTGTGATTCAATTCCATCGGAAATTGATGATACAGACTTTGATCCGGAAGGAGACATTCTCTTCCTCGAGAAGTTGCTTAATGATGATTCGTCACCTTCTCTCCCTCCGAAGGATATTAAAACGTCTAAAAGTGATCATCTTCTTGAGGAGTTCGCCGATGAACTCGCTCACATCGATCCATTTCCGCCGAGAAATGACGATGATCTCTTTGATTTCAAAGCCGATCTTAATGAAATTGAATATCTTTTACATCGTGATCCATCACTCGATTCCTACCCTAATACCGAGCTTAGTGATTCACAAAGTGATGACGATCTTTTCAACTTTGGAGCTGATAATAATGAATGAAAACACCTTTTATATGGCGAATCTTCTGATGATAAAACTTTTGGAGATAAAAACCAAAGAATGAAAACCGTAACTGAGGAACCTACAATTGTTTCAAATGACTTATCTCCTCAATCACCCGAGGGTGATTCTCTTTTCTCTGTTGAGTCTTCCACCGAGTATCCTGTTTGTTTTTTTCGTGAAGACAAAGTGTTCAATCCAGGCATACTCGATGGCGGTGAAACTCATTCTATAATGAAATTGACTCCCGATAAGAATTTAAAGTTACAAACCTCGTTTGAGGAACTTTTAATTCTGGAGAAAAGTGATCCCCCTCTGTCATATCTTAATGGTGAACTCCTATTTTGCATGGAGTTAAATCTGACTGGAACTTTACTATCATTTCCTTACGGAAATGAGGACAAAGTTTTTGACCCCGACATCTCAATTTATCATTCTTTTGAGCCGGATGTATCTCATCGGAGTGGAACTTTCAAGAAATTCAATGTTGATCCAAACATCTTGAATGAAAGTCCGATGGAGATTTTCTCTTCCACATGCTCCCCCAAGAACAAATGAATTCGGGTTCGAGTCAAGCTAGTGACTTGGTTAACAAAAACATTAGCATTGCATGGGTAAACGACCATGTTTCTGACTTCTTTCTATTTTCTGACACTAAGTGTGGGTGTTGGTCCCTTTACACGATTAGAATTAACTAGAAAGTTAATCTATTGGTGTTAATGACTAATACAATGTTTAAGGATTATTCTAACAGTTATAAAACGTGAATGTAAAAACAACAATATTTTTCAACGTTTAAATTCTTATTAGAAATAATTCCAAGAATCTATACCCAAGTGTTTTGCGGAACAAACACTTGGGATTGAATAGACAAGGGTATGGGGTGTCTCCTATCGAAACTCAAGTTTTGCTTGAGTGGTAACAATATACCCACTGAGCTATCTCAGTGAGTTGTATACTCTTTGTAGGAGAGAAGTTCCTTTGTAAAAGTTCAAGACTTTAATTATACAAAGCACACTTTAACTTCTCTCACAGTTGCTCTATTTATACACAAGTATTCTAAGTATAAGTGATTAAATATAATACAAGTTGTTGAGGTTGCGTGTCTGACAATTACAAATAGTAATTGTCATTTCCAAGAACCAATAGGAAAGGGCTAAATAAGTCTTTGGGAGTTGTTGGCTGACACTCCATGACTTTTAGCCGCAATAGGGAAGGTTGAGTCTGACAAGAGAAGAGTGTTGGGTTTACACTCTTATCTTCTCAGATCTTTTCCCTATTGTTCCCGCCTTTTCTTTAGGCGTTGGTTCCTCAGTCATTCAATCACTTTGTTGGTTGAGGAGACTGGGGTTCAGTGAGCTCTTATCCAATACTCACTGAATCCATCATCTTCTTCTTTGGCTTAAGTCCTACTCAGGGAGTACCGCCTTCCTGAGTAGTGAATCCTTCTTCTTGAATTCGCCTTAAGCATCCTGAAGATGACTCACTGAGAGGCTGTTCTCTCAGTGACTTGAATTGTTCTCGGTTTAAGTTAACACTTAGTTAATTTGTGTCCAAATCATGTTCGAAGCATTCTTGGGTTTTACATGACCCAACAATCTCCCCCTATTTGGATATAAATTATTCCTAAGTGTTTTGATCAGATATGAGTGAGCTAACGACTTCTGCTCATACTGAATGTACTAGAATGTAAATAAGGACACTGAAATAATAAAAACATCATCTTATTAATATCATTTACAAGTCCTAACAAAACTAAGTACAAAAAGGGATAGTGTTGGGTATTCAGGCAGGTCATCAGTTCAACTTGATTCCAAGGGCTTCAAGCTTGGGCTTCTTCGACTGCAGCTCATGTTGGTCAGGATGTTCATTGATTTTTCTTTTCAGGTCATGACAAAACCTCACATTCTCAGGACTCTTGAGTGGAGAGGCCATCATTAGAAATCCTAGCATTGCTTTGATCCCTGATAGATCTATATCACTCCACCTCTGGAAGGCTTTGTCACCAAACTCATCAATGAAGAACAACCCTCTTTCAGGCTGTTCAATGACCATATTGTTTCTGAAGGGAACACCTTCAGGGAGAGCCCTATTGCAGTCAAGACCAGGAATCTTGATCTCAGGCTCAGCTTCTATCTTCTTTCTTTTCCTTGAAGAAGACTGAGAGGAAGCAGGTTGTGCAGATTCAGGGAGAAGAGATTGAATGCCAAGTTCCTGAGGTGCTGCTGCCAATCTTTCATACCTCAGACTCAATGACTTCATCAGATTAGGGACCACAACATTTGATTTCTTTGCTATTAATGGACCCAACTCATCCAATTCAGTGATCCCAAAGTCAGCGAATCTGAAAGGTGAATGAACATCAAAGTTTCTCTTGTCAGCACCTCTGTAGACAGTGACAATGGCAGGATTGGTGTTTCTTTGAATATGAACATCAGTGATTGGTTCTGGCTTCATCCTTTCAGTCATATACCACTGATATTTCTTAATCCTATTCTGCCTGATCTCTTCAGCCCTTTTGGCTCTTTCCTCCCTTTTCTGCCTGAGAGTGGTCATCTCCTCAGACTGAGCTTTCACAAAGGTCATACCACCTTTTCTTCCTGAGAGATCCTTAGCCTCAAGACCAATTTTCTCAGCCTCTTCATGAACAACCTTGATTAAGGCAGACTTGCTTGCCTTCTCCTCTTCCTTCAACTTCTTCTTTGTCTCCTCTTCCTGAAGATAAGTACTGAGTTCATCAGCTGAGAAGTGGTAAAGAACTCCATCAATTTCATATGGGATCCTGAGTGGTGATTCAGGATCCTTTGCAACCGTGATAGGTGCTGGTTGAGGCTCAGGCTCAGTGAGAATGCCTTTGCCTTTATCTTGATGGGAGGAAGAGGCTTCAGGAATGTCTTCCTCAGTGTGAGAAGGAATCTCCCCCTCAGTGTGAGAAGGAGGTTGTTGGCTTTGGCTTGAGACTCCAGTGTCTTTCTCCCCCTCAACTGTTGCTTGAGCCATGGTGATAGCAAGAGTTGGAGTCACTGGAGCAGTAGGACCTTTGAAGGCCTGATAGATCTCAGTCATCATTGATTTGATGTCCGAGGTGTCTTTTTGAAGACTTGAGATCTGATCTGCCAGAGAAGCCTGAGAAGCCTCGATGCCTGACATCCTTGACCCAAGAGACCATGCCAAGGATGTTGAAGATTGTGCCCAAGTACCAAGATGTTTTTCCTGAAGACCCATGGAAGTCCTGATTGAGTCCAAGGAGGTAGTAAGACCCTGAAGTTTAGAATCCTTCAGTAAGCTGAGGAGATCATGGATTTCAGCTGACTGCTTCTGATAAGTCTCAGCAGCTTGAAGGATCTTTTCAGTGAGTATGGGGTCATCCTTAACAGCTGACTGAATAGTACCAAGGCTTTTGGTGATGCCTTCAAGAGAAAGATTGAACTTCTGGAAATGAAGATCAATAGCTGTCAGGGAATGTTTGGTGTCTGATTGGATTTCGATCACATCTTCATGAAAACTTTCAACATCTGCCTTCAGGTTGGCATAGTGAACAGCTGCTTCAGTGTGTTGATCAAACATCTCATCAGTGAGACCAGTGAAAAGAGCATTGTTGGTCTTCAGTAGGAATTTGACCAACTTTCTTTCAGTGAGGGGAAGAGAGTTATCATACTTCTGGAGAATGTCAGTAGATGAATCAGAAGATTGAGAGCCTGACTCTTCACTTTGGCTTGGAGAGGACTGATGTGATGGATCAGGTTGTTCAGGTTGTACATCAGTTTCCATATCCTCTCCTGCCTCAAAAATTTCTTCTTCACTCTCTTCCCTGAGCTCTTCATCAGACTCCATAAAAGCCTGATAGTCCCCCATGGACTCAATACCCAAAAAATCAACCGGCTCCTCTTTATAAAAAGATTTGCCTTCGGTTTGGTCAGGTCCTGACCCCTTTGTCATAATAACTAAGTGGGTTGTCTCAGCCTGACTAGCCATAATAACTGGGGTAACACCAGCCTGGCTTTTGGGGGCAGTTCCTGAAAGACTGGATCCGCCTGAGGGGTTGATGGGTTCCATATCAGCGGGTTGTTTCTTTCCCTCTGAGTCTTTGTCCCCCTTAGCACCTTCAACTACTGATGGGTGCTTCTCAGTAGTATCACTAGGTACTGATTATGAGAGTTTGTGGACCCCCTTCCCATCAGGATTGTACTGTCCTTCAGGGGATTTAGGATCCTTTTCTCCCTGAGATCCTGAGGGTGATTGCTCAGGAACGTTAGCGGGATGTGAGTGTTTGTGGGTCCCCTTCTCAGTAAGGTAGTGTTGCCTTACCGAGGATTTAGAACCCTTTCCTCCCTTGGGAACTGATTGTTTTTTGACAGCTCCTTCATCGGGATGTGAGGGGGTGTGGGTCCTCTTCCCAGTAGGGTGGTGCTGCCCTACCGAGGGTTCAGGACCCTTTCCTCCCTTGGGCACTGATTGTGATTTATCAGTACCTTCATCGGGATGTGAGGGGGGAATGCTTCCTGATCCCTCTGACTTGTTTATGTCAGTTAGACCATGTGGAATGGGTGTGCCCGAGGTCACTGAGGATGATTGCTCAGTGACTTCCGTTGGCCTTTGTTTTGAGGTCAAGAGGGTCTCAGAAATGGGTGTCTCAGAGGTCTCGGCCTTTTTCAACCTCTTTTTAAGGTTGAGTTGGTTTTGAGGATCAGTCTCAGTGGCGAGTGGCTTGGGTCTAACCACCTGGCTGGACTGACCCTTCTTTGTCTTCTTCACCTTTTTGGTCGGTGAAGGAACTGGAGAGATAGCGTCATTACCCTGAATGACTGATTGCATGTATTCAGTCAGGGCAATAAGTGTAACCTCACTGATGCCACTAGTGAAGTTTGACTTGTGCAGTACCTCAGGCTTCGTACCTTCTGCATCAGTCCTCACATAGTCAGAACCGAGTAGGTCCTGAAGCACACAGGAAACAAATCTAGGATAGGACATGTGCCTTTGCCTATGTTTTCCTGAGAGCTTAGCAACGAGGTCTCGGAAGATTATTCCCCCGATGTCTATTTTTGTACCCTCAAGGAGACTGAACAACATCAATTGTTGTGATGAGTTCAACTGTTCCGTAGAGGATTTATTTCCACCCAGGACCTGAATGACAAATGTCATCAGTATCCTCCAAATAGGGTGGAACCATGTTTTGACTACTGGAGCCTTTTCCAGTAAGCCTCCCACAGACATTCCTGGACGTCTGGGGTCATGGGGTGCAAGAAAGATCAGTTCATTCTTTATGTCCTGATCAGTAGGGTTGGGAGAAAAGGCTTCAGCAAATTCAAGGCCTGTGGCTTTGATGAATGCTGAGTAGTCAAAGGAGAGGGTTCTACTCCCATTCATCACCGTGAAGGTGATGATTGACTCTTTGGTGTCTTTGGGGCTGGTTGCCACAGCCGTACACCAGAATTCCCTCAAATAGTCATGGTAGATGACTGAGGGGGTATGGGTGAAAGCCTTTGCAAGAAAACAATTACGAAGATATTTCATAACGTTCTTGTAGGTTGGGTAGATTTGTGGATATGAGAAATTTCCCACCACATTATTTTTGGTTAGGTCTACACCCTCCATTGTGAAATCCACGTTGGGGGCATATTTCACAGCTTTAGAAGAAGCCATTTATGGGTAAGTCTGGGTTTGACTAAGGTTAAAGGGGTTCTAAAGCTTAAGAATGCACACACAATTTGTTTTTGAGAATAAAAAATGGCAGAGTTTTGCTTAAAATTCTATAAAAACGTGTGTATGTATTCTTCTGGTTGGGGTATTTATAGGAAAGAGGAGATGGGGGTGTTTTGGTCATTTGAGCAAATCTTTATTTATTCAAAAAATTATTTGGAAATTGGTTTGAATAATAAGTTTTGGGATCCGCATTTAATGCCAACACTCCACTTTCCTGGTTTGGCGCAACAGTCGAGGTGAACAGTTGAGCAGTTCTGCAAAAGTGCAACTTGCAGAGATGAGTCATCACATATTTGAAATGTGATTGGAGAGGCATTTAATGCCAAGTGGGAATGTGGTGGCCCATAGGTGGAAGCCAGAAAGGCTAAAAAAAGAACAAATATTCTTGAATTAAATATGTGTTCAGTTACCAACCTCGGACATTTACTAACTAGATACTTAGAGCATTTAAGTTAGTATTTAATGTCCTTTTCAGGGTCCTGAATGACTTTTCATTCAGTGATTGGTTTTCAGGGACTTGGGATTAGTCACTGATGACTCAGGAATGAGGAATGATTCCTGAGACAAGGATTCAGGAACTTGGGTTTAGTTCCTGAGGATGAGGATTCAGTGAGATGTTTTCACTGATATACATATTCAGTCAGGGACCTGAGATTTTACACTTTTAGTTGGAAGAGAGAAAAAAAAAATTAGTCAGTGGACTGATTCTCTATATCCAACATTCCTAATTCAGCTTTCAGTCTTGTGAAAGTTGGTTCATCCAAAGGTTTGGTGAAGATATCAGCTAACTGATATTCAGTAGGAATGAAGTGTAATTCAATGTCACCATTTATGACATGGTCCCTGATGAAGTGATATCTGATATCAATATGTTTTGTTCTCTGATGAAGAACAGGGTTATTAGAGATTGCAATTGCACTTGTGTTATCACAAAAGATGGGTACCATCTTGTACTGAATTCCATAGTCACTGAGTTGACTTTTCATCCAGAGTACATTTGCACAACAACTAGCTGCAGCAACATATTCAGCCTCAGCTGAGGATAGGGCAACTGACTGTTGCTTCTTAGCACTCCAACAGACTAATTTCCCACCAAGAATTTGGCAAGAGCCTGATGTGCTTTTTCTATCCATGTTGCATCCAGCATAGTCAGAGTCTGAGTATCCTTTGAGATCAAGTCCTGAGCACTTTGGATAGTATAATCCAAGGTTAGGAGTGCCCTTCAGGTACCTGAATATCCTTTTCACAGCAGTGACATGAGATTCTCTTGGGTCAGATTGATATCTGGCACATAGACATACTGAGAATTGGATATCAGGCCTTGATGCAAGTAGATACATCAGTGATCCTATCATTCCTCTAAAGAGAGTTTGATTGACTGGTTTACCAGTTAGATCAGGACCAAGGTTGTTTGGGGGAGCCATGGGAGTTTTGACTGAGGCACAGTCACTGAGATCATACTTCTTCAGTAGATTCTTTACATACTTCTCTTGACTGATAGTGGTTCCTCTATCAGTCTGCTTGATCTGAAGACCAAGAAAGTATGTCAGTTCTCCCATCATGCTCATTTCAAACTTCTTTGCCATTAGTTTTTCAAATTGTTTGCAAAGTTTGAAACTTGTTGAGCCAAAGATGATGTCATCAACATACACTTGTACTAGTATGACATCATTATTTGTCTTATAGATAAACAATGTGTTGTCTATCTTGCCTCTGACAAATTTGTTTTGGATTAAGAAGGCTGAGAGAGTCTCATACCATGCCCTGGGAGCTTGCTTCAGTCCATAAAGGGCTTTGTTAAGCTTATAGACATGATCAGGAGACTCATGGCTTTCAAATCCAGGAGGTTGCTCAACATAAACTTCTTCTTTCAGTGAACCATTTAAGAATGCACTTTTAACATCCATTTGGTATACCTTGAAGTTCATGTATGTAGCAAAAGCAAGGAAGATCCTGATGGCTTCCATCCTTGCTACTGGTGCAAATGTTTCTTCATAGTCAATGCCTTCTAGTTGATTATAGCCTTTGGCTACAAGTCTGGCTTTGTTTTTAATGACTATGCCATTTTCATCAGTTTTGTTTTTGAATACCCATTTCATGCCAATGACTGAGACATTCTCAGGACATTTGACCAAGGTCATTACCTTGTTTCTGTCAAATTGTTCTAGTTCATCATGCATGGCCTGAACCCAACTTGGATGTTTAAGTGCTTCTTTAACACTTTTGGGTTCAATTGTGGAAATGAAGTCCACAAATAGGCATTCATTGGATGAGGCTGCTCTCAGTTCAGCAGCCATGCTTCTTGTAAGCATGCCTTCAGAAGGCTCACCAATGATATTGACAAGTTCTATATCCTGAGATCTGGTCCAACTATCCTGAGGTCTTGGGAGTGGGTTAGAACTTGTAGAAGCCTGATGGGTATGATCAGGATTAGACACAAGATTTCCATTTCCTTGTGTGTCTAAGTGGGTTGAGTCATCACTGAGATTGTTTGGGTCCTGAGTATTTTGTTCAGACTGAAGGATATCATCAGTACTTGTATGTGCTTCAACAAACTCAGTGATGGTTGGGTTTGGTAGGTTGTGAGGGATAATGTAGTAGGAGAGGTTAGCATCTTCTTGATACTGAGTAGAAGAGTTGTTTTCAGACAGATATTCATCAGGAGGATATCTAGAAGAATTATCAATTCCTATCTCTTCTACTGAGGCAGTTGAGAATCTGATTGTATCAGTGCTCTCATCAAAGGTAACATGAAATGTTTCCTCGGTCTGCTGTCTCCTTGTGTTGAACACTTTGAAGGCTTTTGAGACAAGTGAGTATCCCAGGAAGTATCCATCATCAGCTTTTGCATCAAATTTTCCTAGGTGATCCTTGTGATTATGAATAAACACAGGACACCCAAAGACATGAAAGTAGCTGATGTCAGGGATTCTTCCTTTGAATAACTCATATGGGGTTTTCCCATGTCTCTTGACAATTATGGATATGTTTTGTGTATAACAGGCAGTTTTGACTGCTTCAGTCCAAAAATGGTTGGAAAGGACTGATCCACATAGCATTGTCCTGGCAGCTTCAATGAGTGTTCTGTTTTTCCTTTCAGCAACACCATTTTGTTCAGGTGTGTATGGAGAGGAAAAGTTTTGGGAAATACCTTTCTCATCACAGAAACATTCAAGTTCATTATTTTTGAACTCAGTCCCATTGTCAGTTCTAATTTGTTTGACCTTAATGTCATTTTGATTTTCAATGTTCCTGACAAAGGACATGATTGTTTCAGCTGCCTGACTCTTTTTGATCAGGAAAAATACCCAGGTGTATCTTGAGTATTCATCCACTATGACCAGAGTATACTTCTCATGGTTAATAGACCTTGGACTGACAGGTCCAAATAGATCCATATGAAGAAGATGTAGGCAGTTCCTGATGGAAAAGTTGGTTTTGGTTTTAAAGGATGCTCTGTGATGTTTACCTTTTTCACAAGCTGAGCATGGTTTATCCTTAGAAAACACAAGTGATGGTAAGCCAAGGACCTTGTTTTGTTTTACAAGATTGTTAATGTTCTTAAAGTTCAGGTGGGTTAGTCTCTTATGCCAAAGCCAGTTGAGTGCATCAGTGGCCTTAGCAAAGAGACATGTTCCATCCTGAGTTAGACTTGACATGTCTAATACATAAACATCTTGTCTCCTTGGTGCAATGAGGACAATTTCCTTATTTGCATTGAAGATGGTTCCTTGCTTATCATCGAACTGAACTATGTACTTTGCATCACATAGTTGACTGACACTGATCAGATTGTACTTAAGACCATTTACATATGCTATCCTAGTAAAGACAATACCATTGCAGTTAACTGAACCATAACCTTCAGTGAGACATGATGAGTTATCAGCAAATATCACTTTGGGTCCTGGTTCTTCCACATATTTGTGCAGACACTCCTTAACACCAGTCATGCTCCTTGAACATCCACTATCTAGATGCCAAATAGGGTCCCTAGCATGTTTCTGCACAAATAGTAAACTAGGTCAGTTCTTTCTAGGACTCCATTTCATGGAGGGTTTGGTATTGTAGGTCCTTATGAAAGTATTAATTGATTCATGGTCAGTGGTTGAGTGGACTGAGCTACCACATGTTTTGCATTTGGTAGTAGGGGTAGCCTCAGTAGTCTGAGAGGATTGCTTCATTCCTCTTCTTGACTGAATGACCTTGTCTTTTCCTGAGGATTTCTGAGTGGAGCTTCCACTAGATTCACCATGTTTGTCATATTGACAATCGTCAGGATGGTGGTCATTAAACCCACACAAAGGGCAGGGAGGAAAAGGCTTGGCCTTTTGCTTCTGTTTCTGCTTAGAATCAGAAGGGTAGTTCAGGCACTGAGCCTTGAGTCCTGAAAAGTTTGACATGACTGAGCATTGTTTATGATCAGAGGTCCTGTGATCTTCCTTTTTGCAAATCATGCAATAAAGGACTCTATAGCAATCATCAATGAGATGATTTGTATAGTTGCATAGCTCACATCTTTTCTGGGGTTTGGTGGGTTTGGGTTTGGTTTTTGAGGAAGTTGGTTTTTGTTCCTTCTTGGATTGAGAAGATTTCTCAAAAGATTCAATCTTCTCTCCTAGCTTCCTGACCATTTCAGCCAACTGATCAATTTTTGAGTCAGGGCTTTGGGTTGTTTCTTCAGAAGGGACTGAAGTTGATGAGTCATCAGTATTTACTGAGACATCAAGGTTTGCTCTCTTCAGGATGGTTGTTCCCCTTCCTGATCTCTCCTTAGGAGAGTGTGGTGAGAAGACCATAGGTGGGAGGCCTAGGTTAGGTGTAGCACCCTGAAGGGTATTCAGTGGAGGAAGTGGAGGGTATGATTCTGATTCAGACTCATCCAAGGACTCAGTGAGTGGTTCAGTGAGTTCAAGCTTACTGAGTTTTTCAGTGAGTCCTAGCATATTTTTCAAGGCCTGACTTTCAGGAAGCAAGATCTTTCCAGTCTCAAAGTTTGGTAACTTACTGACTGGGTTGTCCCTGACAATCCAGTCATTTGACTTGGGAAGCATTTCTTGCTCAAAAGATATGCCAGCTGGAACAAAGTTTAATTCATTTTGACACATAATTGGATCAACCATAAGAGGGTCAATGCCAATGGTTTTCTGAGAGATTAATCCCATAGTGTCAAAAACCTTAGGGTTCTTCTTGGTCCAGCTTTGAATGATAGCCTTTTCTTTGTTAAGTTCAGTTTGAAGGACTTGGTTTTGTTTCAAAATCTCAGTGTTCTGAATTTGTAGAGTTATTGTTTCTAGTTTGGCTTGCTTAAGTACAAGCAGTTCATCTCTACATTTGTTCAATTCTGACACAATATTGTTATATTTTGAAAGCAAGTTAAGTCTTTGTTCTTCAACAAACTTTAAATCAACACAAATATAATTCATGTAAGACTGCCAATCAGAATCATCATCCATAGAAAGTAAGGTATTTACCTTTTTCATGGTGATGTTGACCCATTCTCCATTTCTAGCATGGCCTTTTCCCACAGCCACCTGATCCTCTTCTGAAAGTGCCATCAGTGCACTAACTCTTATTTCCTCATCTGAGGAAACTTCTTCATCATCCCAATCAAATGCTTCAGCTATTAAAACCTTGTTCTTTGTCTGAATAGGTTTAGGTGTTTGAGCAGCCTGAGACAATATGGGGTTGGCTTCAAGAAGTGCAAGTTTAGCTTTGATATTCCTATATTTTGTTTCAAAATCCTTTAGACCCTTGTTTTGGTATTGTTGGGTGGACTGAAACATTTTAGGTTGAAACTTGCTAGTTCCTGAAAATTTGTAAGAGGGTTCTGAGATAGTTTTAGAATAACAGTCCTTAGCAAAATGACCCTTTTTACCACATTTAAAGCATTCTGTGATTTCATTTGCTTTTGATTTTGTAAAGTTGGACTAATTTCTTTTGATGAAACGTTTTGAACTAGCAAGGAGTGCCCTCTCTTGGAATTCCAAGTTCAGGTCATTCAGGTATTCCTCATCAGTCCTTTCATCAATTTCTTCTTCAGAAACCTCTTGAGTATCCTACACAACACCATTAGAATAGAAAGCAGTTGATATGGGTGTTGAGGTTAAGGCCTTTTTGGACTCATGTGTTTTTGAGTCAGGGTATCTCCTTGAGATCAAGTTGTCTTCATAGACAAACTTCCCATAAATTTCAGGGAGCTCAAGGGTCTGAATGTGGTTAGCATTCCTCAGGCCTTGTGAGAAGTTGAGCCACTTCTCAGGGAGACTGTTGACAAAGCCAACATTTGTCTTATGTTTGGTCAGTACAACACCATCATTTGATAATTCATTTATCAAAGTTTTGTATCTGGTGTAGGTCTGTGAGAGACTTTCAGAGTCCTTTGCCCTGAAAGTATTATACTCAAGTTTAAGGTCCATGACCCTATTTTCCTTGGTATCTGAGGGACCCTCAAAGCTGTTTACCAAGTCATCCCAAGTTTGCTTGGCTGTTAGACAGTTGATGACTGATTCCATTATATCGTCAGGAAGACATGATATAAGGATGCTTTTCAGGCGTTGGTCTTGATTGACCACCCTCCTCTCATCTATGGTCCATTGGGCTTCAGGCTTGTTTAGCCCTGTGCCAGTCTTAGGGACAAATGGGCCATCCCTGATACAGGTGATGTAGTAGGGTTCCATACCAGTAAGATAGCAAATCATACGCTTCTTCCATTTGCTAAATTTCCCAGTTTCAAGTCTGGGTGCAACAGCTGAGTAGCTGCCACCCTTTTTGTCGACTAGCTGGGGTACATTGATATCAGCCATAGTAGGATCTTGGTTTTAAAAACCTAGAGCACTCTTGGTTAGTTTAAAAGATTTTATAAACCAGAGGCTCTGATACCACTTGTTGGTCCCTTTACACGATTAGAATTAACTAGAAAGTTAATCTATTGGTGTTAATGACTAATACAATGTTTAAGGATTATTCTAACAGTTATAAAACGTGAATGTAAAAACAACAATATTTTTCAACGTTTAAATTCTTATTAGAAATAATTCCAAGAATCTATACCCAAGTGTTTTGCGGAACAAACACTTGGGATTGAATAGACAAGGGTATGGGGTGTCTCCTATCGAAACTCAAGTTTTGCTTGAGTGGTAACAATATACCCACTGAGCTATCTCAGTGAGTTGTATACTCTTTGTAGGAGAGAAGTTCCTTTGTAAAAGTTCAAGACTTTAATTATACAAAGCACACTTTAACTTCTCTCACAGTTGCTCTATTTATACACAAGTATTCTAAGTATAAGTGATTAAATATAATACAAGTTGTTGAGGTTGCGTGTCTGACAATTACAAATAGTAATTGTCATTTCCAAGAACCAATAGGAAAGGGCTAAATAAGTCTTTGGGAGTTGTTGGCTGACACTCCATGACTTTTAGCCGCAATAGGGAAGGTTGAGTCTGACAAGAGAAGAGTGTTGGGTTTACACTCTTATCTTCTCAGATCTTTTCCCTATTGTTCCCGCCTTTTCTTCAGGCGTTGGTTCCTCAGTCATTCAATCACTTTGTTGGTTGAGGAGACTGGGGTTCAGTGAGCTCTTATCCAATACTCACTGAATCCATCATCTTCTTCTTTGGCTTAAGTCCTACTCAGGGAGTACCGCCTTCCTGAGTAGTGAATCCTTCTTCTTGAATTCGCCTTAAGCATCCTGAAGATGACTCACTGAGAGGCTGTTCTCTCAGTGACTTGAATTGTTCTCGGTTTAAGTTAACACTTAGTTAATTTGTGTCCAAATCATGTTCGAAGCATTCTTGGGTTTTACATGACCCAACAGTGGGGGAATCCCACTGTGCTGTGCTTTTGTGTTGTTTGCTCTTGTTTGCAGGTTTCCCTTGGATTGTGATGATTGCCGCGCCTGTTTTCAATCCAGCCGCCCAATATCCTATCCTTTTGCTAACGATTATCTAGGGATATCTTTTTAATCCTGTTTGTGAAAATAGAGATTTCTTTCACACACTTGGCTATTAGTATTACCTTTTTACGTTCTAAGTGTCGGCATAATAGCCGGTACTTTGAATATTGAGGGCAATATTCAATTCTAAGTGTGGGGGGGAATTCTCGCGAATTTTGTCACATATGTACCTTCTAGTGCCCTAGTACCCCCGTTTTGGCCAAAATTTTCAAATTTTTTTTCGTTTTTAGATAAGAAATTGCAATAAAAAAGAAAAAAAAAGCGTTTAGTCTTGTTTAGGTTAGAACAAAGGGAATCCCGACTCTGCCAGAGTATCAATATGGCTGCTTCCTTAAAGCTTATATAAGTAATCTATGGCTTTTCCTCCCAGGAGATAACTAATTTGACTTAATGAGTGCTTATTTTTCAAACATTTGAACACACAAAATCATTTTTTCTATACGATTTTGAAAAATACTAGTTCAAAGCTTTATTTAAACTTCGGAACAAGCATATGTCATAATAATGTAAAAGTTAAGTAATAAATGTATGTGCTAAAAAGCTACGGTTCAAGATCGGCCCTTGGATTCTTATTTCCGGAAGGCGTTTAGGTCTTGGCTACCCTCTTACACCGGCCCTTGGACCTCTAATTCAGGAATGTGTGAGGTCTTGGTCTAACACCCTTGGATCCTCATTTCAGGAATGTTTAGAGTCTTGGAACTCTCCGTTGTAACGGCCCTTGGATCCTTTATTCCGGAAGGTGTAAGATCTTGGTTCCCGTGAAACTCCGTTAGTTTATGTTGCACAAGTTAAAAAAAAAAAAAATGAAAAGAAAAGAAAATGGAATGATATTGCAAAATACAATAAATTTTGAAGCTTGCTTGTTGTAAATTTTAAATATATCTTTCAACTAGTATTAGTCAAGATTTTATAAAAACGTCGATTTTTTGTTATCAAAATTTTGAAAATCAAGCACAGTCACCTAAACTTTAAAATATGGGAGTGAAAAGTTAAGTTTCGGCTTACATAGATTATTGATATAAGTAGTGTTAGCATTTTACAAAAGCATTTGCACATTGAGTTTAAGCTTAGTTGGGAGTATAAAAAAGAGGATGACGATTTTAATTCCCTGGAGACACCCATTTTGTGTGAATCCCGTTCCATGATACCATTTTTGGAAATCAAGCGTGTTATATATTTTTGTTCTAAGTTTAAATTTCATGCATTGTATAAAAAATCAAAACGGGGTATGCTTGGTATTCTTTTGATCCTTTCATTACTTTATATGATCGGATTGCTAGGGACTAGCAATAGCTTAGTGTGGGGGATTGATGAGTGTGTAAATACTCATCATTTTACACCCATAAAAGACACAAAAATGACAAAAAACACCCAATATATATTGCAGATATCCTTGGTTTGTGTTTTATGTGTTTCAGGTACTGAAGGATTGAAAACGGAACGAAAACGAATATTTTTGGATCGACTCGACAACAATTGTACATTTGATCAAGTGAAGACAAAAGTCAAAGTCAACCCCCAAAAATACCAAAATGACACAAATGGTCCTTGGAAATAATTTTCACTTTTGGCAGCCTTGGTCCTTGGATTTTCAGAATTGGCAACTTTAGTCCCTAAAGTTAAATCTTATCTAAAGTTAATCCTAAAAATAAACCCAGTCCAATTCTATCCTAAATAATAAACCCAGTTATAAACCCAGCCTACTCACCATATTTAAACCCAAGCCCAATCCAATAAAATAAACCCAACCCGCCTTAGTTAACCAAAAACAGTTTGACCAAAAGTCAAACCTTTCTTCTTCCCACTTGCCCGCCCAAGCACCTCAATCCACCGCCCCTTATCCCTGACAAACCCACCACACCCTTATCTCTTCTTCTTCTCCCTGCTACACTCCACCTAACAGTCCAAAGCATTTAATGCTCCTTCCTCATCACATGTTATCAGAACCTAGTGGTTTTTCCACTAAACTAATTTTGGCGCCAAAATTGAGATGGACAGCTGAGATGATTACAAACCAATCCAGTGGTCAAGAAATGTTCAGAGAAGCACAAGAGGAAGTTCCCACCTCAGAAGTAGTATAAATAGGGCATGTTGTAGCCTTAATTGGCAAGTAGTTTTCTTTCTTAATCGTATTTTAGTTTAAGTGTTTAAGTTTTATCAATTTTAATTTCCAGTGTTTAATTCAAGTTGTTTTTAGTGTAATTCTTCTAAACTTATCAGTGTTGTACTCCATTTTAATCGTTAATGAAAATTCAAGTTTATCACTTAATTCGAATTGCAAATGCGCATAGAAATGCTTAGCTTAAAAATAATTAATACTCATATAATATTAATTAACAACGTGAAAATTACCATTTGTCACAGTCTCCCCATCTAATCGGGAAATCCGTCCCGGATTTCAATTTACGTTACTCGTTGGTTTCGAAAAGAGATGAGGGTATTTTCGCTTGATTTCGTCCTCTCGCTCCCAAGTGTACTCGGGGTCCATGATTTCAATCGGCTCCTCAATAAAATTTAACCTCTCATCAAGTTGAATCTCCTCCAAAGGGATAACGGCACTTTCATCAGATAAGCACTTTTTCAAGTTGCTGACATGAAAAACGTCATGCACAGCACTGAGCTCAGATGGCAGTTCGAGTCGGTAGGCTACCGGCCCGATCCTGGCAAGAATTTCGAAAGGTCCAATATAGCGAGGGTTCAGCTTACCACGCTTGCCGAATCTGATCACGCCTTTCCATGGCGAGACCTTTAACATCACTTTATCTCCCACTTGAAACTCAAGGGGTTTCCGCCTCTTGTCGGCATAACTCTTCTGACGGTCACGAGCCGCCTGCATTCGGCTCTTGATCTGCACGATCTTTTCAGTAGTCTCGTGGACTAGTTCTGGTCCGGTAAGTTGGCTTTCTCCAACTTCCGCCCAACAAATTGGCGATCTGCACTCACGACCATAAAGTGCTTCATACGGTGCTGCTTTAATGCTGGTGTGATAACTGTTGTTATAGGAAAACTCGGCTAAAGGCAAATGCCAGTCCCAACCGTTCCCGAAATCAATCACACAGGCTCTCAACATGTCCTCTAATGTCTGAATGGTCCTCTCACTTTGACCATCAGTCTGAGGATGATAAGCTGTAGTCATATCAAGGTCGGTTCCCAATGCATCCTGAAGCGACCTCCAAAAATTAGACGTGAATCGACTGTCTCGATCAGAGATAATAGAAACAGGCACACCATGCCTCGCAACAATTTCCTTCACATACAGTCGCACGAGTTTATCCATGCTGATATTTTCCTTTATAGGAAAGAAATGCGCTGATTTAGTGAGTCGGTCAACGATTACCCAAATCGTGTCATAACCACTCGACGTTTTAGGCAACTTAGTGATAAAATCCATAGTAATACGCTCCCATTTCCATTCTGGGATCTCAGGTTGAATAAGCAGACCTGACGGTCTCTGGTGTTCAGCCTTGACCTTCGAGCACGTTAAACACTTGCTGACATATTCAGCTATATCGGCCTTCATGTTTGGCCACCAATACAACTTTTTCAAGTCTAAGTACATTTTGTTAGATCCTGGGTGAATGGAGTACTTGGATTTGTGGGATTCGTGCATGATCAAATCACGAATTCCTCCACACAATGGAATCCAATACATGTCTCCATAACATAAAATCCCATCGGATCTTCTGACAAGACCATGCTCCAATTCTGGCATTCTGTGAATCTTCTCACGCGATCGATTTTCATCCTTTAGTGCCTCGCCCTGAGCCTCAAGTATCTTTGCTGGAAGCGGCGAATTGATCGTCATCCCTAACGATCTAACTCTAAGAGGTTTGATCCGCTCTTTTCTGCTAAGGGCGTCGGCAACAACATTTGCCTTGCCTGGGTGGTAACGGATCTCACAATCATAGTCGCTAAGCAATTCCAACCATCGAAGTTGTCTCATGTTCAGCTCCTTTTGGTTCAAGATATGCTGTAGACTCTTGTGGTCAGTATACACTACGCACTTAGTCCCATAAAGATAGTGTCTCCAAATTCTTAGTGCAAACACGACTGATCCTAATTCTAGGTCATGGGTTGTGTAGTTTTTCTCATGGGTTTTCAGCTGTCGAGAAGCGTATGCTATTACCTTCTCTCTCTGCATCAACACGGCTCCCAAACCTCTATGTGATGCGTCACAATACATAACAAAATCTTCGCTACCCTCGGGTAAAGCCAAAATAGGTGCACTACACAATTTTTCCTTAAGGAGTTGAAAAGCTTCTTCCTCCTTATCTCCCCAGTCGTATTTCACATTCTTTTGGGTCAGTTTCGTTAATGGCTTAGCTATCTTAGAGAATCCCTCTATAAATCTTCTATAATAACCGGCAAGTCCTAAGAATTGTCGTATTTTCGTTGGTGTTGTGGGCGTTGCCCAATCCTTAATGGCCTCAATCTTAGCAGGATCTACGTGAATTCCTTGCTTATCTATCACATGACCAAGAAATTGCACAGTCGATATCCAGAATTCACACTTCGAAAACTTAGCATATAACTCTTCCTTTTTCAATAATTCCAGAATTAGCTTGAGATGTTCCTCATGCTCTTGCTCATTCTTGGAATATATCAGGATATCGTCAATGAACATTATCACAAATTTATCCAAATACGGCTTAGACACATGATTCATGAGATCCATGAATACTACTGGTGCATTTGTCAAGCCAAATGGCATAACTTGAAATTCGTAATGGCCATATTGGGTTCGGAATGCGGTCTTCGGGATATCCTCTTCCCGGACTCGAAGTTGGTGATAACCCGATCTCAAGTCTATCTTAGAATAAACCGATGAACCTTGCAACTGATCGAATAAATCGTCTATCCTCGGGAGTGGGTATCTATTCTTAATGGTTAGCTTATTCAGTTCCCGGTAGTCAATACACATCCTGAAGGATCCATCCTTCTTTTTAACAAACAAGACAGGAGCTCCCCAAGGCGAAGAACTCGGTCTGATAAAACCTTTTCCAGATAATTCAGCTAACTGGTCAGACAACTCCTGTAATTCCATAGGTGCTAAACGATAGGGTGCTCGCGCTACAGGCGCGGCTCCTGGTACTAAATCGATTTGAAATTCGATTTGTCTGGCCGGTGGAAGTCCCGGTAAGTCTTCTGGAAAGACTTATGGAAAATCCCTTACGATTGGCACATATTCCAACCTTTTCTCTCCAGGTTCCTTTCCTTTCTTTTCTGTGACATGAGCTAAAAAGAGATAGCATCCCTTCTCGAGGTACTTCTGCACCTTTGTGCATGAGATGATGCTCAATCTTGACGAACGCGCACGATCAGAGCGGTCGCCTTCAATAATCAAAACTTCGTTCCCATAGGGTACTCTAACAATCTTCTCATCACAGATGATGACGACATGATATTTCGATAGCCAATCCATCCCTATGATGACGTCAAAACTACCCAATTCTACTGGCATCAGGTCAATGTTGAACGGACGGTTCAATAAGTTTAGAGTGCAACCCCTTATGATGGTACCTACTCTTTCTAGGTTTCCGTTTGCTAGTTCTACGTCAAAGGCATTATCTAAGGTGGTCGGGGCTATATCGAGTAAAGGACTAAAAGCGGTCGATACAAAACTTCTATCTGCTCCCGTATCGAAAAGTACTGAAGCATAACGATTATTTAAAAGAAACGTACCCGTCACCACGTTCGGGTCGTCCTGTGCTTCCCTTCTGCCTACGGCATAAACTCTTCTACAGGCTCTTCCTTCATTACCCTGATTCCCATTGTTATCCATTGCAACCTGATTTCCTGGTCCACCACCATTTCCTTGGTTTTGGGGCTTATTGCACTCGTTCCGATAATGACCCTTTTCACCACACCCAAAGCAGGTGACATCTGCCTTACGGTTGTAGGGTGGTGCTGCTTGAGCGGTAACTAGGGGTCTTGCCCTACAGTTCTTTGCCAAGTGCCCTATCCTTTGGCAATTGTTGCACTTCACTATGCACTGTCCCCTGTGATGTAACTTGCAGTGGTTACAAAAAGGCGTATTCTTTCATAACCCTTCTTGTCACTTGAACCAACTGCATAAGCCTTGCCTACACTCTGCTTTTTGTTCTGAGAGCTGTTGTTATTACTCTTGGAGTGATCTTCCCACTTCCTTTTGTGGTCAGTACTCTTCTCTGGAATATCCTCCAGTTCCTGATCCATCAACTTGTTTGCCGTCTCCATGGTCTCATGAAGATCTACAGCTCTCGAGGTAGTCACATCACCTCTTATGGACTTCGGTAAACCACCGATATACCTCTCAATCAATCTTGCTTCAGTCCGAACCATTTCTGGACATAGCAAAGCCAACTCCTGAAATCTCTGGTTGTAAGCAGCGATATTGTTGTTTTGCACCTTCAAATTCCAAAACTCTATTTCCAACTTCTTAATCTCATTTCGTGGGCAATACTTCCTAATCACTAGTTCCTTAAAATCTTCCCAAGGCATAGCATAAGCAACATCCATGTTAGCCGATTTCATGTAGTTGTTCCACCAGGTCAAAGCGGCATCCATGAAAGTGAACGATGCATACTTGACCCTGTCGTCGTCGTTACAACCACTGATACGAAACACTGTTTCAAGCTTCTCAATCCATCTAGTCAAACCAACGGCTCCATCTGTTCCTCCAAATCCTCCAACCATGATTTTTCGGAATTCAGAGTAAGTACAACCACGACTGTTGGTCACTGGCCTAGACGTTCAGGTGTTGGTGGTCGAATTGTTTGCGGCTGCGAGAGCGGCGGCCACACGATCAGCAACAAGCTGATCTAGTGTTGCTTGATTCACCGCTGGGGCAGTAGCTGCGGCCCTAGTTGGTGCAACATTCTCAGCAGTTTGGCCTTGTGCGGCTCTGGTTGGGGCGACATTCTCAGCAGTTCTTCCCCTTACTGACCTTGTCGGAATAGGTGTGTTGGCGGTTTGTCCTCGTGTGACTCTGGTTGACTTTCGTTTTGGTGCCATTTATCTGCATCACAAAAGATGGCGATAAATGAGATTTTTGTTTATGGTGAGATAAATCATACGGATATATGGATAACGAAAACAGAATACAAGAATAAAGTCAACCACAGAGGAAAAACGAAAATTTGGATAGGAAGACTAAGCTTGTTATATGTATCAAAAGATAAAGGTTTACAAAATTACAAGCTCGTCAATAGTTAGTCCTAAAGTACTACCGAAATACTAATAGTCCTAGGAATACATCATCACTACTACTACTCTAAGATTGGTCACTAGCAATGCGTAGCTCCTCAAATGCTACAGTCAATCCTCCAATGGTGGTCTCTAGCTGGGCTACCCGGTCTCTAAGCTCTTGGTTCTCCCTCATCACAGCTCCAATAGTGTACTCAGCAGTCGAAATCCTCTGCCACTGAATACGGTCAACACCTCTGGCTCGTCTCATCATACCCAATATCCTACTCTGGCCTCTGCCTAAACCAATGGCCCTGAAATCTAACCCTCTAAGCTCCCTGCCATGTAACCTCTCTAGAGCATCCAATCTAGCTCTCAACCCAATCATCACTCTACGGTCAGAATACAACTCCTCAAATAAGACACAAGCTGCCTGATCAATAGTCCCAATCCGCCTCTCCACAGTCTGAATGCGATCAGACTGCTCCAATCTCCCAAGCTGATCTGAATGTACATCAAGTAGGTTCGCCTGGTTCGTCAGCTGAATCCAGATCTGTTCCATCTCAGTAGGCTCCTCAAGCTCTGCTATCGGAGAAACCACTGGCGATGGGAGTGGAGTAGGCATCGGAGATGGTGGCATGAAAGAAGGAGATGACGGTGTGTACTCGGGGCTAGCTGCACGTACACCCGTGCTAACATCACAAGAAATGTCCAACCACTGACTGTCATCCAAACCCTGAATCTCAGCATCCCTGGAACTCTGTCCAACCTCAAACAATCCCTGAAACTGTGCATCTCTCGAGCTCTGTCCAACCTCAAACAATCCCTGAACATCCTCCATGATGCCCTTACCATCCCTCGGCATCATAACCTGATCTAAATCCATAGGAGTATCCCTATCCCTATTATCATCTAAACCCATAGAAGTGTGCTCGGTAGGTGCAGTCATAGTAGGAGTAGGCTCATCCTGAACCTGCTATGGATCCTCCACTGGATCCTCATCTGAATAGGTCTCCACTGATCTCCTACGTCTCTGACTAGGTGGGGAATAGTCTGGAGATGATACAGGTGACTGAGGTGATGAATCAGCAGGAGTACCCATATAACCATAACGGGTCCTACTAAGAGATGAAGTCAACACAGATGATAACTGAAGACGACGTCCACGGACTCGCCTATATGATGCCCGACGTCTGACAGGTGAGGTATCATGATCATGTTGAGTAAAGGTGTACAGCTGAGCTGGTGCTGAACGGTGTGTTGTGGTGGATCTGTGCAAGTACGGTGAGGTAGATACCGGAGCGGTGTGCACAAGCTGAGCAGGAAGAGATGGCTGAGCAGAAGCACGAACAACCTCCATCAGTGGATCATCCATGAATGGGACTGGCTGTCGTGTCGGAGAAGTGAGTCCATCAGTAGCTACCTCGGAGTGTGTGCCGAATGGGAGAGACATAGTCTGTGACAAATATAGTGCGACACGTATAAGTATATAGAAAATACTTATATCATATATGCTTATTATAATACTCAAATAGCATATCATAACACTAAATCAAATAAAGCAAATAATGCTCAAATCATAGCAAGCTAAACTGGCAGGCATCCGGCGGTCATGATGGAAAGTTTTTCATAAATCGGTTATAGTTTAAGGTTTTTATAAACCACGTTCTCTATAACCTAGGCTCTGAATACCAATCTGTAACACCCCCAAAATCACAATATTCGCGGAAGCATACACTTTGGGGTGCTACGAGGTCGATAATCATAACACAAGATTTAGGGAACGGATTGAAAATCCGTTTTAAAATATATTACATAAGTCAAATTATGTAGCGTTACATAAAATCCATTTTAGATGAAAATGAAGCCCATTTAAACAAAAGGTCCAATTGTCAGAGTAAACGCATTAAAAACATTTCCATCACTTATTACGACCATCGCCATGCTCTGCACTCGGCTAACGCACCTCAGTTTCCTGAGAAAAACATGCTAAAAGTCAGCTAACGCTGGTGAGTTCATAGTTTAAATAAATAGCACATATGGACCAATAGCAATATCATAAAAATAATTCAGCAGATACACACTACTCAGCTATGCAAACACTAAGCCTCATCCTACCGATCTATGACAACGCAGCACGCCTACCTGGCGTTAGCAATTAAATAAGGGTGCCCACGAGTGTTAATCCCCAGACACTCGGACTATTATTCGATTTGGTATAGGTTCGCCTTGGCTATGCCGAGCCAACCGAACGGGGACGTCACTCCCAATAGATCTATTTATATCAAACGGCTTCCTAGACAGGAATTAACGGCAATGATAGTGGGCACAAAATGGGATTCAACAAACTTAGGTTTCCGCATATTAGTGTGTACTTAAAAACAAAATTCATTTCTGGTCCATGAAAACAGTTTTGCATGTTTCTCACCCCAAGCTTATAAAGCAAAAATGTATAAAATATGGGGCTATAAACTCACCTTTCAATAACAGCAATCTGCTACGCAACAAAATAATGCAACCGCGCCGACAGACAACCTAAATCAGTACGGTAAGTCTTAGCGAAAATACTCGTGTCTCATGTGTCCTTATTTTATTTGAAAAGTTTACGCTTGACTAGTGCTCGTGTATTTCTTGCTTGCCTGTGGGGTAAAATATGTTTTGAAACAATTTATCGTTAATGTCTTTATGACATGGCTCATGGTGAAAGTGTACGGTGGGAATACGTAACGGAACATCTGTGCTAGTATTCACCGCTTAAAATGCGCAAGTGTTATATATAAATATATAATATATATATATATTAATTAGATTAATTATTTTGTTATATATAATTAATTAAGATTAAAATTAATTAAATAGGTTTTTGAGAAATAAATAAAATAATGGAGTTAGTGGAGGATTATTATATTATAAACATTATTCATCATTTATAATAGAATTTTTAAGTAAAATAAAACATTGTTAAGAAATTTTTATAAAGTTTACTTAAGTTAAGTGTTTTCACAAAAATATTCTAAGTGTTGGATTTTTAGGAAATTTGGGCATGACCCAATTCGTTTATACAACGTTTCCATTTATCTCAAGTGTTGCAAATTTTTCTCAAATATTCCACTAACTAGTTACAAGTGCAAAAATGTGATCGTGATATATATTTCAATTGTCGTGAATATTTTCATCGTTATATTATTCGTTATCTTTACTTTTAAGTATTAACATTAGATTTCGACACAAAGTCAATATTTTGACAAAAAGTCAACAAAAGTCAATCTCAATATTAATTTAGTGAAAATGTCAATTTTTACCCTTCCGGAGACTAAACGTCTCAAAACAAGTCCAAAAATAGTTTTCGTTATATTTATTGTTTCGTTAAACATTAATAACCACGGCGAGTCGGAAAATACTCCGAAAATCAATTTCATCATTTTTGTTGCTCATTGGGCCGAAAACTAGTGAAATAGCCCAATAGCCAATGTTAGCCCAAAACTCCTTTTTAGTTGTAACGTATATATCGACGCGTTACTAAAAATCATTTTACTCGCTCATTGGGTTCGTTTGGTCAAAAAGTCAAAACTACAAAAATCTTCTATGGGCTCGGCCCAACAGTAATTTTGTGGGTTTTATGGCCCAAAACTCATTTAGCCCATTTTGTTAATATTTAGTACTTATTAGTGATTATTAGTTATCAAACAAACTTTATACTTATCAAATAAGCTCTAATAAATAAGCTACTTAGTCAAATAGTCAACTATGACTAAAATACATATTATTCGACCCATATTTCATGTGTTGGCTTATTTTCACATTTTTACTAGTTATTTTCCATAACTTATAGCTTATTAAACAATCTATTCCAAATAAACACTTGATAATATTTTTCCACCATTTCACCATTTGAGCCAAAATTTTATGTTTTTCAAAACCCCAATAATCTTTTATTTTTTATATAGACGAATTATGTATATAGTCCCAAAAGCTTATATATTGTTTAATCTCGCGTAAAAACCGTATCTAGTGTTTGTATCATCAAACTAACACTATATGTAACAAGATTTACCACACAAGCAAGAAATTTATAAACTAACTCATATGCAAAGAAAAAGTCGAGCACTATATAGTAATATACAAGCCCTAGATTTTTCCAAATCAACAAAATATATACTTTTAACACTTTTAAACATCATTAGACATCAAATGAACAAGAGATTAACAAGATTGGAAAAATTTTATGGATTTTTACAATGCTTGTGTGATCAACGAGCCAAGGAGGACAAGAAAACACCCAATGCTTCACCAAATTTACCCAAACAAAGTTCCAAATAACCCAAAAAGCTTTAATATACACTCTAATGCATTTGATCTTCAAAGAAACTGGATGGATTTTGGTAAGAAGAGTGGATCGGGTATGATGATGAAGAAAATGATCTTGGTAACTTTTGGATAATGAAATGGATGAGTGAATTTGTTTTAGTATCATTTAGAGTAAGATTGCATTATATTTATAATTATATTGAGTTAGTGGGGAAGATTTGTATTCTTTTGGTGAAATACTCTTCTATGGCCGGTTAAGGTAGTAATAGGGGAGGGTGATTTTAATTTTTACCCGCGTTGGCGTATCGTGTGTCGGTTTGAGCTTAAAACACGACCGTGAAGTCCCGTTTTGACGTTTTTGGACACGTTTACGTAAAATAAAGTTTTTATCCGCGTTTTTTTTCAGAAATGTAATAAAATATCATTTCTGACTCAAAAATATATTTATTTGACTGTTACCATATGTACTGTGCTGTCGGTACGCGCGTGCGGATATTTTTCAGAAAAATGTGAGAAAGCTCTCAGTAAATTACGAGACTTGTCAGTAACTATCAGAAATGTGATAATTTAGGTTTAGTGACAAAAATATAATTTTTATGCAGTGACTATAAGCTATAGTATGCGGGATAGCTCCCAAAAATGCTCAAAAATACTCAGAAACATGCAAATGCGCATAGAAATGCTTAGCTTAAAAATAATTAATACTCATATAATATTAATTAACAACGTGAAAATTACCATTTGTCACATATGGAGCGTATTCTTACCACACTTGGGTTTTGTGAGGCTTATTCGTGTAAGGTTTATTTATCTATGTCGGATTCAGATAAGTCTTAGGACGATCATGTATACATTCTGGTTTTTTACCGGTTGGAGGGCCTTCTGGATGGCATGGGAGATGATTTGGCTGCTATGTTGGCTATGAAGGCTCAGGTATCTTTACCTGAGAGGGGCATTTATTTTTTTCTTGATTTCTAATAGTCAATGTAGATAGTAAGTTTCTTTTGTTAGTTATAAGAATGGTTTGTCATTTTTATATAGTCGTATTATTTGTTGCAAGTATGTGCATGTAAGTGTCCTTTGGGACTGAGATGAGGGAAGTCACCCTCATCCTTTGTACTTCAATATTTTTTGGTGTAATAGTATTTTACCGGGGTGAAGAAACCCTTTTAGCCAAAAAAAACTTTGCATACTGAAGTCGTCTTCAATAACATGTACTTATGGTATTTTCTATTCAAATCCTAGTTCAAGAGAAGTAGGCTCTGAATGTAACACCCCCAATTTCGTGAACGCAGCGGAATTCAAACTGCGTGTTACTTCCTGGTATAACAGTTATAATAACAGAAAACGGTCTCTAATCAAGTCGTTGAAAATAAAAGGCTTATCATTCGATTTATAAAATATATCAGAGTTTAAAAAGATAGGTCCCAGTTGGTTCCATGTTTACAAAAATACATCAATATAAAGTCTTTTGATGTTTATCGAATGATAAAGTAAGTTATAGCCTTATTGATCGATTTCGTGCCCCTCCGCTCCATCCTTGATCCTTATGCACCTGAGATACATTCTTAAAACGGTCAACATAAAGGTTAAGTGATATTCATAGAGTTTTAGTTAATCAGTTGAACACAATATTCGTAACGTGAGGTAATTAGTCTCACATTCATAGTTAGAAAACAAAACAATTATTATTGCACTAAGCTCATGACACCGAAAACGTTAACAGCGTATCAATAGAAATTGATATAATAGTAACAGTGGCCCTAATAGGTAATTTGCCATTATACCTAGAGTTCTGTGTTTGTTTACCGGACTTGGTTAAACAAACGGGATTTGTCAATCCCGATAGGCCTATCCACATTATTCGCGTTCACTTCACTTTTGATTAATGGCTCATGATGATAGGGACTTAAGTTTGGCAATAGTGGTACTTAGAGCAAATAATACATTCAGATATAGCATACAGTTTCAAAGCAATGTGTTCGGTTTAAAAATAGCATGTGTCCCCCCAAGGGTTTGTAAAACAATTAAGTAATAGAAAGTGTGGCTATGAACTCACCGTGAGTTGGATGATGTTTAGTGAGTAGTGCAAGTAACGGTCGAGTCGTGGAAACCTCTACAAGCAACCTATAATATGGTATCATGTCTTAGTTTATGGAAAGCATAAACGAGCCTATATATGTCTTTATATTGATCATGATGCTTTATACGGTAGTTTATGTATATTGTCTTATAGAAATGGTTTATGAAACATTTATAGTTTATATGTCTCGTATTACCGTTTGGGCCATCATAATTCAGAGGTCATGTAGTAAACGTTCAAGGAGCCAGGACACTTTAATTCGTCAATCCAGCAAACTCGTCGATCCATTTACCAAAATGAAGCCCCTCACATGAAGTTCCCTAGTTTTGTAGTACTTGATATGGAAAAACATATGTTTTGGTCATTTGATTATGTGACATATAGTTTAAGTGATTACATGGTTTGCTAAGTAAGTTTGGTCATGTTCCGTAAGCGGGTTTGAGTTGGTTTAGATGTTTAACAAAAGTAGTTTGGTCCTTTGGTTATACAAGTAACTTAAATGGTTTTACAAGTTCTCGTCGTTTTACAAAAGTTACTATTCCGAATGTCGTATAAACTTAAGAAAGTTCATTTTGAATGAAGATTGTTATTTTATAAAGTTTATTATGTCTAGTAAGTATTTAGTTTTGAAAATCATATGGTTCTTTTGTGAAATTGTTTTGTGTTTGTGTTGGTTTACCAAGGCTAAGGCTTTGGTTAACGGTCTCGGCTTAGGAAGCCTTGAGGCCGTAGCCGTAGCCTTGCCGTGGCTTTGGTCTCATTGCCAAGGCCTTGAGACCTCAGCCTTGGCCTTAGCCGCGGTTGTGGTCTTTGCCTAAGGCCTTTAGGCCGCTTGGTTTGCCAAGTCGTATAGCCAAGTAAATAGCCGTGTGACTATATGAAAGCTGATAAAATATGGACAGAAAATGGGCATCGTTTTGCGTTTTCTAGACCCATGCACCAAAGTTTTTGAAGAAAACGTCGTTTCGGACAACTTTTGTGTTTTAACTTTTTGATGAATCAGAACAAAAATGCCTCGAAAATCGTGTTTTAGTTTCTGTTACAGAAAGTATTTTGTTCAGTTTTTCGTTTCAGGTTTGGTAACTTTACTTGCCCGTATCTTTCAAACCGTAAGGCCGTTTTAGGTGATTCAAAAGCCTAGATTCTCGTTTTTATTTCCTCTAACTGATTTTTAAGTCTATATATATATATATATATATATATGTATATATTTATATATATATATATATATGTATATATGTATATATATATATATATATATATATATATATATCCATAATCAGTAGTTTGATGTTAAAATTGTTGGATTTGGTGAGCCCAGAACAGGGTGAAGATAATCAATGACCTAACTATGTGCCAATAATGGTTACCGGATATCACTTGAAATCGTGTTATCACTTGCCAAAGTAAACTATTCGACCCTAATGACTGGGTATCACGAATATCTACTTGGGATAAGACCAAATGTATGTTAATGATTTAGGCACCAATCAATAACCCTTTTGCTTTCAAGTGTTTATGTTCTCTGTTCCTTTCTCATGCATGACTGATTTCCAATATATTGGAAAATACTCACAACTAGTCAAATTGAATTAAGAGGATTAATCGGCTCATTAATCGCCTCATAATTATCCCCATTATAGCCAATAGTGGTTACATGACTAATTAAATGTGGTCATAAAGGCAGTTTTAACTGCCACATGAATAGGTCAAAGTAGTTACATACTTATCCCAGCAGTACTAACTTAGTAACTTGCTCTAGCAGTACTAACTTAGTACTAGCAGTAGTATCTCTGCTCTAGCGGTACTAACAAAGTACTAGCAGTAGTAACTCTGCTCCAGCAGTACTGACAAAGTACTAGCAGTAGTAACTCTGTGAAGGATTAAACCTTCTGATGAGTTACTCCCAACCACTATCAGATTCATGGTAGTCATGGACCTAATGGGTGTACACTCCGTACCTCCTGACCATTGTCAGGTGTGAACTGATCCCTCAAGTGCACTGAATTTTCCAACAATCCTCCCCAAATTTAGTTCACTTTCTTTTCATGAAAATTAAACATTAAACAAAACATGTGCATAAACAAAAATATCCTGAGGATTGAATTTCCATCTTAGTACATTACACGTTCAAATATTCGAGAATCAGTGTGTTCTAAGAATTGAACCCTTCAACCCATTTGAATACCTGAAGATAAAATACACACAAGTTTTCAAACACTTAAACGCTCCTGACACTTTACAAGCCATGTGTCCATATCCAATTCATAAATGTTGTAAGATCCAAAAGTCCTAAGCTACCTGAAGCGGCAAAACTTCAAAATTTACATAGGTGGTTCCTCTTTATTCATGCTCCTGCTAAGCACTTTTTCAAAGAAATTAACCATTAAGAAGTAAATACTTCATCCTCCTTTCCAGCAGGTTCCGAGCACAACCTTGGGATGATTGTAAAACAAGTGCTCCAGTACACTGAATGTTCAGCTTTCCACATTGAACTCAGCTCCCAAGTTTCCTTAGGAGGGAGTTGGGTGTCTTAGCATTCAGTGACTAGGTTGGACTTTAAACCCATCTATTTAGCAGATTTTATAACCAAGTCTCTAGCCAATCCCTTCGTCAACTGGTTAGCTAAGTTTTGTTGAGATCTAACAAACTCTATAGATACCACCCCATTCATGATAAGCTCACAAATCATGCTATGCCTGACACCTAAGTGTCTAGACTTCCCATTGTACATCTGGCTATAAGCCTTTGCCAATGTAGTAGCACTATCACAACGGATAGAAATAGGCGCTATAGGTTTAGGCCACAATGGAATCTCAAGAAGCAAGTTTTTCAACCAATGAGCCTCTTTACCAGCAGCTGCTAAAGCCACAAATTCCGATTCCATTGTTGAACTGGTGATGCAAGTTTGCTTCTTGGATGCCCAAGAAATTGCACCTCTACCAAGTAGGAATACCCAGCCACTGGTAGACGAATAGTCTTCAATGTTACTGATCCAACTTGCATCAGTGTATCCTTCTAATACTGAAGGATAACCAGTATATGAGAGACTATAATCCATAGTTTTATTCAAATACTTCAGTACCCTCTGAATTACTTGCCAGTGCTGAGCACTAGGATTACTAGTATACCTGCTCAGTTTTCCCACTGCAAATGCAATATCAGGTCTTGTACAAGTCATGGCATACATTAGGCAGCCAATCACCCTAGAATACTCAAGTTGAGATACAGCTTTGCCAGTATTAGGCATCAGCTTCTCAGTTGTATCCATAGGTGTACTCGCTGGAGTACAATCAGAGTGGTTGAATTTCCTCAGTACCTTCTCAATATAATGAGACTGAGTGATAGAAATTCCCTTACTCTCATGTTTGATCCTTATACCAAGGATAACATCAGCCTCCCCCATGTCCTTCATGGAGAACCTTGATGACAAAAATTCCTTTGTCAGGTCAACCTGATTTTGGTCAGTGCCAAAGATCAGCATGTCATCAACATATAGACAAATGATGACTCCTTTACCAGATTCATTAAATTTTCTATATACACATTTGTTAGACTGATTAAGTAAATAACCACTAGACAAAACCACTTCATCAAATTTTTGATGCCATTTCTTAGGTGCCTGCTTCAGTCCATATAAGGACTTAACCAGTTTACACACCTTGTTTTCATTTCCAGGCATGATGAAGCCCTGAGGTTGGTTCATATAAACCTCCTCATCTAATTCACCATTCAAGAAAGCGGTCTTGACATCCATCTGATGAATAATCAGATTGTGAATTGATGCCAAAGCAATCAGCAATCTTATGGTACTGATACGTGCCACAGGGGCATAAGTATCAAAATAGTCTATCCCTGACGTTTGAGAAACCAATGCATGATGTTGCTACTAAGAATACGGAGATTCACCATGGGGCTGCTAATACTTCACGTGGTACTAATTCGTTTGCTAATGTGGTGAATCCGGGAAGGGTTACTAGGAAGGTTAATTTTCGTGCTTTGGTGAATGAGACTCGTGTTGATAACCATGATACCTTACTACCAAAGGCTGCTATGGAGGGTGTTTTGAACCGATATGATAATACTCTTATTGGTTTCTTTGTTGGCAAGAATATTGCCTTCCCGTTGGTTCAAAACTATGTCACGAATACGTGGGGTAAGTTTGGTTTGAAGAAACTTATGAAAAATGATGCTGGTGTGTTCCTCATCAAGTTTGATTCTAAAGAGGGTGTTGATAATCTTGGATAATCCATAATTCACCTCTCATTCTCACCAAATGGACTCCTGAGGTGTCGTTAACCAAAAGTGAGGTAACCAAAGTCCCCATGTGGATTAAATTGCACAATGTGCCATTTCTTGCATATTCTGAAGACGGTTTGAGCTTGATAGCTACACAGGTTGGTAAGCCTATTATGTTAGATGCTTTTACAAGCTCAATGTGTGTTGATTCATGGGGTCGTATTAGTTTTGCTCGTGCTCTTGTGGAATTATCATCGGATGTTGAATTAAAAAGTGAAGTTACTATAGCTATCCCTATGAAGGATGATACTGGTTTCACTACGGCTGTCATTAAGGTTGAATACGAATGGAAGCCTCCCCATTGTGATTTATGCAAAAATTTTGGGCATGATCATATTAATTACCCAAAATGTGTTAAGGAGGTGGTTCATAATAAAGTTAATGTGGAGCCGAATGTTCCTACTAGTAAGGATAAGACTAGTGATGGTTTCCAAATAGTTAATAACAAGAAGAAGGGTAAGAATGTTGGTCAAACTAATTAGGGTAAAGGAGGTTATACTAATCCTGTTGTGGGTAAGCAATTTCAGTATCGACCCAAAGCTCCTCCTCCTGAACCCAAGAAAGTGGATGTCAATAAGAAGAAGGCTACTAATGTGGCTAGTATGAGTGGAATGAAGATTCCTACATCTAATCAGTTTGATGCCCTTAATATGGATTATACTGATGACTTAGGTATTCCTACTAAGGAAGTGAATAAGGATGTTGATGCTGGTAGTACAATGGAAGGCAAGGTGAATGAGTCTCTTAAGACTGGTAATACATTGCAAGAACCACGTGTGAGTAAGCTGAAAGAGAAGGAGGTTGGATCGTCTATGCCTAGTACTTCTTTTTCTCTTTCTTCTTCTTCTACTAAGAGAGTTAACCCTTTCTCTAAGGTTGGAGAGATTGTTGATTCTGATAGTGATGAGGAGGTTGTTAACACTTTTGATGAGTCTGCGAATCTATTTGATAAGCCTATGGGTTTTCTCTCATCGACAGGTGGTGGACATGAGCTTGAAGATTACTATGATTATGATGACTATGTGGATCAAGTCTACGATCTGCCAGGAGAATTGGACGCTTTTTATTATATGTATGATATCAAGCCCCAATGTTGTGTTAGGAAGTAGTTTATTATTTTTCTAGTTGTCATGTTTGTTTCTGTTTAGTGGTTTATTTCTTGTACTAGAGGAAGGTAAGTGTCTTGTCATGTAAGCTCTTTTGCCTATGTAACGGGCTGAGATATGGGATTTCACCCATATCCTTTGTACTTAAACGCTTTTTGGCGTAATACATTTACCGGGTCTTTTGACCTTTTACCCAAAAAGACTAGTCTAGCCTTGACCTTTTCAATAGTTCCATCTACCTTCATTTTCCTTTCGAAAATCCATTTGCAACCCAAAGGTTTGCAACCAAGTGGTAGATCAGCCAACACCCAAGTGTTGTTGCCTATGATGGAGTCCATCTCATCATTTATTGCTTCTTTCTAGAAAGCAACATCCTTAAACTTCATTGCTTCATCAAATGTTTTGGGGTCATCCTCAACATTAAAGCAATAGGAGTGTTGGTCAGAGACCTCATCCTTTGTTCCTTCAATTAAGTATAATTGAAACTCTGGTCCAAATGACTTTGGAGTCCTGATCCTTTTTCTCTTTCTTAGCTCAGGTTGTTGAACCACCACCTCATCAGGGACCTATGATAGCACTTCATCAGGGACCTCTGATGTACCAATATCATTACTTCCATTTGGAATCCTCTGGCTTGGTCTAAGGATTGATGAGAATCTATTCTCATCAAAGAGAGCATCCCTTGATTCAATTATTGAGTTAATTGAAACATATTCATTAGGTTCAATAACATATAACCTAAAAGCTTTGGAATGCTCAACATATCCAACAAAGATGCATTGAATGCCTCTTTCACCCAAAGTTTTCAATTTTGGATCAGGGAGTCTTACAACAGCCCTATAACCCCAAACCCTGAGAAAGTTCAGGTTGGGTTTTCTTTTAGTCCAGAGTTCGTAAGGGGTAACCTTGTTCCTTTTGTTGGGAACCCTATTTAATAAATAGCAAGCTGTTAATATAGCTTTACCCCAGAACCCTTGACTCAGCCCTGAATAGGACAACATGGAATTAACCATCTCCTTCAGCACTCTGTTTTTCCTTTCAGAGATACCATTTTTCTGAGGAGTATAGGGAGCAGTCGTTTCATGGATTATACCAACAGACTAAAAATACATAGTATCCATGTACTCACCGCCCCTATCAATCCTTAATCTTTTGATTAGGGACCCAAGTTGCAACTCAACTTCAGTTTTAAATACTTTGAATTTATCTAATGCTTCATCCTTAGTATGTAATAGATAGACGTAACAAAACCTAGAAGCATCATTGACACAGATAGACAGAGATGAGCACAAGGAGTTAGCAAACACAACACTTAACACACACACTTAGAGGAATACAATTCAACTCACAAATGGAAGACACTCAAAAGAGGAGTTTATTATATTTCATAATCTGCCATACATCAATATTGTTCCACAATTTAAAGGCTCAATAACATTAAATATTATTAGACTCACTCCCTTCCATCTAACCCTGCTTTTATTATTCAAACAAAACTCCCAAACTTATTTAAAACAAAAGAAAACTAAAAGTTGCTGACTTTGTGATCCAATTTCCAAGCAGGAAGTTATGGCCAAGATACTAACGGGTTGTCAGCAGCCAAAAACGACCTAGTTTAGTCTCATCAGGCCCACTCCTGTTTTCAAATCCATGGTACCAGTTCTCGATGCTAACGGTGTCATTCCCCCCCTGTTGAAATAAACTCGTCCTTGAGTTTAACTCATTTTCTCTATGAAATGGAGACAAGTCTTTAACATTGAAAGTAGCCGATACACCGTAATGTCCGGGCAACTCTACCTTGTAAGCATTGTCGCCCGTGCATTGAACAATTCTGAATGGGCCATTTCCTCTTTGCTTAAGTTTGGCGTTCTGACCAGGTGGGAAACGTTCTTTACTCATGTGGATCCACATAAGATCACCTACTTTGAAACTTGCCAGCTTTCTGTGTTTATTTTCTTGTTTCGCATACTTCTGATTATGCTTTTCAATTTTCCCTCTCACTTGTTCATGCAATTCTTTGATATCCTCTTCTCGCACATCAACGTCACTACTATAATTTGAAGTAATGGGTAGAAGTACAAGATCAAGTGGACTTAAAGGATTGCATCCATACACAATTTCAAACGGAGTCTTGCCGGTCGTTTGGCTACATGAGCGATTGTAAGCAAATTCAGCTTGAGGTAACACAAGATCCCACTTTCGTATATTTTCACCAACAAGGCACCTTAATAAATTTCCAAGACTTCGGTTCACTGCTTCTGTTTGCCCGTTTGTTTACGGGTGATATGCGGAACTAAACTGTAACTTTGTACCCAATTTTAGCCAAAGGGTTCGCCAAAAATGCCCGACAAACTTCGGATCCCGATCACTAGTAATTGTCTTTGGAACACCAAGCAATCTCACTACTTCCTTAAAATACAAATCAGCAACATTAGTTGCATCCATTGTCTTAGAACAAGGAATAAAATGTGCCATTTTTGAAAATCGATCATCTACCTTCTACTTCACTGTTTCGTGGTGGAGCATTAAATTTTGAAGGACCTAAAACAATCTTACCTCCATCCTTGACGAAAAAGTAGGTGTTTTTCAACCCGTCGTGGATGGTCCGTCTATCAAACTTCCATGGTCTCCCTAACAATAAGTGACATGCATCCATAGGAACTACATCACACCATACTTCATCCCGGTACTTGTCTCTGATAGAAAAGCTTACCAAACATCGTTGGTCAACTTGAACAGATTTTCCCGTTTGTAGCCATGGGAGCTTGTATGGACGTGGGTGTTTTTTGGTTTTAAGAGATAACTTTTTAACCATCGTTTCAGAAACCACATTTTCACAGCTCCCACCATCGATAATAACATCACAAACCTTCCCATTAGATGTGCATAGTGCATGAAAAATGTTGTGGCGAAGCCATGCACCATCTTCCTTCGAATCAACAGCTAATGCCCTTCGAATCACCAATAGTTCTCCTGTATCCCCATAGATGACATCTTCCTGTTCTAATGCTTCATCAAATATCGGATGAGAATCAAGCACTTGAGATTCTTCTTCTATAGGTTCTTCCACAAGGGTAAAAACTCGTTGGTTAGGACAATCAGTTGAAATATGTCCATAACCGTTGCACTTCAAGCATTGGACCGATTTTTGCCTTGTATGAGAAGGACCAGCCCTGTATTACGGGTTTGTGGTGCGTGTGAGGCTTTTGTTGCAAATGGTTTTGTACTTTGTGAACTACTAGCCTTATTAGTTGCAAAACCTCGACTTGGGCCTCGACTAATACCATAAGTTGCTGATTTTCGACCCTCTTTGTAAAACCCAAAATTTCAAAACATGCAAAATTACCAAAATACCCTTGTAATTTAAAATTTTCGTTAATACTTGAATAAAACATCAAGTAAATCCTAAACTCTTGGGAATTAGCAACATATGAGATATGATAATTTTCACATGAACATTTTAACATTCTAAAAATGTTGTCACTCCATAAAAGTTCACATGGGCCGAAAATATTAACAATGTAATTACACTTTGCATTTTAAAATAAATTAAATCAAAAATATAAAAGATAAACATTATACAAATGGGGAAAATATTATGAAAATAAATTCTTGATCCTACCTAATTATGTTGGACCGAAATTCCCTCCCCCCTCCTCAATCATATACACGGTTTAGTTATAGTTTCCTCCTTTCATTCCAAAAACCCTACACGATCACCACAAAAACTCAAAGTCGGCCACCATCATTTTACCAAGTTCTTGGATATTTTTCCTGGGTTCTTTGATGATTGAAGAAGGGTAGAAAAATGGGAGATCGAATTTTAGAAGCTTGGTTCGTTGGTTTTGAGTTTTGCTTGTGTTTTATCCTAACCAAGAGGTGTAAATCCTCCACACCTCATCCGATCATCATGAAGGCTACCTGGTATTTTTATAACACTCCTTACATCATATATGATCTATATAAAATGATAATAACGATCCATGCATGATATTCAAATCGTATGAGTTTTTACGAATTTAAAACCCTAGGAACACATAAAAACGATATACGGTCCATATGAATTTTGTGAACCTCAAAAATATTTTTACCATGTGTAATATGTCATATATGATCTGTAAAAATTGTATTTGGTATGGTTTGAAGCCTAGAACATCGATTTGAAGATTATTGAATGGTTATGGGTTTATATCGGTAAAAAGAAAAGTGAAGAAACAAATCGAATGAATTAGGGTTTGGAATTATAATGATGAAATTGATGAATTTAATGTGTTTTAAGGTTGTTTTGATGATTGGGAATGATTGGAAAAATTTAGGGTTAGAGGTTACATGATTTTTGGTCATACCGATTGAAAGATTAAAAGTTTTGGGTGTGTTTTGTAATTTTATAAACTTGTGGGCTATTTTCGTAAGGTACTTTGGACCAGGGATCAGTCGTATAAAATATAATATGGGGGTATTATATGTCAATTTTATAGCTAAAAGGTTTAAATGGTAAATTGTTTGATTTATTAATTCGAATTGAAAAACTAGAAAATAAAGGGACTTGTTTTGTAAATATTGTAAAGTGAAGGGTGTTTCATACCAAATGTTAATATAAGGGGTGTATTGTGTAAAGTTGGAAAATTAAGGGCTTAATGTGTAAGTATGGATATTGTAAGGGTTAAATTGTAATTTAATTAATTATAAGGTTTAATTTGTAACTTAATAAATTAAAGAGTCTAAATTGTAAAACTGTTAAAATTAAAGGATTGGAATTGTAGTTATGGTAAACTTATGGGTTTAAATGAATAACTTGTAATATTTATATTTTGGACCTTAACTTTGGCATATTTACATTTGAAACCCTAAAATATAGAAAGTTGTCATAATGAACCCTAAGCTATCAAGACTTGCTAAAATGAACCCTATTCCCATAATAATACTTAATAAATGACTTAACCTAATTACTTTATGGAATTTGTCTAATTATGGAAAATTTCTATTTTTGGAAACTTGCTAAATAAGGAAACTTTCTAAAAATGAAAACTTGCTAATCTTGGAAACCTGCTAAAACTAGAAAGCCGACTAAAACGAGAAATCTGATTTAAATAAGATATTAATAATAAGACGACCATGTATTCGTGTAGATTCGCTGAAGATGGAGTTTGTTTCTGACCTTTATATTTCTTGATGTGTTATCATTTGCGGTATAAGGTACAGATATTCTGACCTTCTCACAGGTTTCTCATGAACTCTTTCTCTTGTCTTTTTTACTTGCTTGAACCTTGCTATGCTCCCCTTGATTTGTGAACATTACTATGTTTCCCCTTGTATTGTGAACCTTTGATATGATCCACTTGATTTGAACCTTGCTTTGAACCCTTGCCTTGATTTCTTGTTTTGAACCTTGCCATGTTCCCTTGATACTTGACATACTTCGTTCATCACCTTTGACCTGAATATTCAAATCCTTGGACACCTAGAAGATTTACTTGATATTAAAACTGGATGTGGAAACTTTCTTAATTATATATGAAAATGTTTTGAGAAAAGCTATTTTAAAACGATGCGATACCACTTTTAAATGTAATTCTACTAAAGTTTTATGAAAATAACTTTTAAGAACTATCTTTATGAAAAACAGTTTTGAAAGACCATTGTTGTGAAAACTATTTTGAAAGATCATTTTTACTAAAACCATTATTACAGGATTTCTTTTAAATGAACTTTTAAATTGAACCTTTGCTATGATCTCTTGTCTTGAACCTTGATATACTTGAATTGGAAACTTGACTTGAACCTTGATACACTTGAATTGGAAACTTGACTTGAACCACTTGAAATGGGAAACTTGACTTGAACAACTTGATATGGAACTTGAACTTGAACTTGGAACTTGAACTTGATACTTGATACTTGATACTTGACCCACAGTTTGAGATTACGAGCCATAACTAGGCATGAGGGTTTCATGTCCATGGCATTGATGCACCGATGGCATGAATCTAGGGCAGGAGAGTGATGACCTGTCCCGTCCCTGACTTGATACTTGACTTGTTACGTAGAGGAAGACATTGTGGCCTACTGGGGCGTATGGATGCATCCTAGATTTGACTTGACTTGACTTGACTTGTTTATATTACTTGTTATACTTGGTGACTGATGGTGTGTGCGATACACGTCTTTCACATCTTGGGAGCTCATGACTCCACCCCTTGGAGGTATCCCTCACCTTGTACTTGGTACCGAGGACTCCCCTCCGTACACCTTGCTATTTGATATTTGATTTGGGCTCGTAGTGGATTACTGTTTTTCCCTTTACCTTATAACCTTGTACTTAGTATCCCAAGGTCACCCCTCCGGATACATACTTGACCTGACACTTGACTTAATACTTGACTTGACTTGATTTGACTTGGGCTCGGGTTGGGATTATTGTTCCCTTTACTCTTATCTACTGTAACTATTTCTTACTCTTGATATATCTGCATAACCTTTTTATTCTTTCCTAACTCTTGTTATACCTTGCATTGTTTCACTTACTTCACTATCCCATTATTACTGCTTGTTACCTTTATATCTGTTCACTGGGCTTTTTAAGCTCAGCCGCATTTCTTTTCCTGCGGCAGGTTTTAGTTTGGAAGCTGGGTATGAGTGGAGAGTACCTTGGACTTAGAAGACCTTGATAGCTATTTATAAATAGAGATGACTAGAAGAGCTTATATTCAGACTTAGTAATTATTGTATATCTCATTGTAACCTTGTAGTTTCAGACTTTTCATTGTAACCATTGAAATTCAATTGTATTATTTATGTCATATGCTTGTGTTTGTTCTGATATGAAACCATTATTGTGACATCTTTACCCTTGTCGGGTTGGGGTGTTACAATTTATGGTATCAGAGAGACAGGCTGCGACTCGTAATACATTTACCCTTGGCCTGTGAGTTTTGGACCATTAGGCTTCCACTGTAAGAACATAGGAGAACACCTTGAGAACTTGCTTTAGGATTCTTAATATGAACTTAAGTTTTGACCAGTGAGGAATGGGTAGACTATAAGGCATTTGTTTAAGTATCATTGCTTCCGCATCACTCTGATTCGTGCCTTGCTTTTGATTAAAGCCTGTTGAGATCACTTTTGGAGATTGAAAGCTTATGCTTTGCACCACCTAAGATTTGAAACCTAAATAAATCTTGAAGGCATTGAGAATTGCATAGTAATTTCCTGACACTATTTGATCCTTATCTTCAGATTCCGAATCTGACCTCTGATCCTTTTGTTAATCATTTCGATGCCTCTTCAGGCATTCTGAGAATCTCCATGGCGATAACGTACTTGATACATTCTGTTATTTGTCTCTTGCTTTTGATAAGCATCTGTAATTTTCTGACTCTATTTGATTTCGTCTTACCCATCTCTGTCCCTATGAGAAGTCTTGTGGTGTTTAACCACGAGTATAAGAATGTTTCCCTCTCACTTTTGAACGATAAGACTTGCTTTGTTGATCTGTCTTTCTTTGGATAGTTAACTTCGATTTTATTCTGAGAAGGGATTGGTTGATTGAGCATTCAAAATATTGACAACTATCCTCCTATGTCTCACCTTTGGCGTCTGAAACAATTTTGAACTCCCTACCATGATTACCGATTGTTAAACTTTTGGCTATCACTATTACTCTGGAAACTCGTGTGTTACTTTCGGGGTTATGAAGTTTTCCTAGAAACCATTTCGTACACCAATGAATGAACCTTATCTTGAGAATTATTTGGCACCCTGAGTTTCCTGAATATGATTCCTGGTTGAACCACCAATTTTTCCACCGGAGTGTGAAGTAGGATTTGACATGATACCGAGAGATTGTCTAGTCACCAAGCGAAGATGTCTTTCAGATGTGTCCGGGATCATACCAGTTGATTTGAGCAACCGGGAAGAGCAGCAACCAAAGACCAGGAAGTGAGTTTGCTTAAGTGTATCTTCTGGGCGTGTTTCAGTTTCGTTCGCGATAAAGAAGGATGGTGACAGGGGATATGTATTGAATACTGGAAGCTGAACCGTACTGCTGTTAGGAACCATTATTTCTCCACCCTGAAACGACTATGTATCTGTTCAATTTCTGAGCGCGAAGTTTCCTTCAGATGAAAGTATGAATTGAGGTTATTCTTAGAATCGCCTTCTGTATTCGTAACGACTGCTATGACGGTTAGTGACGCTAATAGTATTAGCTAAAGCTCTGACTGTTTTGTGAACTTGATAAATGATGTTTTCTCATGAGTACTTGAGCAAATGGTCATTGTATGACTTAATAGTACATTCGGAGACGTGGAAGAACATGAAAATCATTTTTGCACTTTGTTAGAAATTTGACGATCAATTGTGCGTTCTGGGAGGTTGGTATTTGTTTAGACAACTAGAAGCATTACTTCACTGCATGACCTGGAGTTGACAACAACGGCAACTACCCTGAAGAGTGAAGACATTCCTTACAAAGCAGAAGTGTGGGCGATGCAGAAGAAGAAAATCTAGTCAAGATGGCGAACCTGGAGCTGATGAAGACTTGCAGTCTCACTTCCCTATTCATCTTGGTTGTACTAAGATGAATTGAGAGCGGAAGCAGACTGGATGATGAGGGGATTTGAAGATCGTGCCAGAAATTCACATGACTCCATTACATTCCAAGAAGAACTGCAGGAGGCTTGATGAACCAGACGCAAGTTCACGATTTTGTTTCACTTCCAGGTTGTTGGATAAACGAAGACAGATTAACCGGACTTGAAGAGATTGGATGTTTTGAATGAACGGATTTTTGAAACAGACCTTTTATGCTTGGAAGAATTGATTCTATGAAGGCCGAAGTTATTGACGACTAACTTTCACTTCCGTTGACTCACTTAAGCTTCGTTATATAGTAATAAGATCCTCTAATGATTTAAGTTCCCTAGAAGCATTTCAGTTCCGTGTTTATTTTTCGTATGTTCGATGATGGCTTTGTTTTGGGGAATTTTGGCGAATTGTGGAAGATCTGATACTTGTGGATGGCGTACCTTACTTCTGCTAAGCAATCTGGGATTCCGATACTCTTGCGAGTAGTTTTGTTTTCCCTCTTGACTATGACATTTGATTTTGTTAACCTCTGAGACTGTAGAAGTACTAGGTGGATTAAGATAGGTTGTTTTGCTCACGACTCGAGATAAAGTATGATCATCATGAAGGTATATTTAAGTGGTGCTAGTATTATGACGCCTGATCAACGTGATAATACTTACACCATATGACGTGCACTCATTGTGGCCATAGGATATCATGAGAAGTACCTAAGAAGTTTAGAATTTGATCTCCGTTGGATTATCCGTGATTAGTGAGACTTTAGGTTCATCCTACCTACGCGTATACTCTGCCTTTGTTCATTAGATATCTGGAAGAGTTTGGACTCTCGTTTTGCATTCTGTTGACCTCAGTTATAATTCTTAAACTCCTTGAAGAGCTCTCTACTGTTGATACAGTTAAATTGATTCGAAATTCTGTTCGTATTCCATATGAATTTTCCAGAAGATTCACCTATCATTTATTTTATATTGCATGGACCTTTTGATCAGGATCAACCTAACTTGTCTCCTTCTGAGGAATTTGACCCCACCTTGTTTTGATTGAGTCATGAGAAACTATTGGTCTGAAGATCCTTTTTGGAAGAACTTCCCGGGCGAGAGAATGTTTGTGACGATCTTTTGTGATTTGCTACGACTTCGTCTAACTTTGCGACTTCAAATTTCGAGGACGAAAATTTTCTTTTAGAGGGGAAGAAGTTGTAAAACCCAAAATTTCAAAACATGCAAAATTACCAAAATACCCTTGTAATTTAAAATTTTCGTTAATACTTGAATAAAACATCAAGTAAATCCTAAACTCTTGGGAATTAGCAACATATGAGATATGATAATTTTTACATGAACATTTTAACATTCTAAAAATGTTGTCACTCCATAAAAGTTCACATGGGCCGAAAATATTAACAATGTAATTATACTTTGCATTTTAAAATAAATTAAATCAAAAATATAAAAGATAAACATTATACAAATGGGAAAATATTATGAAAATAAATTCTTGATCCTACCTAATTATGTTGGACCGAAATTCCCTCCCCCCTCCTCAATCATATACACGGTTTAGTTATTGTTTCCTCTTTTCATTCCAAAAACCCTACACGATCACCACAAAAACTCAAAGTCGGCCACCATCATTTTACCAAGTTCTTGGATATTTTTCCTGGGTTCTTTGATGATTGAAGAAGGGTAGAAAAATGGGAGATCGAATTTTAGAAGCTTGGTTCGTTGGTTTTGAGTTTTGCTTGTGTTTTATCCTAACCGAGAGGTGCAAATCCTCCACACCTCATCCGATCATCATGAAGGCTACCTGGTATTTTTATAACACTCATTACATCATATATGATCTATATAAAATGATAATAACGATCCATGCATGATATTCAAATCGTATGAGTTTTTACGAATTTAAAACCCTAGGAACACATAAAAACGATATACGGTCCATATGAATTTTGTGAACCTCAAAAATATTTTTACCATGTGTAATATGTCATATATGATCTGTAAAAATTGTATTTGGTATGGTTTGAAGCCTAGAACATCGATTTGAAGATTATTGAATGGTTATGGGTTTATATCGGTAAAAAGAAAAGTGAAGAAACAAATCGAATGAATTAGGGTTTGGAATTATAATGATGAAATTGATGAATTTACTGTGTTTTAAGGTTGTTTTGATGATTGGGAATGATTGGAAAAATTTAGGGTTAGAGGTTACATGATTTTTGGTCATACCGATTGAAAGATTAAAAGTTTTGGGTGTGTTTTGTAATTTTATAAACTTGTGGGCTATTTTCGTAAGGTACTTTGGACCAGGGATCAGTCGTATAAAATATAATATGGGGGTATTATATGTCAATTTTATAGCTAAAAGGTTTAAATGGTAAATTGTTTGATTTATTAATTCGAATTGAAAAACTAGAAAATAAAGGGACTTGTTTTGTAAATATTGTAAAGTGAAGGGTGTTTCGTACCAAATGTTAATATAAGGGGTGTATTGTGTAAAGTTGTAAAATTAAGGGCTTAATGTGTAAGTATGGATATTGTAAGGGTTAAATTGTAATTTAATTAATTATAAGGTTTAATTTGTAACTTAATAAATTAAAGAGTCTAAATTGTAAAACTGTTGAAATTAAAGGATTGGAATTGTAGTTATGGTAAACTTATGGGTTTAAATGAATAACTTGTAATATTTACATTTTGGACCTTAACTTTGGCATATTTACATTTGAAACCCTAAAATATAGAAAGTTGTCATAATGAACCCTAAGCTATCAAGACTTGCTAAAATGAACCCTATTCCCATAATAATACTTAATAAATGACTTAACCTAATTACTTTATGGAATTTGTCTAATTATGGAAAATTGCTATTTTTGGAAACTTGCTAAATAAGGAAACTTTCTAAAAATGGAAACTTGCTAATCTTGGAAACCTGCTAAAAATAGAAAGCCGACTAAAACGAGAAATCTGATTTAAATAAGATATTAATAATAAGACGACCATGTATTCGTGTAGATTCGCTGAAGATGGAGTTTGTTTCTGACCTTTATATTTCTTGATGTGTTATCATTTGCGGTATAAGGTACAAATATACTGACCTTCTCACAGGTTTCTCATGAACTCTTTCTCTTGTCTTTCTTACTTGCTTGAACCATGCTATGCTCCCCTTGATTTGTGAACATTACTATGTTTCCCCTTGTATTGTGAACCTTTGATATGATCCACTTGATTTGAACCTTGCTTTGAACCCTTGCCTTGATTTCTTGTTTTGAACCTTGCCATGTTCCCTTGATACTTGACATACTTCGTTCATCACCTTTGACTTGAATATTCAAATCCTTGGACACCTAGAAGATTTACTTGATATTAAAACTGGATGTGGAAACTTTCTTAATTATATATGAAAATGTTTTGAGAAAAGTTATTTTAAAACGATGCGATACCACTTTTAAATGTAATTCTACTAAAGTTTTATGAAAATAACTTTTAAGAACTATCTTTATGAAAAACAGTTTTGAAAGACCATTGTTGTGAAAACTATTTTGAGTTGTTTCTCAACTTTTGCGGCAAGTTTATAAACATCATTATAGGAGATAAAGGGCTGTAGAATAACCACATCGTTAATCTCTTTTCGTAACCCATGAAGATATCGTGCAATGGTTTGCTCCTCAGGTTCCGCAATACCGCACTTTAACATTAAATGATCAAACTCCTCGGTGTAATCTACAACGGATAGATCACGTTGTGCAAAATCGTGTAACTGGAGAAATGCTTCCTGTAAATACCCATCAGGTAAAAACTTTTTTCTTAACTCACGTTTCATTTTCTCCCATGTTCTAATTCTCGGTTTGTTCTCGTGAGCTCTTCTTAACTTTAATTGTTCCCACCAAACAGAAGCATGTCTCTTCAGCTTAATGGCAACAATTTTGACCTTCAAATCTTCACGGACTTCTTGATAGTCAAAAACTCGCTCAACCGTGTGAACCCAATCAATGAACTCGTCGGGTTGGATTCTAACTTCAAACACTGGAATATCTACCCTCATGTTAGCACCACGTTGGGAACGATTGTTCCTTCGATCATTGTGATGATATTTAGACTCTCCATCACTAGATTCCGAGTTACGATTAACATGGAAGGGGTTGAATTCTTCATCTTCAGAACTCTCACTTCCTGGTTCATTGTGGTTTTGTCTAGGAGCCTCCACGCGCTCGAGACGCAACTGGAGTTGTTGTACAAGCTGTCTCAACTCATTCACCTCAATGTCTCGCGGGTCAGGTTCTTCATGCAACTGGTTGACGTTACGGGTACGACGTCGGCCAACCAGTCTCAACCTGGGCTGTGATACCAAATGACACAGATAGACAGAGATGAGCACAAGGAGTTAGCAAACACAACACTTAACACACACACTTGGAGGAATACAATTCAACTCACAAATGGAAGACTCTCAAAAGAGGAGTTTATTATATTTCATAATCTGCAATACATCAATATTGTTCCACAATTTAAAGGCCCAATAACATTTAATATTTTCAGACTCGCTCCATTCCATCTACCCTTGCTTTTATTATTCAATCAAAACTCCCAAACTTATTTAAAACAAAAGAAAACTAAAAGTTGCTGACTTTGTGATCCAACTTCCAAGCAGGAAGTTAAGGCCAAGATACTAACGGGTTGTCAGCAGCCCAAAATGACCCAGTTTAGTCTCATTAGGCCCACTCCTGTTTTCAAATCCATGGTACCAGTTCTCGATGCTAACGGTGTCAATCATCAATAAATGTCACAAAGTACTTCTTATTCCCCAAAGAGGGAGTGGCATGCAAATCACACAGGTTACTGTGTATTAGCTCCAAGAGCTCAGTCTCACGTTTTACACCCTGAAAAGGTTTCTTAGTTATTTTGGTCAACATGCAAGTCTTACACTTTTCAGTGTCCATGTCAAATGCTGGGATTAACCCATCCTTAGACATATCTTGCATCCTTTTATAGTGTACATGGCCAAGTATAGCATGCCAGAGGGTAGAGTCGTTCAGTTTAGAGGTTGACATAAAGGCTGAATTAACAATATCAGTGACAATATTAAGCATGAACATTTGATTACACAAATAGCCAAAACCAATAAACACACCATGTTTAGACAATATAAATTTATCAGATTCAATAACTTGTTTATATCCATGATTATTCAAAACACTAGTTGAAACCAAGTTCTTCCTTATATCAGGAACATGAATAACATTAAACAAAGTTACAATCTTTCCAGAACTAAAACTAAGATCTACACAACCACGACCATGCACCAGGGCTGTTGACTCATTTCCCATGTGAAGAATAGAACCATCATTCAGTGACTCGTAAGTCTTGAACCAGCGTCTATCTTTGCACACATGAACAGTTGCACCAGAGTCAACCCACCACGCAACATCATCATCCTGCACATAGTTAGATTCAGATACATATGTAACATAATAAACCTAAAAAGATTTATTAAACATATTCTGACCTTTTAGTGAGTTGGTAGAACCACCACTCCCTGATCCACTAGTGCCTGAACCATTGGCTTTACCACCAACCTTAACACTTTTGTAATCCCTTTTAATGTGACCAGTTTTGCCACATTTCCAACAAGTAGGTGTTGCCTTCTTGTTAGGGTCAGCCCTTTTGTTATCATGATGTTTACGTTTGCCCTTGTTGTCATTGTACCTGGTGGAGTTTTTATGTTCCACCATATTGACAACTGATGCACCAGTAGCATTGCTACTCTTTGGCTTGTCACTGTCATGCGCCCTGAGGGATTCCTCAATACACAAATGACTGCCCAACTGAACAAGAGCCAGTTCTTCCTTCTTATGTTTCAAGGTATGCTTGAAATCTTTCCAAGAAGGAGGTAGTTTGTCAATGATACAAAAGACTGAAATAGCCTCATCCATGTTCATTTTATGTTGTGTAAACCTTCCAAGTATACCAAGAAGTTCATTGTATTGTTTCATAACTGATCTTGAATCAGTCATTTTGTAATTTGTGAAATTACTTACAAGAAACTTTTTACTTGATGCATCCTCAACCATATATTTGGCATCCAATGAATCCCATAGTTCTTTGGAAGATTCAACATTCTGATAAATATCAAAGAGAGAATCAGACATACCATTGAGGATTAAACCTCTGCAAATGTAATCATCATTCTCCCATTTGCTCCTCTTCCTCATTTGTTCCACAGTAGCATCATCACCATCATCAGGAATAGGAGTGCTCAGAACATACATGATGTGTCATTGTATAGGTGATTATTCCTTATCAAGTTTTACATTTATATTTTGCCGACTTAACCTATAACAACACTAACGGGCAGTGTACCCGATCAATGTAGCCTAGTTGGTAAGTAGGGTGTCGATCACTAAGAGTGAGATTTTAATATACTAATTCTAGAGGTATTCGACTCTCCTAAACTAACGTAAAGGGGGATTCAGCCTGAGAGACTGGCACGAGTTTGGTTTTATTCTAACTAAACTAAGATAAACAAACAATAGAAAATACCAAAGATAAGAAGAGTGTGTTAGCCAAGTTTCATATATGATTAAGTTTTAATAAGTTCTAAGACCTGCAGTGATTGGTGCTCAAGACTAGGCGCGGTCCATCCTACCTCTTGTACCTAGAGTCTAGATTCCATTGGAATCCGCATAAAGCTGCTTAATAATTGTGTTTATGTTTAAATAGCTTGTCACTTGTTTTATTGCTAGTTTTATATGAAGTGTATGTAATTAATCCTTTCTCGTTGGCTCTAATCTTATCGGCGAGAAATCCCTTAATGATTACTTATGTCTAAAAGTTATATTTAACTGATCAGGTTAGCTATAACCGTGGGAACCACATTCTCTTCCGTAGTCAAATGCGCAGGCCACTAATAAACACAGAGGTTATCAATGCACTAATAAGTAGTAACCAAAGACATCAACATATAAACTTTAATTGATGGGAAAGCAATATTAAAGGGAGTGCAATCTTTCCGTTGTCACATTACACAAGCCACCAATCCTGATGAATTAAAGCTTACTATTACAATAAAACAAACTACTAACATAAATAATTAAAACGAAGACTTAGCAACCAATCGAATTAGAAACACATCAAAATATCAAATAATCATAAACATGGCTAACACATAAGGGTGTTAGCCCATAATCTCTATCACAAAGTGCATAAACATAATCGTAATTAATAGAGTATTAAACATAATGAATACGTTACAATGATTAGAGATACTCTTCAAGGATAATTAGGTCTTCTAGGGTGATCTTCTGCTGTTTGGAGGGGTTGTGATCGTCTGGGAATGACCCTAAGGGTTCCCAAAGATGCCCAAATTCGTTAATGAGTTCGGTATTTATAGATTCTGAAATCTGGGTCGATACGGCGCATCTATAGAGTTAGATGCGCCGCATCTATAAGTAAACGTAGCCTCCAAGTCTGAAACTGACCCAATACGGCGCATCTAAATATCAGATGCGCCTCATCTCCCAATACGGTGCATCTAAGGACCAGATGCGCCGCATCTCCTTCAGATACAGGTAGATCTCCTTTTTCTCTTTCCGTGGCCGCTTGAATCACCTAAAACGGAGTCCGGATGAAGATTTTATGGCCAAAATACGAAAGCATCTTCAAGTGTCGACTTGTAATCTTGACTTCTTCATTAAGCTTCTAATCTCACTTGATCTCTTGAATTCTTGGTAAGGATTGTATATGGCCGATACGGCGCATCGGATTGGTCCGATGCGGCGTATCAAGGTAACTTCGCGTGGGGTCCAGGATTATAATATTTGCGAATATTCTTCAATATCTTGGATATCTGGTGAAGTCTTGAGATTGATACGCCGCATATCAGGAGCTTCATGCGGTGCATCTGGAGTAAAAACAAGTTGGTTCTTCTCGTTGACCAAGGTTTCATATGCGGCGCATGGGATAAATCCATGCGGCGCATTCTTCAAAGTCAGGCAATGGTCCTTAATCTCTTCAATTCAGTAGACTTTTCCAATCTTGCTTGTTTTTGCTCCATTTTTAGTCCAAAATCGCTTAGTTTCACCAAATACTTGTTTTTACCTGAGAATTATAAAAGTAAGAAATTAAGTATCAATTCTCATATATAATATAATAAAACAAGTCAAATAAATAGGATAAATGATAGTAATAAAATGTACTTATTTGAGTTCATCAATACACCACACTCATGCTTGAAAGCAAGAAGTGCATCTTCTTTTGCCATCTCCTGAAGTCCACCCCTTCAAACTTATCAAGCTTGGCAAAGTTTGAAGCCATGTGTTTCATAGCAGCAGCAGCCATTGATTATCACAAAATAGTTTACTTTGATTGTTGGATTTGGTGAGCCCAGAACAGGGTGAAGATAATCAATGGCCTAACTACGTACCAATAATGGTTACCGGATATCACTTGGAATCGTGTTATCACTTTCCAAAGTAAACCATTCGACCCTAATGCCTGGGTATCACGAATATCTACTTGGGATAAGATCAAATGTATGTTAATGATTTAGGCACCAATCAATAACCCTTTTGCTTTCAAGTGTTTATGTTATCTGTTCCTTTCTCATGAATGATTGATTTCCAATATATAGGAAAATATTCACAGCTAGTCAAATGGAATTAAGAGGATTAATCGGCCCATTAATCGCCTCATAATTATCCCCATTATAGCCAATAGTGGTTACATGACCAATTCAACGTGGTCATAAAGGCAGTTTTAACTGCCACTTGAATAGGTCAAAGTAGTTACATACTTATCCCAGCAGTACTAACTTAGTAACTTGCTCTAGCAGTACTAACTTAGTACTAGCAGTAGTAACTCTGCTCCAGCAGTACTAACAAAGTACTAGCAGTAGTAACTCTGCTCCAGCAGTACTAACAAAGTACTAGCAATAGTAACTCTGTAAAGGATTAAACCTTCTGATGAGTTACTCCCAACCACTATCAGAGTCAGGGTAGTCATCCTGATGGGTGTACACTCTGTACCTCCTGACCCATTACAAGGTGTGAACTGACCTCTCAATTCGCTAAATTTTTCAACAAAAAACTCTATATACTACAAGTACTTTAACTAGTTACTACAACTAAGCTTCTAACAAGTTTTAACTTAAATTTAACATGTAAGTTTTATAAGTTTTAAACTTGTTTTTATCAACTTGTACATCATGATCCAATATAAAGAGCATATATACTATAGCCTAACATGGAAACAAGTAAATGATGATGTTTAAGGAAACATACACTAGGGCTTACAAGGCTTGGTTTATGGAAAGAAACTTAGAACAAGGACAAGCAAGAAACAAATTTCACCCTAGAGCTCTTCTTCTTCTTATGAGTTGTCATAATCTTTTAGCTACTTAAGTGTCTTTAAACTTAAGAATATCACTAAAAGAGAGCAAGTAGTTGTTGTAGCTTTGGAAAAAACTTTTGTACTTGAATAATTCTTGAAGTAAGAAAGCAAGAGAGAGTGTGTTTGTGTGTGTTGAGTTGGATGACAAGGAGAGGGCGAAAGAGGGGCTTTTTATAGCCTCTTGAGGAGGTGAAAGATGCATGAGTCATCTTTCTTACTAGTTAAGAATATGTATGTGTAAACTTACTTAGCTAGGTATATAACTATACTTGTAATGATCTTACCCAAGATCAAATCTCAACCAAGACAACTATCCTTGTGACTCCTCATAAACGCCACCTATGGCTCAAATAAGGAGGTTAGTTTGTTTAGTAAATAAATTTAGAACTTGGTGACTAGAAACTTAGAACTTAGTCACTTATACATAGAACTTAGTCACAAGGCTTGGTTTATGGAAAGAAACTTAGAACTTGGTGACTAAGTTTGAGGTTATCAAATAAAAGATGATAAGTTCTATGTATAAGTGAACACATGTATAAAACTTAATGCATAAGTAAACTTACAAATGTCCTAGAAGTTGATTACCAAGACACATGTCTTGTTGATGAATTTAAAACCGAACACCTCATATGATGAGGTGTTGGGTTGATATTTTGATGCCTTAATGATTGAGTGTTGATGTTTAGTGTATAATTTGGTTCCAGTAATCGTTAATGTTTTTAGTATAAATAACGAGCGTTGATTTTATGGTCAAAGGAGGAGGGAAATGTGTTGACTTTTCTAAAAATGTAAGAGTATTTAAATGTCTTAGTAAAAGTGGTGCGGTTATTGGTTAAGCTTGCGTATAATTAAAAATACTTAAAACGCGAGTTTAGATTCGTAAAACACAGGGTCTATTTGGTAACATTTGAAATTAAATTTTAAAATTTCATATAATGATTATAAAAATTAATCAGATGTAATAAAAATATTCATAATCGATTTTCGTTACGCACAAGATAACCTAAACAGTTATATTTAAAGTTCAAAATTGTACGCGATTTTGGATAAAATGTTTATGTTTCAAATAAATATTAACGTGAAATTTTTCGAGTTGTTACAGTCTTACCATCTTAACAGGAATTCCATCTCGGAATTCAGTGTGTGTTATCTGGTGGTGAGACATCTAGGAAAAGTTTTGGGTAGTTTCGGGATAAAGGTCATATCGTACAGTGTCTAAGTCAACTAGAGTTTGGAAGATATGTGATACTGTGAAGTTTTACATACTAACTTATCTTGTTCTCGTATTTCTTTATCATCCAAGAAATCTTATAATGGGTTCAGATAGTGATGTGGTATGTTGATGATTAGAAGAGTGTAGTGTACGCTTACCAATATTCTTAGGTAGAGATGTCAAGTTTGCTTTAAAAATCTTAAGAAGATTTTAAAGATTTATAGCGGAATAATATACTTAGGACCTAAACAGGCCAGTACTTTTAAGGAGTAAAGATAAGATTTGATAACTATCCCAAGATAGTAGTTCGAATTATCTCATAAATGAAAACTTTCAACAGTGAAATCAGGTAGTATAAATAAGGTCTTAAGATTTTGCTGAGTGGTAAGACACTATCGTGTCTCTAAATCTTTTTAACGAATTCTTGTGATTACTAGGTTCGATTTCATACTTATGTCATTTCGGATATAAATAAGCCCACTTATTTATAATTTTTTACTTACATAAATAAGTGTCCCAATTCATGTAAGTAAGAAATTATAAACTTATGGTTCGGTGATTTAAATTTTTTTTTATTTAAATGAAAAGGCATCCCAATCCATTTAAATAAGGACATTATAAATCATCCTACTTAAGAAATCTCGACACAACACTCATTCTTAACAGGTGAGTTACAAGGCAGTATATTACGAGATGATACTGGTGTTCTAAGAATACAGAACAAATATTCACACTCATCTTCGGAGATGGGGAGTAAGATAATGGGGGAAATCGACATAGTGTTCAAAATAGTTGGTGCTTCAGAAAATAAGCAGAAATGTTTAGAAAGTTATAAGTGAACGAGAAGTAACATCTCCTGGAGAAATTTATAAACTTGTAATGGGTTTTGTTATCATATGAAATGATATAAGGTGATGAAATAGTTTCTGAGACCATTGTATAACTTACAATGTTTGAAAATAGGAGAGACCATTGTGCAATTCACAATGTTTGGGAAGTAAATTAGACCATTGCGTAACTCACAATGTCTGAGAAATGAGAGAGAGATCATTGTGTAACTCACAATGTCTGAGAAATGATAGAGAGATCATTGTGTAACTCACAATGTCTTGAGAAATAAATTAGACCATTGTGTAACTCACAATGTTTGAGAAATAATTAAGACCATTGTATCACACAATGTCTAAGAAATAGTCAAGACCATTGTGCAACTCACAATGTACAGGAAATAATAGAGACCATTGTAATTAGTTACAATGTCTTGAGAAGGTTTCGTAAATCCTAAAATGCACGAGTAGATAAATGATCGGGAAATTATGGTTGTACCGTAATGCCTTAGAATAGGCATACACAGTTATGTTTAGTCCATCGTTTATATATAAAGTGATCAAAAGTATGTCGAGTGTGTATATATTAATATACTAATATGTTCGTGTAGCATAAAAATGCCTAGAAGTCACATAATCGTCTAGAGGATGGAATGCACAGAGAGCAAAAGGCTATAAAATGTTTTTGTGTAGAAATGGTTATAGTTTAGGTCTCAATTAGACCCGTTTATTTATAACTATAGCTCTGATACCAATCTGTAACACCCCCAATTTCGTGAACGCAGCGGAATTCAAAATGGGTGCTACTTCCTGGTATAACAGTTATAATAACAGAAAACGATCTCGAATCAAGTCGTTGAAAATAAAAGGCTTATTATTCGATTTATAAAATATATCAGAGTTTACAAAGATAGGTCCCAGTTGGTTCCATGTTTACAAAAATACATCAATATAAAGTCTTTTGATGTTTATCGAATGATAAAGTAAGTTATAGCCTTCTTGATCGATTACGTGCCATCCTTGATCATTATGCACCTGAGATACATTCTTTAAACGGTCAACACAAAGGTTGAGTGATATTCATAGAGTTTTAGTTAATCAGTTGAACACAATATTCGTAACGTCAGATAATTAGTCTCACATTCATAGCTAGAAAACAAAACAGTTATTATTGCACTAAGCTCATGACACCAAAAACGTTAACAGCGTATCAATAGAAATTGATATAATAGCAACAGTGGCCCTAATAGGTAATTTGCCATTATACCTAGAGTTCTTCAAATAGAGTGCGTTTGTTTAGCGGACTTAGTTAAACAAACAGGATTTGTCTATCCCAATAGGCTTATCCACATTATTTGCGTTCACTTCACTCGTGATTAATGGCTCATGATGATAGGGACTGGCAATAGTGGTACTTAGTGTAAATAATACATTCAGATATAACATACAGTTTCAAAGCAATGTGTTCGGTTTAAAAATAGCATGTATCCCCCCAAAGGTTTGTAAAACAATTAAGTAATAGAAAGTGGGGCTATGAACTCATCGTGAGTTGGATTATGTTTTGTAAGTAGTGTAATTAATGTTCAAGTCATGGAAACCTCTACAAGCAACCTATAATATGTATCGTTTCTTAGTTTATGGAAAGCATAAACGAGCCTATATTTATCTTTATATTGATCATGATGCTTTATATGGTAGTTTGTGTATATCGTCTTATAGAAATGGTTTATGAAACATTTATAGTTTGTATATCTCGTACTACTGTTCAGGCCATCATAATTCAGAGGTCATGTAGTAAACGTTCGAGGAGCCAGGACACTTTAATTCGTCAATCTAGCAAACTCGTCGATCCGTTTACCCAAATGAAGCCCCTCACATGAAGTTCCCTAGTTTTGTAGTACTTGATTTGGAAATACATATGTTTTGGTAGTTTGATTATGTGACATATAGTTTAAGTGATTATATGGTTTGCGAAGTAAGTTTGGTCATGTTCCGTAAGCGGGTTTGTGTTGGTTTAGATGTTTAACATAAGTAGTTTGGTCCTTTGGTTATACAAGTAACTTAAATGGTTTTACAAGTTCTCGCCGTTTTACAAAAGTTACTATTTCGAAGGTCATATAAACTTAAGAAAGTTCATTTTGAAAGAAGATTGTTATTTTATAAAGTTTATTATGTCTAGTAAGTATTTAGTTTTGAAAATCACATGGTTCTTTTGTGAAATTGTTTTGTGTTTGTGTTGGTTTATTAAGGCTAAGGCTTTCGTTAACGGTCTCGGCTTAGGAAGCCTTGAGGCCGTAGCCGTGGCCTTGTCGTGGCTTTGGTCTCGGCTGCCAAGGCCTTGAGACCTCAGCCTTGGCCTTAGCCGCGGCTGTGGTCTCTGCCTAAGACCTTTAGGCCGCTTGGTTTGCCTAGTCGTATAGCCAAGTACATATCCGTGTGACTATATGAAAGCTGATAAAATATGGACAGAAAATGGGCATCGTTTTGCGTTTTCTGGACCTGTACACCTGTCTTTTTGAAGACAAAGTCGTTTCAGACAACTTTCGTGTTTTAACTTTTTGACGAATCGGACCAAAAATATATCGAAAATCGTGTTTTAGTTTCTGTTACAGAAAGTCTTTTGTTCAGTTTTTTGTTTTAGGTTTGGTAACTTTACTTGGCCGTATCTTTCAAACCGTAAGGCTGTTTTAGGTGATTCAAAATCCTAGATTCTCGTTTTTATTTCCTCTAACTAATTTTTAAGTCTATATATATATATATATATATATATATATATATATATATATATATATATATATATATATATATATATATCCATAATCAGTAGTTTGATGTTAAAACTCAATATACTACAAGTATTCTAACTAGTTACTACAACTAAGCTTCTAACAAGTTTTAACTTAAATTTAACATGTAAGTTTTATAAGTTTTAAACTTGTTTTTATCAACTTGTACATCATGATCCAATATATAGAGCATAGATACTATAGCCTAAACATGGAAACATGTAAATGATGATGTTTAAGGAAACATAAACCAGGGCTTACAAGGCTTGGTTTATGGAAAGAAACTTAGAACAAGGAAAAGCAAGAAACAAATTTCACCCTAGAGCTCTTCTTCTTCTTATGAGTTGTGCTAATCTTTTAGCTACTTAAGTGTCTTTAAACTTAAGAATATCACTAAAAGAGAGCAAGTAGGTGTTGTAGCTTTGGAAAGAACTTTGGTACTTGAATAATTCTTGAAGTAAGAAAGCAAGAGAGAGTGTGTTTGTGTGTGTTGAGTTGGATGACAAGGAGAGGGAGAAAGAGGGGCCTTTTATAGCCTCTTGAGGAATTGCAAGATGCATGAGCCATCTTTCTTACTAGTTAAGAATATGTATGTGTCAACTTACTTAGTTAGGTAATATAACTGTACTTGTAATGATCTTACCCAAGATCAAATCTCAACCAAGACAAGTGTCCTTGTGACTCTACATAAACGCCACCTATGGCTCAAATGAGGAGGTTAGTTTGTTTAGGATATTTCTACATAACTTGGTGACTAAGTTTGAGGTTATCAAATAAAAGATGATAAGTTCTATGTATAAGTGAACACATGTATAAAACTTAATGCATAAGTAAACTTACAAATGTCCTAGAAGTTGATTACCAAGACACATGTCTTGTTGATGAATTTAAAACCGAACACCTCATATGATGAGGTGTTGGGTTGATATTTTGATGCCTTAATGATTAAGTGTTGATATTTACGATATAATTTGGTCCCGATAATCGTTAATGTTTTTAGTATAAATAACGAGCGTTGATTTTATGGTCAAAGGAGGAGGGAAATGTGATGACTTTTCCAAAAATGTAAGAGTGTTTTAATGTCTTAGGAAAAGTGGTGCGGTTATTGGTTAAGCTTGCGTATAATTAAAAACACTTAATACGCGAGTTTAGATTCGTAAAATACAGGGTCTATTTGGTAATATTTGAAATTAAATTTTAAAATTTCATATAATGATTATAAAAATTAATCTGATGTAATAAAAATATTCAGAGTCGATTTTCGTTACTCGCAAGATAACCTAAACAGTTATATTTAAAGTTCTAAATTGTACGCGATTTTGGATAAAATGTTTATGTTTCAATAATATTAATGTGAAATTTTTCGAGTTGTTACAGTCTTACCATCTTAACGGGAATTCCATCTCGGAATTTAGTGTGTGTTATCCGGTGGCGAGACGTCTAGAAAAAGTTTTGGGTAGTTTCGGGATAAAGTTCATATCGTACATTGTCTAAGTCAACTAGAGTTTGAAAGAAATGTGATACTGTGAAGTTTTTTACATACTAAATTATCTTGTTCTCGTATTTCTCTATCATCCATGAAATCTTATAATGGGTTCAGATAGTGATGTAGTATGTTGATGATTAGAAGAGTGTAGTGTACGCTTACCACTATTCTTAGGTAGAGATGTCAAGTTTGCTTTAAAAATCTTAAGGGGATTTTAAAGATTTATAGTGGAATAATATACTTAGGACCTAAACAGGCCAGTACTTCTAAGGAATAAAGAGAATATTTGATAACTATTATAATAACCTGAAAGACTGGACGACATTCAACTTTGGAATACGGACATAATACAAGATTTGAACTATACGTTATGAATTCAATTCACAAAGTACGAAATAGATAACCTAAGAGTATATATATTCGACACACTATATTCTAAGTATATCACACATTACAAGTAAGTTGGAACTAGTCTATATTTATCACATGTTCAAAAATGTTATAAAAGGGGCAAGTATATTATTTTGTGTACACTATATAATACTTCCATTCTGATTTGAAAATTGACTGAATATAATTAAGTTGTGCACAACATGGTAAAAGAGATAATATCATATTTGAAAAGGTAGGTTTGGTCTTCCAAAATTCTAGCTCAATACTCGGCACCCTCTCTCATTATATTTCCCTCATTTGTTCTCATCTTAACAACCGAATATACATTTCTTTCACCCACGTCAAACCCTAATAAACACATTCTACAATCGGCTACTCCCATTTTTCCCAAGAAAATCAAGTACGAAGGTTGTTTTGGCGCTCTAGGCTTGGTGAAAGCTAAGTGGTGATCGTGGGTATTCATTATTTGGCGTGATCGTGCATGGTTCTGGTGCTATAGGAGTACGGGTTTTGGTTCAAAAAGATGTTGGTCCTTGTGTTCTGTTTTGTTCGTTCAATCTAAACTAGAGGTATCCCACAATCGTTCTTGCATTTCACTGATATTTAAGATACATATGTATGCGTATAATCATGTAAACATAATCACTGTTTCGTTAATATGAGTATATAAATGAGATATAATTCACATGAAACCATGAATATATAAGTGCCTACGATCTGTTTTGTGTCGTCAGTTTGGGGTCATGTATAACCTGTTTGTATCGTATCTCGCGAGCTGTTTTGAGGTCGTGTTTAGTAGCCCTTAGTCGATCTAACGTCACCATATTACAAACCCTAAGAACACGTTAAAATGGTTGTATACTGAGGCATATAATATGTAGACTTAACCTGTTGTAGAAAGTATAAAATGAACTATATATAAGATACATAAAATTATAAATTTATGAAACGCATGAATCGAATCTTGGTTATGTTTTGGATCCTTCAAATCTGTTGTGATGTACATCTAAAATTTGGTCGTTTAAACACCAACGTTGGTCTCCATTATTCGACTAAAAGCCTGGATATAAATCTAAGAAATAAAAGATGGGGCGCTCAAGTTTGTTTATGAGAATAATGGCAGAGTATGGGTTATTTCATGTGAAGTTTTTGTGGTGTCTTTGGTTCGTTAAGTCCATGGTAGTGTGGATGGGATGTTGGGAGTCGTGTGTGTGTAATGTGTGTCGACATGAGGACTATCAACATGTAGGTTGTGTAGTTGAATCTGGTGTCTAGTCTATGAACGTGTATATGCGTATTGATCAGATCTAAAGTGGATAGGGGGCTGGATTGGGTGTGATTTTATAAGCTTATGTTTTGATCGTTGTTCATTATCTAAATTTTCATGTGCATGAAATACTTGTATGTGACGTGGGGTATAGTAAGCAAAAGAAAACCTGTGAGTGTATGTGTGTATTATCAGACTTGTGTAGGGTCAAGTAAGTGGGTGTCATTCGAATCAAAGAAAAGAATAAAGAGTAGGGTTGTTTAGGCTTTTTAGGTTCATGATTTGTCTAACAGTTGGGGTCTAATGGTGCGCATAAATGGGTGGAAATGTGGATGTGTTAACGAGAGTTTGTGCATGGGTGAGTTGGGTGTGTTGCATGTTGTACTAAAACCATATAGAGGTGTGGTCATGGGTTTGGTTGTGCATTAGTATATTGGTTTTTTGGTCTCATTAAATTCATGTTGAGAAGGGCTTTTGGTTTCTCGGTGTGAGTTGAAGTCGAAGATAGTAGGAGTGTGAGTGTTTTTCGAGAGTGTGTAAGTGTATGCGAGTGTGTTTGTTTAAAACTTAATTAATCTGAGATGTGTTCAAATGTTCATTGAAATTTGCTAAACCCTAAGTTGGTCATTAATTAAATTAAATACACTTTAGTAATTTACACTTTAAACCATAAGTTTGATTATTGACATTTTAAACCCTAGACTATGATAAGTTGTCATAATAAACCCTAAACTATGAAATTGTCATTAATAACCTCTAACTTTACTTAATTATCAATAGTAACCCTAATTTATGAAACTTGCTAATTCGGGAAACTTACTAAATATGGGAAGTTACTAAATATGGAAGGTTACTAAAAATGGAAAGTTTCTATAAATAGCAGGAAACCCTATTATGTCAATCTGAACAACAATAAGTACTGAATCAGAGATAACTTATGAAATGGTCCTTAAATAATAAGACGATCATTAATTCGTGTAGATTCGTTGAAGAAGGAGTAACCTCCGATCCAGGTGTTTTCTGATATGGCTTAATTTGCGGTTTAAGGTACAGATATTCTACCCTTTCTCAGTAAGGGTATCTTCTCTCATGACTTTTGATCCTTGACTTGATTCATTTGCTTTGATATGATATGATCCTTTGCTATGATCATTTTGATATGAGCTTTGCTATGATATGACCCTTTGTTATGATTCAGTTGATATGAACCATTGCTATGATTCCCTTTGATATGATTCTATGATATGATATGCTTGATTCCGTTTTGTCGCCCGAGCTAACTAGCCATGGAGGTACCATGTCCATGTCATTGAGGCACCAATGGCATGACACTTTCTGTGGAGGTGTGATTGATCCACGACGTCCCTATTTGATATGATATGATATGATATGATATGAGATCTCCTGGCCATTTTGATATATGCATATATTCAGTTGATATGAACCATTGCTATGATTCCCTTTGATATGATTCTATGATATGATATGCGTGATTCCGTTTTGTCGCCCGAGCTAACTAGCCATGGAGGTACCATGGCCATGTCATTAAGGCACCAATGGCATGACACTTTCTGTGGAGGTGTGATTGATCCACGGCGTCCCTATTTGATATGATATGATATGAGATCTCCTGGCCATTTTGATATATGCGTATACTTGTCTAGTACCTGGTACGTATATGATTTGTTTTGTGGGGGGCGTATGGATGCATCATAGGCTAATATGATTTGATATATGATTTGATATGATTTACTTGGTGACTGGCGGTGTGTGCCCTACACCCCACGCACTATTTGGTACTTAGAGGCATCCCTTCTCCGTACACTTTGGATATGATATGTATATGTGATTATGTGGTCTATTCGAGTGGCTCGTTTAGACAGGCTCGTGGCTATCTGTTAGGTATCTTTGGTCCGTTCGAGTGGCTCGTTTGGACGTGTTCGTTGCCGTTCTTATTTGATTCTTAGTGCTATTCTGACTCATGATATTTATGTATTTGATCCATTTGATTCATATTCGTTTACTTATGCTTATTAGCTTTCTGCTTTGTATATATATCTGTTCACTGGGCTTTTTAAGCTCAGCAGTATTTCTTTTCCTGCGGCAGGTTTTAGGTTGGAAACTGGGTTTGAGTGAAGAGTGCATATGAGCTCTTAGTGAACTACCCTGACGATAGACCCCCTTTTGCATTTGGATTAGACGTTGGAGTTATCTTCCATTTAGATTTGTTTCAGACTTTTATTCTAGTTTGATAGCCATTATCATTTAGACTTATTATGTCCTTAGTTTCATTTTAAACCTTTGTAACCTTAGCATTCATAAAAGTCTTCCGCTTGTGTTTGTTCTGTTGACACCATAATGCGAAATTTTGACCCTTGTCGGGTTGGGGTGTTACAACTATCCCAAGATAGTAGTTCGAATTATCTCATAAATGAAAACTTTCAAGAGTGAAATCAGGTAGTATAAATAAGGTCTTAAGATTTTGCAAAGTGGTAAGACACTATCGTGTCTCTAAATCTTTTTAACGAATTCTAATGATTACCGGGTTCGAGTTCATACTTATGTCATTTCGGATATAAATAAGCCCACTTATTTATAATTCTTTACTTACATAAAGAAGCATCCCAATTCATGTAAGTAAGAAATTATAAACTTATGGTTCGGTGATTTACAATTTTTTAATTTAAATAAAACGGAGTCCCAATCCATTTAAATAAGGACATTATAAATCATCCTGCTTAAGAATTCTTGACACATGTAACACCCCCTAATTTATGAGATAATAGCGGAAGACTAATTAGGGTGTTACGGTGAGGATCGAAGTCATAATCACATAAAACGGCTCGAAAGAGGCGTTTTGAAAGCTATTTGTCATTCAAATAATAATTTTGATATAAAGGTGAAATATCTGATTTGTAAATCCTATGAAAGGGTTTGATAATTTAGAAAGAATGACATATTTGATTTTTACACCATTTAATTTATCAGAGTATATAATGCCCGCTCCGTGTCTTGTCCTGCTCCGTTAATTACCTGAGATAAACATGCTTAAAGTGTCAACACAAAGGTTGGTGAGTTCATAGAGTTTAATGGAAAACCATTTATTTCAATGAATTCAGAGGTGAGGTGACATAATGATCGTAATAAATGCTAACAGTGATGAAACAGTAATAAATGATGTTGAGTATAACCACAAGTAAATCATATATGTATTCAGTTAAGTTCAAATATCGGATCATAATCCTAACATGAGGTGGAACCCATGATATTAAACCTGAGATCTATAATGTGGTGAGGTGAAATACTAATACAGCTGTATCTAGATATATGTGATGACACATAATCTCTTATGGATATTGCCCCAAGCCTCATGACACGCAAACGTTAACAATGAACCGTAAAATGGAGGTGATCAACATCAAATCAATGATGGAAAATAATGCCCTCGAGTAATAGATGATTGCCATTCCTATTTTTCTCAAATATAGTGCATCGCGACTAATACGACTAGCCACAAAGGCATTCCGTCAAGTAATTAGTGGGATAGGATGTCAAGCCTGTAACAGGTTTCGAAGCTGTCCACTATATTCGCGTTCACAACAAGTGATTAATGGCTCATGATAACGGGACTTTCTGGCATTAGCGGTGTACTTAGGCAATATCAAGGTAATGATGTAACTAAAGTACTTATGCTCTTTTCTAGTAATTATTCCCATTGAAGTTTTGAGATGACATATAACAATGATCTGTACATTCATGAGGTTACTTGAATGTTTATCTTAAAAACCAATATCACACTACAACAAGCAGTTTGAATATGCTATCTTCTGAGTTAAGTATTCAAGCCTAAGCAAGCCATTTGCTAGTAAAACAAACATCTATTTCTCCCAAGGAGTAATTCACAACATATAAATATGAGTTATATTTCCAAATAAATCATGATAGTTTTCAACGTACTTATACGAATAAAAGTATGTAATTTACTAATTTAGCATGTATCTCCCCCAAAGAGTATCTATAAAACAAGTATAAAAATGGGGCTATGACTCACCTTGAGCGTATCTGACAAGGTTGAATTACGAAATTAAGTAAGATTACGAATGAGATTATGAAAATGGCTTCAACACAGAACCTGAATGAATAGGGAAGTCTGAGACTCTGACCAAATACGAATGATGGATGTGATAACGAGAACGAATAACAGTTTGATCGTTAGAGTGAGAATGTGATATTCTTAAAATGCCTAAAGTTTAAAAATAATATTACATATAATATTATCTTGTTTTTAAGTCAAATATTCCAAAATATTATTTCCTCGAAACGTATAGTTAAATCGTTTAAAATCTCGTTATATATATAATTAACGTAAAGTTTAAATAATACGTAAATGAAATATATAAAATGCACGTGACGTGAATGGAAATCGTAAAATAAAAAAAAGAATTATGAATGTCAAATATAATATGTTGGTCCTTGTCCTTTTCCATTTTTTACTCTTTTTACCCTAACGGCGTTAGCGTTGCACCGTTAGTCCTTAGTTAAGTATAAATTACATTTATAGTCCACTACTTGTCCAATATTACAATCTGAGTTTGGAATTCAATAATATATCAATTTCTACCTTAATGATTCTGTTTTTACAGTTACAGTCCCTATTTTTAGCAGTAGACAGTTTTGGTCCTTCTAAGTGAAATTGATTTGCATTTTTAGTCCAAATGTACAAAAATACGTGGGAAAAAGTTGGCGAGTTTTTCTGTGACTTATTTAAGTTTAATAAAGCTTATTTCAACAGCTTATATGGCAAAAGAGCTTATTTTTCTATAATTGGGCTTTTAACGAGCCATTTACAAGGCCCATTAATGTTTTTAAAACCGTAAGCCTTGAGACGAGTTGGGCTCATCCACAAGCTCATTTTTAACGTACTATTTTCATATCAAAAGACCTTGATAAGCTAGCTTATTCCAGTTGCTTAAAATTCGCTTAATGGGCTTAACAGCCCATGTCGCTAGTTATAGACAGTTTTTAAAATGATTTTGGCGATTCACTTTGCTCGATTTTGAAGGTCAATACGTGATTATTTTTACAAGTTATTTACGTGAAAGTTTTAGCTAGTAATGGTGTCTATTAGGTCACGTAAAAATATTGCATGGTCATTAAGTTAAATTTTAAGATATGCGTTCGTTTTTGAGGCGACATGGAACGAGTAAAACACTTAGAAAATTTCTAAGTGTTTTTCAGTTTCTATTTTATATGTTTTGAGATATGATAAGATTGACTTAGAATCATGCATGTAACTTAAATTTAAACGTGAAAGGGGTGTGATACGTGACTCTTAGGCCTTCCACGATGGAGGCTTGTCACGTTTGGTGTGCTATATGAAATCGTTTACGTAAATAAATATGCAAAACTATATACGTTCGAGTAGTATTTAAAACACGATGCATGATTAATAAATAACGTACGAGATGAATTGGAGATATGTTTATGAGTACTTACAACACTTCTAAGGGTGGTAGAGACTCGAGTGAGATTGAATAGAACGCAAGAAAGATAACCCACGATCGCTAACCAACTTATACGATTTATATAAAGAACCCGTTTCTTCGAAAATCTTCCAAACGAGGTAGCTAAAGTTTCTGGTCTTCCAGAGATGATCTTATGAGTGAAAGAGAGTTAGAAAGATAGTATTTGATGAGTGAGGAAAGGTGGTGAGGCTAGGGTAGTTATATAAGAAGTTAAATACACGTATGGATTTCATTTGATCACAAATCATCCTCCACTTGCTTCTACTATTCTTGTCAGTGAATGAGAGGTTCAAAAGAATTATTTCTGACTTAGTATGACTTTAGGAGGGATTGTGAGAGGGTAGGAAAGTTGTATTTCATTTGGTGAATATATATTATGTCGACTAAGACATAATATAGGTGCAAGAATGGATTTAACGTGCGACACTTGATAAATTATGATGGAAACTGATTTAATATCATGGTATTAGGCTAGAATGATTATTAGGAAAGCGTAGAAACAAGTTGGAGTCGAAACGGTTAATTATTGAATTTTTACTTTGTCGAGTTGGGTCAGAAAATAACGAACACTTTGCCTTTTAAAAACGCATCAAAACTCGACATCTAAATCTGAGATTCGACATACATATAGTCTGCTGGGTGGTGAACGAGATGGTATAAAAATATTGGTATGTTGTGTTTAAGATTTGAGAGAACAAAGGGTGTTTTGGAGAAGGTTTGGGATCGGGTTTTACATAAAATCACAAAAAAAATATAGAGTTGGGCTTGTGAACAGTGAACGAAGGGGTATGTTGGGCTGGAAAGTTTCTGGCCCATTTAGTTTATAAGTATTAGTGAAAAATTAGATTTTGTGAAATAATTAGTTCCCGTAATACGCGTTTGAGCTCGTCCCGTTATTTGACGAATTTATGTGATATTGTTCCCGCGTTAAAATAATATAATAAAGAAAATTTTAAATTTTCCCGTAAAAATGGTGATTAAAATAATGACGGAGATTAATATATAATTAACCGTTGTTAATTATAGGAAATTTTGCAGTTTGCTAGAGTACTCACTCGTCATTCTGATTTTCGTTCCGAAATTCGAGTTTAAAGTGATTACTAGGGTAAGGGATTATAGACAAAGGGTTGTCGAGAGATTTCCATTCAAAAATCGAGTAACCGAGATCTGGTTAGATTTATTCGACTAGATGAAATAAATTCAAATGTTTGGTCTACTAACGAATCCAAGGGCTGTGAATAGTGAAAATAACGGTTAGGAATAGTGAAAAATCAACGGCTAGTGAACAGTACTCCAACAGTCGGGAATAGTGAATTCCAACGGCCGTGAATAGTGCCCCAACGGCTAGACTTAGCCTATAAATACCCCATTTTAATTTCCATTCTTCCACCAACCATTTTCTTCTCATTCACATCTCAAAAATGCCGCACCTCATCACTATGCTAGCGATTGTGTACATCGTTATTTCCGCCATCTACTTGGCTTATTTCCCCGACGAAGACTCTGAATTATTGGCCGTAATTTAATTGTTCGTCGTACTACTCACGGTCCTAGCCATTGCCGTGGACAAGATGTGGGGGTAATAGTCTCGAGTTAGGGTTGTCGAAATGAGTTCTCGTTATGTTTTTATGTAATCCTTAATAAATGTGGAATAAAACTTATTTCTCTTTATGCTTAGGATCTATTGGCGATTCTATGTCTTTTATTGTAATCCTATTTAGCACTTCCGATGCTATTTATATCTCTATGTATTAACTTTCGAGGATTCTAATAAAATTTATGCTATTTGTGCTTTTCATAAGTCTTTGTGAATTCTTAGGGTTCAAATGTTAGTACTTTTGTCTGCTTCCTATCATAAAGGTGATGGGTAATAATGTAGACATCTATTATAGGTGGTCCAAAGAGATGTTTTATGAACAGTTTATTTTGTCTCAAGATTTTGCTTTTGAATGAAAATTGTTATTAAAGAATCTAAAAAGATAACTGTCCCATTTATAACATGATTCTTCCTAAATTAGACATAGTAGATCAGGCTATGTATAAATGAGGACCAAATGATGTGATGCTTGGCTCAGTTACAGTGGTATTTATGTTTCTTAAAAAGTTTTAGAGGGTATTCAACGTATTGTTTTCGTAAATTGACAACATAATTATTTTTCAAAAGAAAGTAGAAAATCTTGGTTCACACTACGTTGATGAGTCATGAATTTCTAAGGTGATATTAGGATATCTTTGGTATAAACTTAGGGTTCAGGTGAAAATTCTTACAAGATGGTAATAATCTATTGTTTGGTCATAAATGATGTTAATCAAATTTCTAAGGTGATATCACTGTATAGTTACGTAATGACTATGAATAAGGTAAATGGAATAGAAGTTGAAATTAAACGTAGATTATGATTATTATGGAAATATTACAAGGTAGAGTTTTCATACGGTAGAAAGATAGTTGTTACACTTAGGTTACATCTATCGTACCTAAGGTAAAGTATAAAAGGAAATACATCTTAGAAAGTTTTAAACTAGGGTTTATTCTTCTATAACAGGAATTTTTCTTCTGTTTAAACATAGGTGTCATCCCTTAACATTGTTGAGGTTCTAAGGAGCTTCAATTCTCTTCTACTGATCTTGTTGTTCTAATTGGTATTCTGTTTTGGGCATCGGCTCTTGTAGTGCCCCTTCTCTCCACAGCCATAGCACACTATTTCCAGTGGCTGTAAGTTTGCATCCGTGGTTCTGCAGTCGTTAGTTTTATGGCCCATTTTTGGGCACTTTCCGCATCGGTCAGGACAAGGCCCCGTGTGATGCATCCTACATTGGTTACACTGGGGTAGTGTCCCGGAATAGCCCTTTCCTTTGGTGGTCACAGCCACATAAGCTCTAGCGGTTTCCTGACGGCGTTTCTGCTGCTGGTGGTGATTATTTTGGTTCTGCTGATAGTTGTTGTGGTTGGTGGTTCCATGATCATTTAGCTTTCTCTTATGATCATTGTTGTCGGAGGTAGATTTCCGTTTGATTTCTCAATCCAATAATCGCTGTGCAAGTGTGATTGCGTCTTCAAGAGTTCTTGGGTTTGATGAGGTGACGTCCCCCTCAATGCTCTGGGGTAGTCCCTCCACATACCGTTCCAAAGTCTTTTCCAGGTCTGGCACCATAGATGGACATAACACTGATAAATCATGGAACTTCCGGTTGTAAGTTCTCAGGTCGTTGCCCTTCACTACTAGTTGATGAAATTCATCTTCTAGTTTCCTAATCTCTGTTCGAGGACAATATTTCTTTAACATCTTCTTTTTCAACTCAGTCCAGGAGAGTTGGAATGCTTCATCTTGACCCATGGTTTGTGCGGTGGCATTCCACCACGACAATGCCTCTCCTTGAAGAGCTCCTGTAGCAAAGGTGACTTTGCTATTATCAGGACAACCGCTCCTCTTGAAAACTGTTTCTGTATGTTCAAACCATTGAGCCAACTCTGTCACTCCTTCTATCCCCTTGAAGTTAGTTGGTTTACAAGCCATGAAATCTTTGTAAGTACATTTACGAGGTGTAGATGCCTCGCCTTCATTCGTTGCCCCTATGTTGTTACTTGAGCGGTTTTGAGTATCAGCTTCGCGAGCTGCAGCGATGCCATCGGCAATCATTCTCTGAATAACTGCAAGTGTTATTGCTGTTGCGGGGTTGGAAGTTCCGTTTCTTGTACGAACCATATTTCTATTAATATTACAAGAAACACAGATTTAGAATTTACATAATGATTACGTCAGAACGATTTGAGTAATGGGGAAACGAGTATATGAGTTCTAACAATCTTGTCAAAAGGCGAAGTTATGATTAAATTGAAAATCACAACAATTACGACATGTTTGTGCACCATCGTAAGTAAGTGATCAATTCTTGGTATAGGATTGCTAAGGAACAAACTGATTCATCTACAAAAGCTGAAATTCAGCAACTTTTTCTTCATCCATCAAGTTTTCTTCCGAAATTTGTCTTAGAGAGTTCTATGGTTATAGCTTAGTTACGGCATGCTTAAGGAATCATAATAATCATAGGTAATATGGTAAGTCTGGATATAATCACTGTAAACAATATAGTATTAACAACTTGATTGATTGTTTTTGCAAAACAAACGATACAAGGTCCCTTATTAATGCTCCATTGATTTGTGTGGAGTCATTTGTCTACCAAAGAAAGTAACAAATGGTGAGATTTTGTATGAGGGTATGAGGAATCATTACATGCATGCATAGCATTATGATAGAGTATGATAGAAAGAATTTATTCACCACAGAGAGATATAACAAAAGAGGTTGTTATTTATTGAGAGTTGGTTACAAGTTCTGAGAGTTTCAGGATTATTGGAAAATACGTCAACATTAACCAAAAACTATTTGGTTTAGTGGGTACAGCAACGATACATATGAACTTAAGATCAGTTACGTCCTTGACGTAGGCGTTTAACTTCTGCCTTAAGTTCTAGTTGTGCAGCTTTCATGTCTGAGAAGCGTTCCTGGCACATGCTCATCTCTTGGCATCGGCTCTTCTGAACAGAGTGTCAATGTTACGGTCGCACCATTCGAAGAGTAATGGTTGTAACCCTTCCAGCTGTTCAGTGTGAATGTCCAGAAGAGTCCATATTGAATTACGAGGGTTTAAATTATAGTCAGAGGAATTAGGTAAAGATACATCATATGGAATGTATGATATTGAGAAATCTGGAGCGTGTGTAATGGAGAATTTGGCTCAACTTCTTTCCAAATCGTTTCTTGGTGTAAATTATGTCCAACCTCAAATGTTGTCGGACCACCAATTAACTCTTCATCTGAATAAGATTCGGTAGCTCTCCTGAGTCTCTAACGCAAGGGTGAGTAAGTAGGCGACGACGGTACCTGAGTAAGTTCCGTATTAGGCTGGGGTTGCGACATTAATACATAAGGATCTTCAGCATCCGGAGTAATCTGATGGGTAGGCGATGTACGAGTAGCACGGAGGGTAAGTTTGGAAATATCAACTAGTTTGGAAGACATGATACAGTAGTAATCCGAAAATAGTAATTATAAGTAATTCGTACGTTAAAGGAGTAACAGTACGGGTGAAATCATAAAGAGTATAAGATTAATTATCAAGCATGAAAATATTATTGAAAAGTAATCTTAATAGGTAATGTATTGAGCATGAAAATCTGCAGACACGGGGGGCGTAAAATGGTATGGTGTAAAATCATTCATTTTGAAAATGTAGATATAGTTCAATGTTTGAAAACATTTGGTTCTCTATAACTCCAGCTCTGATGCCAATCTGTAAAACCCCCTAATTTATGAGATAACAGCGGAAGACTTAATTAGGGTGTTACGGTGAGGATCGAAGTCATAATCACAGAAAACAGCTCGAAAGAGGCATTTTGAAAACTATTTGTCATTCAAATAATACTTTTGATATAAAGGTGAAATATCTGATTTGTAAATCCTATGAAAGGGTTTGATAATTTAGAAAGAATGACATATTTGATTTTTACACCATTTAATTTATCAGAGTATATAATGCCTGCTCCGTGTCTTGTCCTGCTCCGTTAATTACCTGAGATAAACATGCTTAAAGTGTCAACACAAAAGTTGGTGAGTTCATAGAGTTTAATGGAAAACCATTTATTTCAATGAATTCAGAGGTGAGGTGACATAATGACCGTAATAAATGCTAACAGTGATGAAACAGTAATAAATGATGTTGAGTATAACCACAAGTAAATCATATATGTATTCAGTTAAGTTCAAATATCGGATCATAATCCTAACATGAGGTGGAACCCATGATATTAAACCTGAGATCTATAATGTGGTGAGGTGAAATACTAATACAGCTGTATCTAGATATATGTGATGACACATAATCTCTTATGGATATTGCCCCAAGCCTCATGACACGCAAACGTTAACAATGAACCGTAAAATGGAGGTGATCAACATCAAATCAATGATGGAAAATAATGCCCTCGAGTAATAGGTGATTGCCATTCCTATTTTTCTCAAATATAGTGCATCGCGACTAATACGACTAGCCACAAAGGCATTCCGTCAAGTAATTAGTGGGATAGGATGTCAAGCCTGTAACAGGTTTCGAAGCTGTCCACTATATTCGCGTTCACAACAAGTGATTAATGGCTCATGATAAAGGGACTTTCTGGCACGGTATTCCCATTGAAGTTTTGAGATGACATATATCAATGATCTGTACATTCATGATGTTACTTGAATGTTTATCTTAAAAACCAATATCACGCTACAACAAGCAGTTTGAATATGCTATCTTCTAAGTTCAGTATTCAAGCCTAAGCAAGCCATTTGCTAGTAAAACAAACATCTATTTCTCCCAAGGAGTAATTCACAACATATAAATATGAGTTATATTTTCCAAATAAATCATGATAGTTTTCAACGTACTTATACAAATAAAAGTATGTAATTTAGCATGTATCTCCCCCAAATAGTATTTATAATACAAGTATAAAAATGAAGCTATAACTCACCTTGAGCGTATCTCACAAGGTGAAATTACGAAATTAAGTAAGATTACGAATGAGATTACGGAAATGGCTTCAACACAGAACCTGAATAAATAGGGAAGTCTGAGACTCTGACCAAATACGAATGATGGATGTGATAACGAGAACGAATAACAGTTTGATCGTTAGAGTGAGAATGTGATATGCTTAAAATGCCTAAAGTTTAAAAATAATATTACATATAATATTATCTTGTTTTTATGTCAAATATTCCAAAATATTATTTCCTCGAAACGTATAGTTAAATCGTTTAAAATCTCGTTATATATATAATTAACGTAAAGTTTAAATAATACGTAAATGAAATATACAAAATGCACGTGACGTGAATGGAAATTGTAAAATGAAAAATAGAATTAAGAATGTCAAATATAATATGTTGGTTCTTGTCCTTTTCCAGTTTTTACTCTTTTTACCCTAACGGCGTTAGCGTTGCACCGTTAGTCCTTAGTTAAGTATAAATTACATTTATAGTCCACTACTTGTCCAATATTACAATCTAAGTTTGGAATTCAATAATATATCAATTTCTACCTTAATGATTCTGTTTTTACAGTTTCAGTCCCTATTTTTAGCAGTTGACAGTTTTGGTCCTTCTAAGTGAAATTGATTTGCATTTTTAGTCCAAATGTACAAAAATACGTGGGAAAAAGTTGGTGAGTTTTTCTGTTACTTATTTAAGTTAAATAAAGCTTATTTCAACAGCTTATATGGCAAAAGAGCTTATTTTTCTATAATTGGGCTTTTAACGAGCCATTTACAATGCCCATTAACGTTTTTAAAACCGTAAGCCTTGAGACGAGTTGGGCTCATCCACAAGCTCATTTTTAACGTACTATTTTCATATCAAAAGACCTTGATAAGCTAGCTTATTCCAGTTGCTTAAAATTCGCTTAATGGGCTTAACAGCCCATGTCGCTAGTTATAGACAGTTTTTAAAATGATTTTGGCGATTCACTTTGCTCGATTTTGAAGGTCAATACGTGATTATTTTTACAAGTTATTTACGTGAAAGTTTTAGCTAGTAATGGTGTCTATTAGGTCATGTAAAAATATTGCATGGTCATTAAGTTAAATTTTAAGATATGCGTTCGTTTTTGAGGCGACATGGAACGAGTAAAACACTTAGAAAATTTCTAAGTGTTTTTCAGTTTCTATTTTATACGTTTTGAGATATGATATGATTGACTTAGAATCATGCATGTAACTTAAATTTAAACGTGAAAGGGGTGTGATACGTGACTCTTAGGCCTTCCACGATGGAGGCTTGTCACGTTTGGTGTGCTATATGAAATCGTTTACGTAAATAAATATGCAAAACTATATACGTTCAAGGTGTATTTAAAACACGATGCATGATTAATAAATAACGTACGAGATGAATTGGAGATAGGTTTATGAGTACTTACAACACCTCTAAGGGTGGTAGAGACTCGAGTGAGATTGAATAGAACGCAAGAAAGATAACCCACGATCGCTAACCAACTTATACGATTTATATAAAGAACCCGTTTCTTCGAAAATCTTCCAAACGAGGTAGCTAAAGTTTCTGGTCTTCCAGAGATGATCTTGTGAGTGAAAGAGAGTTAGAAAGATAGTATTTGATGAGTGAGGAAAGGTGGTGAGGCTAGGTAGTTATATAAGAAGTTAAATACACGTATGGATTTCATTTGATCACAAATCATCCTCCACTTGCTTCTACTATTCTTGTCAGTGAATGAGAGGTTCAAAAGAATTATTTCTGACTTAGTATGACTTTAGGAGGGATTGTGAGAGGGTGGGAAAGTTGTATTTCATTTGGTGAATATATATTATGTCGACTAAGACATAATATAGGTGCAAGAATGGATTTAATGTGAGACACTTGATAAATTCTGATGGAAACTGATTTAATATCATGGTATTAGGCTAGAATGATTATTAGGAAAGCGTAGAAACAAGTTGGAGTCGAAACGGTTAATTATTGAATTTTTACTTTGTCGAGTTGGGTCAGAAAATAACGAACACTTTGCCTTTTAAAAAGCATCAAAACTCGACATCTAAATCTGAGATTCGACATACATATAGTCTGCTGGGTGGTGAACGAGATGGTATAAAAATATTGGTATGTTGTGTTTAAGATTTGAGAGAACGAAGGGTGTTTTGGAGAAGGTTTGGGATCGGGTTTTACATAAAATCACAAAAAAAATATAGAGTTGGGCTGGTGAACAGTGAACGAAGGGGTATGTTGGGCTAGAAAGTTTCTGGCCCGTTTAGTTTATAAGTATCAGTGAAAAATTAGATTTTGTGAAATAATTAGTTCCCGTAATACGCGTTTGAGCTCGTCCCGTTATTTGACGAATTTATGTGATATTGTTCCTGCGTTAAAATAATATAATAAAGAAAATTTTAAATTTTCCTGTAAAAATGGTGTTTAAAATAATGACGGAGATTAATATATAATTAACCGTTGTTAATTATAGGAAATTTTGCAGTTTGCTACAACACAACACTCATTCTTAACAGGTGAGTTACAAGGCAGTATATTACGAGATGATACTGGTGTTCCAAGAATACGTAACGAATATTCACAGTCATCTTCGGAGATGGGGAGTAAGATAATGGGGGAAATCGACATAGTGTTCAAAATAGTTGGTGCTTCTGAAAATAAGCAGAAATGTTTAGAAAATTATAAGTGCATGGGAAGTAACATCTCCTGGAGAAATTTATAAACTTGTAACGGGTTTCGTTGTCATATGAAATGATATAAGGTGATGAAATAGTTTCTGAGACCATTGTATAACTTACAATGTTTGAAAAACGTTTAAGTACATAGGATGTGAATGAATCTCACATCTCAGCCCGTTACATAGGCGATAAAGCTAACATAACAGACACAAATACTTCTAAAAAGAAGAAAACAATTAAACACTAGAATACATTTGGCTCATAGATGACACCAAATATTAACTAACGTCTAAATTGAATATGAAAATTAATGTCCCACGCCTTGCAGAATGCCTTCTATTCTTCAGTTAAGTCATATGCATAATCTTCATAACCATCATACATGTCGTAGTCATCATCCTCACGGAGACTAGAGTCATTCGCACCACCACTACCACTAACCCGTTTAGATAAAGAAGCCATAAACTGAGCAGTCTCATCATATACATCCTCAACATCACTATCACTTTCTTCTCCAACCTTTGTCGCATCCTTAACAACATTACCATCATTTCCAGCATTCGAAGTGTCCACATTCTTGAATACCTTGTCCTCTTCATTCAAAGCTGCAAACGAATTTCTAAGGGTCACCAAATTTATTCATAAGAAATCGTTGGTCCCTTATTGCTAGAATCCATGGCCATTCTTTGTGTTAGAAATGTTTAGTCGGGATTTTTCTGTTCCGATCAATCAGCTTAAACCCTTACTAGATGTTGAAGTAGCAAATAATAAGATTATACATGTGACAAATGTTTTTAAGAATTATGAAATTGAAATTGATAATGAAAAGTTTCCAATAGATCTGATTCCTATGCTTATAAGGGAGATTGATGTAGTTATTTGTATGGACTGGCTTGGAAACAACGAAGCCATTATCTCATTCAAGAATAAGTTAATCCAGGTCAGGACCCTAAGTGGGGGAGAATCATTCATCTATGGTGAGCATAAGAAATCTAACATGGCCATCTCATCAGTACGAGTCAATGGAATGGCTCACTAGCCTTTGATATCCATATAAAGGATACAACGAGCATAAATACCCTCTTTAACTTCTACTCTGGCGGACTGAATATCTTTTATAAGAAATCGGAGGAAGACCCGATGATTTTTCCAAGAAATCCCCAACAAAAAATCACATTATTCCGTCTTTTCTATCAAATCAATCATCTGTACCTATGCTAGAGCCAAGAAACACTTGGCGCGTGTCTGTCAAGCCTATCTAGCTCACATTATTGATTTCCAGAAATTCACTTTAGATCTAGATAGCATTCCAGTTGTCCAGGAATTTCCCGATATTTTACATAAGAACTTCTAGGAATACCACCTGATAGACAAGTAGAATTTTGTATTGATCTTATTCCGGAGAGTACTCCTATTGCTAAAATTCCCTACAGACTTGCTCCTTAAGAAATGAAAGAATTAATGAAGCAGTTGCAAGAAATACTAGATAAAGGCTTTATCCGCCCCAGTAGTTCCCCGTGGGGAGCTCCAGATCTTTTGTTAAAAAGAAAGACGGTAGCATGAGGATGTGCATTGAGTACCGAGAGCTTAATAAAGTCACTATCAAAAATCATTATCCTCTACCCAAGATCGTTGATTTATTTGATCAGCTTCAGGGCGCAAGTTTCTTTTCTAAGATAGATCTAAGATCAGGGTATCACCAGTTAAAGTAAACAATCGAAATCTGATTCTGTATCGGTAACAAAATCTAAAACTTAATCTGAATCTGTATCTGAAACTGAATCTAGAACGTGAGCTATCGTCTATCTGAGTTTCTGCATGGGTGCATAAGCGCAGTTCTGGGTTTAAGGCTATATCTGGAATGACACTTGCAGTTCTGAACATGAACGTATCTCAAATACTATGATTGGTATGACTTATAGTCGTCTTACGACTTGTACATAAGTTTGAGACTTAATCTGAATTCTTAATCATGACATGATATCTGAGCACATGCATTATATCTAGACGTTGCTTAGTCGTCCTGCTATGAGTGAGAAATTTCCTAACCAACAAGTACTCTTCTTGGGGTTCTAACTTGTCATCGTGCTTTTCTAAACTTGGTTCATCCACAAAGGATGCTTGATCCTATATACTTGGCATGCTTGTTCTAAACAGAAATCATCCCTACCGGATGTAAATACTATAGTAAGCACGAGTCATCCATAAAGGACGTTTATGTAGGAGTTCTACATCGTGTACTTCTTAGGCACGATACATGACTTTTGATGCCTTCTTGGGCACCCTAAACTTGACAAACGATGCTTCTTGTGAGTGTCCTAATCATGACTTATATCCCACTTGATCTAAAAATGTGTTTGTTGAAATATTGGATGGATACGTTGTATCCCCTATATGGAATACGCCGTATCCTGTGATACACCGTATTCATATTATACTAGCCATATCCCATGAATACGTCATATCCCCTGTCCGGGATACGCCGTATCCATGGAGACACCATATCCCTGCCATGTCCTAACTGTATACCATGATACGCCGTATCCCATATCTGGGATACCCCATATCCATAGATATACGCTGTATGTATTGGTGCTGCATCAGACATGCACTAAAACCTGCAATTTTCTACACTTATCTGAAATACCATATGAGACTATAGTTTAACTATTCTACTAAAATACAATATGAACACAGTCTAAAAACTCTACTAAAACATAAACATATGCTATCACTTGCGCTAAACGTGAAACACTCGCATATCGAGTTACTAAGGAACTGTTACTCACCATGGTTTGGCTTAGGCATTCCTCGGGCACTTCTGGACCCTCCAAGACCATCTAAACACCTGAATATCATTCTAATATCATCAATACATGCTGTAGTATCAGCAACACATGATTTATATCAAATTCAACTAACATAGACAATAAATTGGCCTCTTGCTAAACACACCTTATGCATCATATCTACACCTTAACATCATATTTAACTTGATCTAACCATGAATTTCTATCAATAAACATCATTTTTACAGTAGCATGATTTATCTTAGAAATGATTTATCTAAGAGGCTTTCTAATGATGGATTTACAGTTTTGAAGTAGAAAGGTGGACTAAGAAGTTCAATGCTATTCAATTGAACAAGTTTGAATATCGGCCGGTTGCTCCTATGAATACCAAGGCTTCTCCTTCCAAAGACAACACAAAGGAGGCGTTTACGTCTAGAAAACCAACTAAGGATGCTAAAGTGGTGAACACGTCTAATGCTTTTGGTATTCTTAGTGATTTAGATGAAGGTTCTAATGTTAATGTAGAACCTAACGGTAATGTCCCTTCAAGCACCATAAAAATTGCTGCTACTACTACTGATGGAGACAAGTGAAAAACAATGATAATACCCCAAGTTCGTCTACTACTACTCTTTCTTGTCTTTCGAACAACATTCCTAATGCTTCTGGGGGTAACATGCCTAATATTGATAACGAGGGGAAAAAAGGTTGCTCGAGGACTACAATAAAACTACTAGTTACATGGCTTATGACAGTTTTAAAAGTGGTAGTGGAGTGGGCAAGAAGAGCTTATATGAGTAGTGGAAGGAGGATATCTATGACAAAAACCCTTATGATGATGATGAGTTTGATGATTGTGATTTGACTAATGCACAATTGAAGTTTGATAATGCATATGACATTAGTCTCCGTGGTCAGCTTAGATAGGTTATTCTCTTTGTTTTGCATAAGTATGTCATGTCATTTCTTATGCTAGGTCTTAAGCATTGTAGGCGCTTTTATTTTGCCTTTTTAGGCCGAGATGTGCGATTCACCCACATCCATTGTACTTAACTGTTTTTTTGGCATAATAATATTTACCAGGGGTAATTTATCCCTTTTACCAAAAAAAAAAAAAAAAAAAAAAAAAAAAAAAAAAAAAAAAAAAAAAAACTCTCATCAAACATGTATAAAACTTGATAATCTTGATTAGCTTTACTTAGAGGTGGCAAAACGGGCGGGCCGGGTGGGCACGGACAACGGTTCAAACAGGCTACGGGCTAAATGGGCACAGGCTAAATGGGCACGGGCCAAACGGGCGCATGTTATATGAATCGCTTTAAAAAAGACCCAAAATGACGAAATAAATTCCTCAAACATAACACCTCATTTATATTTAAAAAATTAAATATATTATATCTATAAGTTTTTCTTTAAAAACAATTATAATGTTATCGAATTGAGAGAAAATATGTGTCCGTTTGTGCCTATTTAACTTTTAAATGGACAATATTTGCCCATTTCAAAAAAACGAGGGGGCTAAATGTGCCCAAATCTCTTACAAATTTGCCCAAATTAGCCTATTTCTTTGATTTTGGGCACAAATTGCCACCTCTAGCTTTACTTAAAACATACTCCCTCCGTCCCTAAATAAATGTCCACTATTGACTTTTAAAGTATTCCCTTTTTAACTTTGACCTTAAATTATTTTAATTTTGTTATGTAATACTTCATGCAAAATGTATGAATGGATTGTGTTTTAAATATATTTTCATTGGTATAATTTTCATTAAGTATTACATAACACAAATGAAATAATTTAAGGTCAAAGTTGAAAACAAAAGACTTTAAAAATCAACACTGGACATTTATTTAGGGACGGAGTGAGTATAATTTAAAGTTAATTAATTCATAATATCTATCTAACATCATGTCTAATGATGAATTCAAAGCTAGAGTTTCTATAACTTTAATCTAGGGCTGAGCATTTCACCCGAGAACCCGACCCGACCTGAAAAACGGACGCGATTTGACAAAAGTCGGTTTTATGTCGGGTTATAGTTTTCTTGACTTTTCGGTTCGGGTCGGGTCAGTTCGGTCCGGTTCCGGCCAAAAACCGACCAAAACTGACTTAAACCCGAAAACCGACCGAACCGACCCGAGTAATTTCGGTTTCATTTAGGATTTTTTTTCCCCGTTTTTCCGGTTTGTCGGGTCGGGTTTGGACCGATGCTCAGCCCTACTTCAATCTAACATAAACCTCAATTTGACATAAACTTGATTTAGAGCATAAAACCTACTAATATATCAAAACCTACTTAATTCCTCCATAAATCTGAAATCATCACTTACCGTTAATGGGGATTGATCACAATACTTAAAGACTTGCAAGAACACCTCAAATCACCTTGAAATCAAGTTGGAATCATCATATAGATTTTTTCTCCATCCTCATGTTTTCTGGCTAACTTTCCCTCTCAAAACACAAACTTGGACACGTGTGATATGAGGCAAATATTTGTACTTATGAGTCATCTAAACACAAGGTCAATTCTGTAATTTCAGCCCCCTAAAGGTCGATACGCCGTATCTATCACTTTCTAATCAACACAAAAATATGAAAATCGTACTTATACGCTATAAATTGACCTTAAAACTTTACAAAACTATTGAAACTACAATAGTTTCTAAAACCATAAAAATGGGGGTGTTACAGCAATGCAATCTATTAAATATTTAAATACTTAATTACAATTTAAAATAATAACTTTCTTCGTTCTCACTTAACCCCACAATAATATATATACACAACAAAAAAAATGCACACACAAATTAACGCTATTTGACATCGCGAAAAATCGCCTATTTTTGAAAAAAAATCATTAACTCTTACAAAATAAACTCATGACGGTGTCGACATCAATTTAAGTTTTAACATCTATACTTTTGTTTTTTTATCTGTGTGATTAGCTGTTTTTTTTTTTGGGTATATCAGTTTTAGCATACAACAAGCTGACAAAAGAGCAGCCAAAAAGCAAACACCAAAACTTTTGTTTTTTTAAAGTGATTTAACAACCCCCCTCTAAAAACATCATATATTCAAACACCCACTGACCCACCACCAACAAAACCAAAGTAACCTTTATATTCACACTCGAACATTCTTTCATTACACCCACCATCTTCTTCTTCTAGTCACCTTTTTTCTTCTACCCTTTTATTTTCATCTCTAAAAACTTAAATAAATAAATAAATAAATGGCTAGTTTAGGTGATATTGGTGTCTCTGCACTTATAAACATAATCACTGCCTTTGCTTTCTTAATAGCTTTTGCTTTACTTAGAATACAACCCATTAATGACAGAGTTTATTTCTCAAAATGGTACATTAGTGGTGCTAGAACTAGTCCTAGACATGATAATGTTGTTAGTAGATTTGTTAACCTTGATTGCAAGACTTATCTTAGTTTTCTTAATTGGATGCCTCAAGCTTTGAGAATGAAAGAGCCTCAAATTATTCAACATGCTGGTCTTGATTCTGCTGCTTTTTTGAGGATTTATCTTCTTGGGTAACCTTTTCTTCTTCTTCTTATGTAATGAGCTTTTTTACTTAATGTTATATGTTGTATTTGATTTTTATTTGAGCTTGGTAAATATCAAAAACATTTTTGGGTTCTGTATAACTATGTAGATAGGTGTTTTTTTTAGTTACATAGAAATTCATTTTATGCAAAGTTCTTAAAAGTTTGTGATATTTGGTCACTTATATTCTTGTAAGTGGGAATTCGTATGTTTTTCATGTTCTAGCGAATTTTAGCTTGTTTACTGGGCTTATGAGCTTATGCAATGTATATTTGGAAAAGCTGTTAGCTACTTTTTTTAGGTTACTAGCTTATCAGTTGAGCTTATGGCATAATTAAATTCGTAAGCTCACCTTGATAACCTCATAAACAAAAAAGAAGGTGGGCTTATGAGATTTTTCCATATTTAAATAAGCTAGCACAAACACCCTCAATAAGTAAGTTTGTTCGTGAACTTTCTATACTAGACGAATACCCGTGTAAGGCGACGGTGTATTTCGGCAAATAATTATAAATGAGAACTTGTGGTTTGGGTGTTACCCCTAATGCAACACTTACGAGTTCAATTTGTAGTCATTGCGAGAAAAATAAAGTCTATTAGTTATAAACGAAAAATGATAAAAGTTAGAGGATCAAACAATATTTAAACTATTAATTTAGTAGTGGATTTTATTACAATTTTTAATAAAAGGGTATTTTGGGTATATCAGTTTTTAAGAGTTTTTAAGTTTTAAGAGTTTTTATCCAAGGGTGGATGGTTCTACTTATGTTTTTAAGTATTAAGAGATTTAAGAGATTTTGGGTATGTCAATTTGTACATAAGAAACTTTAGAATTCTACTTATGTTTTTTTGTAACTTGGATGGTTTTAAATATATTTTTTTAATACAGGGGGTTTTTGTTACAGTAATTTTGATAAACTGAGATCAATTACTAACAAAAGGTTAATAACCGGTAACGTGAAACGGCCAACAATCGATTGCCTTTCCATAATGTGGTGTCTTCTTGAGAATTATTGGTACTTAGAGCATCTCCAATGTATGTTTATGGAGCATGTTGACATGGAGCATATGTGGAGTCCATGTATATAAATTTCCATTGGAGCACCAAGTTTATAAAGTTGTCCATGTACGTGTGTATGAACCAAAGAAAGAGAAACTAAAGTGGGTTTAACAAACTTATTTACCAATGATATAAAGTTAAATTGGTGATGTTTATGGACTGTATGAAGTCCATAGCATTGTAGAAGCAAGTTTATGTGTTTTGTAATTTATAAAAAATTGACATGGAAATTCCTCTAAACTTGGTAAAGTCCGTAGCATTGGAGATGCTCTTATAAATATTTCTGCTTGCTAATTCTTTTGTTAAACCATGATTATTAAGTGCACTTATAGTTTGGTAAATTCATCTGATTCTTGATGTCTAAAATATCTTGGATAATTGATAGAAAAAGAATAGGAGATTTTCCGTGAAAATGAAGTTTTACTTAATGAGTCATGCAAAGATGGAAATCCCAGTGTGTCGCAATTAATAATGAGTACATATTCCTTTTTTTATCCACCTTTAGACCACAAGGACTAATTGTCACAATTGACAACTATCGTGTGGTAATTCTTTCTAGAGCAAATCGCACAAAAGTGTACCCAACGTATTACCAATTTTCAATTTAAGTTGCTCCATTTTTTCCCCTCAATTTAATGTACCAAGCATTTTTTTTTTTTTTGGCAATGTAAGACCACTAGCGGGTTTCCAAGTCATTTAGCTGGTTATCAAATTTTCCGGCGACCTTTTCCATCGATCGGTTTTTTCGGCGACTCACCACCACCACCAGCAGCAGCATAACCCACCACAACCTTCATCCACTACTGGTTATCACCACCATCATCCACCACCACCTTCATCCACTACTGGTTGCCGCTACCATCATAACGCCACCACCACAGCCGGCTGTGGTTGGTCAGAGATGAAGGTCATGGTGGTGGATTATGGTGGTTGTGGTGATAAATGAAAGTGGTGGTGGTGGTGGTGGGTCACAGGAAAAGGTCACCGGAAAATTTGGTAACCGGCTAAATGACTTGGAAACCCGCTAGTTGTCTTACATTGCAATTAAAAAAAAAGTTTGGTACACTAAATTGAGAAAACAAAAGTGGAGTACCTTAAATTGAAATCGGGTATAAGTTGGGTTCACTTTATACGATTTGCCCTTCTTTCTATAGTTAGTATTCCGGATATATAACTCGCAAAGAATGTTAATCTTTAAGTTTTAGTTCTTTTTTATGGTATCACAGTGGTCCAAATCCACACGTGCATGGAAAGCCCCCTTTCCACATGAACTTTAGCCTATCGAAAAGTTGGTGCGAGTGTGTGACCTTAATTTGGTAGCACATTTGACAAATGGCAGCTTTTAGTTTTTGTGCAGTTGCTAAAGTAGACGAATTGGACCCGGGTCAAAATGGTTAATATTTTTCATATGGGTTGAACTGAAACACCTTCTGTCCAAAATCTTTGATTTTTAAGATATACTTTGGGCACTTCCAGCTCCCGTTGAACCAATTTGAGCTGCTTTCTTTAATTCTTTTGATGCTGTTTGTAGATGGGATGATATTGCGAATATAACATTTTGTAATGCTGTTTATCTTGATATTCTGATAAACTGTTTGTCCTTTTCTTTTGGTAATCATACATCAGCCTATTATAATTGCAGCTTAAAAATTTTCGGGCCAGCTGCTATCGTGGCGTTCTTGGTTCTTATTCCAGTTAATGTTTCGGGCGGAATGTTGTTTTTCTTCAGCAGAGAGTTGGTCACTAGGGACATTGATAAGCTTTCCATATCGAATGTTCGAGAAAAATCTCCAAAGTAAGTTTACGTTTTTCATTGTTAGCATGAAAATGGCTGCAAATAATGAAATGTATGTCCCAAATGAGTAATTATAGCCCATATACGGTTGAGTATAATATTCTTGTGGCCCCATGACAATATGACATATAAATGTCTTTAGAGCCACTGTAACTTTTACATATCCACTCGTTCCGTATTGAGCTTCCTTTTCCAGTAGAAGATCTAAAAAGATCGACCAACACATTTACCCAAAATGAGCATTACATTAGATTATGATTGGAGGTTGCAAAATGTGCGGGTTGGGTAGCAGGTAATTTTTGGGAACTGGCCGAGTTGGTTAACACTTGAGCTAAAGCACCTATTTTGGCGTTAACTAGTTTTGAACCCTTCCCAACCATTTAACCCGCTCATTAAAGAATGGCTCGAGGGAATGAAATCTATGCATTTAGTTATGAATTATATTCGGGCCTCATAGCATCTTTTGATTTTCAGACTTTTTGCACACATTTCGGTGATGTATTTGTTCACGTTTTGGTCATGCTATATGCTCTACATGGAATATGACGTGGTAGCTTCAATGAGATTGAACTTTTTGGCTTCAAAAAGTAGGCGAGTTGAGCAATTTACGGTATGTGTATGCTTACATCACTTTCATTGTATTACGCTGTATGTCCCAATGAAAGTCAAATGAATTCCTTTTAAGCTTTTGTATTTGAATGAATTGTATTGCAGGTCCTGGTTAAAAATGTGCCCCACATACCTGGCAGATCTGTTTCCGATACTGTGGACTGCTTCTTTAAAAAGACTCACTCGACTCACTATCTCTGTCATCAGGTAAACTTACATTTCAGAAAAAAACTGTTTGTGTTCATGAACATATTCAAGTTGTAACCATGAAAACCGTTAATTTTGATTCAGGTTGTTTACAATGCAAACAAGTATGCGCGAGTGGTAAGGAAAAGACAGAAACTACAAAATCGTTTGGACTACAACCGCCTTAAGTTTGAAAGACATCCTGAAAAACCTCCAACAAGAAAGGTAGCTAATATTCGCGGAAAATTTTACATCTTTTAATGAATATGTAGATGACACCTTGAATCACCACCAAATGGCCTAGTGGTAAGGCACCTGACCTCCTCACAAGAGATCAAGGGTTCAAACTTCACTAGGCGCACATTTAGGGGTGGCCAGGGAAAGGGTGGGGAAATGTCACGGGAATACCTCTGTTAGGCCACGTACATCTAACTCAAAGACTCACTCTCCCCGGGTAACCTAAATAGAGAAAACCTCGTCTGTTTTGTATATGACACCTTGAGTATGCTATAATTATTTGATATCTTAACACTTTAAATGTATGAACTCTCAGACTGGCTTCCTTGGACTTTGGGGCGAGAAAGTGGGATCCATAGAATACTATCAAAAACAGATTAAAGAGCTGGATGAAAAGGTGAGCCATTACTAATCTGTTTGTTTAAAGGTAGCAGGTTGAATGAGAGTTGGGATCCTAAAACTCTTATTATAAACAAAAAGCTACCCCTGATGTTTCTTTATTTGTAATAACATAAAAGTTGTTTTTAGGTTATAAAAACAGTAGGAGATATTTTAAAACACTTATTACATCAATTAAGTATTCGATTCATTTCAGTTTGGTTCAGTTTGACATCTGAAACTGTTAGTTTTATTTAGCTCATCTCGGTAGCTTAAATCAACCGTCCCAGATAAACATATCTATATATGTAATGAGAAAAAAAGGTTAAGCGATTAAATTGGAATATGGGAAATATGTTTGGTTTAAATGGATCAGCGTGAGGTGCAAAATGGGCAGGGTAACAGATTAAAAAACAGTTTTGGTGAGAATGGGTATCTTTTGGTACCTGGTGAAACGTGTTGGGTCAAATTGGGTCAACTTGAAACACTTTTCGTCCAATGTCATATTTGATAAAACATAATTATATTTTTTTAATAATAGGCTAGGTATACGAAATAACGTAGGGGGTTCTGTACATAAAATTTTGGTGACTTTTTACCCATTTCCGTTTGAACTATTTTTAAATTTTTTTACCAGTTGACCTAGCTAAAATGATAACCTGAATGAAAGTGTTCATAAGTAATTTCCACCTTTAGTAATTAGCTGTTTTCTTTATCAGGAAATGTAAAGGAGTGTTTTCCTATTTTCATTTATTTTTATGCAATATCTAATTCATATTATCTTGTTGTAATAGTAGTTAACAGCGGAGCATCATAAAATTCTCAATGACCCAAAACGCATAATGCCAGCGGCATTTGTATCGTTTAACTCTCGGTGGGGTGCAGCAGTGTGTGCTCAAACTCAACAAAGCAAAAACCCGATTCTGTGGTTGACGGATTGGGCCCCTGAACCTCGGGATATTTATTGGAAAAATCTTGCTATACCCTTTGTTTCATTGAGCATCCGTAAACTAGTTATATCATTAGCAGTGTTTACTCTTGTGTTCTTCTACATAATACCAATTGCATTTGTTCAATCTCTAGCCAATCTCGAAGGTCTTGAAAAAGTTGTTCCTTTTCTCAGACCCGTTATTGAACTGTAAGTTAACTTATAATCTCTTCTCAATACATTCCTTTGCCACATACTGTTATGCTTAGGCAAGGATTTTTTCTATATAAAGTTGCAAATTGCATAAAATTGAAACAGACTATATTTGTTTGAGTTCAATTTGGTCATCGGACACTAAAACCGTTGCCAAAATCACTTTGAGCTTTCGGTAATGTTTATTTTTGGTAGTTTTGGCCTGAATGGTTAACGACATCTATAGTCCAATGACCAAATTAGAAATGAAGTGAAAGTGTGTTTACTATTTATAGTAATAATTTCTGTGAAAAGTATCTAAATAGAATAGACACAATATAAAGGCATCTTGTGCATAAGTCGGTAACATAAACTTTTGTAATGATTATGAAGCACAAATATGTATGCTATATGAAAACTTTCCATAAAAGTAAGGGGTTTTTTTGGATTTGCGTTTTGGGTCAGATTATGTCAGCACGTGTAAAGGTAAATGAAATTACCTGTTAATCCATTCTTAACTGTATTTGAGAGACATATTCCCCCTAAACGTGTTATATGCTTCTTTTCACAAGAATGTCCTTATGGTCATTTCATCTATTAATTTCATATAAGCTAGACATGCTGTATAAACAGCAGAAGCACATCCAAACACTTTATTCTAAAGCCTGAGTTATGGCAGCAAATTAATTGAATTTTGCACAACTTTCAGAACGAACCCTAAATACCTCCTAAATGTTGCAGTTTTTGAAATGTGTGCAGGAACTTTATAAAGTCTTTCCTTCAAGGTTTTCTTCCTGGTCTTGCTCTAAAGATATTTCTATGGCTTCTTCCTGGAATTCTTATGACTATGTCAAAAATCGAGGGGCACGTTGCATTTTCTGTACTGGAAACGAGCACGGCATCAAAATACTACTTTTTCATGCTGGTGAATGTTTTCTTAGGGAGTATTGCAACTGGAACAGCAATTGAACAGCTTCAGTCTTTTCTCCACGAATCGCCCACACAGTAATCTTTCTTTTTCTTTTAATATTAATCATAATCGGCCTGGTTGGGTTGACCCACAAACACCTTTATGTCCATATTTTGACTTTTCTATTAATGATCAAGTCCTCAAGTGTGATCACGCACACCATGTTGCTACTGTAATAAATTCTTTCTTTGGAATAAGGTAATTGGATATTCTATGCTTTAAAACGATACATTCCTGGTGACATTCGACCCTTTGACCTAGCCTCTTTATCTAAGTTTTTAGTTATACCCATTTGACCTGTAGGCAGTTAGACGTGAAGCTTGATGCTAATCACCCTGTGTATGAGTAAATGGGTCATAAATTTTACATCTATCCCTTTGTGATCAGAAGGTCACATGTTTGTGTTATAGTAACAAAATGAAAAGGTAGGCTATATATATACATTTGTTCTCCAACCTTATATATAGTCGAGGAGCCTTGCTTGTTCATAAATGGAAATTTTTAAACCTTTTAAACTATCTTACTAACTTTTTTATGGATATAATTTTCATTTTCTATGTGACGAAAATAAAAAAAAAATTAGTTACTGTATGTCCATCAATCATTCGATCCATCTTTTAAGTGGAAAAGTCTTGTTTATGTTTTCTGAACTTTGACTAGTTGATATTACTGAAGTTAATATAATTTCCACTAAATGGAGCTTCATGGTTTTACTGAATTTTTCGTTTTTACAGGATTCCAAGGACTATAGGGGTATCAATACCAATGAAGGCTACTTTCTTTATTACTTATATAATGGTTGACGGATGGGCAGGCATGGCGGGAGAAATTCTTCGGTTGAAGCCTTTGATTATGTTTCATCTAAAAAACATGTTATTAGTAAAAACCGATAAAGATAAAACAAAAGCAATGAATCCAAAGAGCATAGATTTCCCTGAAGCTATTCCTTCTCTTCAACTTTATTTTCTCATGGGCGCCGTTTATGCTGTTGTTACTCCAGTCCTTCTCCCTTTTATACTCATCTTTTTTGCCTTTGCATTCTTTGTTTATCGTCATCAGGTAAAGTCTTTTTTCTGGATATTCCAAGTTGATTTTTGGGGTTGGTTGGATTTATGCTGTAAAACTGATAAATCAATTACTACCACTTTAAGTCACATTAATTAGTTTTTAACGCTTGCATAAACAAATTCCAATAAATGTCTCATTTTTTTTTAGGAATTATTTTTTCGCCAGTCGGCCTGTTATTCTTTAAAAAATGGAATAAATCAAATGCGCAAACATTTGAAAAAAAAAAAAAAAAACGCATTATTTTGTTCACATTATATGAACTTGATTATTCAGTACTACATAATCGCTATTCAAACGTACATCAGAGACACCCCCTTAATTGTGTTTTTGTTAAATGAAGGGTATATGTGTAATCTTTCAGTTTAACTGATTCAGGTAATTAATGTGTACAATCAACGTTACGAGAGTGCTGCTGCCTTCTGGCCACATGTTCATACTAGAATAGTAGCGAGCTTGATGATATCTCAGCTTCTTTTGATGGGATTGCTTAGCACAAAAAAGGCTGTAAATTCTACTCCTTTGCTAATTGTATTGCCAGTATTAACTCTAACGTTTCACAAATACTGCAAGAGCCGGTTTGAGCCTGCTTTCCGAAAATACCCTCTTGAGGTAAGTTCTATTACATCTTATTTGCACAATGGAAGCATCTAAATCACAAACATCAGTGGTGGTGGTGAAATTTTAGGCGGGTAACTAAGAATGGTTGTAGTCGGCAAAGGAGGACAAAACACTTCGTTTTAAATGAGTTCCGCTTTTTAGTGCATTAGTGAGGTCAAGGTACTGATGTTATGAAAAGTGATTGGCTTTTGTTAGTCGGTTTTCGGACAATGAATACAGAAGTCACTCACTACAGTTCGATTTGCATTACAAGCATTTTTGCTACAAAAAATTGATATAACCAGTTTTTTAAAGTTCGGATAAAAATATTGTGCTCTGGATTATCTTACTATTTATGAGTCAAATAATTGGTTCCTATTTGATTACAACTGCAACAAAACTATTATCAAAGGGCAAAAAGTGATGTTACATTTTTCCTCTCCTTTTAACCTCATTTGAGGGCCTTTGACGCACTTTATTTAAGGGGGTCTTGAATCTCATGTCATCAAAAGTAGGCAGGCTTTGAACAACCAGATAAGAATCAGTTCCTCAAGGGCTTTCGTCCATCTATCTCCGGATGCAAGCATTGATCTTGAATGGTGCAGTTATCATATCTCTTAGGAGGCACTACCTCCAGACCTGCCCGACTTCCTCAACCTATCGGTCGAGTCACTTCCTTCCACTCGCCTTACAAGGACCTACTGGACTATCGGCTTTAGATAGTCATCTTCCTCCCCCTATCCTTTCTTTTCACTCGCTTCCTCTCGTCTTTGAGTCGAGTAGCTCTTCTCGATTGCTAACCTCATTTGAGGGACTTTTACTCACTCATAATTGAAAAAAAAGTAATCATACTTTTTGAACCACCTAAACATTTGATTATGTAATTATTACAACTTAAAACAGTAGAAGCGCATCCAAACACTACCTTTTACGACCCCTTGTTACCATAACCTCGGCGGTTGAGCATATGATTTCCGTACTTCAAAAAACATGAATTTTGTTCCGAACTAAATGTGTGAATTTGGTTTCTTGTGGGCTTGATTTTCAGGAAGCTGTGGAAAAGGATGCACAAGATGAAGTTTCTGAACCCACAGTTGACATAATACCTTACATGTGTGAAGCCTATTTACATCCAGTCTTACGTTCGATTGAAGAATTTGAGCTATTCGAGCTTGGAATTGACAATAACCAATCACACATCCCAAATCAACAACAGCTACCCACCAAACCTGTTTCAGGTTCCCATTCCCCTACAAGTGAGCAAGAAAACAAAGGGTTTCCTAAAATGCAGCAGCATGTTGACGTTGTTGTCGAACAACATGAGAGTGTACATACGCACCACCACAAGAAATCGACCCTTAATATGGATGTGACGCATTACTGATCGAGCCGTCAGTTAGAGTCTAACATTGACTAGATGTAGCTTTTGTAACTGTGGCTTACCTACCACGCCATTTAAATGTATTAAGCTGTTAGGTTTGCATGTAACCGTTTCTTTGGGACATTGAACTTGGAAGGATTTTGAGTTGGGTGTAATGCTTTGAACGTCAGTTAGAGTCTAACATTGACTAGATGTAGCTTTTGTAACTGTGGCTTACCTACCACGCCATTTAAATGTATTAAGCTGTTAGGTTTACCTAGCACGCCATTTAAATGTATTAAGCTGTTAGGTTTGCATGTAACCGTTTCTTTGGGACATTGAACTTGGAAGGATTTTGAGTTGGGTGTAATGCTTTGAACCCAATTTTGATACTAATCAACTTTGCTTAAAGGGATTATGATAGGAACCGGATATGATAAAGAATTAGAACAATAAAGATAGAATAATCAACGTTTGAGAGGTCAAATAAGCTCTCTCAATTGACACGAAATCAATAATCCATAATAATATTGAGCATAGAGGTATTACAACCTTTACCATCTATATATTCAGCATAAAAGGTACCATAACTATTAGGAAATGATTTGTATTTAATGTATTAATATTAGGAAATAATTTGTATATATTGTATTAATACCATTTCCTTGTATCTGTTGATTCTCCTTAATTATAGGAGATATCATTGTATGTAATCCTCTCTATAAATGCAGAGCTTGTAAACCTCACTCGACATTGAGGTCGATTACTAAATTCTTTACATGGTATCAGCCGGAATCCCTCTCCATTAATTTCTTCCCCTCCCTTCCAACTTTCTTCCTGGAACCTCTAATGGCTAACATTGCCGACACCAACTCTGTCCCCCATTTTTCTCCTGTTAAACTTTCTTCCTCTAATTATCTCATATGGCGCAACCACATGAACTTATTGATGGGATTTCATAATCTTTCGGCTCATATTGATGGTTCTTCTCCACCCTCTGAAACCATTACAACCGAAGATAAAACTGCGCCCAATCCAGAATTTGCCTCATGGACAGCCGCAGATCAGAAGGCTGCTCTCCTCCTTCTCTCTTCTCTGACCGAGGAGGCAGCAACCGAAGTTCTGGGTATAACCGGTGCTTGACAAATCTGGATTGCTCTTGAAAATACATATAGCAATGCGTCCATTGAATGCGTTCAGTCCTTACGAGACTCTCTTCAACAGCTTTCCAAAGGAACATCATCTGTTACAGAATTCTCACGCAAGTTTAAGCTGATTTGTGAACAGCTTGCTGCAATCGGTCATCCGGTTGCTGAAACCGACAAGATACATTGGTTTCTTCGTGGGCTTGGTCCCTCTTATGAAGGCTTCTCCATCGCCATTCGTGCAATCAAACCCGCACCTTTATTTCGTGATCTTGTTGCACAAGCAGAAAGTCATGATTTGTTTTCACAATCTCTTCATGGCACTACCACACCTACGGCTGCATTTCACGTTCAAACCAAACGTGAATCTTCAACGCAAAGTCGGGGTAGTGGTTCATATCGTGGCTCTTCCTCTTGTGGATCTTATGGCAGGGGCCGTAATAACAACCGCCGCCCGCCCCATTGTCAGTTGTGCCGTACAAATGGCCACTATGCTTCGGCCTGTCCAGATCTTCGCACATTTGCCACTCAGTCTTCAGCCTCGGATGACTCCTTAGCCAAGGCGTTCCATGCTCAGTGCCATGTTACCAATGATACTCCCGATTGGACCGGTGATACGGGAGCTACTGATCACATGACTCCAACTCAAGATAGTCTCCATCATTCCACTCCTTACAAAGGTAATCATCAGGTTATTTTTGGAAATGGTAAGCGTCTTCCAATAACGCACATCGGATCCTCTAAACTTTGTGATCATATTAATCTTCATAATGTGCTTGTTGTCCCAAATCTCACTAAAAAAATTATTATCTATTAGCAAGTTAACTGCAGATCATCCAGTTGATGTATTGTTTTCTCAACACTACTTTGATATTCAGGATCCGAAAACTAAAAGGGTTCTTGCTCGTGGGACATGTACTGATGGACTCTATGTACTCAAGAATGGACCAAAAGCTTTTGTTGCTGCTGTTTCGAATAAAGCTTCTTATGAACTTTGGCATGCTCGTCTAGGGCATATTTCTTTTGATGTTATTTCAAACTTGAATAAGTGTGGTGTTTTGTCTGTTACCTCTTTATTACCTAAACCTAATATTTGCACTTCATGCCAACTTGCAAAAGGTCATCGTTTACCTTTTAATTTGAATGAAAAACGTGCTTCTTTTCCTTTGGATTTGGTTCATTGTGATTTGTGGGGTCCTGCACCTATTACTTCTCCAGATGGTTTCCGCTACTATGTTATTTTTATTGATGATTATTCCAGGTTCACGTGGTTTTATCCACTCAAAACCAAAACAGGTTTTTATGCGGTTTTAACCGCCTTTATCAAACTTGTTCAAAATCAATGCTCGAGGAAAATAAAAACCTTTCAGAGTGATGGTGGCACCGAATTTGTGAACCACACAGTTCAAATTTTTTTTGAAGACAATGGAACTTTTCACAGGTATTCTTGTCCATACACGCCTCAACAAAATGGGCGTGCTGAAAGAAAACATCGTCATATCGTTGAGACAGGCCTTGCCATGTTGTTTAATGCTCATGTTCCAGCTCAATATTGGGTAGATGCCTTTACTTCGGCCACCTACATTATTAATCGTGTGCCATCACCTCTACTCAACAACAAATCCCCTTTTGAGTTTTTATTCGGACAGGTGCCAAATTATTCTAATTTTCGGGTTTATAGTCAAGTATTTCCATATCTACGAGATTATGCTAAGCATAAGCTTGAACCTCAGAGCGTCCCATGTATTTTTATTGGGTATAGTTCTTCTCATAAGGGCTTTCGTTGCTTGGATCCGTCTACTAATCGGATTTTTATCTCTCGTCATGCTCGCTTCAATGAGTCTTTCTATCCATTTAAGGACACTCACGCCAACTTGGATTCTCAAAACTTGGTGCTTACAACTTTTTGTGAAGAACTACCCCTCTCCCAAAATTAAAATACATTACCCAAATCACCTCCATCCAATCCTAGTCCATCTACACACAATGGCCCAAATGTGTCATGCCCACTTTGCGACCCATCTCCAAACCCATCAACGACACCACCCAACCCACTACCACCAAACACATCAACCGACCCACCACCAAACACATCAACCGAACCACCACCAAATCCACCAAACGACCCACCACTACACCCACAAACCGATCAAACAAACCCACTAACTGACCTACCAAACCTCGATCCACCAACATCCCATCCTTACTCACCTACCTCTCAGCCAAACAAATCCACTTCCACCATACCTATTCAACCAGAAAATGAACCCAACACCTCTAACTTTCATCCAATGATGACACGAGCCAAAGCCGGAATTTTTAAGCCCAAGCATCAAGCAGACTTTGCTGCTTTAAAATCGTATGCCTTACATGTTGCCTTATCATCAGACATCGAACCAAGAGGTTTCAAATCGGCATCCAAAAACCCCAAATGGATGGCAGCCATGACTGACGAAATTGAGGCTTTAAAACAAAATAATACGTGGACACTAGTTCCGCGTCCTACATCCATGAATGTTGTCGGCTCCAAATGGGTGTTTCGCGTCAAGTACCACGCCGATGGATCTATTGAACGCTACAAAGCACGCTTAGTCACTCAAGGCTTTACTCAAATTCCAGGATTGGATTTTTCTCATACGTTTAGTCCCGTCGTTAAAGCATCTACTGTTCGAATTGTGTTTTCTCTTGCGGTTCTAAACAATTGGAAATTGCATCAGCTCGACATTAAAAATGCATTCCTAAATGGAAATTTGAATGAAACAGTCTTCATGGAGCAACCACCTGGTTTTGTAAGCACTCAATTTCCGAACCATGTTTGCAAGCTATCCAAGGCCCTTTACGGACTCAAGCAGGCTCCTCGTGCTTGGTTTCAACGATTGAGCACATTTCTTTTATCATATGGGTTCACTTGTAGTCGTGCCGATACATCTCTCTTTATTCTTAGAAGAGACTCTCATATCATGTATCTTCTGGTCTACGTGGACGATCTTATTCTTACAGGAAATGATGAAACCATCATTCGCGCCTTTGTTTCTCGCCTACACCGCGAGTTTGCTATTAAAGATCTTGGGGATCTAAATTATTTCCTAGGTTTAGAGGTCATCAACACCACTACAGGACTCTTCCTTACACAGGCTAAGTATGCTAAGGATATCCTTCTTCGGGCAAACATGTATGACTCTAAACCTGTTGGCACCCCTCTTTCACCCCATGAGTCTTTTACCGCTAATGGTGCGCCTCATTCGGATCCCACTTTATATCGCTCCTTAGTCGGTGCCTTACAATACTTGACTATTACCCGACCGGACCTATCTTATGCCGTGAATTAGCTATCTCAGTTTCTTCATAGTCCAACTGTTGATCATTTTCGAGCTGTAAAACGGCTATTACGCTATGTCAAAGGCACACTATCCTTTGGGCTTACTTATAATCGTTCCAACAAATCATCCATCATTGGCTACTCTGATGCTGACTGAGCACGTTGTCTTGATACGCGACGCTCCACGTATGGCTATTCCATTTTTTTGGGGGTAATCTTGTATCCTGGAGTGCTAAGAAGCAGCCTACTGTCTCCAGATCGAGTTGTGAGTCAGAATATCCTACAATTGGTATCAAGAGCCTTGGTTTGATCTTTTGGTGTGTGGGTATTCGGATTTTCTTGATTGGTTTTGTGGCTTTCTTTTGGTTCGAATTACTTGGTACTCGGATTGCTCATATTGGTTTGTGGTTTTGTTAGTTCGAATTGCTTTTGAGTGAAAATATCTTAGATTGATTGTGTATACTCGAATCTGTGGCTTATTCTTATTGGTTTTCTTTTTCTTGTTTGGTTCGAATAGAAAAGAAAGAAAACATCACGATTTGATTTGTTTGTAGTTTGATTCGAAAAAGTGTTGTACTTTCGTGTTTAGAAAGGTCCCAACAGCTTATTTTGGTGATTAGATTGCTTATTTCATAAGCCTTGGGCTAATTTTGTAGCTTATTCGAAAGTTGGAAGGTTTTTTCTTGGCTGCGATTTGAGTCTCGTTAAGACTTTCTTCGTTACGATTTGAGTTAATTAAGGAAAGTTGCAGTTGCGATTTCGTGCATCGAAATTGCGATTTGCCTTTTTAACTTAAAAAGGAAAAAGTAGCGATTTGACCTGACAAATCACGTGCAAGGGAATCTTTTGACTTTCTGGTGTTGCGATTTGGCCTGACAGCGAATGGTTTGTCCGGTAGTGCCTGCGATTTGACAAGTTACGATTTGGGTATTCTGGTCGCGACTTGATAGTTGCGATTTGAGATAACATGCGATTTGATTAGTTGCGATTTGATAAGTTGCGATTTGACAAGTTGCGATTTGACTGATTGCGATTTGACCTATTGCGATTTGACGTTGCGAGTTGACACTTGCGATTTGACTTATTGCGATTTGGTTAATTGCGATTTGACTTATTGCGATTTGAAAAATTGTGACTAGACTTGTTGCGATTTGATCAGTTGCGGTTTGACCAAAGTTGATTTTTTACGTCAAAACTTCAAACGGCTATAACTTTTGAATCGTAACTCCGTTTTCAGCGAAATACCTGTCAAAACGACCGTGAGACCGAGGAGAAGGACACGTTGAATAACTTATTCATTCAACCCAACTTTCGAAGCCTGAAATCACTCCAGAAAGAAGTTATCGAGCTGTGAAGTTTTTAGACTAAAATTTCACTACAACTAAGGCACGTTTCTAGAACCAAATCTCAACTAAAACAACATATCACCTTGTCCATCAAACGATCATCATCTTAACACACAATCACCAATCATTATCGATCCAAACTTTCATCATAAAACATTCAAGCAATCAAATCACGGTTTATTCTTGATTTTGTAAAATCCCGCGAAAGATTCTATTTCTCGGTTTAAATCAGAGATTTGTAAAATCCCGTGCACGGTTACACAATGTCCACTAATTCAGATTCTTTCATATCTGAGGTACTTAAATTATACGACGCAAATGATAAACGTGTGGATTCAAACTCTGTACAACAAACAAACGTGTGTGATTCTGAGAATGCTTGTATGGAATTGACATGCTCGAATTCTCACAAGGAAGAGTGTCGTCGGTCACTAATGTTGACTAATGATAAGGAAAGTCGCATTGGATGTTTTCGATCACTTCATTCACATCTCAAGGTTCTTTTTGAACGACCTGGTTATTTGGGAGGATACGGACGGGCTTTCGCAACACTCTTTGGTCAAGATGTTGAGGACTTCACAGTCAAAATGATTATGTACTTAGATCAACTTGAACAACAACTTGACAAAGGAGAATTCTCTGAAAGTGCATCCATGGTTGCCTTCTGTGTGATCAACAACCAACTCCAAGTGTTCTTTGATTCGCAATACACTGAGGATTATGACTATGACAGTGAAATGACGAAAAAGTGTTTTGCCAACTACACTGGAACCGAGGTTGACATGTTCAGAGTTACATTACTCGAACTTATGAGTAATGTTAAGGGGTTCATTAATGAAAGGGCACAATATATGGAAAACGAGACAGAGTCAGATAAGCATGATGATAGCAACAGCTCAGGGACTGATATCACACATGGTGTGGATGCAGATCTCAGTCCAGTAAATCACCAAGTACCATCTGCTGAGGTACATCTGTCTGATCAACATAATGTTCTTTCTAATGAACAACAACATACTGATCAAATTATACCAACTTATGACACATATCTGTTGGAAAATACTGATAGCAATATCACCTCAGATTCAACAAATATGAATCATAAGGGGGGAGAAATTGATCAGGATGCTGAACAAGATTTTTACAACTTGAAAAACATTGTATTTCTCTTGAAATAGCAATGCAACAAAAGGAGGAAAGCTTTCAAACTAAACTACCATGTGAAAATCCGGAACTCCCTGAATTCCGTGAACTCTTCATAATAAATGATTTGAAAGCTCAGCTAGAAGCCAAAAACTTAACGATCAAAAACCTGAAAAACAGGTTGGCTGAGATGCGTGACATGTGCAATGAAGTTAAGACTAAACATGACACTAAAGTGGCTGAATTATTTACTGAAAATGAGACTTTGACAAAGCAATGTAAAAACCTGTGTGATTCAATCAAAGAAACAAAATCTAAGTTTATAGAACAGACAACCTCTTTAATTGCCACAAATGATGAATTCAAAGCTCAAATTCAAGAGAAAGGTTTCACAATCATTGCTCTAAAGAACGAGTTGAGGAAATTAACTGGAAATAGTGTGAATACTAAGTTTGCAAAACCATCAATCTTGGGAATGCCAGTTTCACAACCTCTTTGAAACCAAACAGTGGTTAGACAACCAAATGCATTTAGATCTGAACGACCAAAATCTTCTAACCCGAGGTGTGCAACCCAAGTTGATGTGATACAAGTTTTTTCAAAACCAGTCACTTCACAATCCAGACCAAATGATCAGACTGTTAGTGGTCACTCCAAGGTTCAATCTCATAAGTCTAAGTCTAAGGAAGTAAATGCTCGTGCTAAGGTTCGATCCCCTAAGACTAGAAGCCACAACAGGCCCGTAGGACCAAAGAGTCATGCTCAGAAACCTAGTAGGCAGATTGCTGTAGAAATAAGAAATTCTCTCAACAAGCATTCTACTGTGTTTGAGAAATCTAACACTTCTAGATCTTGCGTTAAGTGGTTGCCAACGGGTAGAATCTTTAAGATGGTTGGTCTTAGATGGATACCTATTAGCACAAATGGCATTTCAAAGATTGACTGTGAAACTCCAAAGAATCTGTATACCAATGCCACTAACCCATATAAAAGCATGCAAATTCGTCATGTTAGTGTAGGGAATTCTTATTTAAGTGCAGGTACATCTACCATTTCCTTCAAGGAAAAACTCAGAGTGTGGAGGCCAAAAGGACTGAAATTTCCTAACTTGGGGATCCAGGAAACTCAACAGTGATGTACGTGCATAATGACGTCTGTTCACATCAGTTCAGGCCTCGTTCTTCATCGACTATGATGTCTGTTCACATCAGTTCAGGCCTCGTTCTTCATCGACAATGACGTTTGAACAAATCAGTTCAGGCCTCGTTCTTCAACAACAAAATGGCGTCTGCAGACAACTCTTCAGGCCCCGTTCATCAAAGAAAAGAAAAGTGTACGCTTGAGTGTAACACCCCAACCCGGCAAGGGTAGAAGTATCACATTAATGGTTTCATATCAGATCAAAACACAACATACATTCAATAGTAATACAAGGATTCTCAAAGGTTACAAATGAAATACTGAAATACCAGGCTAACAAGGAAACAAAAGCTAAATACTAAGTCTGCGAATGCAAATCCTTCTAAGAGTCTCTACTTCAGAATACTATCCAGGTCTTCTAAGTCCAAAAGTCTTTTCACTCATACCCAGCTTCCAACTAAAACCTGCCGCGGGAAAAGAAACGCGGCTGAGCTTAAAAAGCCCAGTGAACAGATATATAGAAATGAAAACGAAAGCAAAAGAAAACGAACATGTATAGTTTAGTGCATTGGGATATATAAGTCATATGCAAGGAATATAATAAGAATGAAATGAAAAGAAAAGGAAAGAAAAGGGGTCAGTAATCCTCCACAAGCCCGAACAAATCAAATATAGTAACCCTGTAGCAATCTAGAGGGGATGCCTCTCAAGTCACCAAATAATATGAGGGGTGACCTCATGTATCAAATTGGAGTGATCAGCTCCCGAACTTTGTGAAAGACGTGTATTGCACACAACATCAATCACCGAACAATATAATATAATATCCATTAATACAAACACTAACCTAGGATGCATCCATACGCCCCCCGAACAATAATATAGGCCAATAATAAATATAATGTGCATGTTACGAACAATATGGGGACGGTGTGTAACATCACTCGAACACACTGGAGTCATGCCATTGGTGCATCAATGACACGGCCATGTTACCTTCATGGCTAGGAAACGAACTTGGCTCGGGTATCAAACTAAAGGTCAAAGGTCAAAGGTCCAAATCATAGCAAAGGTCCAAATAGTCTAAGTCATCGAATCATGGTCAAAGTCCAAATATCAAAGGTTCATGGCAAAGGGTTCATCATCGGAGGTTCATAATCAAATGGTTCATTTAAAGAAATCTTTATCACATGATTTTCATAAAAATGACCTTTAATACGGTTTTCACAAAAGCTTAGTCTTGAAAAGTGGTTTTCACAAAAGCTTAGTCAAACTCTAAATAAAAGTGATATCGCATATTTCATAAACATCATCTTTAAAATAATTTTCCTCAAAACATTTCCATAATATACTTGAAAAGGTTTTCAAATTTAATTACCAAAATCAAATGAACCCCCGAAGTATCCAATGATTCGAATACTAATATTACAAGGTAACGAACGAATATCAAATGGATCATTATAGAAGCTCAAAGCAAAAGGGTCATATCGAATATCAAGGTCAAATGAATCCAACAACGAACCAAGTGTATAGGAACATAGCAATGGCTTAGGGAAATCCTAAAAGAATCAAAACAAGAGATCAAGAGAACGAAGGCACCTTACTGAGAAGGGCAGAATATCTGTACCTTATTAGCAGAACACAAGGATAGCAAATGACAAGGATCAAATTACTCCTTCCTCGAACCTAAGGGAGTAGAAGACAGAATGACAAGTGGTTTTTAGTTATCTTTTCATTTTAAGTAACTTTCCTTGTTAGGTAACTTTCCTTATTAGCAGGTTTCCCGAATTAGCAAGTTTCCATAATTAGCAGATTTCCATAATTAGAAAGATTATAATATCACCAATTTAGGTTAAGTCATTAATCAAGCCTTATTACGGGATTAAGGTATATTTTAGCAAGTTCCAAAAGTTTAGGGTTAAATATGACAAGTTTCCATAAATTAGGGTTTTAATTGTAAATATTCCAAAGTTAAGGGTTTTAAATGAAACTATTACAAATTACTAGTTTAAAACACATAATGGATTCAGAATCACACTTTAGTCCTTTAAGTTTCATTATTTACAATTTACACCCTTTAGTTATTAAAATTACAAAATAAACCTTATAGTTACATAATTTACACTTTAACCCTTACTATATTCAAAATCACATCACAAGCCCTTATATTTATTAAATTACAGAATATACCCTCATAGTTATGCATGATACGATTTAAACCTCCATGTTTTACATATTTACATAATTAGTCCCTTTAGTTAATTAATTTCCAATTCGAACCATATATTAACAATTAAATCATTATCTTGCAAATTTTACACATAAGGACCTCATCTTATAATTTTTATACATTTGTACTGACCTAATTAACATTATAAAAATAACCCTTAAGTTTCAAAATTGGCAAAACACACCCTTCTTATTTATTTTCCAAATCGTTAACCCTTTAACAATTACAAGCCCTAACCCTAAGCTTCCAAAACATGGTACAATCATCACATCATCATTAATAGGCATTAATTGTTCAGATCCAAGCACAAAACCCTAACCCTAAATCGTTCTAGGGTTTCTTTTTATTTTCTAATCCATTCGACAAAGATATACGATTATACAATAATTATCTACGATCCATATGAGCTTCTATAAATAGAACAAGTATTTTTCCCAGATATATATATCGTAGAGTATCTAAAATAAATAATTACCAGCCCTGAATAATTCGTATCACACGTATGGGATTATTTTTACGTTTTTGCTCTCTAAAATTTGTACGACTTATATAGCTTGCATGATTCGTTATATATAATTTATTGAGATCTTATATAATCATACTAACATAATAAAATTATAATATCCATAATCGAATGTTCCAAAGGGATAAAATAAAATTGTACCTCTCGCTAGGCTTTAATTCGACAAAACAATTGACCAGCGATCGAACCAACTAATATCACGACCTCCAACTAATTTTCTAAGCTCCTTTAGATTATGTAGAGTCCCAGAAAAATAAGCTACGATTTTTTTATTTGATCGAATGAGAGCTGTACGATTTTTGTAAAGGTTTCTAAGGGTTTCGGCAATATTATATATATACATAAATTATAAAAACGTGTATTCTTGATAAATACTCAATATTTTCGGCCCAAGAAAGCTTAATTAAGGTCAAATATTGATTGTTATCTTTTCCTAAATTTATTAGTAATTATCTTGTATTTTATTTTATTTATTTTGTATTTTTAATAATATTAATACACGAAATATATATATATAATCGGCCAAATAATTATTTTGTGTATTTTATACTTTTCTAAATATTAAAATTTAATCACAAAAATTATTTTGATTCATATCTAGTTCATTCCCGAAGGTTTGGAATTTATTTGGTGATTTTTAAGCTTTTAAATAAATTTTTAAGATTGTAGGGACATTTTGGTCATTTTGCACATTTTGGATTTTTAGGTATTACAACTTCTTCCCCTCTAAAAGAAAATTTCATCCTCGAAATTTGCAAAGAAACGGAGATGAAATAGAACGGAAAACAAACAAAGACGTACCGAATCAAAATACGAAATGCGGATAACTAGCTCGTATCGATTCTTCGGTTTCCCAGGTAGCCTCACGCTATGGGTGATTCCTCCAAAGAATCTTTACGAACGGAATAACTTTATTTCTCATGACTCGAATCAAAACGAAGTAGGTTCAAATTTCCTCAGAAAGAGACAAATTAGATTGTTTCCGATCAAAAGACCATGCAACAAAAATGGAGGATAGGTGAATCTCCCGGAAAGCTCATATGGAATACAAACAAGATTTCAAATCAAATTGATTGTGTCAACAGAAGAGAGCTTTACAAGAATCTAAGATTTATAGCCGAGGTCAACAGAATGCAAAACGAGATTCCAAACTCATCCAGATATCAAATGAACGAAAGTAGAGTCCACGCATAGGTAGAATGAACCTAAAGTCTCACTAATCACGGATAATCCAACGGAGATTCAAATTCTAAACTTCTTAGGTACTCCCCAAGATATCCTATGCCCACAACAAGTGCACGTTATATGATGTAAGTATTATCACGTTGGCCAGACGTCATAATACTGGCATCGTATAAATATGCCCTTATGATGGTCATACTTTATCTCAAGTCGAAATCAAAACCACCTATCCTAATTCACCTAGTACTTCTATAGTCTCAAATGTCAACAAAATCAAATGCCCGAGTCAAGAGAGAAAACAAAACTATTTGCAGGAGTATCAAAATCCCAGATTGCCTAGCAAAAGTGAGGCACGCCGTCACAAGCATCATATCTTCCACAATTCGCCAAAATCTCTCAAAACAAAGCCATTACCGAACATACGAAAAATGAACACGAATAGAAATGCTTCTAGGAAACTTAAATCATTAAAGGATCTTATTACTATATAACGAAACTTAAGAGGGTCAACGGAACTAGAAGTTATTTGCCAAGAACTTCGGCCTTCATAGAATCAATTTTTCCAAACATAAAGGGTCTGTTTCTAAACTTCGTCCGTCCAACACATCAATCTCCTCAAGTCCGGTTAATCCGTCTTCGTCTGTCCATCAATCGGGAAGTGAAACCAAAGTCGGGAACTTGTGTCTGGTTCGTCGAGCCTCCTGCAGTTCTTCTTGGAGTGTGATTGAGTAATGTGGATTTCTGGCACGATCTTTGAATCTCTCCATCATCCAGTCTGCTTCCGCTCTCAATTCATCTTAGTACAACCAAGATGAATAGGAAAATTAGACTGCATGTCTTCATCAGCTCCAGGTTCGCCATCTTGACTAAATTTCTTCTTCTGCATCGCCAACACTTCTACCTTGTAAGGAATGTCTTCACTCTTCAGGGTAGCCACCGTCTTTGTCAACTCCAGGTCATGCAGTGAAATAATTCTTCTGATATGTCTCTAGTTGTCCTAATGTATATCGAAAACCTTCTGTGCTGTAAGGGAGTATAACCGAGTCTCTTTCTGATTTCTCCCAAAGATTGTCCCGCCCGAGGGTATGGCAGCTAATTTCTAATTTAGCTTTTCCAAAACTCCATTCTTAACTAAGCTGTTTCTATCTGTTCACGAAATTTCTCAATGGTATCATAAGTTGCAAACATCTTCCAGAATTCTTCTGCAAAGTTTAAAGGGTTTCAGTTCTTCATTCTATTGTTGGTTTTGACCACATGGTGATATTTTTCAAAGCTCGCGGAATTTAAAGAGGTATCCTCAATTAAAAACATCGTTGTCTCAACAAATATCAATCTCTCAGTATGCACAAATGATTGATGACTTTCCTAACAAAGTGCAAAGATGATTTTCATGCTCTTCCTCGTCTCCGAACGTACTTTTAAGTCATACAATGACCATTGTTCAAGTGCTCACGAGAAAAACATTATTTATCAAATTCACAAAACAGTCAGAGCTTTAGCTAATACTATTAGCGTCCCTAACTGTCATAGCAGTCGTTTACGAATACAGAAGGCGATTCTAAGAATAAAATTAATTCATCAGAAGGAAACTTCGCGCTCTGAAATTAAACAAACACGTAGTCGTTTCAGGGAGGATGAATATTGGCTCCTAACAGTAATACGGTTCAGCTATCTCCAGTCACCATCCTTCTTTATCGCGAACGAAACTAAAACACGCCCAGAATATACACTTAGGTAAACTCACTTCCTGGTCTTCGGTTGCTGCTCTTCCGGTTGCTCAAATCAAATTATATGATCCCGGACACCTCTGAAAGACACCTTCTCTTGGTGACTAGACAATCTCTCGCTATCAAGTCAAATCCTTCTTCACGCTCCGATGGAAAAAATTTTGGTGGTTCGACCAGGGATCATATTCATGATTCAGGGTGCCAAATAACGTTCAAGATAAGGTTCATGTTTAGAAGACTCAAAGTGCCAAAGAGCTCTCAAGATGAGGTTCATTCATTGGTGTTCGAAATGGGTTATAGGAAAACTTCATAACCGCGAAATTAACACACGAGTCTCCAGAGTAATAGTGATAGTAGAGAGTTTAACAATCGGTAATCATGGTAGAGAGTTCAAAATTGTTGCCAGCGTTAAAGGTGAGACATAGAAAGGGAAATTGTCAATATTTGAATGCTCAATCAACCAATTCCTTGTCAGAATAAAATCGAAGTTAATTATCCAAAGAAAGACGGATCACAAATCAAATCTTTATCATTCAAAAGTGAGGGGGAAGATTTTTATACTTGTAGTTACACACCACAAGATCTCTCTTAGGAATAGAGATGGGTGAAACGAAATCAAATAGTGTCGGAAGATTTATAGATACTTATCAAAAGCAAGAGACAAAAAGAGAATACATCAGGTACGTCATCGCCATGGAGATTCTCAGAATGACCGAAGAGGCATCAAAATGATTGACGAAAGGATCAGAGGTCAAAGTCAAAATCCGAAGATAAGGATCGAATAGTGTCAGGCAATTATTGTGCAATTCTCAATGTCTTCTAGATTTAAATAGGTTTCAAAACCTAGGTGGTGCAAAGTATAAGCTTTCTATTTCCAAAAGTGATATCAGATATCAACAGGATCTAACCAATAGTGATAATTGTCAGGATTCTCATAGGAGTAGTAATGGATCACTTAGAACTGAGTAGTATCAGATGATACACTTCATATCCGACATGAGTAATGAATTCGTAGAATGTGTCAAACACATTATGGTTGAATGACCATCTGGATGGTCGAAAAGGTATCAAACCATTTATCAAACAAATCGGAAATGGGGATTCAAAATCAGGAAGTGAAACTTAAATGGTGCAAGGTATCCATGTAGTTCTCGAGGGATTTCAAACTTACTTGGTTACTAAACTTAGGTTGCAAGATTTCTAGCTTCTGAAACAAAAGTTCTTATAAGGCTTAGCTAAAGGCAAAGGCACGAATCAGAGTAATGCGGAAGCAATGATACTTAAACAAATACCTTATAGTCTACCCATTCCTCACCGGTCAAAACTTACGTTCCTATTGGGAAATCTTAAAGCAAATTTTCAAAGGTTGTCTTACGAGCGCCTATAGGGAAAACTTAGTGGTCCTAACTTACACAGGTCAAGGGTAAATGTATTACGAATCGCAACCTATCTCTGATACCATAATTGTAACACCCCAACCCGGCAAGGGTAGAAGTATCACATTAATGGTTTCATATCAGATCAAAACACAGCATACATTCAATAGTAATACAAGGATTCTCAAAGGTTACAAATGAAATACTGAAATACCAGGCTAACAAGGAAACAAAAGCTAAATACTAAGTCTGCGAATGCAAATCCTTCTAAGAGTCTCTACTTCAGAATACTATCCAGGTCTTCTAAGTCCAAAAGTCTTTTCACTCATACCCAGCTTCCAACTAAAACCTGCCGCGGGAAAAGAAACGCGGCTGAGCTTAAAAAGCCCAGTGAACAGATATATAGAAACGAAAACGAAAGCAAAAGAAAACGAACATGTATAGTTTAGTGCATTGGGATATATAAGTCATAGGCAAGGAATATAATAAGAATGAAATGAAAAGAAAAGGAAAGAAAAGGGGTCAGTAATCCTCCACAAGCCCGAACAAATCAAATATAGTAACCCTGTAGCAATCTAGAGGGGATGCCTCTCAAGTCACCAGATAATATGAGGGGTGACCTCATGTATCAAATTGGAGTGATCAGCTCCCGAACTTTGTGAAAGACGTGTATTGCACACAACATCAATCACCGAACAATATAATATAATATCCATTAATACAAACACTAACCTAGGATGCATCCATACGCCCCCCGAACAATAATATAGGCCAATAATAAATATAATGTGCACGTTACGAACAATATGGGGACGGTGTGTAACATCACTCGAACACACTGGAGTCATGCCATTGGTGCATCAATGACACGGCCATGTTACCTTCATGGCTAGGAAACAAACTTGGCTCGGGTATCAAACTAAAGGTCAAAGGTCAAAGGTCCAAATCATAGCAAAGGTCCAAATAGTCTAAGTCATCGAATCATGGTCAAAGTCCAAATATCAAAGGTTCATGGCAAAGGGTTCATCATCAGAGGTTCATAATCAAATGGTTCATTTAAAGAAATCTTTATCACATGATTTTCATAAAAATGACCTTTAATACGGTTTTCACAAAAGCTTAGTCTTGAAAAGTGGTTTTCACAAAAGCTTAGTCAAACTCTAAATAAAAGTGATATCGCATATTTCATAAACATCATCTTTAAAATAATTTTCCTCAAAACATTTCCATAATATACTTGAAAAGGTTTTCACATTTAATTACCAAAATCAAATGAACCCCCGAAGTATCCAATGATTCGAATACTAATATTACAAGGTAACGAACGAATATCAAATGGATCATTATAGAAGCTCAAAGCAAAAGGGTCATATCGAATATCAAGGTCAAATGAATCCAACAACGAACCAAGTGTATAGGAACATAGCAATGGCTTAGGGAAATCCTAAACGAATCAAAACAAGAGATCAAGAGAACGAAGGCACCTTACTGAGAAGGGCAGAATATCTGTACCTTATTAGCAGAACACAAGGATAGCAAATGACAAGGATCAAATTACTCCTTCCTCGAACCTAAGGGAGTAGAAGACAGAATGACAAGTGGTTTTTAGTTATCTTTTCATTTTAAGTAACTTTCCTTGTTAGGTAACTTTCCTTATTAGCAAGTTTTCCGAATTAGCAAGTTTCCATAATTAGCAGATTTCCATAATTAGAAAGATTATAATATCACCAATTTAGGTTAAGTCATTAATCAAGCCTTATTACGGGATTAAGGTATATTTTAGCAAGTTCCAAAAGTTCAGGGTTAAATATGACAAGTTTCCATAAATTAGGGTTTTAATTGTAAATATTCCAAAGTTAAGGGTTTTAAATGAAACTATTACAAATTACTAGTTTAAAACACATAATGGATTCAGAATCACACTTTAGTCTTTTAAGTTTCATTATTTACAATTTACACCCTTTAGTTATTAAAATTACAAAATAAACCTTATAATTACATAATTTACACTTTAACCCTTACTATATTCAAAATCACATCACAAGCCCTTATATTTATTAAATTACAGAATATACCCTCATAGTTATGCATGATACGATTTAAACCTCCATGTTTTACATATTTACATAATTAGTCCCTTTAGTTAATTAATTTCCAATTCGAACCATATATTAACAATTAAATCATTATCTTGCAAATTTTACACATAAGGACCTCATCTTATAATTTTTATACATTTGTACTGACCTAATTAACATTATAAAAATAACCCTTAAGTTTCAAAATTGGCAAAACACACCCTTCTTATTTATTTTCCAAATCTTTAACCCTTTAACAATTACAAGCCCTAACCCTAAGCTTCCAAAACAAGGTACAATCATCACATCATCATTAATAGGCATTAATTGTTCAGATCCAAGCACAAAACCCTAACCCTAAATCGTTCTAGGGTTTCTTTTTATTTTCTAATCCATTCGACAAAGATATACGATTATACAATAATTATCTACGATCCATATGAGCTTCTATAAATCGAACAAGTATTTTTCCCAGACTATATATATCGTAGAGTATCTAAAATAAATAATTACCAGCCCTGAATAATTCATATCACACGTATGGGATTATTTTTACATTTTTGCTCTCTAAAATTTGTACGACTTATATAGCTTGCATGATTCATTATATATAATTTATTGAGATCTTATATAATCATACTAACATAAGAAAATTATAATATGCATAATCGAACGTTCCAAAGGGATAAAATAAAATTGTACCTCTCGCTAGGCTTTAATTCGACAAAACAATTGACCAGCGATCGAACCAACTAATATCACGACCTCCAACTAATTTTCTAAGCTCCTTTAGGTTATGTAGAGTCCCAAAAAAATAAGCTAAGATTTTTTTATTTGATCGAATGAGAGCTGTACGATTTTTGTAAAGGTTTCTAAGGGTTTCGGCAATATTATATATATATATACATAAATTATAAAAACGTGTATTCTTGATAAATACTCAATATTTTCGGCCCAAGCAAGCTTAATTAAGGTCAAATACTGATTGTAATCTTTTCCTAAATTTATTAGTAATTATCTTGTATTTTATTTTATTTATTTTGTATTTTTAATAATATTAATACACGAAATATATATATAATCGGCCAAATAATTATTTTGTGTATTTTATACTTTTCTAAATATTAAAATGTAATCAAAAAAATTATTTTGATTCATATCTAGTTCATTCCCGAAGGTTTGGAATTTATTTGGTGATTTTTAAGCTTTTAAATAAAATTTTAAGATTGTAGGGGCATTTTGGTCATTTTGCACATTTTGGATTTTTAGGTATTACGATTGAGTGCGCTTTATCTTCGAAAGAAGAGAAGACTTCTTGTTTATGACCATTCTCATCAACAAGCTTCAAAAAACCTTAGTCATCAAGTGGAGTCCCTTATCGTTGATGGTATTCTTATTTACTCATTCAATAAAAAATGGCAGTCATATGCAATTTTTGAGGGGGAGAAGGGTGAATAGACAAATTGCCAGTTATCAAGTGGATCTACTTACCGTTAATTGTATTCTTATTCACACGCTTAATCAAAAATGGCATTTGGCAGTCATATGCAATTTTTGAGGGGGAGAAGGGTGAATAAACTACATGGTGATTGATGTTTGAGAAATGGCCATACGACTCTTAAATACATCAGTTCAGGAGTCGTGCATACCAAGTTTCTTCAACACTATATGTTCCATCGTATATGAAGAAAGAAGATATACTGTTTCAACCATTGGTTTGAAGAATACTATCAGCTCCATCAAGTGTTGTATCTCCTATGTTTCCCGCTGATGCTCAGATATCTGTTGATACAACCGGTACTCCTTCATGAACCACAATGATTCAAAAATTACCATCTGTTAGTACTTCTCCAACAACTCATGAAATTATATCTCTAGTCATTCATCAAGGTGTTGAAGAACAAATTCATGGAACTCTACCTCCCGTGATTGATAATGAACCCCTCCTCCATAATCTTACTCCAGACCCGAGTGATGAAGCGAAAAGTGTACCGCTTTTAGGGGGTCATTTAAGCACTAAATCGTATTTATTTGATCAAATATTGCCCTAAATCGTTCCTTTTGTCATTTTAGGTACTTTGGGGAAGAAATCTGGAAAATGAAGCATTTTGGACGTTTTTGGAGCATAAAAGTGAAGAAGACGACAAAGTCTCCAAAGATGCTGGAAAAGTACACGTGACGGCGTCAAGGATTGCTCCTGACGGCGTCACGGCTTGGCAAAAGAGGTGGATATGACAAATACACGTGACGCGCCAGAAAGTTTTACAAAGGAAGTCTGACGGCGTCACCCTTTAAGGTGATCAAGGCTGTCACGGTTTAAGTTAAAGAGAGACGGCGTCAAGCACAATTTTGACGGCGTCAACCCTTGACGCGCCAGAGTGGATTTTGGAGGATTAAAGAGGGACGGCGTCAAGAAGACCATCCGGGAACCCTAGCCGCGGTGAGGTGACGGCGTCACCTCCTACAACGTGACGCCGTCAGCCCTTAAATTCTATATATAGTTTTGCAATTTTTAGTCATTAGTGTGCAACTTTGTGAGGAGAAACCCTAGACGATTTTTCTGCCATTTTTAAGGGTTTTATACCCTTGGATCTCCCATGTTCAATTGAAGATAAGTAATCAATTAATCATTCAATATGTCTATGTGTTGTTTGATTATATCTTGTTCTTGTCTTTTATTTAACATGCTAGGCTAGATTTATCTTGTGTTTGCTTAGATCTAATGAAACCTAACTATTGATTATTGGTTGTTGGTGTGTTATTAATTGTATTGGATGATTGTTTATCGATGTTAGGCTTAAGAAAACTGGCTAACCTCCTATACGGTAACTTGCTTGAACGTCTTAAGAAACATGAACCAATGCGTACTAAGGTTATTATGGTTATATTTAATGCATGAGCGAATTCTAGTGATCCCATGTTAGGAGCTTCTTAGCCGGCTCGACATAGGAGTGAAGTAGGAGCTTGTAGAGTTGGGGAAGTACGTACGCCACCCCACGATTGGTATTAAGGAATACACCCGTCATCCACGCAATTAATACACACTAATCAACCGGTAAAAGATAGTTAGGGAGTAAGGAAATCTAAGTAAACACATTTCTCCCCATATAAGTTTCACAACCTTTTTATTTTCAGTTATTTTATTTTATTTGCATTTGTAGTTATTTGGGTTAGTTGACTAGCAACTAATTCCGCCCACTCCTTCAAACCCGAGATTTTACTTGCTTTCATAAAAATATAAAAAATACAAAAAGAATCTTCCCTCACCCTTAGACCTATTAGAGTAGTTTTTCAATCCTAACGACACTATTCTCCTAGAGAATGATCAATCCCCCGGTACTTGCCACTTCACTATACTACATCGTTCAGGTACACTGCCTGGTGGGGATTGCAAGCCTCTTGAGATCCCTCGAGAGGTAAAACCTGTTGTAAGGTCGCAAAACCACGCATCAAGTTTTTGGCGCCGCTGCCGGGGAATAGTTATTGTTTAGGTTGAATTTTTATTTTATTAGGTCTACTCACTAGATTCCTTTCTAGTGAGATTTTTATTTTTATTTTTCTAGGTTTTCTTTAGTCTATCTTTTTTCTTCGTTTCTTTGTTCGTAACCATTACCATCCGACATCATGGAAGGTGGTAATATCCTTGATCCCAACAACCCACCACCACAACAACACCCACCTCCTAGAGCCCGTACCTTAGGAGACTACTCCCGTCCTAGCCACCAAGGCTATCGAAACACCATTGAGCTCACTCAAGGAGCCAATGTCACTCCCCTGCGATCCGACACCATCTGGTTGGTGCAAAGCGGATGCGCATTCCATGGACTTCGTTCCGAAGATCCTAATCAACATCTCAAGGACTTTCTCAAAATCGTTGATTCCATAGACCTTGATGTTGCCACTCGAGAGACGACCCGACTATGTCTCTTTCAATTCTCTCTGCGGAACCAAGTTAGTCAATGGCTAGAGCGTCTACCCGCAGGATCCATCACCTCTTGGGATGATCTCACTACTCGTTTCCTTGCTCAGTTTTTCCCACCAGGAAGAACTACCAAGCTAAGGAATGATATCTTGATGTTCCAACAATGTCAAGGCGAAACCCTCTACGAGGCATGGACTCGATTCAAGGACTTACTCCAAAAAGTCCCTCACCATGGCATAGAACTTTGGCTCCAAGTCCAAATCTTCTATGACCATATCAATCTCTCCACGAGGCAAACCATTGACCAATCGGCCGATGGTAAGCTACGTGATCTAAGTGCGGAACAATCATGGGCTCTCCTGGAAGATCTTGCTCTTTATGACAAAGAAAGTTGGAGTGATCCCCGTGATTTGAATAAAACGGTCAAGGCAATATCTTTGCCTTCGAAAAATTCAAGCACTTCCGACCGTAGGATCATAGAACTTGAAGACCAAGTCAAGTTTCTTATGAAATCCTACGAGGCTCCTAAACCTTCAAGCCAAGTGAACAAAATCACTTCTTCGTGTAAATTATGTAGTGGTCCCCACGACACTCGTGATTGCATGGAACTCCCCAAACAGGCTTTCAAAGAATTCGCATCCTCGCGAATCGATAAGGCGGGAGATAAGTGGCTCACCACTAATTATGGACCCAAGAATTCCGAAGATAGGTATGAGGCATGGAAGAGTAAGCCAAATTTTAGTTGGAACCAAACGCGAAGCGTATCATTCAGTGACTCTCCCCCACTCACCTGGTCTGAACATTATCCTCATCAGCATACGCATTGTAACACCCCAACCCGACAAGGGTAGAAGTATCACATTATGGTGACTAATCAAAGCATACATAAATACACAGCGGAAGTCTTAAATAAATGCATAAGAGAAAGTCAAGTCAACACGACTTGAAATACATAAGTTCAAGGAAAGGAAATAAACCAAAGGTACGATTACAAATGAAATCCATGATCAAAACAAAGTCATAAGATAAAGGTGGTCATCTAAGGTCAAAGCTTCATCTATCCCTCATCCCATCCAAAGCATAATCCAAAAGCTCCTAGCTTAGATACCTGCCGCACACGAAAAGGAAAACGTGCGGCTGAGCTTAAAAAGCCCAGTGAACAGATATATATAATAAACGGAAACGAAACAACGAAGCACAATGAAAGAGATATACATAAGGTACAAGAGTAAAGGTTAGGACAGTCATCCACCACGAGCCCACATATCACATCACATATCACATTCACAGTAATCTAGAGGGGATACCTCTTCAGTAACCGGATAATATGAGGGGTGTCCTCATGTATCACAATGGAGTGATCAGCTCCCACATTTTGTGAAAGACGTGGATTGCACCCATCATCAGTCACCACATATCACATATCACCATATCACAATCACAATACAAATCTAGGATGCATCCATACGCCCCCCCACATATCACATTGGCCATAATAATAATAATAATCGCATGCATTTTACAAATCACAATGGGGACGGTGTGGTTAATCACTCTGACCACACAAGAGTCATGTCAGTGGTGCATCACAGACACGGCCATGTTACCTTCATGGCTAGGAAACACATTTGGCTCGTAGTATCAAACTGGGGTCAAAGATCACAGGTTCATATCAAAGCAAAGGTTCACATGGTCATAATCACAGTCCAAATGACAAGGTTCATATCATAGGGTTCATTTCACAGGGTTCATATCAAAGGTTCATATCATAGGTTCAAATCAGAAGTCAAGAGACCGAAGGCACCTTATAAAAAGGGCAGAATATCCGTACCTTATTTCAAAAGCAAACACAACCAGAAATGAGTAAGATGAAAAGATCAGGTCCTCTCCTTCTTCACACCTAGAGGGGTAGAAAAGAATTACAAACCTTTCCATTTTAAGAAACTTTCCATTTTTAGCAGATTTCCATATTTGGTAAGTTTCTATTTTTAGAAAGTTCCCATAATTAGAAAGTTTCCATAATTAGAAAGATTCCCATATTCTCATTTAGGTTAAGTCATTATCACAACATATTATGGTTTTAGGGTGGATTTTAACAAGTCACAAAAGTTTAGGGTTACTTATGACAACTTTACATAAATTAGGGTTTTAAGTGTAATTATATCAAAGATAAGGTTCAAATATGAAAATATCCCAAATAATCTGTTTTGAATCCATATTTATCAAGTTAACAAATTCAGCCCCTCAAGTTTCTCAATTTTACACTTTACACCCTTAAGTTATATAATTTTCATTTTAAACCTTATAATGTCCATAATTACACATTAAGCCCTTTATTTATCAAAATTACACAATGGACACTTATTTCACCATGTTGTACGAATCTACCCTTAAGAATTCATAATTTACACATCAAGTCCCTCAAGTTATCAAAGTTACATATTTAGTCCCTTAAATTACCATTTCAACTTTTAATTATCAATAATTACATATTAAGCCATTAAATTACCAAAATTACCCATAACCCCCTGAATATATTAAAATACTCAAAACAGCACTAACTTTCCAGAAATTACAAGTTTAGTCCCTCCATTTAATTATTTTCTAAATCGAACTAATATTAAACCCTAAAAACATTTTAATCCTTTAAAATACAAAAATGACACTAGACCCCCTCCTCTTATATTTTATACAGTAAGTACATGTCCCAAATAAGTTCTAAAAATAACCCTTGAGTTTTAAAAGTTACAAAACACCCCCTAACATTTTAATTCCACTCGCATAACATTTTTATTAACCAAAAACTCTAGCCCTAAAAATACCAATCATTACTAAATCATCATATAATCATTGTAACATCATTTATCATTCAAAATCAAGCCCTAATTATAAACCCTAATTCGAATTACATTTTATTTTCCTTTTCTTTTTAATTTCCTTTAATTCGGTAAATTAAGTAAATCCACAAATAATTCGATTAGGCCCCAACAATTCGAAATAACATTTTTCTCAGATTATTATGATCATGTAGAGTCCAAATAAAATAAATAAGAAGCCTCAAAAATTCGGATTGAATTATTCATGTTTTATACACGTTTTTAAGATTTAATTCACAAATATTATAATGAGCATGCATGGATCGACTTATACATTTTATTTGATGTTCATATGACATATAGGATCTGAGAAAATTACCACAAGGAGATTCGAACGTGTGAAATGAGGTGTACGAATTCTTTTGTACGCGATTAGCCAAAACGGGTCAAAAATCACCACGACTTCAAAAACGATCTAAAAATCATGAAACCAATTTTCACAGGTCACATATGATGTGAGGAACACAAAAAAAATAAGAAATGAATTCATAGGAGGTCGCAAGAATTAATTCGATCAATACCTTATTTTGTTCTAGCGACAAGGAATATTTCCCTTGGATCGAATCCGGCCACAAACCACTTCCAAAACAATTTTTCTAGCCTTCTAAAGGTGACCAAGAACACAGGAAAAATGATCTTTAGCTTTGGAAAAATCGGATGAGGAGGATACGAATTTCTTTGTGTTTTAGGGTTTCTTGGATGGATCGGTTTTGGTTTTAGAGAGAAAAATGAGATGAGGATGAAATAAATGGAGGGTTTCCGAGTCCTAGGGGAGGGCTTTGACCCTGATTTTCGGTGCTATTGAATAGGCCCATGATGGGATTGATTATTTCCAAAATTGTTTCATTTAAATCTTCTTTATTAAACATAATGTTAATTATAATTAATTAGGTCCATATAGGGGTATTTTAGTCATTTCATAATTTGTATAAATGTTAAATAAAGTTGTCAAAATTATTTGGTAACATATTTTATGCATTGCCAAAAGTTTGGGATTTATTGGATACTTTATAAGCTTTAAATAAATTTTTAAACTTGCAGGGGCATTTTGGTCTTTTTACACATTTTAAATTTTAGGGTTTTACACGCATAAACAACAAAATCGCGAGGAATCACTGCAAAAATTTATTCTCTCTCAAGAAACACAGCTCTCCAAACTTGAGAATCAATTCAGACAACAGCAAGTTGATATGAACAACAAGGTTGATAACCTGTTAAAGGTTATCAATGATCGCATTGCTGGCAGGTCAACTTGTGAGTTGGCACGAGTTAATGAGATCAAATCTGTCACGGTGACTCACCAAACACCTCCTCCTGTAAAAATCAAGCACCCTAGTAAACTCTTCAAACACATATCACAAAACGGAAAAGAAACTAGAGATGCTCATACCCCTTCAAAACCACTCCACTTCGTGAACACCATTACAACAATACCTATTCCTAAACCCAACCTGGACCAACAATCAACCGAGAATGTGGACAATGAAATGGAGGGTGAAGTTCCCGAAAAGAACCCCGAGGCGTCCGGCAACTATCTAGACTCACCAAAGAACTCTAATACAAGAGAGGTGAGTGATGAGGAGGGCTCGGAAGAGAAATCCGAAATGCCTCATGGGCTCCCAGGACTGCTAGACCGCCCCCTGATGAAGGAACTTGAGAGGAGCACAGCAAAGCTGCCTATGGGATTTGGAGAGAAAATAGAGGATGGCGCTCCCAGGGTCTTTAAGATATCTTGCACCACTAGGAAAAAGTTTATAAAAGATACCTACATAAACCCCAACTCTTCTATGAATGCAATATCCCTTTCTCTATATAACGAAGCCTTCACCAAACAGGTCAAATATGAAGGGTTTAATATCATCGGGGTAATAAGAAGGGTACCAATTGTGATAGAAAAGTTCCTCTTTCATATCGAGCTAACTGTATTTAATAACATGAACTCGATCATCAGCCCATCCTTAACTAGCCTTGTTCTAGGCAAACCATTCATAAAAGCAACGGGAGTGATACTCGATGAGGATGATAGTAGTGCATTATTTACCGATGGTGTCAGGAAAGTGATTTTTCGGGATGGCAGTAAAGAAGTGTATGAGTATCAACCATCAGCAATTTGCAACACATGGGGGCTACACGGTAGAAGGCCTGGCCGAATTAAGCGAAGTGATCCGAATAATCTCAAAATACCTTGCATGATTGGTCACAAGCATTTTTATAATGTTTACATTGACACATGTTTACCCAAAAATGTGATGTCCTTGTTTCATTATAACAACATTTGCAGATGGGGGATGATTCATAAAGGGAAGGATGACATCGGCATAGATGATGATGTACAGGTGTTTGTAGGAAATATGACATTCACTATGAGCTTCGTAATTGTCGATAATATCGAAAAGTACATCGATCCCAGGTTATCACAAGTTGTTTTTGGGGAACCTTTTTGCAAGGCCACAAGCTTGGCTGTGGACGAGCTCAATGGGATCATGACTTTCACCGATGGGATTAGGGAAATCTCATACCAAACGCCTTACAAGATGAGAGAATTCAATGAGATTGATTATGGAGGGCTCGATGGGTTAAGTTCCCAACTCGTGTTATGTGATGATGATGTGAGAAGAGGATGTAAGGACACTTTTGACCTGTCGAGTGGATTCTTTAAGCATGTTAAGGAGCTTAGTTCTAAATACCAAAACAATCCTTTTGATCTCAAGGACCCGAAATACCTTTACTATGAAAGTGATTCTGATAGAGAATCAAAGGGGAACCTAGAAACCGTGACCAATGATGTAGTCACGTAATGTACGGTGACTTTGAGTCTAGCTACAAGACTCGTTAATAAAGAAAAGCGCTTCTTGGGAGGCAACTCTTATTGGGAGGCAACCCAAGCTTTATTTGCTTTGTGTGTTTATTTATTTGTTTGTTTGATTTTATTTGCTTCCGTATGTATGTTTAATTTTTATTTTTATTGATTCATGTTCGAAACTAAATTGTGAAAATGCTTTATCTTGTTTTTAACTTCGTCTTAACTACATATAAAGGTATTTTGCAAAAGATAAGTGTAAGGGAATCCAAATTTGTTTACAAGAACAAGAATGAACATGAATCATAACAATATTAAATTAACATGCATATTAGTAATTGTTTGAGTCAAATGCTTGTATCGAGTCATAATGATATTTTTCAGGATTTCCAGGAAGTAAGGTATAGGTTTTTCCAGAAATTTTCCGGAAACTTAACACGAGAATTCTGTCAGATCATTTATGACGGCGTCAGGCCTTACAACCTGACGGCGTCAGGTTTTAATTTTCGGAAATTTTTGAAAGTTTTGTTTTTCTACCGGAATCATAAAAGGTTTTTATTAAATCTCTAACTTATAAACTCCAGGAATCTGCAAAATAATCATTCCACAAGCATTATATCCTTATATAGATTTATCCCGCCGATGTTATGCAGGTTTTCGTGTTTGTTTTCTCAGGTTTAACAGGTTATTTTGGACAAGGAGATGTATGTGGAATCTAGCTTTTGGCGATGCTTTAGTCTTGGAGCTTCAACATTACCTTGGAAGAAGATCTAACCATGTTACCTCTTTATCCACCAAACGAATCAGGGGAGTATTTGATTTCATTCTTTTACCTTATTTACTTTTACATCTTGTTATTTAAACATTGGGGACAATGTTCATCTTAAGTGTAAGGGGGGGGGGGGGTAAAATACGATACCTTAGAGAATGCTATTACGCTTGATTTTTGTTTGTTTAATGGTAGATGTGTAATAAAACTGAGAGAAATACCTGTTAGGGCAATTTTAGTGCCAAATTTAAAATTTTTTACAACATATAGGAGTGAAACTTTGGTCTTAATGAGCGTCTCACGGATAGGAGTTATATGACTAGCACAAAAACCGTACCACTAAAAAATTTTCCACCCCCAAATATGTGAGGTTCGCCCCTAGAATTGGTAGGAAAAGCATTTATGCTATGATGTGTGTACCGGTAGCACTTAGATTCTAGAACTTGCGTTAGGACCATTCCGAGGCCACAAGTGAGACTACATTCGTGTAGTTAGATTTACTACATGATAAGAGGCATTAGGATTAACCCATTGTTTTACACCTGTGTTTTTGTTATAATTACATTGGCTACATTGGTCAAGTAATTCTCCCACACCCTTTGCGTTGTACTCATTTTTAGTACACGATACCCCTAGTACACCCCTCAGAGCCTATCTTTTCGTTTCTAACTTTAAGCATTTTACTTAAAGTAAGAATTTGTTACACCCCACTTAAATGTACACCCAAATCGCCTTAGCCTACCTTGTATGCACTCATTTTTAGTGCATTATTGTGACAACATTTGTTTAAACCCCAAGTTAATTATCTAATTGATTACATGGTTGCTAAGTCGAGTCATATCCTTGTACATATTGTTTTGGGACGATTGGGACTCATGGGTAAAGTACTAGTGTAATGGAGTAATGGGGAAGAACAACATTATTACCCCCATATGTGCTAAATATTTTAAAAGTACTCCAAGTGTTTCGATTATCTTAATTCGATTCATTAGAGTAGTTAATTGTAAAGTTATGTAAAAGTTCAAGAGTAAGGGGAGAACCGAGGCCCCTATGATGTATTATCTTGGATGGTAGGGCAAGAGTGTATGCCAAAAAAAAAAAAAAAAAAAAAAAAAAAAAAAAAAAAAACAGACTACCATCCCGTTTCATTTTATGTTTATTTTATCTTTTTGTTATTTCTTTCATTAGCTTAAGTCGAGTCTAGTCTTGGCTTAGCAACGCCATATTGTACATGTAATTAATCAAGATCTTTAACTCGCCACCAGTAAAATATCCTTTATCCAACAAAATCGTGTTTATCATATCCCTACACCTAACGTTATAACCCGTTTAAAAGCCCTCTTTGATAGTTTATCTTTGGTGCTTACGCCTAGTGGAGGATGTTTTTGATCCTTTCCCAAGCCTATGGTAATCTATTTGCTATGACAGGTAGTGAGAGATATTATCCATTTTCATTTATGAGATATACTTTTATGACACCTGAGAGATGTGAGTATCTAAACACTACTTGTGAGGTGCTAGTTTGTAATCTCCGTGCTTATTATGATTAAAGTGGAACGACTATTTGTTGTAATTACTTTTATATTAGCGTTAAATGACCCCTAACTTGTATTTTGATTAGAATAAAAGCGCATTTGCTTGAGGACAAGCAAATCTCAAGTGTAAGGGTATTTGATGAAGCGAAAAGTGTACCGCTTTTAGGGGGTCATTTAAGCCCTAAATCGTATTTATTTGATCAAATATTGCCCTAAATAGTTCCTTTTGTCATTTTAGGTACTTTGGGGAAGAAATCTGGAAAAGGAAGCATTTTGGACATTTTTGGAGCATAAAAGTGAAGAAAACGACAAAGTCTCCAAAGATGCTGGAAAAGTACACGTGACGGCGTCAAGGATTGCTCCTGACGGCGTCACGGCTTGGCAAAAGAGGTGGATATGACAAATACACGTGACGCGCCAGAAAGTTTTACAAAGGAAGTCTGACGGCGTCACCCTTTAAGGTGATCAAGGCTGTCACGGTTTAAGTTAAAGAGAGACGGCGTCAAGCACAATTTTGACGGCGTCAACCCTTGACGCGCCAGAGTGGATTTTGGAGGATTAAAGAGGGACGGCGTCAGGAAGACCATCCGGGAACCCTAGCCGCGGCGAGGTGACGGCGTCACCTCCTACAACGTGACGCCGTCAGCCCCTAAATTCTATATATAGTTTTGCAATTTTTAGTCATTAGTGTGCAACTTTGTGAGGAGAAACCCTAGACGATTTTTCTGCCATTTTTAAGGGTTTTATACCCTTGGATCTCCCATGTTCAATTGAAGATAAGTAATCAATTAATCATTCAATATGTCTATGTGTTGTTTGATTATATCTTGTTCTTGTCTTTTATTTAACATGCTAGGCTAGATTTATCTTGTGTTTGCTTAGATCTAATGAAACCTAACTATTGATTATTGGTTGTTGGTGTGTTATTAATTGTATTGGATGATTGTTTATCGATGTTAGGCTTAAGAAAACTGGCTAACCTCCTATACGGTAACTTGCTTGAACGTCTTAAGAAACATGAACCAATGCGTACTAAGGTTATTATGGTTATATTTAATGCATGAGCGAATTCTAGTGATCCCATGTTAGGAGCTTCTTAGCCGGCTCGACATAGGAGTGAAGTAGGAGCTTGTAGAGTAGGGGAAGTACGTACGCCACCCCACGATTGGTATTAAGGAATACACCCGTCATCCACGCAATTAATACACACTAATCAACCGGTAAAAGATAGTTAGGGAGTAAGGAAATCTAAGTAAACACATTTCTCCCCATATAAGTTTCACAACCTTTTTATTTTCAGTTATTTTATTTTATTTGCATTTGTAGTTATTTGGGTTAGTTGACTAGCAACTAATTCCGCCCACTCCTTCAAACCCGAGATTTTACTTGCTTTCATAAAAATATAAAAAATACAAAAAGAATCTTCCCTCACCCTTAGACCTATTAGAGTAGTTTTTCAATCCTAACGACACTATTCTCCTAGAGAATGATCAATCCCCCGGTACTTGCCACTTCACTATACTACATCGGTCAGGTACACTGCCTGGTGGGGATTGCAAGCCTTTTGAGATCCCTCGAGAGGTAAAACCTGTTGTAAGGTCGCAAAACCACGCATCACCGAGTTCTGGAGAATCATCTTCATCACGGATTGGTGTTCCTTCCAATGTGCTCTCTGTAAATCAACCACAAGAACATAAAGGAAAATGTCGGCTAAAACGTCAAAACGGCTAAGAGTTTGGACATGGAATGTCAAGTGATCACGGAGTTTATTTGGGATCCCTTATTTGAGATTGAAGTTGACTTTCACAAATGCGCGATCTTATTTTATCTTGAAGTCGGGGTTGGTTGGATGCATGACTTTCAATGATAACTTGCTCGTGCTTAAAATTTATGATTGGGACTTGGATTATCTAGTTATACCCGATGAAAGGAGTTACAATAAAGTTCTCACGGGTTATAGCTATCACTTCAAGGAGTTACATTGTAGTGCTCAGTGTCACACGCAGATGCAGATGTAGATAGTCTCAAGAGGTGTTGTACTTCCTTCGGCTCTTAGTTGAGTGTATAAGGGTAGTTAGGGGTTTTCTTCTGCATCGTTATTCAATCAACAACTGTGCACGCTTAAGTAACAAATTTGGGGAATTCTTCGTCATTTTCAAGTTTGGTATATCGGGTTTACTTCTCCAAGTGGTCACAGCAATAGCCGACAGAACACAAGGGTTGGTAAAGATAATCAGAAAGAGTTTCGGTAGCGGTTGATTCTCACTTGATACATTTGAGCCAATTTTGTTCTTCTCACAAGATGTCAAGTAAATGTGCGCAAAATGTGTTGCTGATTCTGAAGTATCAAAACCAGCAAGGGGGAAGGAGACATACATCTGAATGCACAACGAGTACACGTGATGAACTTTATACTTCTTATTAATTGAAGTTATTACGGGAAGACAAATGTCACAACCGCAGAGAAAATAAGTGTTTTAACTCGTTCCTTCTGGTGTATCATTCCAACTACGTGGGGGAAGAAATGTAAGAAACAGTTTCTGATGATAAAAGAGGTACACAATGGTATGAGGATCCCTCTAGTTAGTCTGTATCATTTCAACTACATACGGGATAAATTGCCTACACTCGGGACTTAGTTGACTTTGGTGTAGCAATTCTCATCTGCAAATTCCTGAAGGGAGAAAAGTGCATTTTCGGGTCTTAATTGATTGTGATGTTACGTTTTGACTTCATTAATGGGAATTGAGTGTGTACTTCGGGTTTTTGGGCTTCATACAATGAGACTGATTGCATCTCTTCAACTACTTGGGGGAAGTGGTCTCTGGATACTTTTGGTATGCATTTCTTCAAACTTCAGCAGGAAGAAATGTGAGAAGAAGTATTCAAGCGTGAGAGGATACGTTGCTGATCTATTTGGTTATCCCCCGAACAGAGAATCACGATGATTATTCTTAAAAGGAGCAGCAATATTTGATGTGGTTTGCTACGGATTCCGCTGTACACTCACCTTATGTAAGCTTGAAAGAGAGCTTTGAAACTGCTCAAAAAGAAGATTATCGGTTTGGGGGGAAGCTATCAAAGCTTCACATTAAGAAGGCTCAAGTTCAGACGATTATTCAGGAGCCTCGAATGCTTTGGTGGTGAAAGTTTAAGTAATGTTGACTACTGACTTCTACAAAGTACAAGAACGATATCCTTATTTCGGTATTCATGTCAACATCTTCTTAAACTGAATATTATATTTTGTACATTTTTTAAACCAAATTGTAAATAGAAAATTATAACCCATCAAAATGTAAATAGAAAATTATAAAACCAAGAAAAACCATAAAAATCAGAAAAATAGAAAATTCCAAAAATAGTTCCTCTAGGCATGTCTTCTGTTTATCGATAACATTTACGGTCTTAGAAATGTCATTCAATAATGACACAGGACTTTAAATGAAGCTCGAGCAGAAGTTAAAATGAATTGTTAAAACATGTCATCATGGCTTGCTATTACTTTAGATAGCAACCCGCATTTCAAAATGGGTAAAGCACGTCGCCAAAAAGATGGTTGTTCCTCCCACTGGGTGAAGTTCACCCGGGCATGGATTACTTTATATCCATGTTTTTCCCGATTTGATGTACGTTTCAGTGCATCATTTCTTGTAAAGGAAGAGAAATCTTCTTTGCATACAAATAGTTTTCATTCTATGATTCTTCTAAAAATTATTTGTGAGACACATGGTGGTAACATGTTGGTTGAAATTCCTTCAGACTTGGAGTGTGCATAAAATTTGTCACTCAATCAATGACTACAGTTCTTTAACTAGAATACGGGTCATTGATTGAGGGGGAGAGTGATTTCAAATTTTATATCATCAAACGGGTTTCTTGGTTATCTCATAATTGTTAGAAAAGGTTTTGTAGTTAATGGGGTATTAGTTGAAGAGGATCTTACTAAGCTTTATCTCAAATGGCCAAATGTGTTAGTTGCTAGAAAGATTAGGGCATTATGTGCAATTTGCTTATAGTATCCTAGCTTTATGTAACTAGAAGGTTCATTTGTGTCACTTTGGAACCCTCGTTTAATCCCCTAAATACTTTAAAACTCAAAATCTAAGAGAAGTTAGAAAACCCATTGTGATTGATGTTCTTGAATTCTCCACAGGCATCTGTATGATCTGAATGAATGAGTTTCAAATGTTGATTGACTTTTGTTAGTCGATAGCTGCTTAATTGTTGTTGATTTAGTGCATGTGCACTCAGGATATGCTTAGGTATGTAGCTATCATGTTAGAATCTTGTCCCTAAGATCATGAGTTGAATGTTGAAATATGAGTAAATTGCCATGTTCATGATTGCTGATTGCTCTTCATGCTAGATAGTGGTTTGATGTATTTCCTGACTGTGGTTTGATTATGAGATGAATATGGTATTATGAGTTGGCAGGCTGCTACGTGGTAGCTATTAATGAAAAGTGAATCTGTATGTATGTATATCTGTGTTGATATTCTTATGCAGATTCCATAGCCAATATGAATGTGCCAGTTCCCGATCTAACCATTTGATCAGATGTTCAAACTCTATTGACTGGCTTTGATTTCACCACAACAACAACATCGGCAGCAATGATGAGGCGAAAAGTGTACCGCTTTTAAGGGGTCATTTAAGCCCGAAATCGTATTTATTTGATCAAATATCGCCCTAAATCGTTCCTTTTGTCATTTTAGGTACTTTTGAGGAGAAATCTGGAAAAGGAGGCATTTTGGACGTTTTTGGAGCATTAAAGTGAAGAAAACGGCAAAGTCTCAAGAATCGGCTAAAAGTTACTCTTGACGGCGTCACAATTAACATGGGACGGCGTCATGCTTTGGCAAGAAAAGTGGGACGTGAAATTTACTCATGACAGGCCAGTAAGATAGCATGTGAATTCTGACGGCGTCACGCTTTAACTTGATCGAGGGCGTCACGGCTTAAATCATAAGGGGACGGCGTCACGTTCATGGTTCGACGGCGTCAAGCTTTGATAAGCCAGAATGGATTTTGGTAGAGCTAAAGAGGGACGGCGTCAAGATGGTCATCCGGGAACCCTAAAAGCGGCGAGGTGACGGCGTCACAGTCCATAAGGTGACGCCGTCAGATGTCAAAGTCTATATATAGTTTTCTAATTTTTTGTCATTAAGGTAGAGCTTAGTGTGTGGAATTTTGGGATAAAACCCTAAGACGATTTTAGCTACTTTTTCAGGGCTTTTTGCCTTGAGATCTTCCATGTTTCATTGAAAGATAAGTTATCAATTAATCATTCAATATGTCTATGTGTTGTTTGATTCTATCTTATTCTTGTCTTTTGTTTAACATGTTAGGCTAAATTTATCTTGTGTTTGCTTAGATCTAATGAAACCTAGCTATTGATTATTGGTTATTAGTGTGTTGTTAGTTGTATTGGATGATTGTTTATCTATGTTAGGCTTAAGAAAACTGGCTAACTTCCTATTCGGTAACTTGCTTGAACGTCTTAAGAAACATGAACCAAACGCGTACTAAAGGTTTTTATGGTTGTATTTAATGCACAAGCGAATTCTAGTGATCCCATGTTAGGAGCTTCCTAGCCGGCTCGACATAGGAGTGAAGTAGGAGCTTGTAGAGTTTGGGGAAGTAAGTACGCCACCCCACGAATGGTATTAAGGAATACACCCATCATCCACGCGACTAATACACACTAATTAACCGGTAAAAGATAGTTAGGGAGTAAGGAAATCTAAGTAAACACATTTCTCTACACATAAGTTTCTCACCACATTTTCATTTCAGTTATTTATTTTATTTGCATTTGTAGTTATTTGGGTTAGTTGACTAGCAACTAATTCCGCCCACTCTTTCAAACCCGAGATTTTACTTGCTTTCATAAAAAATATAAAAACATAAAAAAGAATCTTCCTCAACCCTTAGACCTAATTAGAGTAGCCTTTCACACCTAACGAACACTATTCCCTGTGGAGAACGATCAATCCCCCGTACTTACCACTACACTATACTACATCGGTCAGGTACACTGCCTGGTGGGGTTGTAAGCCTCTTGAGATCCCTCGAGAGGTAAAACCTGTTGTAAGGTTACAAAACCACGCAATCAAGTTTTTGGCGCCGCTGCCGGGGAATAGTTATTGTTTAGGTTGAATTTTTATTTCTATTAGGTCTACTCACTAGATTCCTTTCTAGTGAGATTTTTATTTTATTTTTCTAGGTTTTCTTTAGTCTATCTATTTTCTTCGTGTCTTTGTTCGTAACCATACCATCCGACATCATGGAAGATGGTAATATCCTTAACCCACACAACCCACCACCACAACAACCACCACCACCTCCTAGAGCCCGTACTTTAGGAGAGTATTCCCGTCCTAGCCACCATGGCTATCAAAACACCATTGAGCTCACTCAAGGAGCCAATATCACACCCTTGCGATCCGACACCATCCGGTTGGTGCAAAGCGGATGCGCATTCCATGGACTTCGTTCTGAAGATCCTAATCAACACCTCAAGGACTTTCTTAAAATCGTTGATTCTATAGACCTTGATGTTGCCACTCGAGAGACGACCCGATTGCGTCTCTTCCAATTCTCTCTGCGGGACCAAGCTAGTCAGTGGCTAGAACGTCAACCCGCAGGATCCATCACCTCTTGGGATGATCTCACTACTCGTTTCCTTGCTCAGTTTTTCCCACCGGGAAGAACTACCAAGCTAAGGAATGATATCTTGATGTTCCAACAACGTCAAGGCGAAACTCTCTACGAGGCATGGACTCGATTCAAGGACTTACTCCAAAAGGTCCCTCACCATGGCATAGAACTTTGGCTCCAAGTCCAAATCTTCTATGACCATATCAATCTCTCCACGAGGCAAACCATTGACCAATCGGCCGGTGGTAAGCTACGTGATCTAAGTGCGGAACAATCATGGACTCTCCTAGAGGATCTTGCTCTTTATGACAGCGAAAGTTGGAGTGATCCCCGTGATTTGAATAAAACGGTCAAGGCAATATCTTTGCCTTCGAACAATTCAAGCACTTCCGACCGTAGGATCATAGAACTTGAAGACCAAGTCAAGTTTCTCATGAAATCCTACGAGGCTCCGAAACCTTCAAGCCAAGTGAACAAAATCACTTCTTCGTGTAAATTATGTAGTGGTCCCCACGACACTCATGATTGCATGGAACTTCCCAAACAGGCTTTCAAAGAATTCGCATCCTCGCGAATCGATAAGGCGGGAGATAAGTGGCTCGCCACTAATTATGGGCCCAAAAATTCCGAAGATGGGTATGAGGCATGGAAGAATAAGCCAAATTTTAGTTGGAACCAAACTCGTAGCGTATCATTCAATGACTCTACCCCACTCACCTGGTCTGAACATTATCCTCAGCGACACACGCATAAACAACAAAATCGCGAGGAATCACTGCAAAAATTTATTCTCTCTCAAGAAACACAGCTCTCCAAACTTGAGAATCAATTCAGACAACAGCAAGTTGATATGAACAACAAGGTTGATGACCTGTTAAAGGTTATCAATGATCGCCTTGCTGGTAGGTCAACTTGTGAGTTGGCACGAGTTAATGAGATCAAATCTGTTACGGTAACCCACCAAACACCCCCTCCTGTAAAAATCAAGCACCCCAGTAAACTCTTCAAATACATATCACAAAACGAAAAAAAAAACAGGAGATACTCATACCCCTTCGAAACCTCTCCACTTCGTGAACACCATTACAACAATACCTGTTCCTAAACCAAATTTGGACCAACAAACAGCCAAGAATGTGGACAATGAAATGGAGGGTGAAGTTCCCGAAAAGAAGCCCGAGGCGCCCGACGACTATCTAAACTCACCAAAGAACTCGAGTACAATAGAGGTGAGTGATGAGGAGGGCTCGAATGAGAAATCCGAAATACCTCATGGGCTCCCAGGACTGCTAGACCGCCCCCGGGTAGAGGAACTTGAGAGGGGCACAACAAGGTCGCCTATGGGATTCGGAGAGAGAATAGAGGATGGCGCTCCTAGGGTCTTTAAGATATCTTGCACCACTAGGAAAAAGTTTATAAAAGATGCCTACATAAACCCCAACTCTTCTATGAGCACAATATCCCTCTCTCTATATAACGAAGCCTTCACTGAACAAGTCAAATATGAAGGGTCTAATATCATCGGGGTAATAAGGAGGGTACCAATTGTGATAGAAAAGTTCCTCTTTCATATCGAGTTAACTGTAATTAATAACATGAACTCTATCATCAGCCCATCCTTAACTGGCCTTGTTCTAGGCAAACCATTCATAAAAGTAACGGGAGTGATACTCGATGAGGATGATAGGAGTGCAGTATTTACCGATGGTGTCAGGAAAGTGATTTTTCGGGATGGCTGTGAAGAAGTGTATGAGTATCAACCATCAGCAAGTGGCAACACATGGGGGTTACACGGTAGAAGGCCTGGCCGAATTAAGCGACATGATCCAAATAATCTCAAAATACCTTGCATGATTGGTCACAAGCATTTTTATAATGTTTACATTGACACATGTTTACCCAAAAATGTGATGTCCTTGTTTCATTATAACAACATTTGCAGATGGGGGATGATTCATAAAGGGAAGGACGACATCGGCATAGATGATGATTTACAGGTGTTTGTAGGAAATATGACATTCACTATGAGCTTCGCAATCGTCGATGATATCGAAGAGTACATCGATCCCAGGTTATCACAAGTTGTTTTTGGGGCACCTTTTTGCGAGGCCACAAGCTTGGTTGTGGACGAGCTCAATGGGATCATGACTTTCACCGATGGGATTAGGGAAATCTCATACCAAACGCCTTACAAGATGAGAGAATTCAAGGAGATTGATTATAAAGGGCTCGATGGGTTAAGTTCCCAACTCGTGTTATGTGATGATGATGTGAGAAGGGGATGTAAGGACACTTTTGACCTGTCAAGCGGATTCTTTAAGCACGATAAGGCACTTAGTTCTAAATACCGAAACAATCCTTTTGATCACGTGGACCCGAAATACCTTTACTATGAAAGTGATTCTGATAGAGGATCGAAGGAGAATGGCCTAGGAACCGTGACCGATGATGGAGTCACGTAATGTACGTGACTTTGAGTCTAGCTACAAGACTCGTTAATAAAGAAAAGCGCTTCTTGGGAGGCAACCCAAGCTTTATTTTATTTGCTTTGTGTGTTTATTTATTTGTTTGTTTGATTTTATTTGTTTCCGTATGTGTGTTTAATTTTTATCATTATTGATTCATGTTCAAAAGTAAATTGTGAAAATGCTTTATGTTGTTTTTAACTTCGTCTTAAGGGGTCATTTAAGCCCGAAATCGTATTTATTTGATCCCTTAAATGAGGCGAAAAGTGTACCGCTTTTAAGGGGTCATTTAAGCCCGAAATCGTATTTATTTGATCAAATATCGCCCTAAATCGTTCCTTTTGTCATTTTAGGTACTTTTGAGGAGAAATCTGGAAAAGGAGGCATTTTGGACGTTTTTGGAGCATTAAAGTGAAGAAAACGGCAAAGTCTCAAGAATCGGCTAAAAGTTACTCTTGACGGCGTCACAATTAACATGGGACGGCGTCATGCTTTGGCAAGAAAAGTGGGACGTGAAATTTACTCATGACGGGCCAGTAAGATAGCATGTGAATTCTGACGGCGTCACGCTTTAACTTGATCGAGGGCGTCACGGCTTAAATCATAAGGGGACGGCGTCACGTTCATGGTTCGACGGCGTCAAGCTTTGATAAGCCAGAATGGATTTTGGTAGAGCTAAAGAGGGACGGCGTCAAGATGGTCATCCGGGAACCCTAAAAGCGGCGAGGTGACGGCGTCACAGTCCATAAGGTGACGCCGTCAGATGTCAAAGTCTATATATAGTTTTCTAATTTTTTGTCATTAAGGTAGAGCTTAGTGTGTGGAATTTTGGGATAAAACCCTAAGACGATTTTAGCTACTTTTTCAGGGCTTTTTGCCTTGAGATCTTCCATGTTTCATTGAAAGATAAGTTATCAATTAATCATTCAATATGTCTATGTGTTGTTTGATTCTATCTTATTCTTGTCTTTTGTTTAACATGTTAGGCTAAATTTATCTTGTGTTTGCTTAGATCTAATGAAACCTAGCTATTGATTATTGGTTATTAGTGTGTTGTTAGTTGTATTGGATGATTGTTTATCTATGTTAGGCTTAAGAAAACTGGCTAACTTCCTATTCGGTAACTTGCTTGAACGTCTTAAGAAACATGAACCAAACGCGTACTAAAGGTTTTTATGGTTGTATTTAATGCACAAGCGAATTCTAGTGATCCCATGTTAGGAGCTTCCTAGCCGGCTCGACATAGGAGTGAAGTAGGAGCTTGTAGAGTTTGGGGAAGTAAGTACGCCACCCCACGAATGGTATTAAGGAATACACCCGTCATCCACGCGACTAATACACACTAATTAACCGGTAAAAGATAGTTAGGGAGTAAGGAAATCTAAGTAAACACATTTCTCTACACATAAGTTTCTCACCACATTTTCATTTCAGTTATTTATTTTATTTGCATTTGTAGTTATTTGGGTTAGTTGACTAGCAACTAATTCCGCCCACTCTTTCAAACCCGAGATTTTACTTGCTTTCATAAAAAATATAAAAACATAAAAAAGAATCTTCCTCAACCCTTAGACCTAATTAGAGTAGCCTTTCACACCTAACGAACACTATTCCCTGTGGAGAACGATCAATCCCCCGTACTTACCACTACACTATACTACATCGGTCAGGTACACTGCCTGGTGGGGTTGTAAGCCTCTTGAGATCCCTCGAGAGGTAAAACCTGTTGTAAGGTTACAAAACCACGCAATCAAGCAACAACATCAACAACACTGTTTTCACCTCCACCACCTTCATTTCAACAAAGCAGTACTTATTCTGGTCTCGCCAAGTGGGGATCTACAACATTTGGAAAAGTTTTGTTGGTGGATGGATAATTAATGTTGACCACTGACTCCCTCAGAGAAGCGGATGATCACATCGTCTGTGCGTAAACGTCAACATTATTTGTGTCGTAACAGTTATCTGTGTACATTATAAGCAGTGAATAAAATGTGGTTGTTATGTGTCAGTGTATGGTATTTTTTTTAAAATTCAAAGTCTTCCAAACTTATCATACCTGACACTAACATTCTCCCTCATAAATTAAGGGGGAGCAGTTGCATGTTCCATTATCAGTACATATTAAAACTGACCAAATTTTCTCCCATAATTTTTAACTTATTTAAATCAATTGGGATCACAAATCTCAAATGGTTTGAAATTTTTGATCGGGGGAGAGAATGTGATTTAAATATGAAATCTGATAAAATGTGATCTTTTGGACTCATGTGTAGGCTCCCAAATATGTGCTAAACTCTTTCGTATATCGATGCACATATTGAGGGGGAGCAAATGGTTTATGATGGCAATTGTGGAAGAATACCAAAGACCGACCAATCTTATTTCAATGTACTGGAGTTATAAGGATGGTGAGGTTAGGTATTAGTTCCCATGATCCAGCCAGAACCGGAGGGATCTTCCTAGGGACAATCCTCTAGTTAGAATAGAAGTCCTTAGGAATGATTAAAAAGGAGAAAAGTGAATAAGGGAAGAGTGCCGACTGAGATGGAGCTAGTACTGGAACAAGCCCAACAAGGTGCTAGTGATGAAGTCTTGGTAAGCGCTAAAGGGGTTGAAGAATGAAAAAGAAATGTAAAGATAAAGGGTGAAAAGAAAGAAGCCCTTCTTACACTTTAGGCATAAACCGGGTCAATACATATGCTGTCAGAATCACTAAGTTGATTGCTGACATTGAAGACAAAGTATCATGGACCCAGTGATACGCTACACAACCCTCCCTAGCCACTCAAGGTCCCTCAAAGGACTCTTGTTTCATTTGTCACGGAGATCAATACATGTCTATCGTCTCTCTCACTCCGAGTTAGACGATATTGAAAAGGTGGCAGTCCTCTCCAGCCTCTGATCACTAAATCAAAACGCATTATTGAGTCTAGAGCCAAGAGATCATCCATAAATCTCATTAGGACACATTTCCAATATGCTTGCTGTTTCATACACCGTGAAAAGCAAGAAAATATATATGAAGAGTCCTACGCATTATCCTCGTGGTATTGCCAGAACATCCGAGTGATACGTAAGTATTCACAATGAAGATGGAAATCCTGCTAGAGCCAACATCAAACAAGCACTTGGTAGGTGACATGTGAGATCCTTCATGGATCAAACTAGTGACAACTGGAAAACAACGATGGGGCGATTCAACATTTGAATCAAACTTGTTCCAGGAAATAGATTGACGGATGCTTTTAGAAAAACCTTTCAATGTGCACACCAACTGAATTTCGAGCACATTGATTGTGTACATTTTCAAACAAAAGTGTTTATGACAGAAATGTGATTCAATTGATAAAACCCTCGTCGTGTCGCATAAAATTTTTATCCAGAGACACGCGGGTGATTTTTCTAATCAATTTCTCATCAACCAGTGGGTATTCAATTCACTGATTCACTCTACCGTGTTGTCTGCTTTGAGACGTTTCGGTATGAGAACATGCTTGTATGACGATTCCAATGATTAATTCGTTGAATGAGTCTTTACAACAAGCTGGAAATTCCTGTCAAGGAGAATCTTCTTTAAAGGAGATTCTACCTGATCACAGGTCGGTCCTCACGGAACCGAAGGTTAATCCAACCACACCGAGCGAATGACAAAGCCATATTCGCTCTCCAACTTTATTGCTAACTGTTTTATTTCAGATTCATATAAAGATGGTAATGGTGGTTCCTGATTCTAGCAGAGACGTGTCAATCCACACTCCATGCTCACACTTCCAATTCATTATCAAAGATATCATGATTGCTGAAAGACCTACAACACAGCTTTCGCAACTCGGATGATAGCTATCATGATCCAGAAAAGTGTGAGCATGCATTCCAAAGGTCACGACAAATCACATGGAGGCAATAGCACTACAAACGGATAAGCTTAGAGATTTACGGTGGCTGATGATCTCAAAGAATGCTCAAAGATCACAACATCACATGGAAACAATACTGCAACAAGATGACTTGAAGATGTATGTTGGATGATATTCTCAAGAGTTCTCAAAGATCATCCAAGACAAAAGATCAGTCATCAAAAGTTCACTGCTGAATGCACAAAGATCAATGACATTGAAGAATCAAAGACTACGAGCTATGAAGTCAAATTCATATGATAGAATGCTAGAATTCAAAATGTAATTTCCGGGGTGACCTCCCTTAGGGGGAGATTGTTAGGAATATAAATATTCATAAGAAGACTCGGTCACCCCGAGTATCTATTTAGCATTTATATAGCTCGTAGTATTATTAGTATTATATAGCTCGTAGTATTATTAGTATTATTGTATTAGTTTAGTCATTATAGTATTCGTGGAGTGGGTCGGGTCTTTACCCACTGTCAGCTCACTCCACAGCCCACTAGGGGCACCTTATGTTAGTAACTATAAATATCCCTCTCCACCTAGGGAGAGGGTTGAACCTTTCATTCTAATCTAATACTTCACAAGGTTCTCTCTCTAAAGGTTCCACTTTCTCTCTCTATTTCTTCTCTCCAAATCTGCCGAATCCACAAAACCATAAGTGTTATGAGTTAATGAATATCCTACACTAATCCAGAAGCAAATGGGTATCTATCGTTAGGGTGGTCCACTAAGAGCTCCTATGCACTCTTTCCTTAAATCCCAGCTTCCAACCTAAAACCTGCCGCAGGGAAAGAAATGCGGCTGAGCTTTAAAAAGCTCAGTGAACAGATATAACCAAACGAATAATCAACGTATATATAAGTGTATGGAAAGGAACCATAAACTCCTATTGAACAAATATCCGATGTTAAACGAATAAGGGGCCAAGGATCAACTGAACAAAATGTCATATGTCATAAGAAGCAAATCATAGCGAAACATAAGTAGGTCATAATGAAGTCAAAGGAAATCAAATAGAGAATCATAATCATATAACAGACACGAGCTCAGAAAGCATGCCCCATGCTTAGTCACATAATCATATCATATCATATCCATATCCGTCAAATCATAAGTTGTACAAGGATTAGCTAGCTCCAATGTATCAGAAGTGAAATGGGGTGCATGGCACGCACTACCAATCACTAAATCAAACCATATCCAAACAGACAAATACCTAGGATGCATCCATATGCTCCCTGCAAAACAAAATACATATGCAAGTACTAGACTGTACATATATATAACATAATGGCCATGAGCTCAATAATCATATAAACAAAAGGGAACGCTGTGGATCAATCACACCTCCACAGAAAGTGTCATGCCATTGGTGCCTCAATGACATGGTCATGGTACCTCCATGACTAGTTAGCTCGGGCAACAGAATAACAAAGCTATCCATAAGCATAACGAAGCAATCATAGCATAATCATCAAAAGCATATCAAAATGAACCGGAATCTCATATCAAATGAGATAGCATAATGAATATCATAACAAAATGGATAGCAAACTGAATCATATCATAGGGAATCATATCAAAGGGATCATATCATATGGAATCATATCATATGTCACAACCCGCATTTTCAGGATATTTTCCATATTCACTATTCATCTCGGGAAATTACTATTCATCATTTACTATTCACCGATCACTATTCATCATTTTACTATTCATCGTTTTCGGAGTCAATTTGAGATTCTGAGAAGCGTTCAGAAATTTTACTATTCACATGACACTATTCATTCCCGGAAGAATTCACTATTCATGGTTATCGTTCATCACTTCGTAAACTAGGTTTACGGGTATTCAAATACGCGTAACCGGTAAGGTTTAGCGGCATATTCATGCATCATCATTAAGGACCCGTCATATAGACTAGAAGTAGTCTACATATCATCAGTAACATCATCAGTATCCTAGGTCATGCACGGATATGCATTATTTCTATTTACGTATGCTTAATTTGTAATTAACGTTACCACTCAGTTTTTACTACTAACAATATACCCGATACTCCCGACAATGATCCTAACATATTTTCATACTTATTATAATGATATAAAAATTATATTATTAATTTACCCGGTGTTTTAAAACCATTTGCTATATTTTCCGGAAAACGCCTATAACAGCGTCGGTTTGCGAATTTTCAACTCGATAATTATTTTAACACCCGATTCTCATCAGGAATACAATTTCATAATTTTTACAACTTCGTCATATTTTATTTCACCTCGTTAACATTTATTTCAAGATAACTCGGTACCCGATAACACCCAATATATAATTTAAACTAGCTAATACTTGTACAATTGGACACCATCATTAACTAGCCCACAAATCTTCCACCCCTCCCCTTGTTTCACGCCACTATGGCCCCCCCTAGGACCAATTTATTTGACCTTGACCAAGAAATACATACACATATACTTATTACTTTTATTTCCCCATTCTTCCAATACATACTTCAAAGATAAACTAGCAACTCTCTCATCTTTTTCTTCTCTCTAATATTTCGGCCAAACAAGATCAACAAGGAAGATCCATCAATTTTTCTAGATCAAGTGCTTAATCAAGTCCTAGTAGTAATCTAGTTAGGGTTTTGAAATAAAAACCACAAAGATTTATAGGGTTTTCATCACCATCTTTCAATAATCATCACAAGTAAGTTACCCATCATTTTCCTACTCTCTTAAACATTTACTTGATGCATTTTCATGATCTAGTAACAAAACATGCAAGTATGTATGATCCATACCACTTTATTAGGTTTTTATTACATAAAAATGGGTTTTGATTATCCTATGCTTATTCCCTTGAAACCCACCAAGATTGGTGATGTTTAGGACCCCGTGACACCCTAAGAAGGTGTATGGTAGGATTAGAGTACTTGTGGAGTTGATTTGAAGTGGTATGATAAGGTTTAGAACTTAGAAAACCCATTTTTGAAACAATATATAACCCGCTGTCCCTATTTTGAAAACGTGGGAAAATCAGTAGGTGGTGGGTAATTTTGGACCCAAGATTTAGAAAATACATTCCGAGACGAAACTATGGCCGAAAACGGGGACAAAAACGAGTTAATAACGAAGGAGATATGATTTTTCAAAGTTAGGCAACGAAAACTATTTTCCGGAAAAAGGTTGCTGTTTGACGACATTCGACGGCCTATCTGAGGTGTTAGCCGTAACCTAGCCGTCCCGACTTATCAAAAATATATTAGTATGTTGTCCCACGATTCCGGGGATATAAAGAACGTAGAAAACGGGCTTATAACGACCGAGATATACACTTTTGAAAACCGACGAGTTACAAAATATTCCATCAGCTTTTACATAATCAGTTTTTCCAGACACCCATGTTCGACGCCATTTTCCCGTCGATACACACGTTTTCAGAAACTGAAGTAAACTACAAAAATTAAGTTCACCTGGCCTATTTTTCAAATCAATTGGCCGTTTGTTAATCGGGCTTGTAACGAATATTTGACAGCCTTTCAAACTTTGGCCGAAACAAGCTAGTAATAACAGATTTTTCCCCGAACACTCCACTTCCCGGCCATTTATCTAATAATCAGGACACGTATGGGCAAAAAGTTAATTCTATGGCCTGTAGACATTACAACAAGGATTTCAAAACCACTGAGTTTGCGCCCTAACTCTCAACACACGTCATTTGCCCCCAAGCTTTCCGAGGACACTTGGCCATATTTTACAAATTTTTCCTAAGTGTTTATTTTGCGACGAAAATTATAATTTCACACGTTTTCCTTATACGACTATCGTAGGACATCATTACACTATATTTTTGAGTAAAATACATTATAACTTGACACGATAACATAAAACGTGAATTTCGACGATGATCGTCCTTTCAAAATAATACGAGTGGTATCGATAACATACGTATTTGCATGTGCAGCATCATTTCATTTCTTACATTAGATTCCATCATTCATATTAGGTCGCGGTTAGAGATCGTGCCTCATTTCAGTGTATTCACTTTTGTCATCGTAGCTATCGTACCAGGTGAGTTTCATAGCCCCTACTTTCGTACGTTTTGAATAACTGTTTTGGGGGAGAATACATGCTCATTTTTCATCCAAATGTATACATGATTTACTTGATTATGCCACTTGTTTCATCAAAGCATTACTTGCTCCACTTATGAATTTGTTATTCATCCGAATGTATTCACTAGTATTGCACTTAATTCTTATTACTCATGGACACAAGCACTTCAAACATTATGCATACTTAACCGAATGAACCGGCTCCACTACTATGTACATACATGACAAAATGAATGGGTCACATAACCGAATGTACGGGTATTATGACCGAATGAACGGGTCACATGACGAATGAACTGGTCACACAACCGAATGAATTGGTCACATCATCGAATGTATTGATCAACCAAATGTACTGTGAATCTTGTGGTCCACATATTACTTTTATTCACCAAACCAAAACTCATTTGGCAGTGGGTTGTAAACACACAGGTTGCAAGTCTTGTTATGGCCAAGGCTTGGGACTGAGTGGATTTACAATGCCTTTGCTGGGAAATCATTATTCAAAGGCATTACATTTTACAACAACTCTATGAACTCACCAACCTCGTGTTGACGCTTTAGCATGTATTCTCAGGTATTAAGCAAAGGCACGCTACTGGAGGTTTTGGCAGGGCACGGCATGGTCATAGAAGACTCTGATATTCATAAGGGACCGTTTTAAATGATATCTTCAAGGGCCTAATTCCGCACTACTTTTTACAATGTAAAATCAACTTTTTGTTAAACTATTTTATTCTAAATGAATGAGATGAAAACCGTTCTTTGCACTTGTGTTATGATACCAATTGAGTTGCACCCCAGCTACATGTATGCTTCCGCTGGATCCGATTTTGGGGGTGTGACATCATAGCAAATGAATCAAAGTCAAGGATCGAGAAGTCATGAGATCAGAACCCTTACTGAGAAAGGGTAGAATATCTGTACCTCAAACCGCAATGAAACCATATCAGAAAACACAAGGATCGGAAGTTACTCCTTCTTTAGCGAATCTACACGAATTAATGATCGTCTTATTATTTAAGAACCATTTCATAACTTATTTCTGATTCAGTACTTATTGTTGTTCAGATTGCCATATTAGGGTTTCCTGCTGTTTATAGCAACTTTCCAAATTTAGTAACTTTCCATATTTAGTAACTTTCCCGAATTAGTAACTTCCGAATTAAGTGAGTTTCCCGAATTAAGTAACTTTCTCGAATTAGTAACTTTTCATATTTAGCAAGTTTCCATACTTAGTAAGTTAGGGTTACATTCCTAATTAACCAAACTTAGGGTTTATAGGTACTTCCAAATCAAACACCACTTAATTAGGATATATTTGTAAATATGGATCACATTCTTATGATTTTTTAGGCCTGCCAATTAAGCTCCAAAAATGCTGAAATAATTACCAGTGATTCCCCTATCAGTTAAGTACCTTCAAAATTTTTTATAGATTTTACTACCAAGCAAAAGTACTGTTTTAAAAATCATCTTTGCAGACCTGTTTAGAAAGTTAACTACAGATACACACAAAAAGTTTGCCTTTCATTAACCCATTTCAGCACTTCAGAAAAATCCATAAAAATTCCAGGAAGTCACAAATAACTTAAATATCGCTCCTGTAAAAGGAGAGCTCTCAGTTCCTTGTGGTTTGAAAATGAAATATCAAAAACATAGACTGATTTTTAAGTTCCCAAAACCCAGGTTGACACATGATCCCATAAAATTCATAAACATGACCAATACGACCCCAATTCACTCCAAACCAATTGAAAAACTTCATTAAGACAATAAACAAGGTTTACAAGCAAAGAACTAGTATTACACACTTATGAAACTCAAGCAATAGTGCACACATATTCATATTACACAACAGTCCCGTTCAAAGCCCGTTTAAGACCATTATAGCTCATGTTTACTTACACAAACGCACAAGAGACCTTTATATTTCACAAGACATGTTTCATAGGTTTATTTAGTCCATAATACACATGTACCACAGCTCTTAAAGTCGACACACAACATATATACACACAATTTACGACACACCAGGTCACATAAAATCACACAAGACCAAGCCCTAATTCCTTTCCAAAACCCTAACCATTTCTAGATCCGATTCACACGTCCATTTTATAAGTTACATCCCTTGAAGACCAACCCACACGTTGCACACTCACACACAAATTAACGAGCCAATATCACATAAAATAACAACAAACCCTAACCCATTTTAAACCCAAATCGACCCTTATTAATTCCTAGGGTTTCTATTTCAAGTCTCATTTAATGAGCAATTTAAGTCAATTATTAGGGCTCGTTTCATGTAAAGATTTAGGTCGACTAAAACTGGAACAAAACATCAAGACAGCCCACTCATACCACACCAAAACAATTCATGAGATCGCGACATAAAATAGTTATATGGCGTATAAGTTTATTATTTCATGTGACACATTTTCAATCGTACACTCATTTTAACGAAGCAAAGATTAGGTCACATGTTTTGTACATATACGTTTACCTTATTCATCATTTCATGTGACTTACAGATTTCATTCATGTGGTCATATCACACGAGACTTATTAGGTTTAGTGTTACGTTTACATGATCTAATGCTCGTATTTTAGTGCATGAAGACAATAGAAGTCGATTACCTTTAGGACAACATCACAACTGTTCAAGGACAAATCAAGAGAACAAAAGACCAAAAACCCTTCGAATCCAAATTACCCACGATCACAACACGAGTTAGGACACCAAGAACGCGATTCACCACCTTGCTAGACCCTTCGTACCTCTTGATCTTCTTGGGAGAACACCAAATATGAAGCTGCCGTTTTTGTGTTTAGTTTAGGGTTTTGTGTGAGAGTTGAAATGTTGTATACGGTTTACTAGAGAAGAAAAATGAGGAGAAATAATATGGATGGGCTGCCGAGTTTAGGGGATGGGGGGGGGGGACTCATTCTTCTCAAAGTTTTCAAATTTATTAACCATACCTTAATGTGATAATTTGGGTACAAGATAAAAAGAATATTTGGTCCCTTCATAACATATAAAACGTGTTATATTCCTTTAGGGGGAAAAAGGATGAGCCGATTTTTATAGCACTTAGGTTTAGGACATCATATTTGTAGTTTAGATATATCATAGGTGCTTTATTTAACCAAATGTTCACAGACTTTATGTAATATTCGTATCAATACATTCAAATATCATTTCGAATTTTCAGGTTATTATACGGAGTTTCTTTACGTTGGCAACCAAACGAGGAAACGTTACTTGCCTCGTGTTACGATACCGTTTTCGAGGATCCCAATATCGGAAATTCACAATCGGGAGACACGTTTTGGTAAAAGATTTTGCGCGAGTTCAATAGGAAAAATTTCCAAAAACGCAACAAGGACATGTTGACAAGCAAGTGGCATACGTTGAACGGGAATTGCCAAAAGTTCAATGCGGTTTTTAAACGTGCCAAACGTTTGGGAAAAAGTGGGGAAGTGATTTGGATGTTATGAAAGGGGCTAGAACGATTTATCGTAACGAGCATAAAGGAACCCCGTTTAGTCAAGAGCGGGCGTGGGAAATTTTGAGAACCTATGCAAAATGAGACATGTCGGAACCAGTTGACCCGATTGATTTAACGGGAGGTGTAGAAGGGGAAGGTCACGCGGAGCTATTTGGTGAAGATGTAAGACCACATCCTACCGGCAAACAACGAGCCGGCAAAAAAGCCAAAGAAACACGACGAGCACCGGGGGAAGTAACTCGTCAAGCCAATTTGGGGAGTTTATGTCAAACGAGTTTCGTCTCAAACGGGAAGCCGCCCAATTGATGTACGAGGTCGCTAAAGAGAAAGATCATACAATAATGTGTTTGGAAGAGATGAAATTTCTCGCTATTAGCACGAATGACGATGCGTATTGGATTAACATGGAAAAACAAAAAATCGAAGAAAAATATATTGCGCCGCGATTAGTTGATTTTATTTCCGTATTGTATTTTTACTTTGTAACTTTTTTTCGTAAATTTTTTTCGTAACTTTTTTTATTTCGTAACTTTTTTTTTTTCGTATTGTAATTTTTATTATAAGTTTATTAATGAAATATTAGTTTAAAAAAATGAAAAAGAAAAAAAAAAGTGGTGTTATAGGATGTTATTATAAAGGGTTATTTTTGTATGTTGGTGTTAAAATGTTAAAGCTAAGGCGGTGGCATTTTTTTAGTGTTAGGGTATTATGACACCTTGCACTCTTAGGGTGAGTTGGTAAAGGGGAGTAATCATGCACCCTGGTAAAATGTATTAACCCAAAACGTTTAAGTACAAAGGATATGGGTGAAGTCCCATATCTCAGCCCGTTACATGGGCACTTACATGCAATGGTTAACAAACCAAACCACTATATAAGAATGACAGGCCACTCTTATAACTTACAAATTAAACTTAAAACCTATAATGACTATACAAGTGAATATGAAAATGAGAATTAAAAGCTTGCATCACTTAGGTAACTCTTAGTCATAGTCATCATAGAACTTGAAATCAACTTCCATGCGATCCAGAAAACCACCAGTAGTATAAATCATCCATGAGGCACGTATTGAATCCACATAGAACTTGAACTTATACGAGTATGAAGGTTTTTGAACAAGAATACCCCCAAACTTGACATCCATCAACGAAGGTTTTTGAACAAGAATACCCCCAAACTTGACTTCCATCATTCTAATTCGAAGCTTCAAACAAGTCACACCGAAGCTTCAAAACAGCCCCAACAAATCTCGATCCACTGCAACTGCTATTATTTGTTCGCAAAAAAATAATAACCTAGATAGGAGTGTAACATGAAGCAATGCGGATCTGAGAAATCAATAACGCCAACCATGGTTTAAATCAAACTTCCAGCGGGCGAAAATTCAACACATACGAAGCCAGCAGCTCCCATGATCACATGAATGGTTAATAAGAATAAATTGCAGCAGTTCCAAAGAACCCTAGTGATCAATGTTTGCCACACTTACAAGCGAAGGAGCCAAACCAAGTAAATGGTTAAAATCCAGCAACACATCCTTCCTATATCCACTAACACGACTTAACCAACAAATACCACACCATATGAGCAGCTCCTGTCCCAAGGATAATGAATAGCAGTAGCACACAGTCCAGGACCTGTTTGGTGACGATTCTGGGGTTAAAAAGACCCTAACTTCTAGTATAACGACCAGGCATTACAGTCCAATATGTTTGTAGTCCAACCGAGTGCCACAAATACAACACAATCGTATAATAGACCAAAATAAAACCAACAGTTCAGAACCATAATGCGAGTAGCCAAACACACCACATAGGGTTAACAATCCCAACAAACTGAACAGACGAACAGAGATGCAAATAGGATTACAAAACCCTAACATCCATTAATGATGAACAGGTCGACACCCAACCAGGTCTGATAAAACACCAGCAGGTCTGGATTTAGATTTGCGATAGTAAGTGAAATGTGTTGTTTGGTTTGTATATGTGGTTTTCAAATTTGGGATTGAGTCCCTCAAATGGGTTATTTCACAAAAGCTATAAATTTGGTGGGTCTTTATAAGAAAACATGTGATATACTCTAAAATTTTGCAAATATATTTATTTATTATACCATTTGTACTTTTTTATACTATATAAGTGGGTCATCTGCAATTATATTATTTTTTTTATAACAAATTTATATATATTTTCTTTTCCTATATCAAATTTAAATTCAAATACTAATTTAAATTTAAATCCAAATCCAAATCAAAATAATAATGGTAAACCCATCTTCAAACCACCAAACGGAACAAAGTCCTTTTTGGCTATTACCTCCTTATTTCTTTACTCTACCAAACAAGGGAAAAAGGTGTTATTCCAATTATTTGCCTCCATTTCTCTTAACCAAAGACATGCTGACTAAAAAACAAGTGAATGTCATCTGTTTAATCTGAATCAATCTTCTGACATCCACACGATCCACTTCACTTCACTTGAAAAAATAATATGTTTTTGTTTCTCATCATATTCACTCTTGTAAACTACCAACAAACCAAAATTCACCAATGGCTGCTGCTTCCATTGTTTGTTGGAACTATCTCCCAAACACCCACCTTAAACTTTCAACCATTGGATCATCATCTCCCATTTCTTTAAAACATTCAAACCCATTAAGGAATTCCATTAGAAATGTGAAAATTGATGGGCGACAGTGTAAGTTTGCATTGCAAACGGGTATTCGAAAAACACGGTCTGATCGCGTTGTTTCTGTGAAATCTGCTGGCTCATCGGATACCAGCATTACATCTAGTGTATGTGAAATGTGTGTCTCATTTGTTCAATGTAGTTACGAATCAGGGACGGAACCAGGGGGTTCCGTGGGTGCCCGGACCCCTATGGGTTTTTACGATGCAGTGTTAATTTTTTTAAAAAACATCAATTTTTCCTAAACGCATCTTAAATGCACCCGGTCCAATAAAATGTGTTTCTATATTTCGGTTCAAAAAAATTTGTGCAGCTGGTAATATTTGGTCCTGCTTCCGTCCCTGTTACGAATGATTTTGCTAACTGATTTTTGATAGGTATTGGGAGTAGGCCATTTGGCTGTTTCACTTGGGATCATACTAGCAGCGGATAAATACTTGAAACAGGCTTTTGTTGCTGCTGCAATTAAGTTTCCAAGTGCTCTTTTTGGGATGTTTTGTATTTTCACGATCCTTGTGGCTCTTGATGTTACTGTTCCTGCAGCTGCTACTGCTGTCGTTAATTTTTTCGAACCCGCACTCTTATTCATTCAAAGATGGTTGCCTTTGTTTTACGTCCCGTCTTTGGTAATTTTGCCTCTTGCTATTCAAGACATCCCTGCAGCTTCAGGGATCAAAATCTGCTTCATTTTAGGTACCACGTACTATCTTTTCGTTTTTAGCTTTTTCCAATCTAAGTTAACCAAAATTTCGTTAGATGTGATGCCAAACAGTAATGAGGGTTTGATGTCATGTTATTTGCTAGGTTAACAAGTGTGTTTAGGGAGTTAAGCAAAACTTTATTAGCTAATCGTAATATATGAAGTTTATAGATACCATTAGTATTAACTTATGTATAATAAGAGTCAATCAATGATCCGGTTACACCCCATGTGAATACATGTGCTTCTAAAGTTTTTCTTATAGGTAAAGGTCTAATCGATGACAACTCCCCAACTAAATGGTTGCTTAGGACATGTGAGATAGTTAAAATTGTCGTTCTAAAAAAAATCACCTTTGCTTTGTCAAAAAATATATGTGACGTAAAGAAATCTTTTTGTTTTCACTCTTCCCTAGGAAAAGGCTGTGAGAGTATGAGTTCAATGATGAGTTGAGTGGCTGACATAGATTTATTCTGTATGTAAATAGTTCAACACAAGATGAAGCAACCCTTCATAAAATTGTCTGTCATACCCTATAATAAATTGTGATTACATCTTAGTGGTGGTGAACGTCTATTCGAGCTGTTCTTTATTTTAAACGGCCAAAATTGGTCAAATAAAAGAATTTAGGTTAATTGGTTTGAAATGACGGATCGACTGTGGTGAACGTCGTTAAAAGTCTAATAATAATAGTCAAAGATATCGATTACTAATTTACTATTTCTTTTCTTTTTTTGCCCTCATAATAAAAGCGCTCATTATCTGTTTTCTCATGTTGCATACAGTTGTAGGGTGGGCAGCTTCACTGGCTGTTGCAGGATATACGGCTATAGCTGTTAGAAAAATGGTTAAAACAGAAATGATTGCTGCTGAACCTATGGCAAAACCTTCACCATTCTCTTCTCTAGAGGTGGTTGCATGGAGTGTTATCTCTGTTGCATCATTTGTTGCGGCCCTTAAGTACCCTGACTTACTTGGAACAAATGCTAGAACATGTTTGCCATTCTTGTTAGGATCTACTGTGTTAGGCTACATTCTTGGTTCTGGGTATAATTTGTTTCCCTTGAGCTTGAATATGCATTAACTATCAAGGGTTTATGAGTTTCTTGTTCATTTTTTCATTTCGCTGATTTATGGTCATCAACAGGTTACCAGCTGGTCTGAAGAAGGTCTTTCATCCAATCATTTGTTGTGCACTAGCAGCAGATCTTGCAGCATTCGCTTTTGGGTATTTTTCAAAGTCTGGATTGTATCCAATTCTTGGTACGTAGTTGTGCTTGGTTCTTGTTTTGTAGCTTCCTATGTAACATGTTATCATAATTAATCACCACTAAAGGTGGCAAGATGTGGCGGTTGGGCGGGTGGAGTAACTTGTCTAAATGGATTCAGGTCAAGAGAAATGTATATTAAATGTGGACCAATCACGTTGACCCGCAAACACTTTCTGTGTGTCTGCAATTGTTTTTGTGATGCTGTCAATACTCAATATGAATAGAAATACTATATTATTTTTTTGAGTAAACGATTTAGGAGGTTGTATGCATAAAAATACACTGAGGTAAATTTCTACCCCATTGACCCGTTTCCTTATATATTCTTTCTACCCCATATCAACTCATTGTCCAAGTACATGCATTAATACCAACCACTTAGCTTCATCAATCATCACCTTTAAGGTTCACCTTCTTTGTTCTACCACAGGCAAAATATATTGTGTTTACCGATGGTCTTTGTTTTATATCAAATATATGTGTCAACATATGCAGGATATTATCTTACCAAAGTGTCATCTAATCCTGGAGCTGGTGACATTTTAATGGGGTTTCTTGGTTCTGTTATCCTCTCTTTTGCCTTCTCAATGTTCAAACAAAGAAAGGTAACCGAGTATTTTACATTAACAGATGAGGTTATATGCACGATATAGCAACCTACTTTAGGCCGATTTTTGCTATTGGCAAGAAATCAGCCTTCCCTTTTAGGCAATGTACTATTCTTTGTCCATTTTAGGCAACGGACTTCTAATTTCTGATATTACAAAACAGAATGTATGTTGTTTTGACTTTTGCATATGAGGAAGAAATTAGATTGCCTGAAAGGGACAGAAACTAAATTTACTTGCTATTAAGAAAAGAAGAAATAGCTACACAAGATTTGATCTAAAGTTTGTAGCTTTTTGTGCATTTCGGCCTAACTAGTTGTCTAGACATTAGTCTGTGTTTTATTATGTATCAATTACTCTTTCGCTTTGAGAATAGGAAATTCTAGGGTCTTCTGTTTTTTCAAGTTATAACGCCAGAGAATAATTTGTGTGCATGGCTTAATAGAAAACTTATGAGAAAACTGTTTTAGTATTCATTTTATCTCGTAGAGCGGAAATGATAACATGCAAATGCAATTATTGCAACTTACAAAGGATAAATTTAATATTTTGGTGAATTTCGTTATGCCTATTTAAATGACAAAGTCCGAACTAATCGACTTGATTGTAAATGGCTACTGTGTATAAGTTTAGAAGGAAGCAATTAATGAGCATGTTGTAATATTTCATGTATGATTGGGTCACTCTTGTTAAATTTTTGTGGATTGATAACTAAAACATATACTACCTTTTTTGTGTAATTATTTATTTAACAATACATTTTTCTTTTTATAGTACATTCTAAACGACAAAATGTTTCAATTTTCACGTGTAACTAATGATTTTGTCTAAGTTGCCCAAACTTCTGTATTATTAACTCGTGGCATACTAACGTTATACTAATTGTCGAGTTTATATTTTGGTTGAACCCGCAACCTATTGATTGCTGGGCACACTCATGTAATCACATTTTACCTTTTTATACCCAAAATTAAGATAAGAAACAGAATCTGATATCCACATAATCAGAAAGTGATTATGCACAATCATCAGATAGACAGCTTCAAAATGCAAATTCAAACACCCCCCTGATACAGTATAGTTTTCTGTCTTTACAGCTTGTCAAACGGCATGCAGCTGAGATCTTTACATCTATCACCATAGCAACTTTGTTCTCTTTGTACTCAACTGCACTTTTGGGTCGGCTTGTTGCGTTAGAACCAACTCTTACCATATCGATTCTACCTAGATGTATTACCGTGGCACTTGCTCTCAGCATTGTGTCGCTTTTTGAAGGTCAGCAACACTGTCTCAAACTTATTCTACCCATAACCTGTTATTGACATTGTGGTTATCTTTTGACTAAATCTCATGTAATCATGCTTATTAGGTGCCAATTCATCACTAACTGCTGCTGCTGTCGTGGTGACTGGCCTTATTGGAGCAAACTTTGTACAAGCTGTGCTTGATAAACTTCAGTTTGATGATCCTATTGCTCGAGGAATCGCAACTGCATCTAGGTATTTTTTTCGGTTGACTTTTTTCCCTATGTGGCAAAATGAGTGGGTTGGGTGATGCGTTGAAACAAATGATTCTTTCACGCGCGTTAAACAGACCTCTGTGGGTCGGGTTGGCCTACCAACATTTTATTGTTCACTTCTTCATAAGATCATAACTAATTACTGTTTGATAATTAATATTATAAAATCCATATGAAATTAATACTATCTAACTTCTACCTTGTTAAATAAAATCAAGTCAGGGAACCAAATTTGACCCAAAATGCATAAAACCTTGGAAATTGTTCTATTTTTTGAAACTTAAGTTGATGTGATGATCTATTTTTTAGTATATATATCATGTTACCCAGGAACGACCCAACCGGGTTTGAGCTTTTACCCAACCCTTTCGGGCCATTCGGCCCACCCTTTTCCCACCTTTAACAGTAAGCAATAACACCCATTTAAAGAGTAACCCAGTGGTGGCTCAAGGATAAAGCTACTAAAGCCACCACTTTAGGCCCCCAAATATTTAAGGCCCCCAATTTCCTAACGCCCTTTATTGAGGTCTCAATATATAAAAGGCCCGTATTACTAAAACTACTAAAATTATCACGGATGTTTGCTTAATTATTGTTTATTTTTTAAATCCATACCACTAAGTCTTTATTTGAGTTTAATGCTACAAATTCTAATTCTTTTAACCGATATTGTAAACAAATTAAACGTTTAAAGGATCACTCATGAATAGTGTCTTAATAAACGGACAAGATAACCTATTTTTCAACGAACAAAGATGAACACCAATGTCCGTTTGTATAAGTGTTCATATTAGTTCGTTTGTTCGGTTACCCAAAACTAAGAAACAAGAACAAGCCTCATTCATGTTTGTTCGGTTCTTTAGCCCTACTTATAGAGTATCATAAAGTGAAGTTTTGTTTTTTCTCTTATATTATTTTTCTCTATCAACAATAAGCTTAGATTCTCAATGTGTTATTGGTTTAATAAGCAGATGTTCTATAAATCCAGTGAATCGAAAAGCTAATATTTAGCAAAGAGAAAAAAATAAAAATTTGAAAAGGCCTCATATTTGAATTTCGCTTTAGGCCTCCACAAGGGCACAAGGCTTTAGCCGCCCCTGGAGTAATCTTGTGCCTCCAAGGTCTTGTGGTTTTAATTGTAGTTTGAACCCGTGCTTTACACCTAATTTGGAACTTATGTTGATCCTTGCAGTGCACATGGACTGGGAACAGCTGCGTTATCAGCAAAAGAACCTGAAGCCCTGCCGTTTTGTGCAATTGCATACGGTCTAACGGGTATTTTTGGTTCACTAGTCTGCTCAGTTCCGCTTGTCCGACAAAGCTTGCTTGCTATTGTTGGCTGAAAAGAATTGGTCTTATGAGTGGATGGATCCATCATTTTCCCTTGTATATTACTTCTTCTATGTTTGTAAATGTGTACAACGTATTGCATGTTAGTTCCAATTCGTTGAGTTATGGGTTCATTCGTTTATATCATTATTTTCTGATCTTTGTATCAAGTGAATAAGAACAACGCCACATTTTTCTTTGATCTTTATATCCATCGTTTATATCATTTTTCTGGTTGAGTTATGACTTTTGACATATTAATATACCTAGACTAGTAGTAGATATACACAATTTTGTCATAGAGTAAATTGCAAAAATCGTCCATAAAATTTGGCCAATTTGCATGTTTCGTCTCAGAAATGTCGAAACTGCAAAAACCGTCTCTGTGGCAAATCTTTGGGGCCCTGACCAACATCAAATGACTAAAATACCTCTGTCCAAACTTTAGGGATGATTTTTGCAATTTACTCTTCTGAATTTCTTTTCAGTTTAATACCATGAAAATGTATTGAAGTTGACACCTTTTTCAATTCTGTGTAGCCATCTTTTTTTTTTCAAAAAAATGATCAAAGTTTCATAATCCGACTTTTTTGTGTATCCTAAGGCTGCCCATGCCACGTAGGCTTGCCCGTGCCACGTGGCTTGTCCTACTCAGCTGCTCGTGCCATGTGGCATGCCACGTGGATTTTTTTTCTTTTTTTTTGAAAAAATTTCAAAAAAAAAAATTCAAAAATTTTTTTTTCGAAAATAATTTAAAAAAAATTTCCGAAAAAAAAAATTCTAAAAAAATTTCTAGAAAAAAAATAATTTTCTAAAAAATAATATTTTTCTAAAAAATAATTTAGAAAAAAATAATTCCTAAAAAAAATTTTCGTAAAAAAAAAATCGAAAATTAATTTTTTTTTTTTTTTGAAAAATTTTCAAAATTTTTTTTTTCTAAATTACCTACTATTCTTTTTGAAAAAATTTCAATTTTTTTTTTCGAAATTAGGGTTTAGGGTTTAGGGTTTGGGGTTTAGGGCTTGGGGTTTGGAGTTTAGGGTTTAGGCTTTAAGGTTTAGGGTTTAGGGTTGGGGTTTTAAAATCCTAAACCCTAAACCCTAAAAAATTTCTATACCTTAAACCCTAATTTCGATTTTTTTTTTTTTTTTTGAAATTTTTTCAAAAAGAATAGTAGGTAATTTAGAAAAAAAAAAAAAAAAAAAAAAAAAAAAAAAAAAAAAAAAAAAAAAAAAAATTAATTTTCGAATTTTTTTTTACGAAATTTTTTTTAGGAATTATTTTTTGAGTAAATTGCATTTTTGGTCCCTGTGGTTTGGCCAAATTGCAGATTTGGTCCCCAACTTTTTGAAAGTGCACCAGTGGTCCCCAATTTCAAGTTTTCGTTGCATTTTTGGTCACTGGGCCCACACTCCGTTAACGCTGCTCCGTTACTCACCCCATGTGCGTTGCACACGAGGGTTTTTTTGTCATTTCACTAACTAAAAAACAAAATACCCCAAATATACCCGACCCAACCCCACAAAATCTAATATTAAATTTACCCCACCCATAATAAAAAACAAATCCACCTTTTTCTCAGTTAACCTAATTTTCTAATCAAAAGCTGATCCTAAATGATCTGAAGAGTTGCAAAATTCGTCCCTTTAGATTCACATTGTAAAATGGTTAGGGGAGTTCAAGTATGGCGATTTCGCCCTGATCACGCAATTACCACATATGATCCGTATATAGTTTATGGTAAGTCAAAGACTGAGTTTGTAAAAACTTTTTTGTTAGTTATTGATTAGCTTAAATTCTGACAATGTTGTTTTCTTTGTTAAACAGCCGATTATCCAAACATCTTTTCAATGAAGGTGCACCATGGTGGTATTTTCACAAGCAGTCCTAATAGGAATTATGTAAATGGCAAGGTACAATTTGTGGATTTCGTTGATAGTGAATGCTTTACGATTGAGGTGGTTAATAACATCGTAACAATGTTAAAATATGATCCACAACAACTTATGTTCTATCACTTTAGAGAACCTAAGAAAAATTTGGATTGGGGACTTAGAGCATTGGGTTGTGATGATGATGTTGTTAGCCTGATTAGTTATGTGTCAAAGCATAAGGTTATAGAAGTTTTCATTGAACACAATGAGACAAGGGTTGAGTCATTTTATAAGCCTTTATTTAGGAAAACAATGGAGATCAAGGAGATAGATGACACTAATGAAATAGTTGATTTGGATGAAGATGATGTTGTGAAGAAACCAGTTCCTAGGTGTAGCAAACAGTTGGCCATTGAGTGGTTAAACTCACATGTTAATATAGGAAATGAGAATGATCAATGTGTTGTTAACCTTACTAATAGGACTTGTTCATGTAGAAAATGGGAAGTGTCTGGTATCCCTTGTAGACATGCAGTAGCATGCATTTATGACATGACAGATCATGGAATGGATGTAGGATTGCCAGAAGATTGGGTCCATTCATCATATAGGCTAGAAACTTGGAAAAAACAATACTCATTCAAGATTAATCCAGTGGTTGGTAGACACTTATGGGTGAAGAATGATTGGCCAACAAGATTGCTTCCACCTAAGGTTCATGTGCAGATTGGTAGGCCACAAAAAAAAAGGAAAAGGAGTGCTGGTGAGGTTGAAAGTATGGTGCAGTCAGGGAAAATGAGCAGGGTAGGGAAACAGGTCACATGTAAGAATTGCAAAGGTAGAGGACATAACAAAAGAGGATGCAAGCAACCTCAATCCTCTGCAAGCCAAGAAGCATCTAGGAAGAGAAAACACATGTCTGCAACCCCACAAGCTGCAAGTCAACCACAGTCAACCCAACAACAAGCTGCAACTCCAGTTCAAGCTTCTGCTAGTCAACCTCAAGTTCAATCAAAAGGAAGTGGCCAAAAAATGACAAAGAGGTTAGCAAATAAAGTGTTGTCTCCCACCAAGAAAGCTTGAATCTATTCACAACTTCTGCTAGTCAAACTATCTTTTGTTTAAGTCCATGAAAACATTGACTGTAACTCTAATGTCTTTACTTTTGGCACTTTTTAGATGTTATGTCTTTTGAGACTTTGAATATCATGTTTCTGTATGACTTTGATGCTAATGGTTGCACTTGGAATGTTATGCCTAATGGCAATTTAGATGTCTTTTATCATTGCAGTTTTGTTTGGCACATTTTGTTTGCACTTTTGCACACATATTGTGAACCACTTTTGTTTGCACTTTTGCACACATATTGTGAACCACTTTTGTTTGCACTTTTGTGAAGCATCTTTGGAACACATTTAAACCCATTTGTTTCCAGTTCTGCTTGGTTAACACAACATTCCTTCATTGAAAAACACAAACTAATACAAAAGATGCAAATTAACCATTTCATACTTTGGTCAACTCTATCAAGTCCAACTAACAATCTACATAACCAAATACACTAAAAAGATTATCCAGCTGCAAATCAACCATTTCTTCAATCTTGCATTTTCAGCAACCAATGCATTGTTTGCTTGTTGAAGATCATTTCGTCCCCTTAGCAAACCAGGAATAATGTTCACTGCTCGAGCACACATGGGTGGATCAAACCAATCAAAAAACCCACATTCAACCTACAATTAATGATTCATTCAATTAATCACTATACACAAAGATGAGAAAAACGATCAAATGCATAACTTACGGGTTTAGGACAACAATAAAAACGACGACCAGGGTTCAATGGAGTCCATGATGTTCGAATTCTTGCACGCAAACCACAGTGACAAAAAACCATTTTTGAGACACCACCGATTAGGCTTCATGTAAGGGTTAGGGTTTATTTTAAAATTGTGAATTGGGATTGATTTGGGGAAAGTGGGGTAATATTTATATATAAAAGATATAAAAGTGGGTGTTTTGTTTTTTAGTTAGTGAAATGACAAAAAAAACCCTCGTGTGCAACGCACATGGGGTGAGTAACGGAGCAGCGTTAACGGAGTGTGGGCCCAGTGACAAAAAATGCAACGAAAACTTGAAATTGGGGACCACTGGTGCACTTTCAAAAAGTTGGGGACCAAATCTGCAATTTGGCCAAACCACAGGGACCAAAAATGCAATTTACTCTTATTTTTTTTTTAAATTATTTTTTTTTCTAGAAATTTTTTTAGAATTTTTTTTTTCGGAAATTTTTTTTTTAAAATTATTTTCGAAAAAAAAATTTGAATTTTTTTTTTGAAATTTTTCAAAAAAAATAAAAATAAAAAAATAAATAAATAAATAAATAAATCCACGTGGCACGAGCAGCTGAGTAGGACAAGCCACGTGGCACGGGCAAGCCTACGTGGCATGGGCAGCCTTAGGATACACAAAAAAGTCGGATTATGAAACTTTGATCATTTTTTTGAAAGAAAAAAAAGATGGCTACACAGAATTGAAAAAGGTGTCAACTTCAATACATTTTCATGGTATTATCCCTTTACTCTTCTAAATTTCTTTTCAGTTTTTTACACAAATGGTCCCTGTGTTGCGCCAAGTTTTACAGATTTAGTCATATATATTTTTTTAATTATTTATTTAACTATTAATGTTAGTATTATTTTTTTATACGTTTTCGCCTGTTTTCTTACGTTTTTATCCGTTTTTGTACGTTTTCGTCCGTTTTTGTTACGTTTTTCTGTTTTCATACGGTTTTGTCCGTTTTTATACGTTTTCGCCCGTTTTTCTTACATTTTTGTCCGTTTTTATCCGTGCTTGTCCGTTTTTCTTACATTTTTGAACCAAAAGGTTGGTGAGTTCATAGGTTTTAGTTTAAAACTATATAGTTGAACCAAAAGGTTTTCCAGTTCAAACAGTCATTCCCAACCGATCAAATATAATGTAGGCTCACACTGCCAAATTAATAATTCCCAAAACAAAATCCACAACAAAACCATAATCAAACAACTTGAACCATAATCAATCATACAGATACTACACTCATATAGTGTCACGCAAATTTATCCGTTACGCTGGCTAAGTCACATAAACCAAGTCATGAGCCGCACTCAAGGAGTGTCTCATATCATAACAATAATCCGCTATAGGTGCACCATATAGTAATACCTTGCACTATAGCAGCACGCATAATAATAATCATGCACTATTGCAGCACGTAACTATAACCCTGCACTATTGCAGCATGTAATAATAACCTTAGCCAACTCGCGTAATAGTTTCATAACCACAAACACAATTTTAGGTCAGATCAATAAATAGGTTTCGCATATATCTTACCCCAAAACATATAAGGTCCATGAGGAAATAATAACATAAGCAACAGATAATCACTTAACGCATTCACATAACCAAATCAAATATTTCAACCAACCAGTCAAGTCTTCAGTAAACAACTCACGTATCCAAATAAACAACCATTGAGTTTAGTTTAAAAAAAAAAAAAAAAAAAAAAAAGAAGAGCATGTATTCTCCCCCAAAACAGTTATAAAACCAGTAAAAGTAGGGGCCATGAACTCACCTTAACCACAGCAAAGCAAATATCACAACTGACACAATTGGCATCTAGAGCTAATCATAACGGTATCCGGAGACAGGTACAACGGTACCAAGCAGTACGGGCACAACGATACGAGATCGGAACAACCTAATACGTATACAGTTATCTCAAAATACGTCTCGTGCAATAATTAAGTCTACAAGAGACAACGTGTCGTAGTTTTCGTGGATTATTCATATCATTACTTGTAAAGGTTTAATATCAACGTTTCGTGTAGTGGTAAGAAAACATAGACTCAAAACACAACTCACGCCAAAGAGGAAAAGACATCGATATGGTCGTGAAAAATACTGACAAAACTCAAGCTAATCAAAGAAAATCTAGAAAATGACGACACATAACTATGTACATAAAATAGGTCAATTGGTAGTTTCGTATTTTCCCCATAATCTCAAATAGCTTAGAAAAGTCATTTAGATCTTTCTAATAAAAGTCATTTGAAATAAAGATATTAGGTTGGAACGTTTTATAAGCTTCGGCTTTACGCGTCCGTTTACACAACGTTCCTAAATTATCGTGACTTCACTAAATTAAATTTCCTAAGCCAATTAAATATAAAAACTAAAAAATATATATATATATATATATATATATATATATATATATATATATATATATATATATATATATATATATATATATATATATATAATATATATATATATTCATTGGTTATTAGACATTATTTACTTATTGTATATTTGTTGTGAATCAAATATATTAAATTCGTTTTGAGTCTAATATATTGTATTCATTTCTAGTCCAATAAGTCCAAATTGTCCAATAGTCCAATGAATATCAACACAAAGTCTAATAATCGTCCAATAGTCCAAATATTAATAATTACAGTATACGTCCGATATGTCAAGTAATAATCCATATCATGATCCCAATGTCCGAAACATACCAATATTCACAAGACAAAAAGTAATACTCGTTAGTTAAATCTCAAAACTCATATTTTTGTTAACACATAACAACAAGTTGACCAAACTAACATAACACTCCCTATTAGTTTTCATTGGGCTTGACCCAATATACCCTCCAAATGCACCCACATCTTTTATTATGGGCTTCGGCCCATTAATAATCAACCGCAACCCTTATAATTTATTACTAGGCTTCGGCCTAGTCTTAGACTGCTCGGCAAGGGCAAAAATTTTCACCACTATGGCCATTACACGCGCGAGCCATCCTTGCCTTTCACCATATTTCACGCGCATGTCACTTTTTCCAAGAAGTATTATGGTGAACGGTTCACCATTATGAACATAGAATATGCTGCATTTTTTGTAAAATGTATCCGTTGCAAGTAAAAAAAAAAAAAAAATTCAACACCCCCTATTTTTCTTCTATAAAATACACACAAAACCCATCATATTTATACATATCTTCTCAATATATCATTCAAACAACATATATCTCATTCCATTCAAACAACATATATCTCATTCCTTTTATTTTCCAAATGAATTCCGATACGATTATGTTCACCGACTCAGAAGAAGAACGAGAAGTTACAAGTCGGAGATTCAAATTTATTGCAAGATCGTTGTCCTTTTTTAAGAATACACGAAAAGCAAATCGCCCGGCGATAAAACGCCTTCAACGAGATCATTATGGTGCTCATGAACGTTTAGTCGACGCCTATTTTTCTGAGAACCCGTTCTACGATGAACGTTGTTTCCGAAAGAGGTTCCGAATGAGTCGAACTCTTTTCAACTGGATAGTTCGGGAGGTAACTATCCATGATCCATTTTTTAGTAGTAATGTTGATTGTACCGGAAAAGAAGGCATTTCAGCGTTGATGAAGTGCACCTCCGCAATTCGTCAATTGGCATACGGCGCGGTTTGGTTGAGGTACATCAGATCCTCTCAAATGCGAAAGGTTATGAGGTACATCAGATCCTCTCAAATGCATCAAAACCTTCGTGCCGATTTGGTTGAGCATTTGTCTCGTAATATTTAATTCCAGTTTTTAATTTAGTATTTTTAATTTTTTCTTTATGTAATGTTTTAATTCCAAGAAATTTATGTAATGTTTATTTTCATTTTATGTAACGTTTTCATTTCGTACGTTGTGATATTAAATTTTAACGTTTACGTTTTTAAATGTCTAAGTATAAAAAAAAAAAAAAAAAATGGGAGTTATGGTGAAAGATGGGTTTGCCTTGACTAGTAAATGGTGAAGTTGGGTGAAGAGGAGTGAGAGGAGAGAGAAAGCTGACATGGCGCTGATGTGTATGGTGAATTATGGTGAACCTTGCCTACCAGCCTTATAACCAAACGCACCCATGACTGCCACAATTCTATATCACAATGCAACTCAAAATTTCAGACACCCTTTTGTTACCTTGTTTTTACTAGACCAAGACCAGGCAGTCACGCCGTATATGGGTTGTGCGTGAACCAAGACAAACCAAACACAGATCAAACGCACCCTACGCAAGCAGAAATCAAAAGGACTTGTACAATCACAAACACACACTTAGTAATAAATCCAAAGCCAAACGGACCAGGTCCATAAACAAACATACGCACCCTATGTGGGTGTTTCCCTTGACTCGAGAACAAATAGAAAGACACAATCACCCTTGTGGGTTTAACCGAAGTGAACAAACAAACACCCCATGGTGTCATTGCTACACCGAGACTGAGACAACCAGAACACCCTACGTGGGTTTTCTTTTTGTACCGCGACTCCCAAAGACAACCAAATAAGCTATTGTGAGCTTATTATACTCGAACCAACTCGACACCATTAAACTTAATCAAACTTCAAGATCAAACCCGAGAATCAAAACTATCAAATCCATAAAGTTAGCAAATCAAGTCTCAAAACCAAGACACAACTAAATAGCAAATTTCAATCTCAATTCGTCACCATATCTGGTCTTGACCCGAGACACGCTAACCAAATACGACACCTCCTATGTGGGTGGTTTCCTATTGCAACCGAGAACAAACAACGCACCCTTACGGGTTCTCTTTTACCGCAAGACCACACAAAACAACACCAAGATAACACATACGTTAGGACACAAATCCAGATCCGAGACCAAAACAAACACTCCTATAACAGTTTTCTTACCACACGAAACATTTATATACGTTTTTAATCCCTTTTTAATCACACAATCTCTTTCCAAAATCACTTTAGGTTCATTTATCTCCACGAAAAATTATAACAACTCGTTTTAATCCGTATTATCCACGAAAACGTAACACAACCATATATATATATATATATACTCGGTTTTATTGAACAGGCGGTGGTGGTGTTATAACTTACCAACGGCGAGAAAAAGGGGAAGGAAGTGATGGTGGTGACGGCGGTGGTGACTCTCGGACCAAAACAAAACAAAAACAAACCCTAATCGTGACCATAAACTCTCGATCTAGACCCGAATTCATCTTCAAACGCCAAGGATCTTCAAGGGATGATGATGGTGAGGTGGTGGCTCACGGCGGCAGTTGACGGCTGGCCGAAATCTGGCAAGAAGTGGGTATGGTGGCGACTGTAATGAGATGAGAGGAGGTGTGAGTGAGTGTGTGATGAAAATGATACTAAAACCCTAACTTGGGTCTTTTATACTAACCAAAGGTTACAAAAATTGTAAATCGGTAGTCGGGCGGTCGACCCCCCTATACCTTGTTTTCGGTCTAGGCGGGACTAATCAGTGATTAATCGGATTGGCATTTTTGACAAGTTTTCTGTAATTCCGGCAAGTTTTAGGTATTTCTGGCAAATTTTAGGTATTAATGGCAAGATTTTTCTTAAAAAGACATCTTGAAATAGATATAAACAACAAGTATAACTTATTAAATATTTTTACAGCGAGCTTTGGGTATTTTCATCAAGGTTGAAGGTTTCGGGCAAGCATGACCACCGCTGACCATCATTAACCGTCATTGACAACGGTTGACCGAGTTGTCTGACCGATTTACACAAATCGGAAAGGTAGGCGGCCTTGTAGCACCTAATCGGCGATTAATCGGCCTTGTTGGCCTTGTTTTGCAACACTGATACTAACACAAGGACTCGTTGTGTAACCCTAAAAACTTCAGGGGGGCGGCGGTGTAACTTATCTGAAGGGACCATTATTGTAATTTTCGTTATCTTTCTTAAAATGAGGTTTGGGACACATTTAGACCATCAAATAGATTCAATACACGAGAGTAACGCCATTGTGTTTAAAATAATATTTCCACTCAAAATGACTATTCATACGCCTAGTTTCTCGAAATTAATACCGAAATCAAATTAAATTGTCGGTTCTCCGTCTAAAAATACGTATGGAAAATTACGGGGTATTACAGTAAGAAAAACGACAAACACGGATAAAAACGGACAAAAATGTATGAAAAACAGGCAAAAACATATAAAAACGGACAAAAACGTATGAAAACAGAAAAACATAAGGAAAACGGACTAAAACGTACAAAAACAGATAAAAACGGGCAAAAACGTATAAAAATGGACAAAAATTGTAAAAAAGGGACAAAAACGTATGAAAATGGAAAAAACGTAAGAAAAACGGACAAAAACGTAAGAAAAACGGACAAAAACGTATAAAAATAGATGAAAACGGGCGGAAATGTATAAAAACGGACAAAAATGTATGAAAACGGAAAGACAAAAACGTATGAAAACGGAAAAAACGTAAAAAAAACGTATAAAAACGTAAGAAAACAGGTGAAAACGTATAAAAATGGACGAAACGTATAAAAAGGACAAAACGTATGAAAACGTAAGAAAAACGGAAGACAAAAATGACAAAAACATATGAAAACGGAAATAATTTAAGAAAAAGGGGCAAAAACGTAAAAATATGGACAAAAAGATAAGAAAAACGGGCGAAAACGTATAAAAAAATAATACTAACATTAATAGTTAAATAAATAATTAAAAAAAAAATTATGACTAAATCTGTAAAACTTGGCCCAACACAGGGACCATTTGTGTAAAAAACTAAAAAGAAATTTAGAAGAGTAAATTGCAAAAATCGTCCCTAAAGTTTGGACAGGGGTATTTTAGTCATTTAATGTTGGTCAGGGACGATATTTGCCCCAAAGGTTTACCACAGGGACGGTTTTTGCTGTTTTGACATTTCTGGGACGAAACATGCAAATTGGCCAAACTTTAGGGACGATTTTTGCAATTTACTCTTCTAAATTTCTTTTCAGTTTTTACACAAATGGTCCCTGTGTTGCCCTGCCGTTTTGTGCAATTGCATACGGTCTAACGGGTATTTTTTTTGTTCACTAGTCTACTCTGTTCCGCTTGTCCGACAGAGCTTGCTTGCTATTGTTGGCTGAAAAGAATTGGACTTATGAGTGGATGGATCCATCATTTTCCCTTGTATATTACTTCTTATATGTTTGTAAATGTGTACAATGTGTAGCATGTTAGGTCCAACTCGTTGAGTTATCGGTTCATTCGTTTATATCATTATTTTCTGGTTGAGTTATGACTCTTTTAACATATTAATATACCTAGACTAGTAATAAACATACAAAATTTTGTCATAGAGTAAATTGCAAAAATCGTCCATAAAGTTTGGCCAATTTGCATGTTTCGTCCTAGAAATGTCGAAACTGCAAAAACCGTCCCTGTGGCAAACCTTTGGGGCAAATATCGTCCCTGACCAACATCAAATGACTAAAATACCCCTATCCAAACTTTAGGGATGATTTTTTCAATTTACTCTTCTAAATTTCTTTTCAGTTTTTTACACAAATGGTCCCTATGTTGCGCCAAGTTTTAGAGATTTAGTCCTATTTTCTTTTAATTATTTATCTAACTATTAATGTTAGTATTATTTTTTTGGGATAATACTACAAAAATGTATTGAACTTTACACCATCTTCAATTCTGTGTATTGATCTTTTTTTTTTCTTTTAAAGTAACCAACTTTGTAAATCCGACTATTATGTGTAGTCTAATGTTGCCCTTGCCAAATCACGCTGCCTGATCCACGTGGAAATTAGAAATCAGTTTTATTTTTTTAGGATTTTTAAGTACCTACACTTTTGGCCTTTATTATTAACACTTCCCCACCATTCCTTTATCAATTTCAAACCCTAACCCTAACCCTAACCCCAAAAGTAACCAAAAAGATGAGATCATCATCTTCTTCAACTTTTTACCGTCGATTCAACCAAGATGTGGCCAACATGACATACTGTCAATGTCCATATCCCATTCCTGTTCAGGTATCATGGACACTCGATAATCCAGGAAGACGTTTCAAGGGATGTCCAGTACGAGATAAAAGGAGGAAGTGTGAAGTGTACGATTTTCTTGATGAAGAACTTCCTAGTGATTACTACAAACATTTGTTCTTTGATTTGCATGAGGAGAACAAAGCATTGAGGAACATGTGCAACAGAACTAGAGGTATGGATGTTTGTAACAAGCAGATGGTTATTGATTCAAACAACAAGATGGTTATGTTGAATGAGTCAAACAAGCAAATGGTAATGCTTTATGATTTGAGGGATGATTTGACTTTTATAAAGTCAAAATTGAATGCCAATGATAGGGTAATGTTTGTGGTTTGTATGTGTTTGCTCTTCCTATGTGTTGTAATTGGGTACCTTGTTGTAGCTTAAGCAAATGTTGGTTTTTAATGGTTTCTATAAGACTTTTGTATGTGGTTGTTTTTGGTTGTAAACATGCAATATCATTTTAATGAAGTATCAGTTTAATGTTGTACATTGTTTCTATAAGTATTTTGTGTTGGTTTCTTGAATGTAGATCAGTTTCATTTTTTATTGCAAGTAGGTTTTGTTTAATGAAAATGGTGAAGTTTAACCAAAATTAGATTAGTTGCACACCTGTTGTTTACAAATCCACTTGGTCTTGCAAATAGCCTGTTTTGGCCTGGCATTGGTCTTGCAATTTGACTGTTTTGGCCACATTATGCAGGAACAGGTTCTGCACAAGTGACTGTTTTGGTCTCTTTTGGCTACATTCTGCACAAGTGAAATTAGATTAGTTGCACACCTGTTGTTTTTTTGTCCACATCAATTGACTGTATTGGCCTGGCATTGGTCTTTTAATTTGACTGTTTTGGCCTTGGTCCTGCAAACACTATTTTTTTCTCATGTCTGCACACATGAAAAAGTAATCTCATGACTGTAAGATGGGTACCCATGCAAACACTATTTTTTTCTTGACTGTCAGTTGACTACTTTTGCATTTTTGAAACACTAACCAAGCATATCTTTTCCTCTATAAAAACCAAACACACCAAGCATGCTCCCACCACCCCATTCTACCTACTGAAACAATGAGTTCCAAGAAGAAAGGTTGTTTCAAACACACCCTGACTTCCAACTTTTACTTGTTTTTCATTTTTTTATATTTTATATAATTTTAATATTTTTTTTATTTTTTTGCAGAAATCATTTATGTTAACAGCAGTGATTCAAGTTCTTTTAACACCTCAAGCTGTTCTGGATGGGAAGACTACTTTCCAAAGGGTTATTGTGGATCAAATACAAAAAAGGATGATGCTAGGAAGATTCAAACTCCTAAAAAGACTGAGAAAGAGCTTTTTGATGAGAGGGTTCAGGTGCTAGGCCTTCCCAATGCTGAGACTTGTGAAGACAATGGTATAAAACCATTTGCTCCAAAAATTCCCAAAGTGTCTGCAAAAGGGAAGGGCAAAAAAGTATGTTTTGGTTGATTTAGGAAGTACTTTGTTTGAATAAAGTTGTTGTATCCTGAATAAGCATGTTGTAACCAAGTTGTACTACTACATTTGACTATGTGAAGTCAATTTTCAAGTGGGTTGAAGTAATCTAGAGTTATGTATGTGCACCACATACAAATTCACAAAAGATAGACAAAAGATGTGCACACCATCACCAGTTTCATACATCTGTATTACCACATACAGATTCACAAAAGACATGTTTAGCTAATGTTTCATACTTAATACATAATATAACAAAGTGGTAAATTAGTGGTAACAAAGTTAATCCACATCAAGTGAATTTGCCTGTGATGAACCAATCCCTGGAATGCTCTTGGCTAGTTTCTTCTTTAAAATCCTTTGACTTGGTGGCCTTGGTCTTTGTGACAAACGGTAAATTTCCACCTATATTTTAATAATAAATGTCTATTTATTATTACCTAACTGTTAGATTAAACATTTATGTGTTTACATGACGATCACGGGAAACAAACCCGCACTCTGTAGCGTACAGTAACTCACCAAAACTATTTGATTTTATCAGAAAAGGTGAAACTTTCACTTTCTGACATTTACAAACGCCAACGTAACAAAACGAGAGGTTATCTCGTTTTCTCGAAAAACGACACCACACGCGTACCGACAACAGATTAGTAAAAGTTAAATCCTATAATTTCATTCCGGAGTCAATAGATCTTATTTTATGTCAGTCTGAAGAAAAAAAATGACACCTGAACTATATCTTCCGTGTTCACGATAACCTGGAAGGCACTTATCAAATCAAGTCTCAGCGAGACCCGGGATACACTTGAAACTGCTAGTTTAACCCCCACATTTTATTTTACAAACACAATACTCACCTTTTTATACAATACACTCTCACTTTTATTATCACATAACAAAAAAAAAAAAAAAAAAAAAAAAGGTTTATACATAAAAACGCACCACTCTCTCTCCTTCCCCACCACCTTTCAAAAATTTCTGTATTTCATCTCTTCTCCTTTTCTGAATTCGCTGCTACCCTTCATCACTTTGTCCACCTCTCCAAAAATTTAATCAAACAAAAAGAGAAGTACTAAGAATGAAACAAGAAAATTTTGTCACCTCATCTACACGCCTGCTGCCACTTCTGTCGAGCTCAAAGTCAACCCAACAAGCCAAATTGATGACGAAATGACTTCCTTCTTTAGTCATGGAGCGTCTGGGGGTGAGGAGAGAAGGAATCCAACCTTCCTTGATTACCCTTTTAAATCTCTACCGATCTTGGTAAGTCCACACACCCACAAAACTTACTATCAATTCGAAATTAAGAAGAGTAGCAATCGGTACAGTGGAAAAACGCATTCAGAAGCAGAAGGGTGTGTGTGGATTTGCTGGGTTTGATTCGGATTCCATCGATCTCGTTCGGTTTTCCTTCGATCTCGTCTCAACTCCCTAGTAGTCAAACTACTAGTTGTAAGAAAACCTAAACTTTTCTCTTTTTATATTCGAATGATATAGGAAATGTGTAGCTTGTTTGTTCCTGTCGAATGTATTGTTAAGCTTAAGTTATGATATTAAATTTTTGTGGTTGACTGATGTTAATCGAACCCACTTTTTATTGTTGGTGTGGTAAAAGCATACTTTTGAAATCGGTAATGTTATTTAGAAATTTGTCGTTGTGCGGTTGGAGTCGAACTAGAATAGCCAAAAAGGAAATGAGTCTTTGATAATATGTCTACTGTGGTGATTATCTTTAGTGTTGATTGAATATGGAAAAATTTATTTAAGATCATACTAGTCAAATTTTCGGTTTTGAACTTATGCTTGCAAAGTGTTTGTAGAAATGTCTAAAAAGAGAGTCCTTTTTGATAAAATTGGTGAGTGTATGTAGCCTTATTCTTGTCACTTCGTTTGATTCCGAAGGATTCACTTGAGTCGTATCGTGGTAGCGTTGTAGTCGAGTGGAGTGGTACTCAACTCGAGACTTAGCAAGCTACTCGAAACGCCTTTAACGAACTCCAAAATCCTATCCCATATTGTGATCTAAATATGGCTCATGTAATGTTTGTGTTATGCTTGTGTTTGAGTTAATCATGAAACTCGTTGGGTGTTTGTTTTTACTCGGTTAGAATGGCCCCGCAGGACCCCAAAACGAGCCCCTCATCGCTGTCAAATAGCGCCTGGTTTTATGTCATTTAAAAACCTCCCGAACCATGTTTAAAAATTCGAGCCTTATAACCATGTTTAACTTGCGCAAAAGTTGTTCCAGTTTGCCTTTTTGCTGAAAGACTGGAAACACAAATCTCATGGTAGATAATTCAAATATGGTCTCTATTCTTTGGTCAAATGTCTAGCCAAGTGTGCCTACATTCTTTTTTTTCCCTTCCTGCGTTAATAACCAAAGTCCCAAATAGAGAATTCCATTTTTTGGTTCTGCCTTTCATTTCCACTGCTAATAAGCCACGAAAAGGGCCACAACCCATTGTTACTTTTTCAGCCCACTTGATATGTTTTTGTGAGCATTGGGCCGAACATGAGAACCACAGGCCACATATAAACCAGAGCCCAAGAGAATTTAGCCATTCACTGTTTGCTAGTTATAATATGGGCCGCAGCCCATTCCCCCTCCTCGACATGCTTTTATTAATATAACTCGGCAATCATTATTCGCGGTCACTTAAAATATACTCGACACACTTTAACGATAAAACTTGTAATTTGATTTAAACACGGCGACAATATATATAATAAAACTCGACAAATCTTTAACTTCAATGTCGAGCACTATTTTAAATAACACGCTACTAAAAATACTTGCTACATCTAATTATGTATATTATTTAGACAACATCACCATTTATGTATACAACTTGACATAAAAATTTTATATAGATAAAAATGTTTTAACCATTAGAATGAATAGTAAACCGTTACATATATTTTAAAATCATAAAAATGGACAAATGAATATTTAGATTCGTTTGTTAACTTGCACATATTTTATCAATACTATTAACACATTTAAAACGGATTTCTTTGTAAAACTTATAATTTGTTAGCACAAAGACTATTATTTTTCAAAACATTATTTTCTCACAAGTTATAACACTTTTATATATTGGTAAAATCTTTTTCAACTTCTTTTATTTCTCACATGTATATATAAATATATACACGTACAATCATTTAAATACCAACCGTTCTATAATTTGTTCACATCGACATTTCATAATCCTTATCCTTCGTGCGTACCGTTCCTATCATCTTATTTAATTTAAGAGTCACTATTCCTATTCTTTTGTACGTTTGTACACTCCGTTGAGCCAATAACTTCAAAACTTGGTTTTCACTTAAATGCTGCCACACCAGCAACACCAACATAAACTTTTGAAATAATTGAAATCTTTGAAACTTGAACTATGGACTAAAGCATACTTTACTAATCTAGGTCGCGTGTCGGTGCCGCACTCAATTTGAACTACTTGTGATATAACTACTACTTGACGAGGTGAGTTTATAGCCCCACTCTATTTAAATTGCTTTTCAATTGGGGTGAGAAACATGCAAAACTTTTTATGGACCAAACTATTGTTATGCTATTACGTGGATTAGCCTAAGCCCTGTTATGCCCCTTTATGCCCAACTCATGAACCGTCAATTCCTGCTGGGAAGCGCGAATGTTATAAATAGATCTATTGGGAGTAACGTCCCCGTTCGGATTGACCGGATAGGCAAACGAACGTATACCATGTCGAAACTACAAGTGTCTGGGATAAACACTTGCCGGGCCCCAATATTTTAAACATGCTTCTAGAGCATGCACACTGTTATAGCTTCGGTTGCATGAACTTAGTGCTAACGTAATAGACTCTACTTTTATATGACATTGCATGGGTTGCTTTGTTCATATACCAAACTCATGGTCCAACTATTGATTTTACTTTTACCATTAAACCTATGAACTCACCAGCATAACGCTGACTTTTAGCATGTTTTTCTCAGGTATTTGAGATGGATCTTTAAGGCAAACCAAAAAGGCAGGGCAAGGGTCATAGCTTCCGACCTAATTTATTGTGGCTTTTATTAAGACTTGTTTTATTGGGACCACTTTATTATGGGCTTATTTCTTAAATCAAAACTTGTTGTAAACTTATTTAAATTTGAATGAATGTATTAAACGAAAAATGTTTTCCGTTCTTTATCTCCTTGTGTTGTGATACTCAATTTAGTAGCACCCCATGACCCAAATGCTTCCGCTATACCAGATTTGGGGGTGTTACAGATTGGCATCAGAGCCTAGGTTATAGAGAACTAGGTACATATAAATCCTAAACTATAACCACTTTTGATAAAAACAAGTCCCTATGACCGCCACTTACCTGCCTGCCTTACTTGTTATTTAATTTCTGATTACTTGCCTTAACTCTATGATTCGTTGATTGCGATCGAATACTTATGTGTATACTTATATATTTTTAAATGTACGCTAAATTTCGAAACACTCACACACTTATACCATTTTGTCACAGACCATGTCTTCCCAGAACGCCTCTCCGACTTTACCAGGCTCAGATGACCCGTATATGCAGGTGCTTCATGCTTTCAATGCACCAGATCCCGACCTAGCTGAGCCTGCACCTACACCTTCATCACTTTTACCCACTCCAGGCCATACTCTTACTCAGCCCATCACTGCTACTGCTGACACCACCATTCATCCTATCCGACGTACTTGATGAGTGTCTAAATACTCATCATTTCTGTCACATTTTATCTGCAAAAACATTTAAAAACATGCAGATATGCTTCAAAATACTGAAAATATCATAAAATGTGTTTTTTATATGACTCAGGAACAAAAAGATTGAAAACAAGTGAAAAACATGCAAAGTTCACAAAATTGTCATTTTCAGTCCCTGAAGTTTCATAAATTGGCAGAATTAGTCCTTGAAGGTTTAAAATGAAAGAAAAGTCAGCTTTAGTCCTTGGGATATCAAACATATTCACTTTTAATCCCTGGATGAAAGTTTTCTAAAAATGACAACTTTTACCCCTCAAGTTTCAAAATTGGCAAATCTAGTCCTCGGGTTTTAAAAAAAATTATAATTTATCAAATAAAACCCTTGTGCTATTTATAATTAGCAAAATAAACCCTTTTGATAACTTTGGTAAAATTACAATTTCAACCCTTCAATTTTCAGAAAATACAAAAATGGTCCTTGTTCTTATTAAATAAAACCAACCGGACCCTTTATAATAAAAACCCTACCCAACCCAAATAATAAACCCAGCCCACACCCACCAGCCCATCTTACCCCTTTTATTAATAAAACCCAAAACCCGTTTGACTTTAGTCAAACTCATCCCTTTCCCCCTAAACCCGCCAATACCAGACACCAATACCACCATCACCCATAGTTTTGCTGCTCCATCCCATCACCACCTTCCTTCCTCCATACTTCACCTAACACTCCCAAAAAGCATTTAATGCTTCTTCTCCACTCAGTACAGAGCCTAGTGGTATATTTCCCACTCACTCAATTTTGGCGCCAAAAAGTAAAATCAATGGCTGAGATGATTTCAAGACCAACCAAGTGATGGGATTTGTTCAGAAGATGAAGACAAAGGAAACCCTAATGTTTGTAGTATAAATAGATAGCAATGTAAGCCTTAATTGGAAAGTAGTTAACTTAGTTAAATCGTAATTTTAATTTCAGTAATCATAGCTTGTAATTTTCAGTTCTCAGTTGTAATTCATGTTATAATCAATCAAAGTAATCTTGTTTTAATCACTGTTGTTCTAAATTTCAAGTAATGCTAAGTTTCAAGTTATATGCTAAATCGTATAAGCTCTAAACCTGTTAAGACATTATCAAAAGCTCCAAAGTACCTTGCAATAAGCTTATAAAAGCTTTACATAGCTTTGTGTAAGTTTATTTAGTGTTAATCAGTTCTTAATTTCAAATGATCAAGAAAGTCAACAAAAGTCAACCTGGAAGCCAATAAGCTATTCTGGAGTGTATAAGCTATTCAGGAAGCTTGTTTGGGTTTTCTAGCTTGTGTTAACAAGCTAGGGATTGTTCTGTTCTAGTTCTTGCTATCCCAATAGCCTCTTTTCAGTTGTAAGAAATTTCCAAGTTCACTTAAAATTCCAAGTTACTGTTGCATAGCTTATTGTTAGCTTATTTCCATAATTTATTGCTTATTACTAGTTTGTGATCATATTCCATCAATAATATCAGTATCATATAGCTTTTGTTTTAGTTTTACTAAAAAACACTTAAAAGTCCAAAAACAGCCATTAGTAGCATAGCTTATTAGATTGCTTATCTCTGTGTTAGAAGTTGCTCATTAGTATCTAATTAAGTTAATCAATCAGTAGAATCAAGGTTTCTAGTTTAAAAAAGTGTGTTTCATTTTGAAAAATCACCACAGACCATATCAAAGGGGTGTTTGGTTTATGCAGTCAACAAGGTCAACTGAGCTTGTACTGTTCATTGACCACTTTCCAAACTTTGATCTTGCTTAAATAAGTCATATTAAGCTGTTCCTAAGTTATTTTAAGTTAATTTGATAGGTTGTGTAGTTTTGAACCATCTGTGCAAATTTTAGAACCTCAAAAGCTCAAATAAGCCATTTTAAGCTATAAGCTCTTTATGGCCTTTTTCATGGCTCAACTGAGGTCTTTTGGATTCATTTAGAGTAGACACCAAAGTTGGTTTGGACTTGTGCACATCTGTGCAAGTCTGCACAAAAACTCATTCCTGCTGATCAGTGTATTCTGAGTAGCATAAGCTACTTGATTGTGGCTTATCCAATTAAGCTCCCTACCTGATTTTTGGTTTATGAGTAGTTCACATAGCTAGTTTTAAGATTATCATCTGGTATTCCATTTCATAGCTTATCAGATAGCTTAAAATAGGCCTGCTAATTTCATCAGCAGTACCTTTTTCACACTAGCAGTACCTTGCATATTTTTTTCCCACCTGAACTAGTGCTTAATTGGGCTTCAATTGGCCTGTTTCTGATAGGTATTTTTGGTTTTTAAGATACCCAATAGTACTAGCTAGCTTTTGCCCCCATTAGTTTGCATCTCAGTAGCTTATTGGTGTGCTTAATCTGCCTTGCAATTTGGCCACTTTTCTGCTGTTTCTGCTGAAAGCTTTGTTACTGCTTATCTTCTTATCAGCTTAATTGCTTGTGCTTATTTGTGTTTTTAAGTTGTTTTAAGCTTATATAAGTTGTTTACACTTGTCCTGAGCATTTGGTTAAGTTTTGAGCTTATTAGCTTATTTTTAGCTTATTAGCTCAACTGCTTATCAGAGTTTATTAGACTTTTGATTTTAATTTTCCTATCTTTCAAATATTAATTTAGACTTATCCTGAATTTTTCAGATTTTTCCTAAGTCATTTGATATTTTTAATCTTTTTAATTAGTTTCTAATAGTAATTAAATCATAATAAATAGAATAATAATCAGAAAAATATAATTTTAATTTTCATAATTTTCTTTTATTAAATAGAATCTAGGAAAAATATAATAACATTTTTAGACCTTAAGAAAAGCAAAATAGAAAATAAGTGATAGCTTATATTTAATAGATTTTATCTTTTTAAATTTTTAATTAATCAATTTTCATTTTTATAATTTTCTTAACTTCTTTTTACTTAATAATATTTATAGAAAAAGTTTTAGATTTTTCTTTGTTTATTTAGTATTTATCATAATTTAAATTAGTTTTAAATAATTATTAAATAATAAATAATTAATAATAAAGTGTAAAAATTATAATTTTAGTTTTAAAATAAGTTTTAAGTAATTTTACATTTTTAGGTTTTAATTTTATAATATTTCATTTTTAGTCCCATTTTTAGATTTCCCGTTACGCGTTTTCAGTTTAGTTTAATTCGCGTTTAATTTTCTTTTATATATTTGTTTGTTTCTCATTTGTTATTTAGAATTATTAAAAAAGCAAAATCCAAAATATCTAATCACATCAGTCACTCTAATCCTAACTTTCCACAGTTTGCCCATTCACACCTCGTTGGGAAACGATTCGGGTAATTACTTACCTGTCTTCACACTACACACGAACGTGAGTTTTTGCAAGTATCCTTTTTCACAAAGGGGTAATTTGTATTTATTCACGCGTATCCGCTGTCTGCATTTATTTATAAGTGTATTCAGCACGGATCAAATTTTGGCGCCGCTGCCGGGGAGGTGTGTGCGACAATTGTGTAGAATTTAAGCGATTAGTGATTCGAGATCCTTCTTCCAGAAGTTCCTATTTCCCATAAACCATAAAAAAAAATAAATATTTTTTTCTTTTCTTTTCTATATATATTATCATATAAAAAATAAAAACCCAAAAACATTTTTCGTTTTTCTTTAATAATAAACAATAAAATTTACCATCGAGAACCAAGACAGAGTACTGCCTAACTGGGGGTACGACCATAATAAGTTCCCAAACATCAGATTTAAAACTTGCCTCTGTATCACTTGCGAATATCGGCTCACCTTTGATTGATAAACAAACTATAACGGAGGTTTAAGGATAGTTTGACATTAAATTGTCGGACTGAAAGAAGCGGGTTTTTAAGGAGCATTAATTGCCCACCTTTGCTTCTCCGCCACTCTGTGCGTTTATCTTTTAGAGAGCTACCGTACGCTTGTTGATTATTGGTTTAAAGTTCACTTGTGTTTTTTCTCGATCTTGATTTAATTGAAAATTTTTGCTAAAAGTGCATGCGCACTCGTTCTTCTAGGTCATCAAGCCCTTTTCGTGAGCTTGGAAACATACCTCGAAGACGTCGTAGACGTTCTGCTCCATCAGTCGTACCCGAGATACGTACTGATCCCATAACCACTGTCATCATGGCAGAAGACCGTCCCATGAATGAGCTTCTCCAAGCTCCCACTGAGGGTTATGGAGATGCCATTATTGTCCCAGCCATCGTGGCTGAGAATTTTGAGCTTAAAACCGGGTTGATAAACCTTTTAACATCGCGTCAATTCTACGGTTTTGAAAGGGACGATCCTCAAGATCACGTTCGATGGTTCAATAAAATCACATCCACCATCAAATGTAAAAATGTCCCGGAGGAATCGATCAAACTTCTTCTTTTCCCGTTTTCCATCGATGGGGCAGCCCGGATTTGGCTTGACAAACAACCCCCTCGATCAATTAGAACATGGGAAGATTTAGTTCAAAAGTTCGTAAATGAATTCTTTCCTCCTTCTAAAACCACGCATCTTAAAAATGAAATCATGAAATTCTCTCAAAGGTTTGATGAACCATTTGGAGAGGCATGGGATCGTTTCAAAGAATTGCTCCGCAAATGTCCTCATCACGGTTTCACCGATTTGATGCAGATGGACACTTTCTACAGTGGGTTAAACCCATCTGACCAAGATTCTCTCAATGCCTCAGCTGGAGGTAATTTTCTGAGCAAATCCACTAAGGAAGCCATTGCACTCATTGAAAATAAGTCTAAGGTCCGCACTACACGAAACAGGCCATATAATTCCCAGGCTAGTGCTGGTCCTTCCACTTCATCTCCCGTGAGTTCTTCTAATACTGATACTCAGCTTGCTGAACTCACGAAGGCTATTCAAGCTTTGGTTTTCTCCACACAAAAGAAAGAGTCCGCTCCGCAAACTTCTCACACTGCTGAAGTCAAAAAGATAGAAGTTTGTGTTACTTGTGGTGGTCCTCACGCTTACTATAATTGTACTGCCACCGATGGCACTACATTTGATATTAATGCTATAGCCGGAACTTCCAATCAAGGAGGTAATCAATACCGTCCTCAAATGGACCCAAACCACCGTGCTAGCAATCAATTTGGACCACCCGGATTTCCTCCTCCCAACAATCCAAATAGGATTAATCCTAATCAACAAAGAGGGCAAAACATGCAAAATCAAATTCACGCCCCAAACAATCAATACCCACCCTAGAGGGGTAATCAAGGGTATCCAGCTCCTAATTACCAAGGACCCTCTCCAAATGAACTTGATAACTACATCAAGTTTAATGAGACCAAAATAAAGGCAATACAAAATCAGATCTCTGGCTTGAAGAATGAATTTTAATCTTCAATATACAAGCAAGGAAATGAGCTAAAGAATGAGCTTTCAAATAAAATTGATCACTCTCAAAGCGAGGTTAAGAATATGCTTGCCAGTCTCATGAACCATATCAATCCACCTTCTACCTCAGGAGGTTTCCATGGTAATACTATTCCAAACCCAAAGGGGGAACTCAAAGCTGTCACCACACGTAGTGGTAAAGCTTATGATGGACCCACTATTCCTACTACCTTTTCTTCTCCTCCCCCCAAGGTAGTGGAAAGTGAACCTGAGGTGACCAAGGACAAGGAACTTCCAACTAATAACGGAGGTACCGACAACGTCCAACCTCAAGTTGTCCCGAAGCCCAAACCCAAACCTGGAGTTGTTTTTGAATCGCATGAAATCCCTGTTGAAAACCCTAAATCCAAACCTTCTATTCCTTACCCATCACGTTTACATGAGCAAAAGCTCCGCGAAAAGGCTAGTCAACAAATGGACAAATTCTTTCAAATCTTTAAAGAATTACATTTTGACATAAGTTTTGCGGATGCTATCATTCTGATGCCCAAATTTGCATCCACAATCAAACACTTGTTAAGCAACAAGGAAAAACTGTTTGAAATGGCGAAAACTCCATTAAATGAGAACTGCTCAGCAGTTTTCTTGAAAAAGCTTCCCGAGAAACTTGGAGATCCTGGAAAGTTTCTAATACCTTGTGTATTTCCGGGAATGGTTGAATGCTATGCCTTGGCCGATCTTGGTGCAAGCATCAACCTGATGCCTCATTCAGTATGGAATAAACTTTCTCTTCCGGCTCTTACTCCTACATGCATGACTCTTGAGCTTGCAGATCGTACCATATCTCATCCACGCGGCATTGCTGAGGATGTATTTGTGAAAGTAGGAAAGTTCCATTTTCCAGCTGACTTTGTGGTTGTCGATTTCGATGCTGATCCTAGGGTTCCTCTCATTCTTGGAAGAGGATTCCTAAGAACGGGCCATGCTCTCATTGATGTATTTGAGCATGAAATCACATTACGTGTGGGTAATGAAGCTGTTACCTTTAACCTCGATCAAACTTCGAGGTACTCCTCAAATTATGATTCTGAATCGGTTAACCGAATCAATGTCATTGATATTGTTTCAGAGGAATACTCTCAAGAGTTTCTTGGTTACTCTCATAATTCTGTGAGTGGGGATACCACCACATCTTCTCTACCTGTCATTTCCGACTCTTCCCCTTCTCTCACTCCGTTTGAGGGAAGTGATTTCAATTTGGAAGAGATCGAGGCTTTTCTCAAGTGTGATTCATTTCTGGAAGGAATTGATGACGCTGAGATTGATTTGGAGGGAGATATTCTTCTTCTTGAGAAATTGTTAAATCAGGACAATTCTCCTCCACTCCCCTCCCGTTGAACTTCATAATGAGGAAATTAAATCAGTTGAGAAAACTGATGAATTTCCTGTGGTCGAACTCAAAGACTTACCACCTCATCTTGAGTACGCATTTTTGGAGGGTGATGATAAATTACCAGTCATTATTGCTAAAGACTTAAGTGATGAGGAAAAGACTGCTCTAATAAAGGTCTTGAAGTCACACAAGCAAGCCATTGCTTGGAAACTCTCCGACATAAAGGGTATCGACCCTGAATTTTGTACTCACAAGATTTTAATGGAGGATGACTTTAAACCAGCAGTCCAACATCAAAGAAGGGTAAATCCCAAAATCCACGATGTTATCAAACAAGAGGTTCTCAAACTTCTTGATGCAGGATTGATCTATCCCATCTCTGATAGTCCTTGGGTTAGTCCCATTCACTGTGTTCCAAAAAAGGGTGGCATAACTGTTGTCACAAATGAGGAGAATGAGTTGATTCCAATTAGATTGGTTACGGGTGGCGTGTTTGCATTGACTATCGCAAGTTAAATGATGCCACCCGTAAAGTCCATTTTCCTCTACCCTTTATGGACCAGATGCTTGAGAGATTAGCGGGAAACGAGTACTATTGTTTCCTTGATGGTTTCTCGGGTTACTTTCAAATCCCCATTGATCCACAAGATCAAGAGAAGACCACCTTTACATGCCCTTATGGAACCTTTGCTTATAAACGTATGCCTTTCGGCTTATGCAATGCTCCAGGCACATTCCAAAGGTGCATGATGTCCATATTCACCGACATGATCGGGAAAACAATGGAGGTCTTTATGGATGACTTCTCGGTCATTAGGGATTCATTCGAAACATGTCTCTCCCATTTAGAAAACATGTTGAAACGGTGTGAAGACACCAATCTTTGTCTAAATTGGGAGAAGAGTCACTTTATGGTCAAAGAGGGCATTGTCCTCGGCCATAAGATATCAAAGAACGGGATTGAGGTTGACAGATCTAAAGTTGATGTCATTGGTAAATTACCTCATCCCACTACCGTCAAAGGTATTAGGAGTTTTCTGGGTCATGCTGGTTTCTATCGTAGATTCATACAAGATTTTTCTAAAATCGCCCGGCCTATGACTCATCTTCTTGAAAAAGAAGCTCCTTTTATCTTCTCACCCGAGTGCATCGAAGCTTTTGAAACATTAAAGAAAAAGCTTACTGAAGCACCCATTCTGGTTGCCCCCGACTGGGATTTTCCCTTTGAGCTCATGTGCGATGCAAGTGATTTTGCTATCGGTGCAGTCCTGGGGCAACGAAAAGCCAAACACTTTCAGCCTATCCACTACGCAAGTAAAACCATGACTGAAGCTCAAACTCATTACACCACTACAGAAAAAGAATTATTAGCTGTGGTGTATGCCTTTGAGAAGTTTCGGCCATATTTAATCTTGACAAAATGTGTAGTGTATACGGATCACTCGGCTCTCAAATATCTCTTTGCAAAACAAGATGCAAAGCCGAGATTGCTCCGTTGGGTTCTCCTCCTGCAAGAATTTGATATCACCATACGTGATAAAAAAGGAGCTGAGAACCTAGCTGCTGATCATCTATCCCGATTAGAGAGCCAACACCAAGATGTTTTCGAGAAAAAGGAAATAAATGAAACATTCCCTCTCGAGACACTCAATGCGGTTACTTTTCGAGGAGATTCTACTACCCCATGGTTTGCGGACTTTGCAAATTACCATGCGGGTAACTTCATATTGAAAGGGATGTCGACCCAACAGAAGAATAAATTCTTCAAGGATGTTAAACATTACTTCTGGGACGACCCCTACTTGTTCAAAATCTGTGCGGATCAAGTCATCCGACGGTGTGTTTACGGACAGGAAGCTATTGACATTCTCAAAGCTTGCCATGCTGGGCCCACTGGGGGCCATCATAGTCCAAACTACACCGCCAAAAAGGTGTTTGATTCCGGGTTTTATTGGCCCACAATCTATAAGGATGCCCAAGATCTCATCAAAACTTGTGAAGCTTGTCAGCGTCACGGAAATATTTCACAACGAAATGAAATGCCACAAAATGCTATTCAAGTTTGTGAAATCTTTGATGTCTGGGGCATTGACTTTATGGGGCCATTTCCATCATCTCGAGGAAATAAATACATTCTCGTGGCTGTTGACTATTTGTCAAAATGGGTTGAAGCAAAAGCTTTACCCACTAATGATGCCCGAGTGGTTGTAAAATTCCTGAAAGCTTTGTTTGCCCGTTTTGGAACTCCACGTGCTATAATCAGTGATCGTGGTACGCATTTTTGCAATGACAAATTTGATAAAGTCATGCAAAAGTATGGTGTAACTCACCGTCTTTCTACTGCGTATCACCCACAAACAAGTGGACAAGTAGAAGTTTCAAATCGTGGTATTAAAAGAATCCTGGAAAGGACTGTAGGAGAAAATCGTGCATCCTGGTCAGATAAATTGGATGATGCATTATGGGCTTTCCGTACAGCTTACAAAACACCCATCGGGTGTACACCTTACAAGCTTGTGTACGGAAAGGCATGTCATCTTCCGATCAAATTAGAGCACAAAGCCTACTGGGCCTTGAAACATGCTAACTTTGACCTCCAAACTGCGGGTGATCACCGTAAAGTTCAAATGAATGAATTAAATGAACTGCGTGATCAAGCATACGAGAACTCTTTGATCTACAAAGAAAAGACAAAGAAGATTCATGACTCAAAAATAAAGAACCGCGTTTTTAACGTAGGTGATCGAGTCCTTCTTTTCAATTCAAGATTAAAGATCTTCTCAGGCAAACTCAAATCCCGTTGGTCTGGTCCATTCACTATTACAAAGGTTTATCCATATGGTACCGTTGAGTTATCTCAAGCTGACGGGCCTAATTTTAAAGTGAATGGTCATCGTTTGAAACACTACTTTGGAGAGGATATACCACCCATGGTTGTCCCGGATCTCCAAACTTTCCCCATGAACCAATGAATGCGGGGATCGAGTCAAGCTAGTGACTCGGTGATCAAAAACTCAAGCACCATATGGGTTTTCACCCATATTTCTGACTTCTTTCTCTGTTCTACCACCTAAGTGTGGGGGAGATGCCCCACATGTTGTATATATGTAAAAAAAAAAAAAAAAAAAAAAAAAAAAAAAAAAAAAAAACATGTGTATGTATAAAAATAATGGCTATTAGTATTTCCCTTTCACGTTCTAAGTGCTGGTTTAACAACCGGTTCTTTGAATATTGAGGGCAATATTCAGTTCTAAGTGGGGGGGGGAATTCTAGCGAATTTGATCAAATGTACCATCTAGTACCCCCATTTTTAGCCAAAATTTTAAATTTTTTTCTCACTTAGAACGCAATAAATGGTTTTCAGTCCGCCATGTCTAACCCACATAAGGATTGGCTAATCCGAGAGCAAACGGCTCTTGGTAAAGATGTCTCAAATCCGTTGATGGCTTACAATTTGCCGAAAATTGTATGGTATTCGACTCACCATATCTTTATAAGTGAAGAGTTGGCTAGCCCGCAAGGTTATGGCTTGTGGTAAAGGCATTGGAAAACCATAATTGGTAATCAGCTCACCAAAGATAATAATTGTATTTTATCTAAGAGTTGGCTAGTCCAGAAGCAAACGGCTTCTGGTAAAGACAAATCAAAACCGTTGACAGCTGATGGTTTGCTCAAAATCATTTGGTTATCATTGTACCAAAGTATCACATACTAAAACATTGGCTACTCCAGAAGTAATGGCTTTTGGTAAAGAGAAAAATCCATTAAAACTTCATAAAAGATTGCTAGGGACTAGCAATGGTTTAGTGTGGGGGATTGATGAGTGTCTAAATACTTATCATTTCTGTCACATTTTATCTGCAAAAACATTTAAAAACATGCAGATATGCTTCAAAACACTGAAAATATCATAAAATGTGTTTTTTATTGACTCAGGAACAAAAAGATTGAAAACAAGTGAAAAACATGCAAAGTTCACAAAATTGTCATTTTCAGTCCCTGAAGTTTCACAAATTGGCAGAATTAGTCCCTGAAGGTTTAAAATGAAAGAAAAGTCAACTTTAGTCCTTGGGATATCAAACATATTCACTTTTAATCCCTGGATGAAATTTTTCTAAAAATGACAACTTTTACCCCTCAAGTTTCAAAATTGGCAAATCTAGTCCTCGGGTTTTAAAAAAATTATAATTTATCAAATAAAACCCTTGTGCTATTTATAATTAGCAAAATAAACCCTTTTGATAACTTTGGTAAAATTACAATTTCAACCCTTCAATTTTCAGAAAATACAAAAATGGTCCTTGTTCTTATTAAATAAAACCAACCGGACCCTTTATAATAAAAACCCTACCCAACCCAAATAATAAACCCAGCCCACACCCACCAGCCCATCTTACCCCTTTTATTAATAAAACCCAAAACCTGTTTGACTTTAGTCAAACTCATCCCTTTCCCCCTAAACCCGCCAATACCAAACTCATCCCTTTCCCCCATCACCCATAGTTTTGCTGCTCCATCCCATCACCACCTTCCTTCCTCCATACTTCACCTAACACTCCCAAAAAGCATTTAATGCTTCTTCTCCACTCAGTACAGAGCCTAGTGGTATATTTCCCACTCACTCAATTTTGGCGCCAAAAAGTAAAATCAATGGCTGAGATGATTTCAAGACCAACCAACTGATGGGATTTGTTCAGAAGATGAAGACAAAGGAAACCCTAATGTTTGTAGTATAAATAGATAGCAATGTAAGCCTTAATTGGAAAGTAGTTAACTTAGTTAAATCGTAATTTTAATTTCAGTAATCATAGCTTGTAATTTTCAGTTCTCAGTTGTAATTCATGCTATAATCAATCAAAGTAATCTTGTTTTAATCACTGTTGTTCTAAATTTCAAGTAATGCTAAGTTTCAAGTTATATGCTAAATCGTATAAGCTCTAAACCTGTTAAGACATTATCAAAAGCTCCAAAGTACCTTGCAATAAGCTTATAAAAGCTTTACATAGCTTTGTGTAAGTTTATTTAGTGTTAATCAGTTCTTAATTTCAAATGATCAAGAAAGTCAACAAAAGTCAACCTGGAAGCCAATAAGCTATTCTGGAGTGTATAAGCTATTCAGGAAGCTTGTTTGGGTTTTCTAGCTTGTGTTAACAAGCTAGGGATTGTTCTGTTCTAGTTCTTGCTATCCCAATAGCCTCTTTTCAGTTGTAAGAAATTTCCAAGTTCACTTAAAATTCCAAGTTACTGTTGCATAGCTTATTGTTAGCTTATTTCCATAATTTATTGCTTATTACTAGTTTGTGATCATATTCCATCAATAATATCAGTATCATATAGCTTTTGTTTTAGTTTTACTAAAAAACACTTAAAAGTCCAAAAACAGCCATTAGTAGCATAGCTTATTAGATTGCTTATCTCTGTGTTAGAAGTTGCTCATTAGTATCTAATTAAGTTAATCAATCATTAGAATCAAGGTTTCTAGTTTAAAAAAGTGTGTTTCATTTTGAAAAATCACCACAGACCATATCAAAGGGGTGTTTGGTTTATGCAGTCAACAAGGTCAACTGAGCTTGTACTGTTCATTGACCACTTTCCAAACTTTGATCTTGCTTAAATAAGTCATATTAAGCTGTTCCTAAGTTATTTTAAGTTAATTTGATAGGTTGTGTAGTTTTGAACCATCTGTGCAAATTTTAGAACCTCAAAAGCTCAAATAAGCCATTTTAAGCTATAAGCTCTTTATGGCCTTTTTCATGGCTCAACTGAGGTCTTTTGGATTCATTTAGAGTAGACACCAAAGTTGGTTTGGACTTGTGCACATCTGTGCAAGTCTGCACAAAAACTCATTCCTGCTGATCAGTGTATTCTGAGTAGCATAAGCTACTTGATTGTGGCTTATCCAATTAAGCTCCCTACCTGATTTTTGGTTTATGAGTAGTTCACATAGCTAGTTTTAAGATTATCATCTGGTATTCCATTTCATAGCTTATCAGATAGCTTAAAATAGGCCTGCTAATTTCATCAGCAGTACCTTTTTCACACTAGCAGTACCTTGCATATTTTTTTCCCACCTGAACTAGTGCTTAATTGGACTTCAATTGGCCTGTTTCTGATAGGGCTTTTTGGTTTTTAAGATACCCAATAGTACTAGCTAGCTTTTGCCCCCATTAGTTTGCATCTCAGTAGCTTATTGGTGTGCTTAATCTGCCTTGCAATTTGGCCATTTTTCTGCTGTTTCTGCTGAAAGCTTTGTTACTGCTTATCTTCTTATCAGCTTATCCACTTGTGCTTATTTGTGTTTTTAAGTTGTTTTAAGCTTATATAAGTTGTTTACACTTGTCCTGAGCATTTGGTTAAGTTTTGAGCTTATTAGCTTATTAGCCCAACTGCTTATCAGAGTTTATTAGACTTTTGATTTTAATTTTCCTATCTTTCAAATATTAATTTAGACTTATCCTGAATTTTTCAGATTTTTCCTAAGTCATTTGATATTTTTAATCTTTTTAATTAGTTTCTAATAGTAATTAAATCATAATAAATAGAATAATAATCAGAAAAATATAATTTTAATTTTCATAATTTTCTTTTATTAAATAGAATCCAGGAAAAATATAATAACATTTTTAGACCTTAAGAAAAACAAAATAGAAAATAAGTGATAGCTTCTATTTAATAGATTTTATCTTTTTAAATTTTTAATTAAGCAATTTTCATTTTTATAATTTTCTTAACTTCTTTTTACTTAATAATATTTATAAAAAAAGTTTTAGATTTTTCTTTGTTTATTTAGTATTTATCATAATTTAAATTAGTTTTAAATAATTATTAAATAATAAATAATTAATAATAAAGTGTAAAAATTATAATTTTAGTTTTAAAATAAGTTTTAAGTAATTTTACATTTTTAGGTTTTAATTTTATAATATTTCATTTTTAGTCCCATTTTTAGATTTCCCGTTACGCGTTTTCAGTTTAGTTTAATTCGCGTTTAATTTTCTTTTATATATTTGTTTGTTTCTCATTTGTTATTTAGAATTATTAAAAAAGCAAAATCCAAAATATCTAATCACATCAGTCACTCTAATCCTAACTTTCCACAGTTTGCCCATTCACACCTCGTTGGGAAACGATTCGGGTAATTACTTACCTGTCTTCACACTACACACGAACGTGAGTTTTTGCAAGTATCCTTTTTCACAAAGGGGTAATTTGTAATTAATCACGCGTATCCGCTGTCTGCATTTATTTATAAGTATATTCAGCACGGATCAGTACTCCTCGCATGAGAGTCCTAGGGAGTTAGCACTCAGAGTTGTTATCTTTACCACTGAGGAGAGCTCGAGATGGTTCCAGGAGTACCTCTCTACCACATCAAAGGCTCAGGAGAGCCAGTGATTCATACTCAGATGAAGAAGAAGAGGAAGAGTCAGAAGAGGATCCCGAGGAGGATCCAGAGGAGGAGCCATTACCGGATTCCACACCTGAGCAGACTGTACCCCCAGAGCCACGACAGGGAAAGGCGGTTATGGAGGAGGTTATGGGCACTTATGAGATTGGACAAAGCTCTAGACCAGCTCAGATTATGAGAGAGGACAGGGATGTACCTCTCGGATTAGGGTTGAGAGCCGCTGGATTGAGGGCTAGGGATGAAGCCCCGGATACTCATGAGACTAATGGGATAGTATGGAAAGACATTGAGTGTATTCCGCCTCAGATTGATAGTCCCACCTATGAGCCTTCTTCACCATCGTTCGTGCCACCATATCCATTGATGCAGGACTCCCCTCCACATGCTATTCCACCTGTGGCGGAGGAGGAGGATGTGGATGATGCCACTAGGATCTTATTACAGATTGAGGCACATGGGAGCTTACTGGATATTCACTCCGATCAGCTAGAGAGACTCGGACGCCGAGATGATCAGGTTGGTAGAGAGCTTGCCGAGATTCGACGCAGGCTAGGAGACATCAGGAGTGATCAGGCTAGGGCTTGGGATGCTGAGTGGGCACACTGGCATCGTATTCATGAGTTAGAGGCAGTTATGGCCAGGGTTTCGAGAGCTGAGCAGGAGGACCGCAGGGAGGTTTTATTCTTGAGGAGACGTGAGGTCCAGCTGGTGGACAGGGTGGAAAGATTGGAGGCTGTTATAGATCGGATGTCGCGAGAGCTAGCACAGCTACGCATTGGACGCGAGTAGCCTTAGTTTTCTTGTTGTAGTCGAGATGTAGCCTACTAAACTGTGTAGTTAACAGTTAGTAGTATTTGTAGTCCTTTTTCTATTGTATTCGAAAACTATGTTATCCTCCATGTATCCAAACTTGTAATTTTGTGAACTTAATGAAATCTATGACAATTTTGACTTATTACTTCATTGTGTCAGTTTTCTTTTCGTGATTTATCTTACTCGTATATTTCGTTGTGTTGTTATACCCTTGTACGATGACAAATCTCTCAAAAATCTTAACTTTCTTATTATTTTTCTGATGCAGCGAAATGCCACCAAAAAGAGCTACCCGTGCTAATCCAAGCCCAGCTGGGGCTACTACGGCTATTCCACCTGTTAGTCAAGCCATGCTCGACCAATTAGTGGAACAAAGAGTGGCAGCAACACTGGCTGCAGCTAACCACTCCAGAACTGACGGTGGGAACTCTAGACCCACTAACAGCCAGGCTCGAGGCTACACCTACCAGGATTTCAAGAAGATCATGATGGGAGGATTCAGTGGTACCAAAGGAGCAGTTGTCTTAGTTTGCTGGATCGAGAAATTGGAAACTGTGTTTCGAATAAGTGGATGTGCTGAGGATGACAGGGTTAAGTTCGCATCATTTGCCTTTCAAGATGTCGCCTTGACTTGGTGGAACAACTACTCCAAGTCTGCTGGTTACGACACTGCATACGACATGTCGTGGGAAAATTTCAAACAAATGGTTCTCAAGAAGTACTGCCCTCGCAACGAAGTGAAAAAGTTGGAGGTAGAGTTTTGGAATCTGAAAGTGCAGGGTACCAACATAGCTGCATACAACCAACGCTTTCAAGAACTTGCTTTACTTTGTCCCGATATGGTCCAAACGGAAGCCCGCCTACTTGAAAGGTACATCGGTGGATTACCCTCGTCTATCAGGGGGAATGTTACCACCTATAAGGCTACTGACCTCCACGAGACTATGGAGGTAACCAACAAGTTGATGGACCAAGTAATTGAAGATCTGGCTGAAATGGCTGTGACCAACAAGAGAAAATGGGATGAGCATCCCCGAAACAATAACAACAACCACCACCCACACAAGAGACAAGAAACTGCTAAGGTCTACGCTGCGGGTCCAACAGGGAGGAAAGGGTCTGCAGCTGGGTCAACAGAAAAGAAGGCATATGCCGGAAAGCATCCACTGTGCAATCGCTGTAAGCTCCACCACATCGGACCATGCACAGTGAAGTGCCAGAATTGTCAGAAGATTGGACATATGACAAGAGACTGTAGATCCAGAACACTTGCAACGGCTCAGACGACGCCAGGTCAAAACCCGAAGGCTAATGTGACGTGTTTTGGATGCGGGAAAAAGGGGCACTACAAGAATGAGTGCCGTGAACCAAGGAATCAAGCTGCTGGGGGAAATCAAGCGGTTGTTGGACAACAAGGGAATTGTGGCAATGATGGAGGAGCTCGTGGAAGGGTCTACGTTGTGGGCAAGATGGAAGCCCAAGAGGACCCAAACGTTGTGACGGGTACGTTCCTTTTAAATAACCGTTACGCATCCATATTATTTGATACGGGAGCAGATAGGAGTTTTGTGTCAACTGCATTTAGTTCCTTAATTGATATTGCCCCGACCACCCTAGACAACGTATTCAATGTGGAGTTAGCTAATGGGAACGTAGAAAGAGTAGACACGATCATAAGGGGTTGTACCTTAAATCTGTTAAACCACCCATTCAACATCGACCTTTTACCGGTAGAATTGGGTAGCTTCGACGTCATTATCGGCATGGATTGGCTGACGAAGTATCATGCCACCATCATTTGCGACGAGAAGATCGTTCGAGTGCCTTACGGAGATGAAGTTTTGATCATAGAAGGCGACAGAAGAGACAGAAGGAATGCGTCAAGACTGAACGTCATTTCTTGCACGAAAGCTCAGAAGTACCTCGAGAAAGGGTGCCTTCTTTTTCTAGCACAAGTCTCTGAAAAGGAAGAGGAGGAGCCAGAGGAGAAATGGTTGGAAGATGTACCAATCGTGAGAGACTTTCCGGAAGTCTTCCCTGAAGACTTGCCTGGACTTCCGCCAACCCGACAAGTCGAGTTCCGAATCGACTTAATACCCGGAGCTGCACCCGTAGCACGCGCACCTTACCGGTTAGCTCCGACAGAACTACAAGAGCTGGCAGATCAATTGTCGGAACTCTCGGAGAAAGGATTCATTAGACCAAGTTCTTCACCTTGGGGAGCCCCAGTCCTATTCGTCAAAAAGAAAGATGGATCTTTCAGGATGTGCATCGACTACAGAGAGTTAAACAAACTAACCATCAAAAACCGTTACCCACTTCCACGAATCGATGATCTATTTGACCAACTTCAAGGTTCATGCGTATACTCCAAAATCGATTTGAGGTCCGGGTATCACCAGCTCAGGGTTCGGGAAGAGGATATCCCGAAAACGGCATTCAGAACTCGTTACGGTCACTACGAGTTCCAGGTTATGCCATTTGGCTTAACTAACGCACCGGCAGTATTCATGGATCTTATGAATCGGGTGTGCAAGCCATACCTGGACAAATTCATGATCGTCTTTATTGACGACATACTGATATACTCCAAGAGCGAGAAGGAGCACGAAGAACATCTCAGGCTAATCCTAGAACTATTGAAGAAAGAGGAGCTGTATGCTAAGTTTTCCAAGTGCGAATTCTGGATACCAACTGTACAATTTCTAGGACACGTGATTGATAGTCAAGGTATTCATGTAGATCCCGCAAAGATCGAATCGATAAAGGATTGGGCGACACCCACAACACCCACCGAGATACGCCAATTCTTAGGACTTGCGGGGTACTACAGGAGGTTCATCGAAGGATTCTCAAAGATTGCCAAGCCGTTAACCAAGTTGACTCGAAAGAATATCAAATTTGAATGGGGAGATAAAGCGGAAGAAGCCTTCGAACTACTTAAGAATAAACTGTGTAGCGCACCTATCTTGGCACTACCAGAAGGCAGTGAAGATTTTGTGGTCTATTGCGATGCTTCACACAAAGGGTTAGGAGCTGTTTTAATGCAGAGAGAGAAGGTGATAGCTTATGCCTCTCGACAATTAAAAACACACGAAAAGAACTACACTACACACGACTTGGAATTAGGCTCAGTAGTGTTTGCACTCCGAATCTGGAGACATTACCTATATGGCACCAAGTGTGTAGTCTACACCGACCACAAAAGTTTGCAACATATCCTTGACCAGAAAGAGCTCAATATGAGACAACGCCGTTGGTTAGAATTGCTCAGCGATTACGATTGCGAAATTCGATACCACCCGGGCAAGGCAAACGTAGTAGCCGATGCCCTTAGTCGAAAAGAACGGCCTAAACCTCTGAGAGTACGATCATTGGGTATGACGATAACCTCACCACTTCCAGCAAAAATTCTTGAAGCTCAGGCCGAGGCACTCAAGGAAGAAAACATACGTAACGAGAGAGTAAAAGGGATGCCCGAAAGTGAAAACGGATTCACAAGAAGAGCTGATGGAACGTTGTGTTTCAAGAACAGGAGTTGGATCCCAATATGTGGAGGGATACGTGACCTCATAATGCATGAGTCACATAAATCCAAATATTCCATCCACCCCGGAGCAGACAAAATGTACCTTGATCTGAAGAAACTCTACTGGTGGCCTAACATGAAAGCTGACATTGCAACATATGTCAGTCAATGCTTAACATGCTCCAAGGTCAAAGCTGAGCATCAGCGACCATCAGGCTTACTGACTCAACCCGAGATTCCCGAATGGAAATGGGAACGAATAACCATGGACTTCATCACGAAACTACCAAGAACACCTAGCGGTTACGACACAATTTGGGTAATTGTGGATCGCCTCACCAAATCCGCTCACTTCCTACCGATCAGGGAAAAGGAAGGCATGGATAAGCTAGCACGATTGTACGTGAAAGAAATAGTAGCACGTCATGGAGTCCCAATTTCTATCATCTTCGACCGAGACAGTCGATTCACGTCAAATTTTTGGAGATCATTGCAAAGTGCATTGGGTTCCGACCTTCATATGAGTACTGCATATCATCCGCAAACCGATGGTCAAAGTGAAAGAACCATCCAAACACTAGAAGATATGCTAAGAGCGTGTGTGATAGACTTTGGAAACAGTTGGGATCGACACCTACCTCTAGCCGAATTCTCTTACAATAACAGCTATCACACAAGCATCAAAGCTGCACCCTACGAAGCACTCTATGGTCGAAAGTGCAGATCCCCTATATGTTGGGCTGAAGTTGGAGAAAGCCAAATCACTGGTCGTGAACTAGTGCGAGAAACCACCGAAAAGATTGTATAAATCAAGAGTCGATTACAAGCGGCTCGAGATCGACAGAAAAGCTATGCTGACAAAAGACGAAGACCACTTGAGTTCCAAGTTGGTGACCGCGTCATGTTAAAGGTCTCGCCATGGAAAGGCGTAATTCGTTTCAGGAAACGTGGGAAACTAAACCCCCGCTACATTAGACCTTTCAAAATCATCGCCAAAATCAAACCGGTAGCTTACCGACTTGAGCTACCGTCAGAACTCAGTTCCGTACATAATGTGTTTCACGTGAGCAATCTAAAGAAATGTCTTTCAGACGAAACTCTTGCCATCCCTTTGGAAGAAATTCAGGTCGACGAGAGACTGAATTTCATTGAAGAACCAGCTGAAATAATGGATCGAGAAGTCAAACGGCTCAAGCAAAGCCGCATCCCTATTGTAAAAGTTCGCTGGAACTCCCGAAGAGGACCCGAATACACGTGGGAGCGCGAAGACGAAATCAAGCGCAAATACCCACACCTCTTCACAAATTCATCAAACAATTCCAAGTGAAAACCGAGGACGGTTTTCATTCTAAGGCGGGGAGGATGTGACAAACGGTAAATTTCCACCTATATTTTAATAATAAATGTCTATTTATTATTACCTAACTGTTAGATTAAACATTTATGTGTTTACATGACGATCACGGGAAACAAACCCGCACTCTGTAGCGTACAGTAACTCACCAAAACTATTTGATTTTATCAGAAAAGGTGAAACTTTCACTTTCTGACATTTACAAACGCCAACGTAACAAAACGAGAGGTTATCTCGTTTTCTCGAAAAACGACACCACACGCGTACCGACAACAGATTAGTAAAAGTTAAATCCTATAATTTCATTCCGGAGTCAATAGATCTTATTTTATGTCAGTCTGAAGAAAAAAAACGACACCTGAACTATATCTTCCGTGTTCACGATAACCTGGAAGGCACTTATCAAATCAAGTCTCAGCAGAGACCCGGGATACACTTGAAACTGCTAGTTTAACCCCCACATTTTATTTTACAAACACAATACTCACCTTTTTATACAATAAACTCTCACTTTTATTATCACATAACAAAAAAAAAAAGGTTTATACATAAAAACGCAACACTCTCTCTCCTTCCCCACCACTTCTCAAAAATTTATGTATTTCATCTCTTCTCCTTATCTGGGTTCGCTGCTACCCTTCATCATTTTGTCCACCTCTCCAAAAATTTAATCAAACAAAAAGAGAAGTACTAAGAATGAAACAAGAAAATTTTGTCACCTCATCTACACGCCTGCTGCCACTTCTGTCGAGCTCAAAGTCAACCCAACAAGCCAAATTGATAACGAAATGACTTTCTTCTTTAGTCATGGAGCGTCTGGGGGTGAGGAGAGAAGGAATCGAACCTTCCTTGATTACCCTTTTAAATCTCTACCGATCTTGGTAAGTCCACACACCCACAAAACTTACTATCAGTTCAAAATTAAGAAGAGTAGCAATCGGTACAGTGGAAAAACGCATTCAGAAGCAGAAGGGTGTGTGTGGATTTGCTGGGTTTGATTCGGATTCCATCGATCTCGTTCGGTTTTCCTTCGATCTCGTCTCAACTCCCTAGTAGTCAAACTACTAGTTGTAAGAAAACCTAAACTTTTCTCTTTTTATATTCGAATGATATAGGAAATGTGTAGCTTGTTTGTTCCTGTCGAATTTATTGTTAAGCTTAAGTTATGATATTAAATTTTTGTGGTTGAATGATGTTAATCGAACCCACTTTTTATTGTTGGTGTGGTAAAAGCATACTTTTGAAATCGGTAATGTTATTTAGAAATTTGTCGTTGTGCGGTTGGAGTCAAACTAGAATAGCCAAAAAGGAAATGAGTCTTTGATAATATGTCTACTGTGGTGATTATCTTTAGTGTTGATTGAATATGGAAAAATTTATTTAAGATCATACTCGTCAAATTTTTGGTTTTGAACTTATGCTTGCAAAGTGTTTGTAGAAATGTCTAAAAAGAGAGTCCTTTTTGATAAAATTGGTAAGTGTATGTAGCCTTATTCTTGTCACTTCGTTTGATTCCGAAGGATTCACTTGAGTCGTGTCGTGGTAGCGTTGTAATCGAGTGGAGTGGTACTCTACTCGAGACTTAGCAAGCTACTCGAAACGCCTTTAACGAACTCCAAAATCCTATCCCATATTGTGATCTAAATATGGCTCATGTGATGTTTGTGTTATGCTTGTGTTTGAGTTAATCATGAAACTCGTTGGGTGTTTGTTTTTACTCGGTTAGAATGGCCCCGCAGGAACCCAAAATGAGCCCCTCATCGCTGTCAAATAGCGCCTGGTTTTATGTCATTTAAAAACCCCCCGAACCATGTTTAAAAATTCGAGTCTTAAAACCATGTTTAACTTGCGCAAAAGTTGTTCCAGTTTGCCTTTTTGTTGAAAGACTGGAAACACTAATCTCATGGTAGATAATTCAAATATGGTCTCTATTCTTTGGTCAAATGTCTAGCCAAGTCTGCCTACATTCTTTTTTTTTCCCTTCCTGCGTTAACAACCAAAGTCCCAAGTAGAGAATTTCATTTTTTGGTTCTGCCTTTCATTACTACTGCTAGTAAGCCACGAAAAGGGCCACAACCCATTGTTACTCTTTTCAGCCCACTTGATATGTTTTTGTGAGCATTGGGCCGAACATGAGAACCACAGGCCACATATAAACCAGAGCCCAAGAGAATTTAGCCATTCACTGTTTGCTAGTTATAATATGGGCCGCAGCCCATTCCCCTTCCTCGACATGCTTTTATTAATATAACTCGGCAATCATTATTCGCGGTCACTTAAAATATACTCGACACACTTTAGCGATAAAACTTGTAATTTGATTTAAACACGGCGACAATATATATAATAAAACTCGACAAATCTTTAACTTCAATGTCGCGCACTATTTTAAATAACACGCCACTAAAAATACTTGCTACATCTAATTAAGTATATTATTTAGACAACATCACCATTTATGTATACAACTTGACATAAAAATTTTATATAGATAAAAATGTTTTAACCATTAGAATGAATAGTAAACCGTTACATATACTTTAAAATCATAAAAATGGACAAATGAATATTTAGATTCGTTCGTTAACTTGCACATATTTTATCAATACTATTAACACATTTAAAACGGATTTCTTTGTAAAACTTATAATTTGTTAGCACAAAGACTATTATTTTTCAAAACATTATTTTCTCACAAGTTATAACACTTTTATATATTGGTAAAATCTTTTTCAACTTCTTTTATTTCTCACATGTATATATAAATATATACACGTACAATCATTTAAATACCAACCGTCCTATAATTTGTTCACATCGACATTTCATAATCCTTATCCTTCGTGCGTACCGTTCCTATCATCTTATTTAAATTAAGAGTCACTATTCCTATTCTTTTGTACATTTGTACACTCCGTTGAGCCAATAACTTCAAAACTTGGTTTTCATTTAAATGCTGCCACACCAGCAACACCAACATAAACTTTTGAAATAATTGAAATCTTTGAAACTTGAACTATGGACTAAAGCATACTTTACTAATCTAGGTCGCGTGTCGGTGCCGCACTCAATTTGAACTACTTGTGATATAACTACTACTTGACGAGGTGAGTTTATAGCCCCACTCTATTTAAATTGCTTTTCAATTGGGGTGAGAAACATGCAAAACTTTTTATGGACCAAACTACTGTTATGCTATTGCGTGGATTAGCCTAAGCCCTGTTATGCCCCTTTATGCCCAACTCATGAACCGTCAATTCCTGCTGGGAAGCGCGAATGTTATAAATAGATCTATTGGGAGTAACGTCCCCGTTCGGATTGACTGGATAGGCAAACGAACGTATACCATGTCGAAACTACAAGTGTCTGGGATGAACACTTGCCGGGCCCCAATATTTTAAACATGCTTCTAGAGCATGCACACTGTTATAGCTTCGGGTGCATGAACTTAGTGCTAACGTAATAGACTCTACTTTTATATGACATTGCATGGGTTGCTTTGTTCATATACCAAACTCATGGTCCAACTATTGATTTTACTGCTTACCATTAAACCTATGAACTCACCAGCATAACGCTGACTTTTAGCATGTTTTTCTCAGGTATTTGAGATGGATCTTTAAGGCAAACCAAAAAGGCAGGGCAAGGGTCATAGCTTCCGACCTAATTTATTGTGGCTTTTATTAAGACTTGTTTTATTGGGACCACTTTATTATGGGCTTATTTCTTAAATCAAAACTTGTTGTAAACTTATTTAAATTTGAATGAATGTATTAAAGGGAAAATGTTTTCCGTTCTTTATCTCCTTGTGTTGTGATACTCAATTTAGTAGCACCCCATGACCCGAATGCTTCCGCTATACCAGATTTGGGGGTGTTTCAGATTGGCATCAGAGCCTAGGTTATAGAGAACTAGGTACATATAAATCCTAAACTATAACCACTTTTGATAAAAACAAGTCCCTATGACCGCCACTTACCTGCCTGCCTTACTTGTTATTTAATTTCTGATTACTTGCCTTAACTCTATGATTCGTTGATTGCGATCGAACTACTTATGTGTATACTTATATATTTTTAAACGTACGCTAAATTTCGAAACACTCACACACTTATACCATTTTGTCACAGACCATGTCTTCCCAGAACGCCTCTTCGACTTTACCAGGCTCAGATGACCCGTATATGCAGGTGCTTCATGCTTTCAATGCACCAGATCCCGACCTAGTTGAGCCTGCACCTACACCTTCATCACTTTTACCCACTCCAGGCCATACTCTTACTCAGCCCATCACTGCTACTGCTGACACCACCACTCATCCTATCTGACGTACTCCTCGCATGAGAGTCCTAGGGAGTCAGCACTCAGAGTTGTTATCTTTACCACTGAGGAGAGCTCGAGATGGTTCCAGGAGTACCTCTCCACCACATCAGAGGCTCAGGAGAGCCAGTGATTCATACTCAGATGAAGAAGAAGAGGAAGAGTCAGAAGAGGATCCCGAGGAGGATCCAGAGGAGGAGCCGTTACCGGATTCCACACCTGAGCAGACTGTACCCCCAGAGCCGCGATAGGGAAAGGCGGTTATGGAGGAGGTTATGGGCACTTATGAGATTGGACAGAGCTCTAGACCAGCTCAGATTATGGGAGAGGACAGGGATGTGCCTCTCGGATTAGGGTTGAGAGCCGCTGGATTGAGGGCTAGGGATGAAGCCCCGGATACTCATGAGACTGATGGGATAGTATGGACAGACATTGAGTGTGTTCCGCCTCAGATTGATAGTCCCACCTATGAGCCTTCTTCACCATCGTTCGTGACACCATCTCCATTGATGCAGGACTCCCCTCCACATGCTATTCCACCTGTGGCGTAGGAGGAGGATGTGGATGATGCCACTAGGATCTTATTACAGATTGAGGCACATGGGAGCCTACTGGATATTTACTCCGATCAGCTAGAGAGACTCGGATGCCGAGATGATCAGGTTGGTATAGAGCTTGCCGAGATTCGACGCAGGCTAGGAGACATCAGGAGTGATCAGGCTAGGGCTTGGGATGCTGAGTAGGCACACTGGCATCGTATTCATGAGTTAGACGCAGTTATGGCCAGGGTTTCGAGAGCTGAGCAGGAGGACCGCAGGGAGGTGTTATTCTTGAGGAGACGTGAGGTCCAGCTGGTGGACAGGGTGGAAAGATTGGAGGCTGTTATAGATCGGATGTCGCGAGAGCTAGCACAGCTACGCATTGGACGCGAGCAGCCTTAGTTTTCTTGTAGTAGTCGAGATGTAGCCTACTAAACTGTGTAGTTAACAGTTAGTAGTATTTGTAGTCCTTTTTCTATTGTATTCGAAAACTATGTTATCCTCTATGTATCCAAACTTGTAATTTTGTGAACTTAATGAAATCTATGACAAGTTTGACTTATTACTTCATTGTGTCAGTTTTCTTTTCGTGATTTATCTTACTCGTATATTTCGTTGTGTTGTTATACCCTTGTACGATGACAAATCTCTCAAAAATCTCAACTTTCTTATTATTTTTCTGATGCAGCGAAATGCCACCAAAAAGAGCTACCCGTGCTAATCCAAGCCCAGCTGGGGCTACTACGGCTATTCCACCTGTTAGTCAAGCCATGCTCGACCAATTAGTGGAACAAAGAGTGGCAGCAGCACTGGCTGCAGCTAACCACTCCACAACTGACGGTGGGAACTCTAGACCCACTAACAGCCAGGCTCGAGGCTGTACCTACCAGGATTTCAAGAAGATCATGACGGGAGGATTCGGTGGTACCGAAGGAGCAGTCGTCTTAGTTCGCTGGATCGAGAAATTGGAAACTGTGTTCCGAATAAGTGGATGTGCTGAGGATGACAGGGTTAAGTTCGCATCATTTACCTTTCAAGATGCCGCCTTGACTTGGTGGAACAACTACTCCAAGTCTGCTGGTTACGACACTGCATACGCCATGTCGTGGGAAAATTTCAAACAAATGGTTCTCAAGAAGTACTGTCCTCGCAACGAAGTGAAAAAGTTGGAGGTAGAGTTTTGGAATCTGAAAGTGCAGGGTACCAACATAGCTGCATACAACCAACGCTTTCAAGAACTTGCTTTACTTTGTCCCGATATGGTCCAAACGGAAGCCCGCCTACTTGAAAGGTACATCGGTGGATTACCCTCGTCTATCAGGGGGAATGTTACCACCTATAAGGCTACTGACCTCCACGAGACTATGGAGGTAACCAACAAGTTGATGGACCAAGTAATTGAAGATCTGGCTGAAATGGCTGTGACCAACAAGAGAAAATGGGATGAGCATCCCCAAAACAATAACAACAACCACCACCCACACAAGAGACAAGAAACTACTAAGGTCTACGCTGCGGGTCCAACAGGGAGGAAAGGGTCTGCAGCTGGGTCAACAGAAAAGAAGCCATATGCCAGAAAGCATCCACTGTGCAATCGCTGTAAGCTCCACCACATCGGACCATGCACAGTGAAGTGCCAGAATTGTCAGAAGATTGGACATATGACAAGAGACTGTAGATCCAGAACACTTGAAACGGCTCAGACGACGCCAGGTCAAAACCCGAAGGCTAATGTGACGTGTTTTGGATGCGGGAAAAAGGGGCACTACAAGAATGAGTGCCGTGAACCAAGGAATCAAGCTGCTGGGGGAAATTAAGCGATTGTTGGACAACAAGGGAATCGTGGAAATGATGGTGGAGCTCGTGGAAGGGTCTACGTTGTGGGCAAGATGGAAGCCCAAGAGGACCCAAACGTTGTGACGGGTACATTCCTTTTAAATAACCGATACGCATCCATATTATTTGATACGGGAGCAGATAGGAGTTTTGTGTCAACTGCATTTAGTTCCTTAATTGATATTGCCCCGACCACCCTAGACAACGTATTCAATGTGGAGTTAGCTAATGGGAACGTAGAAAGAGTAGACACGATCATAAGGGGTTGTACCTTAAATCTGTTAAACCACCCATTCAACATCGACCTTTTACCGGTAGAATTGGGTAGCTTCGACGTCATTATCGGCATGGATTGGCTGACGAAGTATCATGCCACCATCATTTGCGACGAGAAGATCGTTCGAGTGCCTTACGGAGATGAAGTTTTGATCATAGAAGGCGACAGAAGAGACAGAAGGAATGCGTCAAGACTGAACGTCATTTCTTGCACGAAAGCTCAGAAGTACCTCGAGAAAGGGTGCCTTCTTTTTCTAGCACAAGTCTCTGAAAAGGAAGAGGAGGAGCCAGAGGAGAAACGGTTGGAAGATGTACCAATCGTGAGAGACTTTCCGGAAGTCTTCCCTTGACTTGCCTGGACTTCCGCCAACCCGACAAGTCGAGTTCCGAATCGACTTAATACCCGGAGCTGCACCCATAGCACGCGCACCTTACCGGTTAGCTCCGACAGAACTACAATTGCTGGCAGATCAATTGTCGGAACTCTCAGAGAAAGGATTCATTAGACCAAGTTTTTTCACCTTGGGGAGCCCCAGTCCTATTCGTCAAAAAGAAAGATGGATCTTTCAGGATGTGCATCGACTACAGAGAGTTAAACAAACTAACCATCAAAAACCGTTACCCACTTCCACGAATCGATGATCTATTTGACCAACTTCAAGGTTCATGCGTATACTCCAAAATCGATTTGAGGTCCGGGTATCACCAGCTCAGGGTTTGGGAAGAGGATATCCCGAAAACGGCATTCAGAACTCGTTACGGTCACTACGAGTTCCAGGTCATGCCATTTGCTTAACTAACGCACCGGCAGTATTCATGGATCTTATGAATCGGGTGTGCAAGCCATACCTGGACAAATTCGTGATCGTCTTTATTGACGACATACTGATATACTCCAAGAGCGAGAAGGAGCACGAAGAACATCTCAAGCTAATCCTAGAACTATTGAAGAAGGAAGAATTGTATGCTAAGTTTTCCAAGAATTTTGGATACCGACTGTACAATTTCTAGGACACGTGATCGATAGACAAGGTATTCATGTAGATCCCGCAAAGATCGAATCGATAAAGGATTGTGTAACACCCCCATTTTCGGATTACGCAGCGGAATATTAGCTTGGGGTGCTACTTCATGGTTCATAGTTATGGAAATAGAATACGACTCGAAAAGAGACGTTTTTAAATAAAAATTGTTATCATTCATTTATTCAATATCAGAGTACATAAGATAGGTCCCAGAGGGAAGTTCAGAAATACATGATAAAAGTTACATTATTCATTGAATGATAACAAAGTGGACACTCTTGTAAAAAGAAAGTCCACAGCCACTTCGTGCCATTGCCGTACTCCTAGTTACCTGAGATAAACATGCTTAAAAAGTCAACACAAAGGTTGAGTGAATCTATAGTGTTTAAAATTATAATCAGTTTGAACACAAGCCAAAGTAAGAGAATTCAGTTATATCGTAGTTCGGTAATATTGCACTAAACCTCATGACACGCAATGCGTTGACAGTTTCCAGGTTCCACAATCACGATTGAAATGAGAGTGGTCTTGCCCCCGAGTTAAAGATATCAAATATAATGCATCTGTCTAACCGGCTACCACGTAGATATCCATCCGGTTAGTACAAATGGGTCGTCAGGCCAATAGATCTATTCATATATTCGCGCTCACCCAGCAGGTGACTAATGGTGCATGATATGAGGGTCTTTTAAATAAATAATTCAATCTCAATAATAAGGTAAGTTAGCCTAGTGCAATAACAATCAGGAAAATACTTGTGTTCGGTTTAATAGCATGTATCTCCCCACATATTTGGAAAACATGTAAATAAGAAAGGTGGAACTATAAACTCACCTGAATAGTCTGGATGGAATACAAAGTTTAACTAAAGTTGATAAACGTCTCCGGCTTGCAACCTGGGTTGTTATGTCAAGTTCTCAGCAATCGTATCCAATATAAGTTTTATTTCCCGTTTTACGTTTTCATTTTCGTTACTAGGTTTTTAATTTCTAATAATAATATTAATATTAATATTAATAAAAATATTAATAATATTAATAATAATAATTATTAATATAAAATATTTCACTTTAATCCCTCAAGTTTCATAATTTGTCAACTTTTACCCTTGAATTATTTAAATATTACAATTTTTACCCTTATCTTACATAAAATGACACTCTATACTCTTAGGTTTCAAAAATGACAGTTTATACCCCTAGGGTTAACTCAGCTGCAAAGTTGGTCCAAAATATGAAACTTTATAAAGTTTTGACAGAAATGGCCCTTGTGTTTATTAAACTCTTTTACTCGACATCCTTTTGACCAAAAACAATTTATTCCCAACGATTCAAGCCGAGCCCTTTTACCACTCTTTTACTAAAATGTTTATAAATGTTTTGAAAGTATTTTTGCAAAAGACTAGGGCTTGGTTCGAACCCACGACTAAGAAAATAATTTCAGAAACTAGCGAACCTAGTTCGCTCGACACAGAAAAAAGACAGAACTTTACACGCCTAGTTCTCCTTCGTTTCTTAACGAAAATTCATGATTCTTTTTCCTACATTTAGACCTTCTTGTGTACTTTAAGCATGTCGAAAATCAGAATTTTTGGAATACGTTTGATAGGGTAAAACGACGTTCAAAGCAGCAGACCTACTGTGGTTCGACAGAAGCAAAAAGAAAAAGATAAACTCGTTTTTGTAAAATCCGATTTTTAGACCTAGTGTTTTTATGATTTGTCTAGTTATTATAACATGTTTAAAGTGTTCCTAGACTATTTTTAATATCCTAGATCCTCTTGAACTTTCATTTCAAAATTATTTATATATATAGCTCGATATGAACTAGATTCAACAAAAATAGGTTTTTGCTATTTCTGGGTTATAATACTACTTTAGATATGTTCTATTATCTATTTAGACATTAAATTAGTATAGGAAAGTAAATGAAAAAGTCCAGAATCATACCTTGTTGTTTATAGTCGATTAGGGCAATTCTTGGGGGTTAGGGTTCGGTTTGGCTTCACCAAGGGTTCTAACCTTCTTCTAAGCTCCTTATAGATTACTAATATCTTAGTTGTGAGTAGTGGGATCAGAAATGTGGCTGGGGTTGCTGTGATGATTTGGTTCGAATGGGGTTGATGGTGGATTAGGGTTTGCATGTGTTAGTTCTATTTATAGAGGACAATTAGGGTTTCTAAAGGTTTCTAGGGAGTGTATGGGAGAGTGTGGGGTGAGGTGTATGGCTGTAATAAGTGCCACATGTAGAGGAGGGGGAATAGATGATGTGTCTTATTTTCTACCATACAAATAAGCATCCTAGGAGGGGGAAGATGATGTGGAAGCTTGGTGTCTTCACACTTGGATGATTAGGGTTTAGATATTTCTAGGGTTTAGTTATGTTAAGGTTGGGATCGAACTAAGTTAGTGTAACTAGGAGGGTTTGGTTCGTTGGGTGCAATAGGGGGTAGTACCTAGGGCTTAGTTGGGTAGTACACTAGGGTTTTAGGCTTAGTTAGGGTTTTTAGGTTTAAAGTTTATTTAAAAATGATTTTTAGAATTTTAGAAAATATTTTTGTATATATCGAATTGGATATAAATGTTGAAAAATTGATTTTGTGCTTAGGGAGGTTGTACTCTAGGCTTGAAGGACTTGTACTATGGTTAAGAAAATAAGAAAAATATAATTTTAATTATTTCCTAATTTTATATAATTTTTATTAAGATTTATATGCCTTTAAATAAGTTTTTAAGTTTTTATGCATTAATGGGTTGTACCTTAAGTTTAAGGACTTGTACACTTATTTTATAAATAAATAAACTCATTACAAAAATTAATATATAAAACTATTACATTTTATGCCTTTAAAATAATTATTAATAAGTTTTATATAAAGTTTTTATAAATAATTAGTTTCTATGCTTCAGGGACTTGTACCTTAGTTTAGAAGACTTGTACTTTTATATTTTATAAAAATGTTAATTAGGGTTTGTGGTTTTATTACATATAATAATAGTTTGAGAAATTTGGGTTTTATAGGGAGTTTAGTGGAATTAGGGTTTCTGTGCTTTAGTGACTTGTACATAATTTATATGTTGTTATTTGTATGGTTTCGTTATCTTCACATATTGTTTTGGTAGTTTAGGGTTTCAATAGACTCTTATTAGTTAAGAAACATTTGGTTTTAAACGTACGTTAGCGAAATAACGTAAAGTGGTAAGTGGGACCTCATAACGTTTTAGGTCAATGATGTTTACATAGATAAATGTTAAATCAGTTAAGGATGGGTTGCAAGCAGGATTGTCAGGGATGTGATCTTCGTCACATAAGATAATAGTTACAATCAAGAAAGAAAAAGAAAAAAAAAATTCTACGTGGAAAAAGTTAAGTACTAGAAAATTATATAGGGAAATCTTACAGTGGTTACATTATCCCTCCGTTGAAGGGAATCTCGTCCCGAGATTCAGTCAGTGTTGGTTGAAGAATTAGGGAAAAGATGCGGGTACTTGACCCGGATTTGGTCTTCTCGTTCCCAGGTAAATTCTGGTCCTCTCTTGGAGTTCCATCTAACCTTTACGATAGGAACGCGACTTCGTTTCAGTTGTTTGATCTCTCTATCCATAATCTCCACAGGTTCTTCCACAAAATTGAGCTTATCATTGAGACGCAGCTCTTTCATGGGAATCACGAGTGTTTCATCCGATAGACACTTCTTTAAATTTGAGACGTGAAAGATAGGATGTATTTTACTAAGTTCTACGGGAAGTTCAAGTCGGTAAGCTACTGGACCGATTTTCTCCAAAATCTTAAATGGCCCAATATATCGGGGATTCAACTTTCCTCGTTTTCCGAATCTAACCATTCCCTTCCATGGTGACACCTTTAACATAACTCTGTCTCCTATTTCAAACTCCATAGGCTTTCGCCTGGTATCTGCGTAACTTTTCTGTCTATCTCGGGCTGCTTGCAAATGCTGTCGGATTTGCACAATTTTATCGGTGGTTTCCTGTATTAACTCGGGCCCAGTAAGTTGGAATTCTCCGACTTCTGCCCAGCATACAGGTGATCGGCACTTTCTTCCATAAAGTGCTTCAAATGGTGCTGCTTTGATGCTTGCATGGTAACTATTGTTATATGAGAATTCTGCCAAAGGCAAATGTCTATCCCATCCTTTACCAAAATCTATTACACATGCTCTAAGCATATCCTCTAGCGTTTGAATAGTCCTCTCACTTTGTCCGTCGGTTTGTGGATGGTAAGCCGTACTCATATCTAATTTTGTCCCCAAAGCTTTCTGAAGCTTTTCCCAAAATCGAGACGTGAAACGAGAATCACGATCCGAAATAATAGAGATTGGTACCCCATGTCGTGAGATTATTTCCTTTAGATATAGTTTGGCTAAATCTTCTACTTCATCAGTTTCTTTGATTGGCAAAAAGTGAGCGGATTTTGTAAGACGATCAACTATTACCCAAATAGTGTCATATCCACTTGACGTTCTAGGCAATTTGGTGATAAAATCCATTGTTATTCGCTCCCATTTCCATTCAGGAATCTCAGGTTGAGTCAATAGACCGGATGGCCTTTGATGCTCTGCTTTAACTCGTGCACAAGTCAAACATTTGCTGACATACTCAGCTATATCAGCTTTCATGTTTGGCCACCAGTAAAGTTTCTTGAGATCCTGGTACATCTTTTCAGATCCCGGATGGATAGAATATTTGGACTTATGTGATTCGTGCATAATCACATTTCTTAAATCACCAAAGAGCGGTAACCAACTCCGGTTCTTTATACAACGAGTCCCGTTAGGGCGGATTTCAAATACTTTGTCCATACCTCTCAAATTCTCAGACTGCACATTTTCTTCTTTTATTGCTTCGGCTTGCGCATTGAGAATTTGGGATGGTAAATCCAAATTAATGGTCATTACTAAAGCTCTAACTCGAAGAGGCTTATTTCGTTCCTTCCTGCTTAGCGCATCTGCTACAACGTTTGCTTTTCCAGGATGATAATGAATTTCACAGTCGTAGTCGCTTAATAACTCCAACCATCGGCGTTGTCTCATATTCAATTCCTTCTGGTCGAGAATATGTTGAAGGCTCTTATGATCTGTATACACAACGCATTTTGTGCCATACAGATAATGTCTCCAGATTTTGAGAGCAAATACAACTGCTCCTAGTTCAAGATCATGAGTAGTATAATTTTCCTCATGAGGCTTGAGTTGTCTAGAGGCATAAGCAATCACTTTATTCCTCTGCATCAACACCGCTCCTAAACCTTGGTGTGACGCGTCGAAATATACAACAAAATCATCACTTCCTTCTGGTAAAGCTAAAATTGGAGCTTCACAAAGCTTTTGCTTTAACAGCTGGAAAGCTTTCTCTTGATTTTCTCCCCATACATACTTCTTACCTTTCTGAGTTAATTCCGTTAAAGATTTGGCAATCTTTGAGAATCCCTCTATAAATCTCCGATAATTGTTAGGAATATGAATATTCAGCTGAAGACTCGGTCACCCCGAGTAATTATTAGTACATCATAGCTCATAGGATTATCAGTAATATTATTAGTAGCTTAGTTATTATTATTAGTATTGTGGAGTGGGTCGGGTCTTTACCCTCTGTCAGCTCACTCTACAGCCCGCTAGGGGCATATTATGATGTAAGTATAAATACCCCTTCCCACACAAGGGAAGGGTTGGAACTCTCATTACATTCAAGCTAATACACATAGTGTTTCTCTCACTAGAAGTTCCCACTTTCTCTCTCTAAGTTCTCTTCCATTCGATCCAAAACTAAGCCTCAAACAAGTGTTTCTTGCATTGTGAATACCCTACAATTGGTATCAAGAGCCATGGTTAGGTCCATGAGAGTTGGTATTCACGGATTTGTGTAGTTTTTGAGGTTTTTTTGGTTCGATTTGTTAAGTTACATTTATTTCATTTTGTGCTTTGTTTAGTGATTAAAAGTTGTTATACCTTGTACTTTCTAGCTTAGGAATAGTATAAGAGTAGTATTTAGTGCTTGGATTCACAGATTTAAGGTTTGTGTGGTGTTTTTTGGGTGATTCGAGTGTTTTTCTTTCAAGTGTTCTTGGATGCGGTTTGTGTATTTTGGACGTTCTTGAACGCGGTTTGTGTCACATCGGGTACGCGGTTTGTCCTATTACTAGTTTAGGCAAAAGGACAAACAGCATTGAAAGTGACGTGTTTGGAAGTTTGTGCCAACGCGGTTTGTCTCTAAGGTGCGTACGCGGTTTGTGTCAACGCGGTTTGTCTCTGCAGCGTGAACTCGGTTTGTGTCAACGCGGTTTGTATCTCCAGCGTGAACTCGTTTTGTGTCTACGCGGTTTGTATAAGCAGCGTGAACTCGGTTTGTGTCAACGCGGTTTGTATCTCCAGCGTGAACTCGGTTTGTGTCTACGCGGTTTGTATAAGCGGCGTGAACTCGGTTTGTGTCAACGCGGTTTGTATCTCCAGCGTGAACTCGGTTTGTGTCTACGCGGTTTGTATCTGCAGCGTGAACTCGGTTTGTGTCTACGCGGTTTGTCTTTGAGGTGTGTATGCGGTTTGTATCAACGCGGTTTGTCTCTCCAGCGTGAACTCGGTTTGTGTCTACGCGGTTTGTCTCTGCAGTGTGAACTCGGTTTGTGTCTACGCGGTTTGTCTAGGCGGTTTGTATCCTCAAGAGTGCTATTTGTCTAGGCGATTTGTGTCTTGGTGATTTTAGAAATTCTCGCGAAAGATTCGATTTCTCGGTTAAATCACAAGATCTGTAAAATCCCGTAGTTACTATGGCTACCACATCAAACACATCATCAGAAGATATTCAAGCAGCAGGATCTGACACTCGTCCACCTATGCTAGATAGGACGGATTATGAGTCTTGGGCACAACGGATAAGACTTTACTGCTTGGGAAAAGATAATGGAGTTAACATTCTTAAGTCAATTGACGATGGACCATATCAGATGGGTACCACCAGAGATGTTGTTACAACTGGTGAAGATGGGACTGTAACTTGGGGCATAGACAGACCTAGAAACTACAATGATCTTAATGAAGAAGAAAAGAAGAGGTATGATGCCGACATTAGAGCCTCAAACATAGTCATTCAAGGTCTTCCAAAGGATGTATACAAGCTCATCAATTTCAACACTGAAGCCAAAGCTGTGTGGGACAACGTTAAAATGTTGTTGGCAGGGTCAGAACTCACAAAGGAAGATCGTGAGTCACAGCTGTATGATGAGTTCGAGCATTTCAAAATGAACCCAGGAGAGAATGTCACAGACTACTATGTGAGATTTCATAAGTTGGTGAATGATATGAGGATGATCAGAATGACTATGCCCAATATCCAACTAAACTCAAAGTTTGTGAACAACATGACTCCTGAATGGGACAGATTTGTTACTGCTGTCAAACTCAACAAAGGTTTAAGGGATACCAACTATGAACAGCTGTATGCATACCTGCAACAACATGAGAAGCATGCTGTCTATGATCGAGTGCTGAGAGAAAAGTTAAGTCCTTCAACTACAAATGATCCACTGGCATTCATGACAAATGTTCAACCGACAATCCAATCATCATCCAACCCAAGCTATCATCAACTTCACTCACAAGTACCTGCTATGAGCTCTCAACTTGACTCAGGCTACTCTCAGACCAACAAAATGATTGACAATCTCACCAATCAAGTTTCATTACTGGTTCAACAGTTTCAAGCATCACTCCCTCAGACCAACAATCAGTTAAGGAATTCATCCAACCCACGCAATCTAGCAATGGTGGAGGATGGGAAAATTGTGGTTCAGAATGTGCAAGGGAGAGCTGGTAGAAACATGGGTCGAGGTTATGTGCAGAATAGAGCAGGGAATGCCAATCAGGGGCAAGGGAAACAGATCAAGTGTTATAATTGTAGGGGGCTTGGACACATTGCTAGAAACTGCAATCAACCTAAACGTCCTCAGAACTCAGATTACTTCAAAGACAAGATGCTGTTAATGCAAGCTCAAGAGAATGGAGCTGTATTGGATGAGGAAGAGTTATTGTTCTTGGCAGGAGATGGAGGAAATACTTTTGATGAAGATGTGGACGAGAAACCTGTTCAGGATCTAGCACTTAATGATCCTAACATCTTCAAGGCAGATGACTGTGATGCATATGACTCTGATGTAGATGATGAACCTACGGCTCAAACAATCTTCATGGCTAACTTGTCTTCCCTGGTCTCATCTCCCCGTCAAGCTGGTCCTTCTAATGCATCCGTGATATCTGAGGTACTAAAAATTTATGACACATATAATATTGTCGAGGGACATAAGATTCCCGAAGAAGTACATCAGGCAGATGTTTCTGACTCAAGTAATGTTGACATGGAAAATAGCAATATTATTTCATATGAACAGTATTTGAATCACAACAACTCGCCTGATGTACCAAATGGTGAATCTTTTGTCAATAATGATGTTTGTGTTATGAGTAATGTATGTGCCTTTAGATAATGCGGGTAATATAGATAATACATGTGAGTGCCATGAGAACAAATTGCCTGTCCCTGATGATGACTTGATCACTAGACTAAACATCTATAAAGAACAAGTGGCTATGTATGAACTGCGTGCTAAGTTTGAGCTTAATGATCGTGAGCAGAAATTAGAAGGTCAAATGAGTACACTTATTAAAGAATCTAGAGTGAGAGAAGAAACATTAAAATTAGAGTTGAGTTCTTTGAAAAGTCAGCTAGAACAGTCTGTCAAACAGAAACAGGAAGCACAAAAGTGTGTAACTACACTTAAGCAAGAATTCAAACAAAAAGAAACAACTCTTTTAAATGATTTCTCTAGACTCAAGATGTTAAAAAATAAGCTTGAAGATAAGTTGTACACACAAAATCAAACCATACAAACTGCTCAAATGATTCATAAGCACAGAAAGTTGAGTGATAAGCATAGTAAAATCATGATAGGTGAACCTAAGTCAACCATCCTTAGGGACATGAAAGCACTTCAACCAGCCCTATATCGATGGTAATGTGATGCTTATGCCTATTCATGACCAACCTGAACATATCTACACAAATGAAGAGGATGAGATAAGTGATAGAACGAGGGAAAAAATGAATGAGAAAATGAGGGATCCCGAGTGCATAGTCAGACGAATAATAGTCAAGCCCCATGATTATTATGAGGAAAATCGTTTGACTGTGTTTGCTCCTCAAAAGAAGTTAACACCTGAACAGATTTTCTGGAAACAAGATAATGAAAAACTTAAGGTAGAAAAACTTAAGGCCAACACCCCCCTCATTAGAAAAGTTGCGTCCATAACGGTGTATCCTCCCAATACACCTAGGAATTTAGTGCCTTTGTCTCTTCCCACTGAATGCAAAACTTTTATTAGCTTATATGTGCTTTGGCAACTGTTTGCTGATTTCGATAAAACATGTAAGAAGAGAATCACACCCTCAGGTATTACTGAAGGGGAAAGGTGTTTTGAACATGCAAAAAGGTGTTACTTAACTGAGGTCATGCCATTCTTTAAACTACTTAAAGAACACTTTGAAGGGTTGCAAACTGCCCTTAAAGCCGAAATAAAAGAAATGAAAGTAGTGTTTAAAGATATGGAAAATGTGGTGAATGAACATGCAATAGAACTTAAGAGTCGAGAGATTGAAAGAAAAAACATACTCATTACTAACGACAACTTGATTGCTAAATGTATTGCACAAGATGTATTTTACACTGTCACTGATTCTGCATTGTCTGCTTGTCAATTTAATGAGTATGCTATTGCGTTAAATGTCACCCAGAATCGTGTTGTTGAGCTTGAGGGGGAGAATTTAAAATTGCTTGAAAAAATTCAAAATGATTGACCATGATAATATGGTTAAACGTTTTTCAAAATTGGAAGTTGAATATCTTAATTTGCAATTGAAATATCAACATTTAAATGAAAAACATAAAATATCAAATGACAAGACATCCTTGGATGCTCCTGAATTTGATACTTATTTTGAATTAAGCAAACGAGATGAGACAATTCAAGCTCACACGAACACGATTCGACTGCTGAGGGCCCAAATTGCCCAATTGAAATCCAACAAGTGTGAAGTATATGGCACCAATAAACCTTCGTCTTCAGATTCTCAGAATTTTCAATATCAAAACACCATAAATAAGTTACATTATGAAAATGAGTGTTATCGAGAAGAAAATTCAAAGGTTAAACAACATTTCAAAGAGTTATATGATTCTATTAAAGTTACAAGAAGCAATCACAATGATCAAATAACCTCTTTGACAAATGAAATTGAGAATCTGAAGGCTCGGGTGAAAGGTAAAATGCCATGCACCACTTGTAATTGTGATGCACCAAAGGCTACTGATAGTAAAAAGTATGATGTTGATGTTGGGCGTATTCCGTTTAAGCTTAGAAATAACAGCTTTGCCCATCAAACATATCTCGATCATCTTAGAGAGGGCCTTGACACACTTCGTGAGGTACTTGAAGAGGATAGGACTGATAAGCCACTTGATAGGGCAGTTGTCTATGCATGCAAACTCACGAAAAGGATTCAGGAAAACTTAGAATATGCCATAGGCTCAATTCCTAAGTTTAGCTGCCATAGAGATAGATTTGTTGCATCATCATCCAATGTTGAGAACAAGCATGTAGCCTTTGATCTACCACCTAAAACATCAGAACCCAACACATCATTATCAGGAAGGCATGTAACAGAAAAACAAACTAATGATACCTTCGATGCTTCTACAGGAGTAAAAAGTGACACCCAAGCTAGCGGGTCAAGGTCTAGAGGAAATGCAAGAAAGGATAGGACTGCGCCAGCTAAGAATGATCACTTGAAGAATGTAGAAGCCCAACCTAGGAACAATAAGTTTGCAATGAGTAGGATGAATCGTGTTGATTCTAGTATCAAAAGTACTGTAATTAATTCGAATTCTAATGCTATCTGTAAAACATGCGACAATTGTTGAATTTCTGCTAATCATGATGAATGTGTTGTGTCTTTCTTGATGTCTTCTGCATCATCCCATGTTAAGAATGGTAGTATAACTGAAGCATGCAAAAAGGTTTGGAAAGCAACAGGAAAAACATTTGCTAGCATAGGCTATCAATGGAGACCCACTGGAAGGAAATTCAATTTAGGAAAACAATGCACGTTACCTAAAATGAATAAGCATAAAATTGTGAGAGTTAAGGAATGGAGACCCACTGGAAGGAAATTCAATTTAGGAAAACAGAGATCATTACCTAAAATGAATATGCATAAAATTATGATGAATAAGGAATGGAGACCAACTGGTAGAATCCTGTCCTTAGAGTCACAATGCCTTCCATCTAGGTCTTGTCCTGCCTCTAGTTATGTCTCCTCAGTAAAGACAATAGCATCTGTGAAATCTGTGGTTCCAGAATATGTGTGTGCTGACCAAACGGACCCCAACTTCACTTGGGGATCCACATTTTTCAGTTATCCATTGTTGTCTGGTTTCAAATGCAGGTCGTACAAATCGTCCTGTGGTATTTGGACTCAGGCTGCTCAAAACATATGACTGGGGATCGCTCACGGCTCAAGAACTTCATGAAAAAGTTTATCGGGACAGTTAGATTTGGGAACGACCACTTTGGTGCTATTATGGGTTATGGAGATTATGTGTTTGGTGACAGTGTAATCTCAAGGGTATACTATGTGGAAGGACTAGGGCACAATCTGTTTTCTGTGGGTCAATTTTGTGATTCAGATCTGGAAGTGGCTTTCAGAAAGCATACATGTTTCGTCAGAGAATTGGATGGTATAGATCTCCTCAAGGGCAGTCGGGGCACCAATCTATACACCATATCGATTGAAGAAATGTTGAAGTCCTCTCCCATATGCTTGCTTTCTAAAGCCTCTAAAACAAAATCATGGCTGTGGCATCGTCGTTTGAACCACTTGAACTTCGGTACTATAAATAATCTTTCCTGTAAAGATCTTGTTAGAGGAATGCCCAGACTGAAATATGAGAAAGATCATCTCTGCTCTGCATGTCAACTGGGTAAAAGCAAGAAACAAACCCACAAGCCTAAAACCATCAACACCAACTTGGAAGTTCTTCATACCCTCCACATGGACTTGTGCGGTCCAATGAGAATACAAACCATAAATGGAAAGAAGTACGTTCTGGTGATAGTAGATGATTATTCTCGGTTCACATGGGTAAAATTTTTGAGAACCAAGGACGAAACTCCAGAGGTTATCATTAAACTGATAAAACAGCTGCAAGTAAGGCTCGATAAAACTGTCAGAATCATCCGCACTGATAATGGTACTGAGTTTGTTAACCAACAACTCCGTAATTTCTATGAAAGTATTGGCATCACGCATCAGAAAAGTATCCCTCGCACTCCTCAACAGAACGGAGTGGTTGAACGAAGGAACCGTACTCTGGTGGAGGCTGCAAGAACTATGCTTATATTTTCAAAGACACCGATGTTTCTCTGGGCAGAGGCTATTGCAACAGCATGTTACACTCAAAACCGATCCCTAATTCATCCGGTTCATGAGAAGACTCCCTTCGAGTTAATTCATAACAAGAAACCAGATCTTTCCTTTCTCCGTGTGTTTGGTGCACTTTGCTACCCAACTAACGATAGTCAAGACTTGGGAAAGTTAAGAGCTAAAGCAGATGTAGGTATTTTTGTTGGATACGCACCAGACAGTAAAGGGTATCGAATCTACAACAAGAGAACCCGTAAAATCATGGAAACCATTCATGTTACGTTCGATGAGCTGAGTGAGCAACCTGCTTCAGGACAAATTAGTTCTGGACCCGATCTTAACCTTTTGTCACCTGGACCCATTAGTTCAGGACTTGTACAGAATTCCACGCCTGCAGATTCTTATGTGCCACCTACATGTGAGGAGTTGAAGAAGTTATTCGATCCTATGTTTGATGAATACTTTGAGCCAACGAATGGAACCATCCCGAGTGAACCTGCTATACTTCCTATGACTGAGGTTCAAGCCCCACAAGGTTCAGAAGGCCCTACAGCTTCAGTATCAGTCAGTCACAATGCTCCGGCTGCCAGTCAATCGCCTTCGTCATCAAACGCTCAATCTTCTCCAGTAATGCAAGAATCTTCAGATAATCATTCTTTGGAAGTTAATCCTTTTGCTCCTGTTGATGAGGTTCCTTTTGAAAACATATTTGCTCCTGAACATTCATCAGACACATCCTTACTTGAAGAACACAGCACTGCTACGTCTGTTCATAACCCTCAACCTCACGACCATCTCAGGAAATGGACCAGTGATCATCCAATCGACAACATCATAGGCAATCCCTCACGTCCAGTATCCACACGTAATCAACTAGCCACTGATGCACTATGGTGCTTCTTCAATTCCGTACTGTCCAAAGTCGAACCAAAAGATGCCAAAGAAGCAATGACTAAAGATTGCTGGTTCCAGGCTATGCAGGATGAAATCCATGAATTTGATCGACTTGAAGTATGGGAATTAGTGCCTCCTCCAGAGCTTGCAATGATCATTGCTTTAAAGTGGATCTTCAAAGTGAAGCTTGATGAGTATGGTGATGTCTTAAAGAACAAGGCACGGCTAGTTGCTAAAGGGTTTAGACAAGAAGAGGGCATTGATTTTGAAGAATCATTTGCTCCGGTTGCTAGAATTGAAGCTATAAGAATCTTCCTGGCAAATGCTGCTAGTCGTAATATGACAGTCTACCAGATGGATGTCAAAACGGCATTCTTGAATGGTGACTTAAAGGAAGAAGTTTATGTGAGTCAACCAGAAGGATTCGTGGATGCTGAACACCCTACTCATGTTTACCGCTTGAAGAAGGCTCTTTATGGGTTAAAACAGGCGCCAAGGGCATGGTACGATACATTGTCCAAGTTCCTCCTAGTGAACGGATTCTCCAAGGGTGTTGTTGATCCCACACTATTCACCAGGAAGTCAAGAAACCATCTACTACTAGTTCAGATATATGTAGATGATATCATCTTTGCTTCAACAGATCCTAGTGAATGTGATAGTTTTTCAAAGGAGATGAATTCCAAGTTCCAAATGTCCATGATGGGACAAAAGTCATTCTTCTTAGGATTACAAGTTTCTCAAAGTCCCGGTGGCATATTCATTAATCAATCCAAATACGCCAACGAGATCTTGAAAAAGTTTGGATCTTATTCAAGTGAACCTGTTGACACTCCCATGGTTGATAGAACGAAGCTGGATGAAGATCCTTCAGGGATTCCAGTGGATATAACAAAATATCGAAGCATGATTGGATCTTTGATGTACATCACGGCTAGCAGACCAGATCTTCTGTTTGCTGTGTGTATGTGTGCTCGGTATCAATCCAGACCAACCAAGAAGCATGTTGAAGCAGTGAAAAGGATCTTTCGATATCTTCAAGGCACGGTTCATATGGGCCTTTGGTATCCTAAGGACACTGCAATGGAGTTAACGGCTTACGCGGATGCTGATCATACGGGATGTCAAGACACTCGTCGAAGTACTTCAGGAGGAGCTCAGTTTTTAGGGGAAAAGTTAGTTAGTTGGTCTTCTAAGAAGCAGATGAGTACTTCCATATCATCTACTGAAGCTGAGTACATTGCCATGTCTGCTTGTTGTGCAAAATCCTTTGGATGCGATCACAACTTTCGGACTATGGATTCTCATACAACAAAATTCCCCTATATTGCGACAACAAAAGCGCCATTGCTCTTTGTTGTAACAATGTTCAGCACTCCAGGTCAAAACACATCGACATCAGGCATCACTTCATCAGGGAACAAGTGGAAAAAGGAATTGTGGAACTATACTTCGTGAGGACAGAGTTTCAGTTAGCTGACATCTTCACCAAGGCCATCCCAAGAGAAAGGTTTCAGTTTATTCTCCCACGCCTTGGCATGAAAAGCATTACTCCTGAAACCCTCAAGTGTCTTCAGGAAGAAAAGGAGGAGTAAAGGATTGTCTTCTTATATCCTTGTACATAGTTGTATATATCTTAAATCAAAAAGAAAAATACAAAATATATAAACCTATAAAAACCATAAAAATCGAAAAATCAGAAAATACCAAAAATAGTCCTACCTAGGCATGTCTTCTGTTTATCGATAAATTTACGGATCTAGAAATGTCATTCAACAATGGCACGGATTCTTAAATGAAGCTCGAGCAGAAGTTATACTAATCAGTTAAAACATGTCTTAATGGCTTGCAGTTACTTCATACTGCAACCCGCGCTGTACAATGGGGAAAACATGTCGCCAAAAAGACAGCTGTTCCTCCAACCAGGTGATGTTCACCTGGGCATGGATTACGTTATATCCATGTTTCCCCGACTTGATGTACGTTTCAGTGCATCACTTCGTATATAAGAAGAGAAGTCTTCTTTTTATCAAGATTCTTTATCTTGTTTGATCCTTCAAGAGAGTCTTGATGTTACACAAGGTGGTAAATTGAACTAAATTTTCACAAATACCCGCGCTCAATTGAATGACTACAGCTCTTTTAATGGAAAATGGGTCATTAATTGAGGGGGAGCATATTTGTTCAAATTTCCGACACCTTGCCAAATTTGTGCAAACATCAGCAGTGACACTCTCTCGTTGTTTCAGGAGGAGCATAGTATGCTCTAAAATCAGAATACATTTAAACCTGACCACATTTTCTCCCAAAATTTTCTAAACTTATTTAAATCAATTGGGATCTCAAATCTCAAATGGTTTGAAATTTTTGATCGGGGGAGAGAATGTGATTTAAATATGAAATTCTGATAAAATGTGATGATTTGGAAGTTAATGTAAGCTCTCCCGTATGTGCTAAACCATTTTGTATATCAAGGCATATATTGAGGGGGAGCAAAATGTTTTGAAGAAGGAAGTAAACTCTCCCATAAGTGCTCAATTGTACGTCAATGCACTTATTGAGGGGGAGCAAAGGATTTGGCATCTCATGTGACCGTGACTCAGAATTAATCAATGAATTGACGAAACTTGAACTGTCATCAATCGAAAGGATTCGTCTTGGCCGGGTAATAATTTCAAGCTGGTCTAACCAGTGATGTAAGCGTGTCTCGAAAAAAGATGAATCTGAGTAGAGTGTACCATTTCGAGAAACTTTCTGTGGACTTGACCAGGCCGGGTAATAATTTCAAGCTAGTCTAACTAGTGATGTAAGCGTGTCTCGAATCGGTCATGTTCACTGAAAGTGGATCAATTCAAAAAGTGCGAGCTCTACCTAACATGTGCAAATTTATAAAACAATCAACCGAGCACATGTTGAGGGGGAGCATTTGAAAAATATAAAACTCTCAAGTGTTTGCAAAAATGTGTTTCTTAATCATGAACACTTTGAGAGATTTTTCAAAGATTTGGTTTGGCAATTGTGGAAGAACACCAAAGACCGACCATTGTATTTCATATAATGGAGTTATAAGGATGGTAAGGTTAGGAACAAGTTCCCACGATCCCGCCAGAGCCGGAGGGATCTACCCAGGGACAATCCACTAGTTAGTGTAGAAGTCCTTAGGTATGATTGAAAAGGAGAAAAGTGAATGAGGGAATAGTGCCGACTGAGATGGAGCTAACACTGGAACAAACCCAACAAGGTGTTAGTTATGAAGTATCGGTAAGCACTGAAGGGGTTGAAGAATGAAAAAGAATCGTAAAGAGAAAGGGTGAAAAGAAATAGCCCTCCTTACAACTTAGGCAGAAACCGGGTCAATACATATGCTGTCAGAATCACTTAGTTGATTGCTGGCATTGAAGACAAAGTATCATGGACCCAGTGATACGCTGCACAACCCTCCCTAGCCACTCAAGGTCCCTCAAAGGACTCTTGTTTCAATTGTCACGGAGTTCAATACATTTCTATCGTCTCTCTCACTCCGAGTTAGATGATATTGAAAAGGTGGCAGTCCTCTCCAGCCTCCACTCACTAAATCAAAACGCACTATCGAGTCTAGAGCCACGAGATGCATAATAAGATCTCATAGGGACACGAATTATTTTTACACTGGTTGTTCAACATTAAGGACACCAGTTGTAAACTCATGAGTCCTACGCAGATCTTAGCAATCTGCCAGAACATTTATGAGAGAATTTACTAATGTAATTCTCAATGATTGAATGGAAATTCCTGCCAGGGTCAACATCAAGCAGCCCTGAAAGCAGGTCACTTCGGTAATTCCTCGTGGATTATGCTTAGTGGTCGCGACGGGTTCAACCGGTCTACAGTCGTGGAGTGATCTCCAGCGACTCACCTAATCGTTGATTTACTACGGTAAAATCTTAAAAAGCCCTCTGTGGGTTTTCGATTAGGAACGATCTTGGTAAGGATTAGAGAGAGTTTTTCACAATATGCTGTTGACTATCTCGAAGTCCAAACTTGTAAGTACCGGTCGAATTATTGCTAACTGTCGTATGCAGGAACTTCTGGCGATTGTAGCTGTGGAATGCTGTAGCTGGTTGCTGTTGTAGCTGGTTGCAGAAAAGATGCCAATCCATCACCACATGTTCACTCTACCACATCATCATCAAAGAAGTCATGATCAACCAAAAGACCTTCAACACAGCTTCTGCTAACTCTGATGCTGAAGATCATGACCCTGATTAGTGTGAGCATGTCGGTTCTAAGTATATTTCATCACATGGAGACCTACTACTAAAAGATGACTTGGAGATTTCAAGTGGGATGATACTTTCAAAGATTACTCAAAGTTCATCCAAGACAAAAGAGAAGTCATCTTCAGATCACTATGTTTGCACAACAATCTATGACATTGAAGATTCAATGATTACGAGCTATGATGTCAAGATCCAAGGAAGAAGTGCTGAAATTCAGAACATTACTTCTGGGGTGACCATCCTTAGGGGGAGATTGTTAGGAATATGAATATTCAGCTGAAGACTCGGTCACCCCGAGTAATTATTAGTACATCATAGCTCATAGGATTATCAGTAATATTATTAGTAGCTTAGTTATTATTATTAGTATTGTGGAGTGGGTCGGGTCTTTACCCTCTGTCAGCTCACTCTACAGCCCGCTAGGGGCATATTATGATGTAAGTATAAATACCCCTTCCCACACAAGGGAAGGGTTGGAACTCTCATTACATTCAAGCTAATACACATAGTGTTTCTCTCACTAGAAGTTCCCACTTTCTCTCTCTAAGTTCTCTTCCATTCGATCCAAAACTAAGCCTCAAACAAGTGTTTCTTGCATTGTGAATACCCTACAATAATAACCAGCGAGTCCTAAAAATTGTCGCACTTCAGTAGGAGTTGTTGGTATTGGCCAATTCTTAACAGCTTTTATTTTGGATGGATCCACGTGGATTCCATGGCGGTCAACCACATGTCCAAGAAACTGCACGGTATGAATCCAAAAATCACATTTGGAAAATTTAGCGTACAGCTGTTCCTTCTTGAGTAGTTCCAAAATAGTCTTCAAATGCTCTGTATGTTCCTCTTCACTCCGAGAATAGATGAGAATATCATCAATGAACACGATCACAAATTTATCCAAATAGGGTCTGCATACACAATTCATGAGATTCATGAATATAGCTGGTGCATTGGTTAACCCAAATGGCATTACTTGAAACTCATAATGACCGTATCTTGTTCTAAAAGCTGTTTTAGGAATGTCCTCTTCCTTAACACGCAGTTGATGATATCCAGATCTTAGATCGATTTTTGAGTAAACACTAGATCCTTGTAGTTGATCGAACAAATCATCGATCCTTGGTAATGGATATCGATTCTTTACCGTAAGTTTATTCAACTCTCGGTAATCAATACACATTCTAAGAGTTCCGTCCTTCTTTTTAACAAATAAGACAGGTGCTCCCCAAGGCGATGAGCTTGGTCGAATAAAACCTTTATCCAATAACTCCTGCAGTTGATTGGATAGTTCTTGCATTTCTGATGGCGCTAAACGGTATGGAGCTCGTGCTACTGGTGCTGCTCCCGGTACTAAGTCAATCTGGAATTCTACCTGACGAACAGGTGGTAATCCAGGTAACTCTTCAGGAAATACTTCCGGAAAATTTCGTACTACAGGTACATCTTCCAATCGTTTTTCATTCGTTTTCTTCTCAGTTACATGGGCTAAAAACGCTGGACATCCTCGGTTGATATATTTCATGGTTTTAATACACGATATTATGCTTAACTTGGTTTTGCTTTGATTACCCCGAATAATCAAAGTCTCATTCTTAAAAGGAATATGAACCACTTTATCGTCACATAATATCTTGGCATGATATTTGGATAACCAATCCATGCCAACGATTACGTCAAAGCTTCCTAATTTAATAGGCATAAGGTCGATGTCGAAAGGTTGATTTAATAGGGTTAAGGTACAACCTTGGATTACAAAGTTAGTGCCTACTAATTTTCCATTAGCTAGCTCAATTTCATATGTTTGGGTTAAGGCAGTAGGATTGAGTTTGAGTAATGAAGCGAAAGTAAGAGATATAAAACTTTTATTAGCTCCGGTATCAAATAATACTCTAGCTAAATGCTGATTGAGAAGAAACGTACCCGTGACTATGTCCGGGTTTTGCTGCTCGTTACCATCACCCAACACGTACACTCGTCCGGGGCACCATTGTTTGGATTAGCATTCATCTTCGGGCACTGATTTTTGTAATGTCCCTTTTCACCACATCCGTGGCATGTCACAATCACCGGCTGCAGATTTTGCTCCTGTCGCTCTACAGTCTTTGGTCTGATGTCCTATCTTTTGACACTTCATGCACTTAACGGTACATGGACCAAAGTGATGTAACAGGTATCGACTGCATTGTGGCTTTGTGCCGATATAACCACTTTTCTCAGCAGAAGGGGTAGTATAGGCTCTGGCTGCTTCTTGTCGTCGGTTTTGCTGATGATGATATTGGTTACGTTTTGGTGGTAATGGTTTTGGTTGTTGCGGTTGTTGTTGTTGTTGGAACGATAGTCGTAATGATGGGAATTCCTTTTATCATCAAACTTTCGTTTGTGATCATTGTTTCCCTGAACTGAATTTCACTTAATTTCTCTATCCATCAGTTTCTGAGCCGTAGTCATTGCTTCTTCCAATGATTGAGGCTTTGAAACAGTAACATCCCCCTCGATGCTCCGAGGCAACCCTTCCACATATTTTTCCAGCAACTTCTCAAGATCAGGCACCATATTAGGACATAGGAGAGCAAGCTCCTGAAACCTTCTATTGTACGCCTTGACATCTGTTCCTTTTACTGCTAGCTGGTGAAATTCATCCTCCAATTTCTTGATTTCAGTACGAGGGCAATATTTGTTTAACATTCTCTTCTTGAGATCATCCCAAGTGAGTTGATGAGCTGCTTCTACTCCCATTGTCCGGGAAGTAGCAGACCACCAATACAAAGCATCATCTAACAAAGTTCCTGTTGCGAAGGCAACTTTGCAATCATCAGAACACCCGCTCCTTACAAAGACCACTTCCATACGTTCAAACCAACGAGCTAATGTTGTAGCTCCTTCAGTTCCCTTAAAGAAAGTCGGTTGGCAGTTCATGAAGTCTTTGTAAGTACACTTGCGAGCATTGGCTGACTCATTATCTCCATTGGGTCGGCTTGAGCTTCCAGTACGAGCCATTTCCGCTGCTTGAGTCTCAAGAGCTGCAGCGACACTGTCTGCAACAAGCTTTCGAATAGCAGCTTGCGACATGGTTGGTTCTGGGGATTTGCGAGACATATTTCTATCACCACATGAAAATATATATTCAGATTTTTGTGATCATATCATTTACAGCAGAAATATCTTAACCATATATAGCCATAAATAACTTGTTATCTTGTTATACATAACAAAAATTGATTACAAGTGTCATATTTAGGCTACATACCTTATGGTTGATATAAAGTACAAAAGCTGTTTTGATACAAACTACATATTAGTGCCATGTCTATACTATATTTTCCAAAATTTAGACGTAGCACTCAAAAGATAATATATATATATATAGTGATTAGATCTACTGTCCTCCAGGGTTTCCCTTAAGCTGACTGCCGAGTTCGGCTATCATACTAATGAGAACCTGCATATTCTCCTGGTACAACATCTGCATCTCTGCGACCGTCATTTCTAAAGTTGCGATCCGATTTTGTGCTGTTGCTAACTCCTCATTCTTTTTTGATCATCTCTTCTATTAACTTCAGTTCGTTTTCATAGACAATGGGTATCTCGCGTCTAACTTCCTCGTAATGCTTCTCAGACTTTTCGCGGTTTTCATTCACCTTTTGCTTTATCACCTCCTGATCTGTCATCATATCTTCTATTCTGCATTCAATACCTTCAATGCGCTCCAGTGGAAGTTCGTCGAGATGTCCCAATGCAGTCTCAATCTGCTCTTCTTGGCGCTCTAGCCGTGACAGAAGAGTAGAGACGGACGGTTGACGTTCCTGTGCCGCCTGGGAACTTTCTCCTATTTCGAAAACTCGCGGAGGGGTAGAGACATCAGGAGTAGGAGATCGAGGCATGGCATTATATCGTGCAATAATAGCTTGGACCTCATCACTCAATTCAAATGGTATGGATGGAGGTGTGAAGTCGGTAGATGATGGTGGTGGCGGAGGTAAAGACGTTGGGACTATGAGTTCAAAATTAGGTAGCATATATGGATATGGACGGGGTAAAGGTGAGGAAAATACTGGGAGAGTTCTCATTCGTGCGGTTCTCCGAGTTCTCTCTGGAGGTCTCTCCAAAACTGAAGTAGGATCTGGTTCAGAGGATTCTCCTTCTGCAATCATATGAGCTCTTTCTCTGACTTGCACATAAGGATCCTCAGAATTTGGCACAACATCTGTCATCAAGGTATCTTCTGATGATTCTTCTATAGGGTCTGATTCCGAATCATGCCCAAAAGCTGAGGGAATTTCGGGTACTACCATAACATCCTGTGCTAAATCCAACTTTGTTACTTGTCTGGGTTGTGGTATGACGTCTGGTACGATTGCGATATTTTCGATTTCCGCGTTCGACATAGAGATAATAGAATGAAGAGGGAAATTTATAGCTCTGTAACCACCCAAAAGTTATGAATATTCCACTATATAATTAAATAATGAATAATAATTCATATATAAATAATGTTTCAATATCGTCGTGGCACGAAGGACTCTGGCTGAGTTTTTGTGAAAAGTGGTTATAGTTCAATGTTTAAAAACATTTGGTTCTTATAACCTGGCTCTGATACCAATCTGTAACACCCCCATTTTCGGATTACGCAGCGGAATATAAGCTTGGGGTGCTACTTCATGGTTCACAGTTATGGAAATAGAAAACGACTCGAAAAGAGACGTTTTTAAATAAAAATTGTTATCATTCATTTATTCAATATCAGAGTACATAGATAGGTCCCAGAGGGAAGTTCAGAAATACATGATAAAAGTTACATTATTCATTGAATGATAACAAAGTGGACACTCTTGTAAAAAGAAAGTCCACAGCCACTTCGTGCCATTGCCATACTCCTAGTTACCTGAGATAAACATGCTTAAAAAGTCAACACAAAGGTTGAGTGAATCTATAGTGTTTAAAATTATAATCAGTTTGAACACAAGCCAAAGTAAGAGAATTCAGTTATATCGTAGTTCGGTAATATTGCACTAAACCTCATGAAACGCAATGCGTTGACAGTTTCCAGGTTCCACAATCACGATTGAAATGAGAGTGGTCTTGCCCCCGAGTTAAAGATATCAAATATAATGCATCTGTCTAACCGGCTACCACGTAGATATCCATCCGGTTAGTACAAATGGGTCGTCAGGCCAATAGATCTATTCATATATTCGCGCTCACCCAGCAGGTGACTAATGGTGCATGATATGAGGGTCTTTTAAATAAATAATTCAATCTCAATAATAAGGTAAGTTAGCCTAGTGCAATAACAATCAGGAAAATACTTGTGTTCGGTTTAATAGCATGTATCTCCCCACATATTTGGAAAACATGTAAATAAGAAAGGTGGGACTATAAACTCACCTGAATAGTCTGGATGGAATACAAAGTTTAACTAAAGTTGATAAACGTCTCCGGCTCGCAACCTAGGTTGGTATGTCAAGTTCTCAGCAATCGTATCCGAATATAAGTTTTATTTCCCGTTTTACGTTTTCAGTTTCGTTACTAGGTTTTTAACTTCTAATAATAATATTAATATTAATATTAATAAAAATATTAATAATATTAATAATAATAATTATTAATATAAAAATATTTCACTTTAATCCCTCAAGTTTCATAATTTGTCAACTTTTACCCTTGAATTATTTAAATATTACAATTTTTACCCTTATCTTACATAAAATGACACTCTATACTCTTAGGTTTCAAAAATGACAGTTTATACCCCTAGGGTTAACTCAGCTGCAAAGTTAGTCCAAAATATGAAACTTTATAAAGTTTTGACAGAAATGGCCCTTGTGTTTACTAAACTCTTTTACTCGACATCCTTTTTGACCAAAAACAATTTATTCCCAACGATTCAAGCCGAGCCCTTTTACCATTCTTTTACTAAAATGTTTATAAATGTTTTGAAAGTATTTTTGCAAAAGACTAGGGCTTGGTTCGAACCCACGACTAAGAAAATAATTTCAGAAACTAGCGAACCTAGTTCGCTCGACACAGAAAAAAGACAGAACTTTACACGCCTAGTTCTCCTTCGTTTCTTAACGAAAATTCATGATTCTTTTTCCTACATTTAGACCTTCTTGTGTACTTTAAGCATGTCGAAAATCAGAATTTTTGGAATACGTTTGATAGGGTAAAACGACGTTCAAAGCAGCAGACCTGCTGTGGTTCGACAGAAGCAAAAAGAAAAAGATAAACTCGTTTTTGTAAAATCCGATTTTTAGACCTAGTGTTTTTATGATTTGTCTAGTTATTATAACATGTTTAAAGTGTTCCTAGACTATTTTTAATATCCTAGATCCTCTTGAACTTTCATTTCGAAATTATTTATATATATAGCTCGATATGAACTAGATTCAACAAAAATAGGTTTTTGCTATTTCTGGGTTATAATACTACTTTAGATATGTTCTATTATCTATTTAGACATTAAATTAGTATAGGAAAGTAAATGAAAAAGTCCAGAATCATACCTTGTTGTTTATAGTCGATTAGGGCAATTCTTGGGGGTTAGGGTTCGGTTTGGCTTCACCAAGGGTTCTAACCTTCTTCTAAGCTCCTTATAGATTACTAATATCTTAGTTGTGAGTAGTGGGATCAGAAATGTGGCTGGGGTTGCTGTGATGATTTGGTTCGAATGGGGTTGATGGTGGATTAGGGTTTGCATGTGTTAGTTCTATTTATAGAGGACAATTAGGGTTTCTAAAGGTTTCTAGGGAGTGTATGGGAGAGTGTGGGGTGAGGTGTATGGCTTTAATAAGTGCCACATGTAGAGGAGGGGGAATAGATGATGTGTCTTATTTTCTACCATACAAATAAGCATCTAGGAGGGGGAAGATGATGTGGAAGCTTGGTGTCTTCACACTTGGATGATTAGGGTTTAGATATTTCTAGGGTTTAGTTATGTTAAGGTTGGGATCGAACTAAGTTAGTGTAACTAGGAGGGTTTGGTTCGTTGGGTGCAATAGGGGGTAGTACCTAGGGCTTAGTTGGGTAATACACTAGGGTTTTAGGCTAGTTAGGGTTTCTAGGTTTAAAGTTTATTTAAAAATGATTTTTAGAATTTTAGAAAATATTTTTGTATATATCGAATTGGATATAAATGTTGAAAAATTGATTTTTGCTTAGGGAGGTTGTACTCTAGGCTTGAAGGACTTGTACTATGGTTAAGAAAATAAAAAAAATATAATTTTAATTATTTCCTAATTTTATATAATTTTTATATAATTTTTATTAAGATTTATATGCCTTTAAATAAGTTTTTAAGTTTTTATGCATTAATGGGTTGTACCTTAAGTTTAAGGACTTGTACACTTATTTTATAAATAAATAAACTCATTACAAAAATTAATATATAAAACTATTACATTTTATGCCTTTAAAATAATTATTAATAAGTTTTATATAAAGTTTTTATAAATAATTAGTTTCTATGCTTCAGGGACTTGTACCTTAGTTTAGAAGACTTGTACTTTTATATTTTATAAAAATGTTAATTAGGGTTTGTGGTTTTATTACATATAATAATAGTTTGAGAAATTTGGGTTTTATCGGGAGTTTAGTGGAATTAGGGTTTCTGTGCTTTAGTGACTTGTACATAATTTATATGTTGTTATTTGTATGGTTTCGTTATCTTCACATATTGTTTTGGTAGTTTAGGGTTTCAATAGACTCTTATTAGTTAAGAAACATTTGGTTTTAAACGTACGTTAGCGAAATAACGTAAAGTGGTAAGTGGGACCTCATAACGTTTTAGGTCAATGATGTTTACATAGATAAATGTTAAATCAGTTAAGGTAGGTTGCAAGCAGGATTGTCAGGGATGTGATCTTCGTCACATAAGATAATAGTTACAATCAAGAAAAAAAAGAGAGAAAAAAAAAAATCTACGTGGAAAAAGTTAAGTACTAGAAAATTATATAGGGAAATCTTACAGTGGTTACAGATTGGGCGACACCCACAACACCCACCGAGATACGCCAATTCTTAGGACTTGCGGGGTACTACAGGAGGTTCATCGAAGGATTCTCAAAGATTGCCAAGCCGTTAACCAAGTTGACTCAAAAGAATATCAAATTTGAATGGGGAGATAAAGCGGAAGAAGCCTTCCAACTTCTTAAGAATAAACTGTGTAGCGCACCTATCTTGGCACTACCAGAAGGCAGTGAAGATTTTGTGGTCTATTGCGATGCTTCACACAAAGGGTTAGGAGCTGTTTTAATGCAGAGAGAGAAGGTGATACTTATGCCTCTCGACAATTAAAAACACACGAAAAGAACTACACTACACACGACTTAGAATTAGGCTCAGTAGTGTTTGCACTCCGAATCTGGAGACATTACCTATATGGCACCAAGTGTGTAGTCTACACCGACCACAAAAGTTTGCAACATATCCTTGACCAGAAAGAGCTCAATATGAGACAACGCCGTTGGTTAGAATTGCTCAGCGATTACGATTGCGAAATTCGATACCACCCGGGCAAGGCAAACGTAGTAGCCGATGCCCTTAGTCGAAAAGAACGGCCTAAACCTCTGAGAGTACGATCATTGGGTATGACGATAACCTCACCACTTCCAGCTAAAATTCTTGAAGCTCAGGCCGAGGCACTCAAGGAAGAAAACATACGTAACGAGAGAGTAAAAGGGATGCTCGAAAGTGAAAACGGATTCACAAGAAGAGCTGATGGAACGTTGTGTTTCAAGAACAGGAGTTGGATTCCAATATGTGGAGGGATACGTGACCTCATAATGCATGAGTCACATAAATCCAAATATTCCATCCACCCCGGAGCAGACAAAATGTACCTTGATCTGAAGAAACTCTACTGGTGGCCTAACATGAAAGCTGACATCGCAACATATGTCAGTCAATGCTTAACATGCTCCAAGGTCAAAGCTGAGCATCAGCGACCATCAGGCTTACTGACTCAACCCGAGATTCCCGAATGGAAATGGGAACGAATAACCATGGATTTCATCACGAAACTACCAAGAACACCTGGCGGTTACGACACAATTTGGGTAATTGTGGATCGCCTCACCAAATCCGCTCACTTCCTACCGATCAGGGAAAAGGAAGGCATGGATAAGCTAGCACGATTGTACGTGAAAGAAATAGTAGCACGTCATGGAGTCCCAATTTCTATCATCTCCGACCGAGACAGTCGATTCACGTCAAATTTTTGGAGATCATTGCAAAGTGCATTGGGTTCCGACCTTCATATGAGTACTGCATATCATCCGCAAACCGATGGTCAAAGTGAAAGAACCATCCAAACACTAGAAGATATGCTAAGAGCGTGTGTGATAGACTTTGGAAACAGTTGGGATCGACACCTACCTCTAGCCGAATTCTCTTACAATAACAGCTATCACACAAGCATCAAAGCTGCACCCTACGAAGCACTCTATGGTCGAAAGTGCAGATCCCCTATATGTTGGGCTGAAGTTGGAGAAAGCCAAATCACTGGTCCTGAACTAGTGCGAGAAACCACCGAAAAGATTGTACAAATCAAGAGTCGATTACAAGCGGCTCGAGATCGACAGAAAAGCTATGCTGACAAAAGACGAAGACCACTTGAGTTCCAAGTTGGTGACCGCGTCATGTTAAAGGTCTCGCCATGGAAAGGCGTAATTCGTTTGGGAAACGTGGGAAACTAAACCCCCGCTACATTGGACCTTTCAAAATCATCGCCAAAATCGAACCGGTAGCTTACCGACTTGAGCTACCGTCAGAACTCAGCTCCGTACATAATGTGTTTCACGTGAGCAATCTAAAGAAATGTCTTTCGGACGAAACTCTTGCTATCCCTTTGGAAGAAATTCAGGTCGACGAGAGACTGAATTTCATTGGAGAACCAGCTGAAATAATGGATCGAGAAGTCAAACGGCTCAAGCAAAGCCGCATCCCTATTGTAAAAGTTCGCTGGAACTCCCGAAGAGGACCCGAATACACGTGGGAGCGCGAAGACGAAATCAAGCGCAAATACCCACACCTCTTCACAAATTCATCAAACAATTCCAAGTGAAAACCGAGGACGGTTTTCGTTCTAAGGCGGGGAGGATGTGACAAACGGTAAATTTCCACCTATATTTTAATAATAAATGTCTATTTATTATTACCTAACTGTTAGATTAAACATTTATGTGTTTACATGACGATCACGGGAAACAAACCCGCACTCTGTAGCGTACAGTAACTCACCAAAACTATTTGATTTTATCAGAAAAGGTGAAACTTTCACTTTCTGACATTTACAAACGCCAACGTAACAAAATGAGAGGTTATCTCGTTTTCTCGAAAAACGTACACCACACCGTACCGACAACAGATTAGTAAAAGTTAAATCCTATAATTTCATTCCGGAGTCAATAGATCTTATTTTATGTCAGTCTGAAGAAAAAAAACGACACCTGAACTATATCTTCCGTGTTCACGATAACCTGGAAGGCACTTATCAAATCAAGTCTCAGCGAGACCCGGGATACACTTGAAACTGCTAGTTTAACCCCCACATTTTATTTTACAAACACAATACTCACCTTTTTATACAATAAACTCTCACTTTTATTATCACATAACAAAAAAAAAAAAAAAAAAAAAAAAAAAAAGTTTATACATAAAAACGCACCACTCTCTCTCCTTCCCCACCACCTCTCAAAAATTTATGTATTTCATCTCTTCTCCTTTTCTGAATTCGCTGCTACCCTGCATCACTTTGTCCACCTCTCCAAAAATTTAATCAAACAAAAAGAGAAGTACTAAGAATGAAACAAGAAAATTTTGTTACCTCATCTACACGCCTGCTGCCACTTCTGTCGAGCTCAAAGTCAACCCAACAAGCCAAATTGATAACGAAATGACTTCCTTCTTTAGTCATGGAGCGTCTGGGGGTGAGGAGAGAAGGAATCGAACCTTCCTTGATTACCCTTTTAAATCTCTACCGATCTTGGTAAGTCCACACACCCACAAAACTTACTATCAGTTCAAAATTAAGAAGAGTAGCAATCGGTACAGTGGAAAAACGCATTCAGAAGCAGAAGGGTGTGTGTGGATTTGCTGGGTTTGATTCGGATTCCATCGATCTCGTTCGGTTTTCCTTCGATCTCATCTCAACTCCCTAGTAGTCAAACTACTAGTTGTAAGAAAACCTAAACTTTTCTCTTTTTATATTCGAATGATATAGGAAATGTGTAGCTTGTTTGTTCCTGTCGAATGTATTGTTAAGCTTAAGTTATGATATTAAATTTTTGTGGTTGAATGATGTTAATCGAACCCACTTTTTATTGTTGGTGTGGTAAAAGCATACTTTTGAAATCGGTAATGTTATTTAGAAATTTGTCGTTGTGCGGTTGGAGTCGAACTAGAATAGCCAAAAAGGAAATGAGTCTTTGATAATATGTCTACTGTGGTGATTATCTTTAGTGTTGATTGAATATGGAAAAATTTATTTAAGATCATACTAGTCAAATTTTTGGTTTTGAACTTATGCTTGCAAAGTGTTTGTAGAAATGTCTAAAAAGAGAGTCATTTTTGATAAAATTGGTAAGTGTATGTAGCCTTATTCTTGTCACTTCGTTTGATTCCGAAGGATTCACTTGAGTCGTGTCGTGGTAGCGTTGTAATCGAGTGGAGTGGTACTCTACTCGAGACTTAGCAAGCTACTCGAAACGCCTTTAACGAACTCTAAAATCCTATCCCATATTGTGATCTAAATATGGCTCATGTGATGTTTGTGTTATGCTTGTGTTTGAGTTAATCATGAAACTCGTTGGGTGTTTGTTTTTACTCGGTTAGAATGGCCCCGCAGGACCCCAAAACGAGCCCCTCATCGCTGTCAAATAGCGCCTGGTTTTATGTCATTTAAAAACCCCCCGAACCATGTTTAAAAATTCGAGTCTTAAAACCATGTTTAACTTGCGCAAAAGTTGTTCCAGTTTGCCTTTTTGTTGAAAGACTGGAAACACTAATCTCATGGTAGATAATTCAAATATGGTCTCTATTCTTTGGTCAAATGTCTAGCCAAGTCTGCCTACATTCTTTTTTTTTCCCTTCCTGCGTTAATAACCAAAGTCCCAAATAGAGAATTCCATTTTTTGGTTCTGCCTTTCATTTCCACTGCTAATAAGCCACGAAAAGGGCCACAACCCATTGTTACTCTTTTCAGCCCACTTGATATGTTTTTGTGAGCATTGGGCCGAACATGAGAACCACAGGCCACATATAAACCAGAGCCCAAGAGAATTTAGCCATTCACTGTTTGCTAGTTATAATATGGGCCGCAGCCCATTCCCCTTCCTCGACATGCTTTTATTAATATAACTCGGCAATCATTATTCGCGGTCACTTAAAATATACTCGACACACTTTAGCGATAAAACTTGTAATTTGATTTAAACACGGCGACAATATATATAATAAAACTCGACAAATCCTTAACTTCAATGTCGAGCACTATTTTAAATAACACGCCACTAAAAATACTTGCTACATCTAATTAAGTCTATTATTTAGACAACATCACCATTTATGTATACAACTTGACATAAAAATTTTATATAGATAAAAATGTTTTAACCATTAGAATGAATAGTAAACCATTACATATACTTTAAAATCATAAAAATGGACAAATGAATATTTAGATTCGTTCGTTAACTTGCACATATTTTATCAATACTATTAACACATTTAAAACGGATTTCTTTGTAAAACTTATAATTTGTTAACGCAAAGACTATTATTTTTCAAAACATTATTTTCTCACAAGTTATAACACTTTTATATATTGGTAAAATCTTTTTCAACTTCTTTTATTTCTCACATGTATATATAAATATATACACGTACAATCATTTAAATACCAACCGTCCTATAATTTGTTCACATCGACATTTCATAATCTTTATCCTTCGTGCGTACCGTTCCTATCATCTTATTTAAATTAAGAGTCACTATTCCTATTATTTTGTACGTTTGTACACTCCGTTGAGCCAATAACTTCAAAACTTGGTTTTCATTTAAATGTTGCCACACCAGCAACACCAACATAAACTTTTGAAATAATTGAAATCTTTGAAACTTGAACTATGGACTAAAGCATACTTTACTAATCTAGGTCGCGTGTCGGTGCCGCACTCAATTTGAACTACTTGTGATATAACTACTACTTGACGAGGTGAGTTTATAGCCCCACTCTATTTAAATTGCTTTTCAATTGGGGTGAGAAACATGCAAAACTTTTTATGGACCAAACTATTGTTATGCTATTACGTGGATTAGCCTAAGCCCTGTTATGTCCCTTTATGCCCAACTCATGAACCGTCAATTCCTGCTGGGAAGCGCGAATGTTATAAATAGATCTATTGGGAGTAACATCCCCGTTCGGATTGACCGGATAGGCAAACGAACGTATACCATGTCGAAACTACAAGTGTCTGGGATAAACACTTGCCGGGCCCCAATATTTTAAACATGCTTCTAGAGCATGCACACTGTTATAGCTTCGGTTGCATGAACTTAGTGCTAACGTAATAGACTTACTTTTATATGACATTGCATGGGTTGCTTTGTTCATATACCAAACTCATGGTCCAACTATTGATTTTACTGCTTACCATTAAACCTATGAACTCACCAGCATAACGCTGACTTTTAGCATGTTTTTCTCAGGTATTTGAGATGGATCTTTAAGGCAAACCAAAAAGGCAGGGCAAGGGTCATAGCTTCCGACCTAATTTATTGTGGCTTTTATTAAGACTTGTTTTATTGGGACCACTTTATTATGGGCTTATTTCTTAAATCAAAACTTGTTGTAAACTTATTTAAATTTGAATGAATGTATTAAACGGAAAATGTTTTCCGTTCTTTATCTCCTTGTGTTGTGATACTCAATTTAGTAGCACCCCATGACCCGAATGCTTCCGCTATACCAGATTTGGGGGTGTTACAGTCTTACAAAGTTGGCTTTTGGTCTTATTTGGCCAGCTTGTGCTTGTCTTCCATGGTTAACAGCTTGTTGCATTCCATTGTTGACTTGAGGTTGCTGAGTTGCTGGTCCAACATTAGGTTGTGTGGCAGGATCTTGGCTTTCTTCAATGGGGTCTGAAACAGCTTTAGATTGTGCTTTCTTTGCTGCAACTGTGCAAGTCAAGCCCTTTCTAATTCTCTTCCCTAAAGTTCCTGATATACCTGCAGTTGACAAACTTCCAAACAAAGATCTCTTGACACCCAAACTACTAGGATCTCTCAAAGGTACCTCAATTCTTGCACCCTCACTTGTTGCTCTAGCAGGTACTCTTGCAGGTTCATTGAAATTTATTGTGCTCCCAGCCCTTCCAACACCTACTGTTTCAGATGTTTCATTGTTATTCTTCCTTGGTCTCCCTTTTTTAGCAGGTTGCTTTGGTGGTATCAATACAGTTGGATTAGAACAAGATATCCTTATTCTCAACATTCACAATTGCCCAAGCAATAGGAAATATGTGATTGTTGCCATCCCTTCCACTTGCAGTTAAAATTTCACCAACATTTGGTTTCTTTAAAAAGCAACCATCTAATGCAATTATAGGCCTACAACACAATACAAATCCCTTTTTCAAAGCACTGAAACAACAATAGAACCTATCAAAGTATGTCTTATCATCTGGATTAACAGTCACCCCTAGCTTAACTGTGGAACCCTCATTTGAATCCAATATTGCCTTACCATATGACCTAATCATAGCATAATGTTCCTCAGTGGTTGCCTCGCCTTCATGTAAAGCAAACTGTTTGGCATTTCTACATTGAACAGGGCTAATTGTGCATTTATATTTTTTCAACACTAAGTCTGCAATCTCATGTAGTTTGATATCTGGATTCTGCCTAATCTTGTTTCCAAACTGTTTACCAATCCACTTGTAGTTAAGTAAACTTCCATACTTAAAGCTCCTAACACATGTATGCTTGTCAGTCATAGAGATTACCTGGAATGAATTTTCCGTAACCATTTTCTTAGCATAACATCTGAATGGGCATTGACCATGCTCATCTCTACTAGCAGTTGGAGACTTATTCCATTTCCTTTGCTTACCTTTTTGTTCATTTTTTAGACTTTCAGGTCTGAACCCACACCTTGCAATTACTTGTTCTTTTGAGGTTCTATAGAACCATAAGGAATATCCATTTGCCAGACCATAAAATGTTAGGCATTCCTTGAATTGGTCTGCATTAATATACTTTTCACCAACCTGTGAAATGACAATTACATTTTTACTATAGAATGTGGTACTAATTGATACGAACTAAAAATAATTTACAAAGAATAAATTATACCTGAGGTTTTCTCAACTTCCAGTGTGTCTGGTTATCATGAAATGGAAACTTGTCATCATTCTTTTCCAATATAGTAAATGGATCTGTCAAACCATCATCACCAATTCTCAACTGAAACATTAAGTTATCCATATACTCTTGATGGTCTCTAACAATGTCAGATTCAGCTACATCATACACCCTGCTAGGTCTAGAACAACCAGCCTCTAGTATGTTTCTATTTGGCTTAGCTGGTGTAGGATTATGTTTTGCCTCAGTCTTTCTTTTCCTAAGTGAAATCAGCTCATCTTCACCTTCTGAGAGATAATCTACAGACTTGTCAGAGTATTCAGTATCATAATCATATTCATGAACATCCTCAAACATTTCTTGCAAATCTATGTCACTATCAGAATCATGAAGGACATTCTCACAAAGGTTTACATTATCATTAATTCCAATACCAACATTCCTCTTCCTAGCAGCCTTTCTGGTTTGACCTATCCTACCTTCATCTACCATGATGGATTTTCCTTTGTCCACAGTCCCTTTACCCTTGTCAACACACCCATTACCCTTGTCAACACTGACATTACCACTAACACCATTTCCTACACTCACATCCATACTTGCCTCATCCTCAGCCCAAGCAATTAACTCTTCTACACTCATATTACCAGCATCTTTTACTAATGGTTTCCTAGACTGAACCTCTTCATCAGAACCAACTACATACATATTCTCAACATAATAAACATGTAACTCCTGAGGCCCATGTGCTATGTACACATGTATAAGCCCATAAGATTCAGCATAGTCATACATAGCAAATAAATCATTGTCATTTTCTATTATTTTCAAACCCTTGTCAAGTTCACATTGTGGCAGCTTAAAGAACAACTGATAAAGGGGCTCATCTGTTCGTTCAGTTAAATACTTAAAAGCAGTTTGAAAGTCCATTTTCTTGTCCCTTTCAACTCTCCAATGAAAAACAACTCCATTTTCATACCTGAGAGGCAAGAACTCAAAAGTACCAGCGAAGTGTACTTCAAACATCAAAGGCATTGTAAACGAAGGTGCCATACTGCAAAAAGTTAGAAAAAACCCTAAATTAAACAATAAATTTATATAAATAATATTATATAAACAGAACCTAAAAAAAACATAAACAAACATTATTTTTCGACAATTCGAAGTGGGAAACAAGTATTATATCATATATTGTACCTTTTGCATCAATTAATTTATAGATTGCACTGAAAACGACATTCAATCGACAATGGTGGTCCAATTTGGTGGTTAGGGTTTTTTTGGTCGGATTTGGGGGAAAAGTTGTAGTCCAATTTGGGACCAGTGGGTTTATTATAATATCTGTTTGTGGATTGTCTACGTGGAATTGTTGGTGCTATTTTAAAAAAATAAAAAAGCAATGTGGTATATACACGTGGAACGGGCAATAAGGGCAGCATTAGACTACACATAATAGTCGGATTTACAAAGTTGGTTACTTTTTTTGAAAAAAAAAAAGATCAATACACAGAATTGAAAATGGGGTAAAGTTCAATACATTTTTGTGGTATTATCCTTATTTTTTTATACGTTTTCGCCCGTTTTTCTTACGTTTTTGTCCGTTTTTGTTACGTTTTTTTCCGTTTTTGTTACATTTTTTTCTTTTTCATACGTTTTCGCCTGTTTTCTTACGCTTTCATTCGTTTTTATACATTTTCGTCCATTTTTCTTACGTTTTTTCTGTTTTCATACGTTTTTATACGTTTTCACCCCTTTATTTTACCTTTTTGTCCGTTTTATTCCGTGTCTGTCCGTTTTTCTTACATTTTTGTTCCTTTTGTCTTACGTTTTTGTCCGTTTTTATACTTTTCGCCCATTTTCTTACGCTTTCATCCTTTTTTATACGTTTTCGTCCGTTTTCTTACATATTCATCCGTTTTTATATCTTTTCGTCCGTTTTATACGTTGGTTCATTATTCTTACATTTTTATAAGTACAAAAATGGATTAAACAGACAAAAACCATATAAAAGTGGACGAAAACGTATAAAAACAGACAAAAACGCAAGAAAAACCGGACATAAACGGATAAAAATGGACAAAAACATAAGAAAAACGGGCGAAAACCTATAAAATGGACAAAACATATACGTTTTTTTCTATATTTCTTACGTTTTCATCTATATTTCTTGAATTTTTGTCCTTTTTTATATGTTTTCGTCCATATTTATACGGTTTTTGTCCGTTTAATCCATTTTTGAACGTATGAAAATGTAAGAATAATGAACAAAAATGTATAAAACGGACGAAAACGTATAAAAATAGATGAATATGTAAGAAAACGGGCGAAAACGTATAAAAAAGAAGAAAGCGTAAGAAAATAGGCAAAAACGTATAAAAACGGACAAAAACGTAAGACAAAACGGACAAAAATGTAAGAAAAATGACAAACACGGATAAAAACGAACAAAAAGGTAAGAAAAACGACCGAAAACGTATAAAAACTGACAAAAACGTATGAAAACTGGAAAAAAAACGTAAGAAAAATAGATGAACATGTACAAAAATGGATGAAAACGGGCAAAAATGTATTAAAATTGACAAAAACATATAAAAAACGGACAAAAACGTATGAGAATGGAAAAAACGTAAGAAAACAGACAAAAATGTAAGAAAAATAGACAAAAACGGATAAAAACGGATGAAAACGTAAGAAAACGGGCGTAAATGTATAAAAACGGACAAAAAAGTATGAAAAAGGAAAGACAAAAACGTATGAAAACAGAAAAAATATAAGAAAAACGGACAAAAACATAAGAAAACTGGTGAAAACGTTTAAAAACGTACGAAACGTATAAAAACGTACAAAAACGTAAGAAAACGGACAAAAACGTATGAAAACGTAAGAAAAAGGGACAAAAACGTATGAAAGCGGAAAAAATCTAAGAAAAAGGACAAAAACGTAAGAAAAACGGACAAAAACGTAAGAAAAACGGGCGAAAACGTATAAAAAATAATACTAACATTAATAGTTAAATAAATAATTAAAAAAAAATGGAGGCGATGGAAGAAAACCCTAAAGGCGATGGAGGCGGCAACAACTCAAGGAGATTGGAGCAACATTTTAATGGCGAGGGAGACGATCAAGGATGGAAGACAGTGCATAATAGGAATACAAAGAAGGCTACCAATGAAGCTTCATCATCCAACGTTATACATGGCCATGATACGCCCATGAAGAAAAACCATAATAATAAACTTAATCTATTGGAACGCATGTCGATCTCATTCTTCATTACTAATTTTCCTAAACAGGTCACGGCTAAGGATATTTGGAATCGTTGTTCGCAATGGGGAACGGTGGCTGATGTCTTTATTCCTAATCGTCTATCAAAATCAGGAAGAAGGTTTGGGTTTATTCGCTTCACAAGGTGAACAATGTTGCAAAACTACTTTCAAATCTGAAAGCGTTATGGTTCGGAAACTATTTGTTGTATGCGGATCTTGTAAGATACAATCGCAAATATGGAGGTTCTAAAGCGGATAACAATCAGGAGAAGAAGATCCAGCCGAGTGTTAAGGTGGATTATAATCGAAAAAAGTCGCAAAACGTGTCATATGCTGAGGCACTTTCAGTAAACAAAGACACAAAAAAGGAAGATTCAAATGGTTTTACTCCAAATTCTGGTAACAATCGCGAACCTAACTCTCGTAGAATGATTAAAATTGTTTCTAATGTTTCCTATGATGATAATTTTAATCGTTATGTCCTTGCTAAAATCAAAAAAGTTGAATTGGTTCCAGTAGTTAATCAATGGTTGGTTGATGAAGGCTTTAATGATGCTTCTGTTTCTTACGTGGGTGGTCGTTGGCTCTTCATTACCTTCGGGTTCGATGGAGGCCAAGGACCATTTTTATACTAACGATTGCCTTAAAGACAGATTCTGTGCCTTGAAATCCCCCTGCAAGTCATTTGTCCCGGACGAGCGTATGGTATGGGTTGAGATTGGGGGCCTTCCTATAGGTGTGTGGGAATCAGATGCTCTTTCTACCATTCTTAATAACTGGGGGGAGTGTATCTTTTTTGCTAATAAATGGGATAAGGCTTTCGCCATGTGCAAGGTTTGTATACTTACACAATCGGTTAAATACATTTTCGAAGAACTTTCTGTTAGCTTGGAAGATAAAAGCTACGACATTTGGGTTAAAGAATTTGCTAATTGGGAACCGGACATCAATAAAAATGATTGTGATTCTTCTTCTTCTAGTGAATCTTCTTACTATGAAGACTCTGATGTGGATTCTAGTTCAAAAGCAGATAAATATGTAGGCAGCGAACAATTTGACTCAAAAATTTGCAAAGAAGTCACGGAAGATGATACTGCAAAGATGGATGACATTCTTGGAGGGCCTACTTCCTGTGAGAAAAATGGTTTGGACAATTCTGAGGAATCGGGTATTAAGTCACAGGAAGTTAACCAAGATGTGGACATCCAGCAAGAAGTCAATCAAGAAGTCAATGTCACCACGGAGTCAGAAGACGTGTTCTCATTAGATCGTATCATTAAAGAAGTAACAAAAAACCAGAAAAGAAATAAATATAGTCCGCCAGTGCCTTCTTGCACTTCGGAGTCTAGTGGAGCTCCGGGTTTTGTTAAGGGAAAGTATTCATTATCAAAGAAAACAGTTGGAGAAGAAGCACAAGTAAACAATTTTAATACATGTATTCATTCTAATTCTTTTTCAGCCGCCATTAGCAAAGAGGATTTGGTAAAGGATATTATTGATATGGGAAAGAACATGGGTTTCGAAGTCACAGGAGATGGGGATAATGAGGTTCAACAGATCAAGAAGATTAGTGAAATGTATGGTCTCCAATGAAGATCCTCTCGCTGAATATGTGTGGCACGGGTTGTGAGAAGAAACGAGAAAAACTTCGCAACTTGTTAAACAAACATCGTATTAATTTTTTGTGCATTCAAGAGACTTTGATGAATACAGTGGATCCTTTTCGAATTAAATCATTATGGGGAAATTTTTGCTACGACTACGTTGAGTCCTTAGCCAGAGGTCACTCGGGTGGCCTTGTTACCATATGGGATCCCTTAGTTTTTATGAAAGAAGCTGAGACCATATTCAACAACTTCATTGTGGTTAAAGGTAAATGGATTGCTGAAGATATCACCTGCTTTATGATAAATGTATATGCTCCTCAACCGGAAAACGAAAAAGTTAGACTTTGGGAAGAAATTTTGAGATTTATGGATGCTAACCATGGAAAATATCTTTTATGTGGAGATTTTAACTCGGTTAGGAGTACGGATGATCGTTTGGGCTCCATGTTCTCTAGCATTAATGCGACCAACTTCAATACATTTCTACTCCATGGCAGTTTGGTGGAATATCCTCTGGGCCGACATCGTTTCACCAGAATATCCAAAGATGGTTCCAAGGCTAGTAGGATTGATTGGTTCTTTGGTAATAACTCATTTTTCAATTCGGCGGATGACTTAGTGCTTGAAGCTCTTGATGATGTTCTCTCGGATCACCGCCCACTCCTTCTCTCCCAGAAGAAAATGGACTTCGGTCCGATCCCTTTCAAATTCTTCAACTCTTGGATGGAGCATAGTGAATTCCACGACACGCTTAAAGCTAGCTGGTTAGATGTTGTCGGGGGTGATAAACCAGGGGAAGCTTTCATTAGTTTGAAAGAGAAGATGAAAAAATTGAAAAATGAACATCAAAAATTGGCGGAAAAGAATCACTTCTGGTCGAAATAGGGAGATGGTTACAAGAGAGATTGCTTCGGTTGATCATGATATCATTGTTGATAATAGCAATTCTGAGTTATTCAAGAAAAGATGTGGGCTACTTGCTGAGCTACACTCGATGGATCACTTACAAAATAGAGACTTAAAACAAAAGGTGAAGATCAAGTGGAGTGTTGATGGAGATGAGAACTCTAAATACTTTCATGCCATTATCAATAAGAGAAGAAGAACAGGTGCTATTAAAGGGATAAAAAATGAAGGGATTTGGGTTGATGATCCAGTCGACATAAAGAAATGTTTTAGAAATCATTTTTGTGAGAAATTCAAAGCTTTTGAAGGTGCCTCCTTTGCTGCCAATATTTCTGATTTCAAGTCCCTTTCCCAAGATCAGGTGGTGTCTCTTGAATCTGATTTCTCTATGGAAGAAATAAAAGAGGCGGTGTGGAGTTGCGGGGGGGATAAGGCTCCGGGACCGGAAGGCTTTTCCTTTGCGTTCATCAAGCGGAATTGGGAAGTGGTGAAGGAAGATATCATTAAAATGGCTGTTGATTTTTCTCATAATGCCAAGATCCCTAATGGATGTAACTCCTCCTTTATTACTTTGATTCCTAAGTCCAAAAACCCGGTTACGATGTCTGAATTTAGGCCTATAAGTCTCATCGGTGTGCAATACAAGATTATTGCAAAAATTCTTGCCAATCGTATTGCCAATGTTGTCGATTCGGTGGTGAGTCACGAGCAAACTGCTTTCATCGGTGTGAATTGAAGATTAACTACGTCAATGCTTAAGGGGGAGAATGTTGGAAGTTAATCATTGACATTGTTAAAAATGAAGACTTATAGGACTTGATTATATTAGTATGTAATTAGAAGGTAGTATAATGTAATTAGATGAAACTTGAAAAGGTGCAATGGTTGGCCAAAAGACACAACCATCACCACCACAGGAAACGGTGGCAGTTACAAAAGATGGCGGTTACCACCAACCATCACCACCGAAACGTTGCAATGGTTCAATCGTAACCATTCAACTAGTATCTATAGGTTCATGTATTGTAAGACAAATTAATAACTATAATATACAATTCTGATTCAATATAGAAGTTTATTACATATTTCATGCGTTTGATCCCACTGGGACAACAAGTACGACTACCTAATCATCATAGCCGAGGAAGTGCGACGTTTTCCATGTATTTGAACTTAAAATATTTGTACGATGGGTCAGATATCGTATAGGCTACAAAACATGGTTGCATTTCATACCTTTTAGGTTTTGCTACACCAAAATTACAAATACCTAATCATCATAGCCAATGAAGTACTATCCAACTGACTATCATATTTTTCGTGAACTTGATTAAGCACTTTTCACCCTACACCTTTTGCAGGGGAAAACAACGTAATGTTATAAACACAATTGAATTAAAACCGCACCTTAGCCACAGTTTATACTGACAACTCGTAGAGCATAGGCTATACACAACATATAACCACAATTCATACAGCAAGACATCATCGTTTTGGGCAGCGAAGAAGCTGCGTACTTTTTCCCAATTGAATTAGGCAATGTTCGTATCTTCTTGGCTCAGATTAATTCATGTTTCAACTGCGATCACACATGTTGTCGAGCCGACTGAATGTCACGCTCAACCTTCCTTATATTTTATGCAGCAAAACAACAAACCTAAAAGTTCTTCACAGCCAAATAAAACACATCCTATGGTGCCCATGAAATAAGCACTTATTATACAGATATAACATTTGCCAAAAAAGATGTGAGAGGAGTTATTGTAGCAGCGATGCTTGAGCTCCTTCCCACTAAACTAGCAAAAATTATAAGAGGTGGTTTAGTGGGAAGCAGCTCAAGCATCGCTAAGAGGAAAATGGTAGCCAAGCTTAGTTTATTAATTTTCATTATGAACAGTAACAATGTGAGGGGAAACTGGCGGCGTGACTTAATGTTGTATTCAAGCTTCTTTCTATTTTGATAAAGAGGATCAATCCGTCGTGGCTACAAACTTAGTATGTTGCCTTGCCAAAATGCAGATAATCTGACCAATACTCTGGTTTACATGTGCTAAGCATGCACTTAACAAAAACACAGCCCATTCAGCACTCTCAAAGGCTCAAATCTGTGAGCATTTGAAAAAAAAAATTAAAAAAAAAAAAAAAATATATATATATATATATATATATATATATATATATATATATATATATATATATATATATATATATATATATACCGATCTGTCATGGCTGCAAATTTAGTAAGTTGCCTCGCCAAGATGCAAATGATCTTAACTTGACTCGGTTCAGTTTGTATCATCATAGCCTCTTATAATTAATCATCCCCTCACATAGTTATTGTTAATAAGCTTAATCCTTGCTTATTTCATAAGGTGGTTTCCCACCAAATGCTTGAAAAGGCAATAATCGAATTTATGACACAAAGCTCACAACAACTTATACATAGTTTATACATAGTTTATACGCTTATGACCACAGCTTATATTATACACATGTGACCATATATTATACACCAAACTCTTTATCAACCAACTGAGTGTGATATGTTTTGTGAACTCAATCAGGCACTTTTCGTCCTACACCTTTTGCATTGCAAAATCATGTAATGTCATAATCACAACTAACCTATAGTCACACCCTATACATAGCTTATGGCAGCAGCTCATAAACAGTTTATACACTTAGGACGACAGCTTATACAAAGCTTATGACCACAGTTCATACAACAGGGCACTATCATTTTGGGCAGCTAGGAAGCCACATCATCTGGCCTCGTTAAATTAGGCATTTTACATATCTTCTTGGCTCAGATTAATTCATGTTTCAATTGCAATCATAGAGGTTGACGTGCCGACTTAATGTCGCAGTCAACCATCATTCTATTCTATGCAAGGAAACAATAAACTTATCATCACAACCAAATAAAACAGTACCTATGTTACCCATGAAATCAGCACCTATGAGAATAGCTTGTATGCACCACATAAAATTAGCACTCTACACCTCTTTCTAAACATGATCGGGGATGAAGTGTAACAAATCTAATGGTTGAACACTTAAGGACACAAACAATGCATCGCAAAAACCAAAATTATTACATATGCAATCCCCATCCCAAAACTGCATAAACACTCCAGAGCACCAACAATGCACGAAAAGGCTGAAAAATCTTATACGTAAAACATCAAACACCTAAATCACATCACATAAAACACTAACATCAAATACCTAAAGCGCATTACATATTTAGTACCCTTAAATACATTTGGTATATCTCTTTTAACTAACATTAACAAAGCACACATACGCCATAAAAATCTAGGAAATTTTTTTAAACACATACCTGCAAGTCGAAGCAGTCAATCTAATTTTTTTAGATGAATGAACTGAGGATTATGGACTTTGTATTAGGTGACCTCAAAAAGAGTATGGTTTTTTATAGTGGTTACAAGTGCTAAGCATGTAATTAGCAAAAAACACAGCCCATTCAGCAGATCTATAAACGATCAAAAAAAAAGGATCGATCCGCCATGGCTGCAAACTTAGTAAGTTGCCCCACCAAGATGCATATAATCTTAGCTTTACTCTGGTTTACAGGTGCTAGGCATGCAATTAGCAAAAACACAACCCATTCAGCATTCTGGACGGCTCAGATCTGTGAACGTTCGAAAAAAGAGGATCGATCCGCCATGGCTGCAAACTTAGTAAGTGCCCCGCCAAGATGCAGATAATCTCAACTTTACTCGATTCAATTTCTATCATCACAGCTTCTTATAATTCACATTCCCCTCACTTAGTTGTTGTTCATATACTAACCTAAAATAAATAAATAAAATAAATAAATAAAAAACTGTGTTGCACTATTCGATTAACTGACATCCCCTCTTAGGCTTAAAAAATAGTGCGTCATTTGATTTATAAAGGTGGTAACCCACCAAATTGTTGAAAACGCAATAATCAAATTTATGACAGAAAATCTATAGCAACTTATACAAACCAAAACTGCAAAAAGACATTAGCCAGCCCGAACAGTACAATGTGAGAATACCAACCCATTCGACAAAGGCCTAAAACACAAAAACGAATACATTTCATAATCTGCAAATTCGCATGTCTACTAAACAGCGTCTAAACAACACCCTTAAAACCAATTATAACTTTCTTAGGCTATAAGTTGTAGTTTGGCCGACAAAAAAACATAAATCTCTGCACAATTTAAATATGCAAACCATTCCCACGAAAGTTTTTTCACGCAAATGAAAACATAAATTTGATTTTCAGGTTATAAAACGGCAGTACCCGTTCATACTCGCAAAGCGAGCTTCAGTCCAGCATTTTCGTCCTCAGTCTGGGCACAAATAATTTGTTTCACTCTTTTGAACTTGCAGATATATGTACTATGCTTTAGGTTTATGTTGTTTTGCATATGAGATTTTTCACTATCCTTCCATTAAACCTCGCATTCAACTATCCTTCCATATTACACAGCAGAAAAACAAACACGAAACTTCATCACAACCAATTAAAACCCAATTGCAGCACTTTCATCCTGAATAGTGCTATACCAATTAACCAACAACACAAAACAATATAATGAAACTTAAATCAGAAACTTTATATACATTTTAAATTAAAAAAAAAAAAATCACTTGCATGCAAAAAAAAAAAAAAAATTTTAAAAAAAAAAATCACTTGCATGCAATTGCAACTTTGGCGCGTGCAAGTATACCCTTCATCCCCTCAACATCTATATTGTTTTTGGGGTGCAAAATTCATAGATGATTTATGGGTGCTAAAATCTATTTGAGGAGCAAAAATTGATATAGGATTTTCGTTTTGGTGAGTTCTAGAGAGCGATCGAGTGGGTAATTAGCGGAAGTTTAGTGGGAAACTACTACATGAACAAACCATTTTCTTATCCCAATCAAGAGATAGTGGGACGGTAAATTTTTTAATGTTAACTGCATCAACAGTAACAATGTGGGGAATTTGGAATAGTAACAATGTAAGGGTTTAATAAGTAATCGTTGCTAGAGTACTCCATTGCCAGCAAAACCCTTTATGTAATACTACATAAGTGAATGATAATAAAATGCACCAACATCAGTTTCTTTATTGATCTTTACTTTTTTCCTTAAAATGTTTATTTGATTCTCGAAAGTTTTATAATTATATTGGCATAGTCCTTGCTATAAAAAAAACAAAAACAAAAACAAAAAAAAACAAAAAAAAAAAAAAAATCCTTTTCAAAGAAATGTACGTAACCTATATGTGTACATCTTTTATATAATAAAATAAAACCCCAAGTGAGGACTTTTTCATTTCAAAAAAATCAAATCATTCCTTATTAAGTAATAATTTTTTTTTCCAAACTTTTTCAATAAAACTAACTTAATTATTCCCTAATTTGGCATAAAAAATAACAAAATCGTTTTTCGCTTATCATATGTATAAAAAAAAAATACACATGCACTTCAGATTAAATATAATAAATATTCTTGGATCAAATTGTCAAATCTGAAAAATAAAAAAAAGCGCCTCATTCATTCATCCACACATCAAAACCTTACACTCAGTCACACAACGGAAGCCAAGGAAAAAACCAAACCCCGATACTAAGATTCTTCATAACGCAAAACCCTACACTCGAAGTTATCATCATATGCCAAACTCTTCGACCAAAAAAAACCTATTGCCCATGAAACCCATTCGACAATATCAAAGCCAAAATCCATTAAATTAATCCATTATTTTTACAAATAGTGTCTTAGAACAATCAATCATCAATCGTGTATGAATCAATCGAAAAACTACACAACACAAAGGTAATTATTTTTTGTGATTAGATATCATATAGCAAAGTCTTCTTAGTCCATTGACTGATATATTTATTTGTTTGAAAATGGTTTTTTTTCTTTCGGATATTAATAGTCATTGATAAAAGATCAATATGCGGTTATCATTGATCAATAAAGATATGCTAATAGTCATATCCTACTATTTAGTTAATGTTATACAATTGTGAAGGCAATAGATAGTGATTTGTTCTACTTATTGTTTGTGATTGATTTGTAGGATCTGCATATTGCCTTTGAAAAAAAAAGTATTTTTGAATAAGTAGTTTTCGATATGCAATCTCAAACTCCCTCAAAAAGCATGTATCAAGATACAATAAGTAGATTAGTAGTTTTATTAAGCAATTGTTGGTCACTGTTCGGTTTCAATTAAATTACTTTTAGTGAATGTTTTGGTTTATGCCTCCTGGCTTTCATTGTACAAGTTTATGTTTGTTGATAAGTGATCTTACTTTTATAGGTTTGGAAAATTTGAAGTCTATTAAACTAAAAAAAAAAATGCCGCTTTTAACATTTTGAGGTCTATAAAACTGAAAAAATGGTATGTTGGATTTGTAACAGAATCACCAACTATATATTGATTAAGAAGTCTATTTTAATTGCTCAAAAAAAAAGAAGTCTATTTTAAGACTTCAAAAGTCAAAATACAAATTCTTTTTGTTTGTTTTAGGCGTGCAGTAAGCAACTTACCCAATCATGAATCTCATGGGTCAAGATTTTCACATGAACTTAGTCGCCTGTAATCTTCATTTCTATATGTATATCTAACTATGAATCTCATGGGCCAGGTTGCAAACTATGTAGTACTCATGTTCATATTGCTTTGCAACAGAATTAGAACCTCTAATAGCGAGTTAGGGTGGTGTCGAAAATGGTACTAATGATGATGATAGTTGTCAAGAAATGTGGATAAAAGCATCTGTTGATTTTCTTTTTTGTTTTTTATTTTCTGGTATGAGGGAAACTCCACCTAAGCCACCTTTGTTGACGTGACAGGTAAACCCCATGATGCATTGTAACAACGATGTTGCTCTTGAACAACGAAGGGTTCCTGGTAGGAATAATAACAATAATAATAGAGTACCAGCCCCATTTTTCCTACCCTCGAAGGTGATCCACCTGCAAAAACTATGTCCGATTACTGTTCTTTTTTATATATTCGTATATAAGTAGAATAGGACCTGATTTCGGTAATTTTCTGCAGGAACTAAAGCAACAAGCTTATGATGCCTTTGATTCTAGGTGAGAACTTTGTAATCCAAATCCAATGAGTGTCGCAAACGAGTGTAGTCAAGCTAAATGTTCTTGGGAATTTTGGTATCTCAACTAGCTGCATCTTCGCTCGGTCCTACAATCTGTTGCAGTTCTATCTCTTGATATTTGTATGGGTTATTGTCTAGATAAGCGGGTCGAGGTTTGTTTGTGATGTTATGGTCTTGGTAGTAATTATGTTGTTTAGCTCTTTGCTTTCTTGCATTTGTTATTGGGTTATTCTTAAAATGATGAATATAAAATAAAATGATGAATATTATTATCTTTAGTCTATGTGGGTGAGTGTTGAAACTAAAAGAAAATGATATTTGTGTTATGCTTTTCTTAATTAATTCAATTTTTTTAAAACTTATAGTTATGAATATAAAAATGGTACGTGTAACTTATGAGATGTTTTATACTGTTATATTGAAAATGGTTGATGTTGTAACAAGAAATTTTTATATACTTTGACGATAAGTTTTCTCTTGGTAAAAGTTAGTCAACCAAATAACACAACTACAAACCACATTCTAAGTATAAAACAAACTGTGCAAATTTAAGCATAACTTACCAAAAATTTAACTACTAATCAATGATTTTCTCTACAGATTTCTAACGATGCGGAGGTGCCATTGAAGTTTAAGCGTACCACATCAAGAAAGAACAACATGGAGAACACAATACAAGACTACGATCTCATTGATTAGTATAAAATAATGTTCGACCCCGTAAAAGAACAACAGTGAATGAAGAGCATTTTAGGTTTTTAAATACAAAAGCTATTTAATGATTACGATATTAAAGGATTTTTAAAAGTATTTTATTAGCTACTTATTAATCTTTTATGCCTTTACCCCTTTGTAATTTTTACTCATTTTATACCAAAATTGTTATTTAAGAGCCATCTGTTTCTGACCAAAATCAAATTGGATTAATAGAAAAGATGGATTTTAGCACACGTCAAAACTGAGCTACAAAATTTGCTAATAAAAGTCAAAATTTGACATTTAATTGGTCACAATTAACTCAAATCTGTTTGCAAGCTTATAGTTGAAAAAAAGGTTAAATATAAAATAACGTTATATTTCTGGTTGATTAACAGAAATTGCGATGAAATCCAATAATTTATAATAATCAAAAGTTAAATTATGTTTTATGATACAAAAGGTGTGTAAGAAAACCTTTTCACGAGTTTTTAATGTAACGACTCATTATAAATATTTATTGTCTTTTGTTTGATCAAATAAGGTCCTCGCTTTTTTACAATTGTTTTAATTGGACAATAATCTTGTCACATCATTGTGTGGAAATATTTATTGGACATAACATTTCTCTTTATACAAGTATGCTATATGTGCCAAATAGTTGATGGTGTGATGACATGGATTTTGATAAATCTGCTTTTTGGACAAAATTTGTCATCGAAGTCATTATTGTCAGTTAAAAAAAAAAGATCATTATTGACGTATTGCGCATTGTTTGATTGTGTAAATACTAATGCAAAAGATTTGGAGCCTCAAGATAATTATAATAATTATAAGGTATTTAGGTCAACAATTTACAAAAATATACATAAGATAAATAACTAGAAAATCTATTTTTAGAAAAATACAAGATATCAAAACCCGCGTGTGCGCGGGCATTACAACTATTGGTGCGTTTGGTTTGCAATTAAGAATCCCTATTGGTACGAGTTTTATAGTATTATGTTGTAATGGGTATGGGGATATTTCTCAGCTCATACCCTATTCGAAACGGGCCCTAATAATAATAACACCACTTTTTAGGCAAAAATAAAATAAAACACTTTTCATGCCTTGAGTTGAAGAAGAAGAAGTACTTGTTCCATCTACCCAATCGAATCACTGAGTCACTCGCTCACCGATTGGATTGGAGAAGGTGTTGTTGTTAATAATTCAAATCCTTTTACAATCAAGTAAAGTGCATTTGTTTTTTAATCTCTAATTGCAATATCATCATCATCATCATGATTTATATATTTTTATTCACGATAATCAATCTTGTTTCGAATGGTAAAACTGTATCATGAATTAATCATTACCTCGTCTTTAAACTAGATAATTCTATCATTTCACTTTTCTTCTCAATCTCAGTAATAACTCAAACTATAAGATTTGTTTCGGACTGATTTTCAGACTTCTTTTCAGCCATATGCTGTGTTTTCAAAAGGCACTTGTGTAGTTTTTTGACGGTTAAGTTATTTTGAATGTTCAAATTTCATCTTGTTAGCGTGGCCACATTTTTAGGACTGAAAAAATATTTCTTCCTTCTGTAAACATGTTAGGGATCCCTAAATTGGTTTCTGTGTTTTTTTCCTCGGGTAACATTGATGGCATTATGCTAAATAAGTCTAGTTTTTTAGTAAGTAAATACAACAATGGAGTATTTTTTTTGCAAGTGAGTAAGTGACATAACAAATCAACAGTTGGTGTTCTGTTAACCTGAACGATTAGTCCCTGTAGATGGTTCTGAAGGTTCAATATTTAATATCGTTTTCTGTTGGCCAAATAAAATTTGCCGATAAAGTTCCACTCTGGTGTGATTGTTGGGAACCCCATTAAAATAACTATATGATCCTGAAATTTCCTACGAAATTTCTTGCTATCTGTCATTTTTCCTTGCAAACCATTATTCATTCATATTTTACTGCGTCATCAGTAACAATAATTCTTTGCAACACAAGAAATTCATTGCATAATTATTCTGTTATATCGCTAACAATATTAGTTGTTGTAATCAGATTCTGAAGAGGGCTTGATTAAAGAGAGCTAATATGTCTGAAACCAATGCTGGCGGACTGTCTTTTGCACAATTTACAACACCTGTTACAAGCTCCAATCCCTCTCAAGTAACTTATACAGTAGCTGTCCCCATCCGTTCTGTTGCTCCATCTACCGAACCTGACAATGGGCCTAGCAAAACCACCAAAAACAAGCATTCGAAATCTAAGAAATCCAAGAAAAAAACCGTGCTGAAACCAAATACTGAGAGAAAGAATCATAACCTTGTTTTTGATGAATCCAAATTTGACTTTTCCAAGGTACCTCCACCTGTATGTTCTTGCACTGGTGTAGCTAGACAGTGCCACAAAAATGGGATGATGGGATGGCGATCTGCTTGTTGCAGCTCTGGAATATCGGCTTTCCCTCTACCAATGAGTCCATCGAGGCCTGGCGCACGTGTGGGTGGAAGGAAAATGAGGCATAGTGCATACCAGAAGCTACTTTGCAAGCTTGCAAGTGAAGGTCACAACCTTTCCCATCCAGTTGACCTCAAGGCACATTGGGCTAAACTTGGTACTAATAACTTCGTCACAATTAAGTAAATAATATGTGTGTGACTGGCTTACTAGATGTTTGGGTGAAGCTAGTAGTAGATATGTTTTGAGATGGTCATTATTGTGTCCTTTTGCTGTTATGCAATTATGAAAGTAAAAGTTTTGGAAAAGTTTTTATTTGTTGCCAATCCTATGAAGTTGTGAAATGTCTGATCCTTGAAGGTACATGGGATAGCTTACGACTATTGCTAAAGCTTCATTCAGCACGTATTTTACATGTGAAGGATTATGTTCTATACCTAAAAAACTTATGACTATTGCTAAAACTTCTTATTTGTAAAAAGCTTCACAGTAATTTGCATACTTCGTACATCATAATTTGTTGACTAAAATGAGGAAGATTCCATTGGTTTAGTGGAAAATAAAATCACTTACTTGCGAACTTATTAGACAGTCGTATATCGAAAGCGAGTCTGTACTTTATCATATTAGGAATATGCAGATAATCTTGATAATATTAGAGGTGTTTTTTGATCTTCTCAAGATTTCATTTAAGAATTTGATTCCCTATAATACAGATCTCCTTGGAATAGACAAATGTAACTAAATACATATGGGAGTGCAGTGTAACTCTCATGAGACTCGTGATAAAGCCTAACACTCGGAATTTTACATGAAAAAAGAGGTGGTAGAGGAAATAAAAATCAAGGGACTTTTTTGTTCCATGTTAAACCACTTCTTTTTTACTTTTAAGCTTTTGTAGCTTCCAATGGAGCTGAGGCCCTGCTGGCTGTGATTTGTTCAAAGAGGTCTCGGATTTTCAAACCAACAATGGTTTGGAAGAGACCAGTCCCGTTGTTGCTACCAGGGAAGTCGGCATGCTTTAACATTTGTTGGGTAATTTCTCCATAGAATTTTGTGGAGATGTTGCTCAAATGGCTCTCAACATAGATGAGCTCGTCCAGTCTGTCAAATTGTCCGTCCATCTCCAACACTGAGACCTGGAAGGAAAGAAACAAAATCAGTTATCCACCTGCTTATACCGGTGCATGCTACAATAAGAGATATATGTACTGAAATAAGCGGACTGTGTACTTGGGAGTGTTATATGGCAGGTCTAAACAGGTAAATGTTTTGGTATGTATTGAAACATGCTGGGTTGGGTTGTCCTCAAATACGTTTTGTCCAAAAATCTACATATATATTATAAACACTTAGTACGTCAAATATGCTTGCAAAAAGTTTATTAATTAAATAATAATCCAAGCTCTGAAATTAAATGATTTGGAATGTTTTATGCATTAACCCTACACTTTGGAAGACTTTCTACCAGTTGACCCATTCCTTTTAGGCTTTTAGCTACTTGCTTTAGTTGACCCGTTAGAGATAAAACACAATCCAAATCAACCCACTCACACGTCAATGGGTCAAAACTGCCACCTCTAATAGAAGATCATATGAAGTTACCTCATGGTCGTAGTAAGAATCAGGGCCATAGGCGAATTTGATTCCGGGGTAAGAACAGGTGAGCTTTCTCCCACATGGGATCCATGAGATGGTGGAGCCTTCATCAAACAAGTAAACAGGGCTGAAGTATTTCACTCCCTCTTTCATTATGAGCTTCACTCTTAAAACCTTTCCCTCATTGTCATCTGGAATCAGCTGTGTAGGCAATACCTCTATAACTGCATCTGCGTATTGCTTTTGTGGGTCTGCATCATGAAGGTGAAGTTCGCAACATTAGACACAGAGACACACTATTTAAATGGTTCAGAATCCTCTGAAGTTCTGAAAAAAGGTACTTTAATCCCATATATAAGCTTTTAGTGTTGATGTATATGTATATATGCTATTAATGTTCAGTAAAACACAACTGACTGAGTGCAATATTTACTGGAGTTAGGAACATAGATAACTCGATTAAGAGTTTGATGTTATAGAGTTTACCAATATAGGCATCAAAATCTGGCTTTCTGGCCTCAATACTAGCTTTGATACTTTCAAGGCTGTGTCCTCTCTCTGCCATGTCCCTCTGCAATTTATAGGAACACTGTTAGCGGAAGTCTTGATGTAGTCTGTACTATTTGTTATATAGCATTACATGCTCTTAGAACATAGCCAAAATTTTCTAACCATCTTTTTTATTTCCGCTCCCTCATGATGTATGTGACCCATTCAAATAAAAACATAACCCAAATGGGTGGAAGTGCCACAAGTATGATACAAAGAATCTGAGTATGCAAACTTGATATAACACACAATTAGGGGTTTGACAATACCTGAATTTTCCAGGCAAATTTAACGTCGTCACTGATGTCCAAGTAGATACTGAAATCCAAGAGGTCTCGTACTCTCTCATCATACCTATATATATTGAAAGCCGAAGTTAAATAACCAATGCCTAGGCATAACAATGTATACCCATGAATGAACAAGTAAAAGCCTTTTTAGAGATGCTCTCAAGCATTTTGAGTTTTTAGCCACAAAGATTACTCTTAACCTTGTTGATTAGTCTAACATTTGTCCTCACATCAATATTTTATTAGAAAAGATAAAGTAAACTAATAAAGGTATAAAAACAAGAATTTTATCATCACAGAACCAGCATGTGAACAATGCCCATTGAGTCGTATCAACTAGCTTGGATATCTCATCTCATTCCTTTTTAACTACTTATATTCAATCATTACTTCACATAAATTCGTGTTTTTACACCATCATGGTGCAACATTTCTTAATATAAAAGTTTTCCTTGCATTCTATAAAGATCTTATTTCACTTAAAAGGGCAACTTTTATTTACAAGTAAGGAATTATATGAGTTGCGTTTTCATTCATTCAAATTTGACAAAAACAAGTAAAAAAAATTATAAGTGAGCATGTTACTAGTTTGGAAGGATGTATGCATGTGCGTTTTAAAGTGATTATGTAATATTTTAAAAAGCAAAATTAATAATCTGCTGTGATGATGACATAGGCTATGAAAAAGTTTTTGGATGTGCTTTTGCTATTTGAAGTTGTGTTAATCATATAGCAATATGACAAGTTAAGCAAGTTGGGTAACGGGTCAAAGTGGGGTGAAAGAAAATTAATATAAGTTAAAACCGGATGACATTTTTAACCCGCTTAACCATTCAAAACATTTGACACGTTACCCACCCATTTAGATTTTTGTTTCTATATCTGACCTGTTAGAGATAAAAACACAACATAATTCACCCATAAATGGCTGCCATCTCTAGATTGGAGTATAAGATCAGAGGTTCTATAAGAATAAAGTTTTAAGTTATGTACACAATTTGACTTACATTGGGTGCAAACCTTCAATGACAAGGATCTTAGGTGGCTTGATGAGCTCTGGAGGGTCCAAAAGACCACTAACATGGTTATAGATAGGCTTCTGAACAGCAGTCCCATCCTTAATAGCCTTAACTTGTTCATACATAAGATCAAAGTTATTGGCTCTTGGATCAAGTGCTGTCACACCTTCCACTTTCCTCCCCGTTCTATCCAACGAATGGTAATCATCCAAACATATAACAGTAGTTGTGTCACTTATAAGTGTGTTTGAATCAGGATTACCTCCCTTTGGTGGCTCTGCTGCACCTCCAAACACACTCGTCAACCTTCTCATGAAGGTACTCTTCCCACACCCTGAGTCTGCTGCTAGTCCAATTACGATAGTGTCCCCTGCACATCTTATCACACCACCTCTCACTCTGCCCCTAGTAGTCTTTTTACCAGCATTGAAAAACAACACTTGTCTTTGCTGAATTCCTAAATTGGTTTTTGTTGGTGTTGAGATTGAGCATGTTGAGTTAAGAGATTGGACTGTGTATACAGTGGACACTGCCATTTTTTCTCTAAACTTTGTGAAGTTTAAGAGAGAGAGGGAATGAGATAATAGCTTTTTAATGTGTCAATGGAAATGGTTTTTTGGTCATTTTCTTCCAAGTGATAGTTTTTGTGAGATACAAAATGAAAGAAGGATTGTACATATTGAGTTTCGCATGGTACACCTCTTAATTGCATTTTGTACACTATATAGAACTTGATCTTAAGGTGGACAAAGAGAGTGGTCATAGTTGGGCTGTCCTCTAAAAGCTTAAGGGCATTTTAGTCATTTCATAATTTTGAAAAGAAAAAAAAAAAAGATTGGGTAATGAGATGAGGTGATGGCTTTTGTGATAACAATAGGCATGGAATAGCTTGGTGGTTATTTGTTGCAGTTTGGATATTAGTCATGCCATGTGGCATCATGGTATAGGTTGATTGAGGATGAGGGTAGTTTGTGTGGAGTAGAGTTTTGGGTCCTTATTTGCCACCCATGTTAAACCTTGGTCATCTTCTATGCATTTGCTCCTCACCAATCTTGAATACCAGCTCCTTTTTGCCCATTACCAAAAAAGGACATAAAAACTTGTAGCTGTTTATTTTTCTAATTTATGTTGTATAACCATTTAAGTAGGTACAAGTAGTTACTGTATTTCCTGACTTTGGTTGACATTGCTGCATAAACATTATGTGATGAGTTCTGTTCTACTTACGTGCATATACATGCTAAACTTCGATATAACTAAAACATAAAGATGAACGCAGAAAGACTAGAGCATCTGCCATTTCTAAGGATATCTTAATTATGTACTGATAATACCTGAACTTATAATCTCCCAGTGCAACTCACTACTTTAAACCTTACTAAAAACACCTATGGTTTTGAGTTTGAATTTGTTTAGAGTGGGCTATCAAGAAATCGTCAATGAAATGTACTTTATCTCTTCATTGTGATTTGTGCATCTCAGAAATGGTTTAAGATATGTAAACTTCATTTGTAGTTTCTCTGTTTCTGGATAATGTGTGCCAAAGCATTTCAAACATCAACATATTTATGTAGTGCTGATTTTTTTTTCTTAATCCTCATGTTCCTGTTTAAAAAGTATACACGGTAAACATCATTAGGAATATTGCCTTTTGAAAAAAAAAAAAAAAAAAAAAAACAAAACAAAACATTATTAGGAAGCCAGATTAGGTTATCAACTCAATGCCCTCCACGTCAGTGGCGTTTTCAATTGCATGTAGCACAAAAAAATGTGTGGCTCGCGATGCTTATTTGTTCCTTATAATCAATGCTAGGTTGCTCGGTTTGAATATCACAATGTAAGTTAATAAACGAAAATAAACTTTGAATGTCTTGAAATCAAAGAATCATTTCAGTGTAATCTCGTATTGCAACATAGAGAATTTAATTTCAATAAATTTTTATGAATGCAACAAAATAATATGACACTAGTTCTTTCAAACTTCTAATTTATTTTATATATTCTCTTTTTTTTAATAAACTTTCAAAAGAAAGAAATGACTACAAACACTATTTTCCTTTGACACGTTAGCGAGTGGATCTTTTGTGCGAATTTTGTGAGTGGTTCTAGCGTTTGTCTGGATATGTTTCTTGGCCCAACCAATTAGCCCAAGTCCCAACCACTTGAATGTTTCTTCATCTCAAAATTCAGCCACCAGTTTGCCGGAAAATGTTTTCTGGTCTGTTTATTCTATGTATTTTAGTTCTATTTACTACTTCATCATCAGTGAAAAGGCCAGTAGATCTACATTATTAGATGCAGCAAATCTTAAAAACTGATTTTTTATATAAAACTTCACAGCTCGCCCGGAATTTTCATGTGTGGCACGTGCCACACCTGGCCAAGGCCAAGCACTAGATCCGCCCCTGGGTAGCATAAGACTCTTTAAAAATATAGACAATCAGTCAATCATTCATTGAATCCATCAAATCTACTAACCAGTTTCAACAAAGTTTCTCTGTAAGGGAAGATGATTTTACAGATACTTGAAAGTTCTTCTAGAACTATGGATTCTAAAAAAATTAAAACTGGTTTGAGAGAACTTCATACCATTTTCTAAACTAGGTTGTCAGGATCGGGATCCTACCTAGGATCGTTTTCGGCTTTGCAAGATCGGGATCGTAGGATCGGATCCTACCTAGGATCGTTTTCGGCTTTTCCTTTACATATGTATACAAACCATTTTTAAAAACCTTCCTCTCAAAAAAGTCAAAAAAAGTCAAAAAAAACAGGATCGGATCGTTCACGATCCTACGATCCTACGAGCACATCTTGATCACTGAAACAAAATACAATCAAACATATATTGAGAGGAAAAATCAAATAAGCAATCAAATGAGGCACAGACAACAAACAAACGAATTAGGAACCTATAAAACAAAATACAGTCAAGAGTATAAATGTTTTATTTCATGTTCCTATAATCAATTATACATATAAGATGAAAGTATTTTGAAATACGCAAAACTCTCCACATAACAAGCCAAGCCGCAACCAATGCAGATACGTAATTACTATTGCTTCATAGATAGGTACGAAACCAACTTACGAGCATCACTTGTTCCCACGGAAATACATGTAAACTTTCTGTATAAAACAAAGATAACGCAAAAGCTTAGCATAAATTTAACACTAAATGAGACAAAAATAGCTGAAAAGAATCTCTCTAACCTGAAGTACCCAGAAGCTTAGAAGTGATTCTAAGCAAAATAACCCAAATCCAACCAGATAGAAGATCTGCAAGAATGAAAAATGATTGTGGTTATTTGTGTTGACCAATGGTCAGTGGTCATGCTGAGTCGCAAAATGTGCAAAATCTGGAAAAGCATTGGTGAGAAACACACATAACCTATGTTATGTAAATTCTCACTTTCTGCAGTAAACTTTTTTCTGTCAGGTTAAGGCAATGGATTTTATACTAATATGATATATGTGCCAATGTTTGGCAATAGACCTTAAAACTGTCAAGATGATTTCTTTAGGTTCATAGAAGAACATGGCTTAAATCAACAAAAAGGGTAAATTGCATTAGGAGTAACAAATGGCGTAGAAGGGTAAGACCGATGTTTACTTGGGCGCATGTACCTCAATTTTGCGCAATAAAGAGAACCTACTATAAAAATGGTTTGAGGTATCACTCTTATAGAAGTGAATGGCAAGGGTAACGTAGTTATGCTGAAATTTCCTTTTTAAACATTCTAAAAAGTTATTTACCCTTTTTTAAGATTTTGAAAGGTTAGTTACTTTTTAATTGGACAAAAGTGAAAGTATAAGCCCCAAATAGACATTAGCTTATAGTACATTCCCCTTGAGTTAGAATTTTCTCAAAACTAAAATATGAAATTATTTGCTTACAAAAAAAAAGGTACATTGCATAAGGTGAGAATTTACTTTTTAAGTAGTAAGCTTGTTCTACTGTACATTTACATTTGTTAGAAATCATAAACTTGTCTGAGTAAACAACTCAGATTATTGGTTCCTTTATTTCATAAGAAAGTAAACATTGATTTTCAGGTCAAGTACAATAGTTAAACAAGTTGCAGCATGAGCCAGAAACTCATCTAGTTACAGATATTTAATCTGGTGGTAGAAAACCCGTGGTATAAATGTAGTCTACCATGCCAATGTTTTTGTTTTTAGTCTATTATATATAATATAATATTCACCATAACTCTTTGATGAATTTCTAAACATAAATTTGTGCCAATAGAGTTCACACTTGTAATTGTTATGCATTACAACTGATGGATGTGTTACTAAATATTTGGTTGTGGATTTGTTTTTAAGATGCGGAAATGAAACCCATAAACTTACCTGAGACCCTATGTTTAGAGATTTGATTCCTTGTGTCCATTTCTAAGTAAAATTGTTTGATAAAGTTAAACTTGCATTGTACATGCAAGCAAACAAATTTTACAAATTTATTGCATATTTTCACACATAAAAGGTGTCAGAGAAGAGTGGTCCAACAATTTGTGTTAGTCAGACTGGTTTTATGTGCAATGTCAGCAGTGTAAAATGGATGACGACATTCTCTCCAAAGATCGTAATCCCAAATCATAACAATCTCAAAGGAATTTGTTATTTGTCAAGTGCTTGAGGTTTTTCTCCTTGTTTACTATGACAGCAATATAGACACAATACATGAATGAATTAGAACTTACCCCCGCTAAAGCATGGTCAGAAAAGACGTCAATTGCAGCTAGGATGCCCCTGGTGATTAAAGACAAGTAAACTAAATTAGAAGAGCACGTATATGAATTGTGGTAAAATACCAGAATATAGAAATGCAAATGGGCAGGGTTGGATGAATATGGGTAACGAGCCAAGACTAGTTCAGGTTGAAACTCGATTTTAGTAGGAGCTGGGTTGAGTGTCAAAACATTTTTGTGTCTATTTTTATTGTAATTTATGCATTTACTGTGATCGGAAAAACAGTGACAACTGTTTGAATTCATGAAACAGAACTTACGTCAATGACTTCCCTTCAAAGACTATTGGAGGAGCGATAGAAGCAAATATACAGAAGCCAAGATGAAGCTGCAAATTAACAATGGATTAAAATTACAGGGGAGATATTATTTGAAGTTAAGTATTTAGATGGTTACTCAGCAACAACTTACCAAGTAAAACAAGAAAAACCAACCAAATTTCAAAGCACTGTCAGTCCTGCAAATCAAGAAACGCAGAAAGCTTAGTGACCAACTCCGGTTATCATTCAAGCAAAGTCAAGTAATAAATGTGGCAGTTCAAATGATGTTCACGAAACTTTATTCTGACGAAGTTACTTAATTACTACTTTTAAACTTTAAGAGAAGACAGTGTCACGTATAGACATGACATAACGTTTAAGGGACCATTGTAAAACAGCCACATTAATTATATGCAAGATATCCGCCTAAGGAAACATGAAAATGAATAACTCTGAAAGATTATGAATATAAGCCTCTCGAACTTTGACATTTTTAAAGCAAAGCTGTTCGTCAAACTGTTGTTCTGATCTTTCACCTACATACCTTAACACAGACTCTAAAATATAACCTCTAAAATATAACCTGCTTAAAAGGGGATAGCTTGGCTACAATTTTTGTAGCCAATTGGCTACAATACTTCACCAAAATACATAAGAAAATGAATCAGGGACCCACACAAAGAAGTCAGGGACCCACAGGACTCAGGGACCCACAATTTGTAGCACAAATTGTAGGGAATTAGCTACAATGCAATTGTAGCTAATATATTCCTTGCTTAAAATTATCACAACCATGTCAACTGCGTCATCTTCATCAAGCATATATAGTCAATTTGGGATAAGGGGGCAACTTGAAGAGCAATTGTATTAGAAAATGTAATGTATCCCATGTTCTCAACCCCTACATGTTCAAGTTAAGTAATTGGATAACCACTGGATGGTGGATAACATAATGATATGAATGTAAGAACCTAAGCACGTAACTAACAAAGCTTCTTAACTAGGTATGCAATTAATTAAACTGGAACTCATATCGTATCCAGTTCTAACCAAATGTTGCAGAAATTGAAAGAATAATTTCAAGAAACACATACTAGTGAGCTATATGACATTTTGAGCAAAGCACTTAATTGTAATTGGTTTTTTACTAAAGAGCGAGTAAAGAAAATATATACCTCACTGCACGATAGAGTGGCCTGTACCATAATACATAGGAAAGGGGTACTCCAAGAAGTGCATAAATTGTTGCAAGGAAAAATATCTTGACACCTGTACGCATTAAAGCTCAGAACTTGACAGTGCCTTATTTCACACCAGTCTAAGCTGTATCAACATAAAACTTACCGCCGCCTTTGATCCAACACACAATCACCGCTATGACATTAAATGTAAGGCAGAGAACTAGACCTGCATGTAAGTTTTAATACCAATAAAATCAATATTTAAAGATTGTAACATTCACTTGCGTATAGAAATTAGGATAGTGGTAGATACACTAATCAAGATATAAATATTAATGGACATATATGATAACGCCAGACAAGTATAATAATCAGCAAAAGCAACATAAGACAGCCTGTAATATGACTCACTCCCAACTAAATTAAATTTGTTTCCGGAAATAACTGTTTTCCTTTCAAAGGAGACAAACAGAAGGATTTGGCATCACAAAAGTCAAGATACCCACTAAAAACAACATTCAGAAACTTAAAACATGAATTTCATACCTAACCAACTTGCGAAAGCCAAGTATTGCAGCTTTTGAGCATGAACGGGTATCTCATTGGCTATATCATGATGAATTATCGGAAAAAATGGAGGCCAGTTTCTATCATCTGTGGGGATGTCAGCTGTTTTGACATGTAACGAGGGTAAAGTTCAGATGTGTGACAAATTAAACAAAAATAGAGTTCCAACAATTGATATTGAACAGCAATACTCACCGCCAGCAACAGCTTGTTCTCTTCGTTTGATGTCCTGTAATAAACATGGGTAATAGGTAACTTGAAGTCATTCTAGAATGCATAGTTATTTAATACATAATAAATTTGTTTCAATCATAAAATGCATCTCCTTGATAAAACACAAGTTGTCCGTATCCACAAAGGAAAAAAGAAATGTCACACATGGGTAATGGAAACTAATAAAGAATGACTATATACCAACCTTTTCCCGTCTCTGCAAGTCAGACTCCCAGTTTGAAAGTTCTGTCGCTTTTTTCTTTGGATCCTAGAACATGACACCATCAGGTAAGGTAAGCATCCAAAGAGAGTTCAAACCTGAAAGGAAATAATATAGGATAAGGATAGCATATTACCTTCGTTGAATCCAATGGTATATCAACAGTTGCATCATGCTTTTGACCGAAACCAAAAGTATTAGCAACTGCCTGAGGAATACGAGATTTTGATCCAGGAGCAGCATCTGCATTCTGCAATCAAGACATGAAATGAGGAGATTAGGCCTTAACATCAAACTCCATTGAAAAAGTATATGTGGGCCCAGCTGCTTCCTTAGTGAAATTAGGCCTTAACTCCAAGCATACCACATTGAAACAAATCAAATTTTCATCTACACTGGTAATGTGCAGGGAAACAAAAAATGCCCAGAAATCATATGTTTTTTCCTAGAACTGAACTGAAGTTGCCAAAGATTCCACTACTGGTGTCTGACTTGTTTCATTGAAGCTTAAAATTCTACTTTCTGCTAGCAAATATTGTACCATCACTGGCGGGATCGAGTGTGGATGCCAATATAACCTTTCTCTTTAGAAGAATCATGCTACTTACCCAACTCCTGAATTTAGGACGTCAGTCAAATGTTCCAAACCGTTTTATCCTTAAACTCTAGTAGATATTTTCACATGTCCATATTACAAGAGTTGCTCTTTATGAACTGCGGAGTCCATATGTTTATGTGTACATTCTTGTTCTGTTATAAGAGGCTAACATTTTATTTGATTTTATAATATGCTTGACAACTATTGTGTTCATGAAACCGAGTGAAATAAAGTCTGGTAGTTATATGTGCCTATAATTAGTTTTGATTTATTCATTAAATGTCTGGAGAAGAGAACTTCCATTCACTCTCCTTTCTTTTTTTTTCTACTTCTCTATGGAGGAAGGGTGTTCCTAGTATATCTTTCTATTGTTAAGTTGAATTATGACAACTACATCCACCAAATATGTTTAATTAAGTATCCATTGTTAATAAAATACCCAACTCAAGAAGTAGCTTTGCTAATAAGAACGAGTATTAACCAAATGATAATCAGTTCAACCACCTATTACTGAATTGGTTACATCACGGGAGAGTCTGAGGCATAGTAACCAAAACTGACAAGGATTTATATAATTCATGCTATGGCAAAGGCGTTGTGTGAATTGTGAAATCATAAGTAAAATTGTGTCGCCAAATTCAAGAATTGGAAGCTTACCGATATGATTAAATGAGTCAAAGGTTGATATAGAGCACAGGTAAACAACAACAAATCATACCTAATTTAGTTCATTTAGGGCTTTGTTTACTTTTTGTTTTATTCAGTCACTAAATGGGTATCGAGGCTATAGGAATATAGATACTTTGTACTCCGTATCTAATAAGCATTGAACCAATTATTGTTGTTTACTTATTTACTTAATAGAATTACTTAATAACATAGACCAATTGACCATTATAGGCTTTATAGCCTTGCATCTCAAATGTTGACAATGGAACCTAATAATCAATGAAAATGCCAAAACCGAGTGCCCATTTGCTTGAATTGATAATGGAACCTAATTGATGCAATTTATCCATTAAACATATATTTCATAATTGAGAAGTGATAAAATCAAAATCCGTAAGTATACCACCATGGTTATTCAACTCTTCACAGATAAATGAAAGAAGATCTAAAAAACCTAAAAGATCAATCAACAAAACTAGCACAAACCGATGTCCTGTCAACTAATCACAGAGGTTTCCGATGACCGAATAAGTCCATAAATCAGTCACTTCATTTTTATAATTTAAATACTTGGTTATATGTGACCGAATTAGTCAGATAGCCCAATAAGCCCATAAAGCTACCTTGATATGCAGGGGATAATGCCTAGAAAAATTGTTGTCCCAAAGTTTTTTACACCAATAATTCAAGAGGTGATGGAATTGGGCTATATAAAATTATTACGGTTTTAAGGTGGATATATGAAATTTTTCCCTAAAGGAAGAATGTTAAAGATGTCGATGTTGATACATGGAAATCCTATTATATTGCAACTATTAATGATATTCAAACTATTCAACAACGTATAGAGCCAAATATCGCAAATATTTTAGAGATCCAAAGACGAATATCATTTTCTATTTGGTTATTAACCTATCAATGAACCAAACAAAACACTAGAATTAGGTAATTCTATGGTACAACAAGGTTCTCCATTAACCGACTACCAGATTCTTATTGAAGAATTGGGCCTACAAACCAGAAACGAGGCTAACGGACACACCATATTTGGTCAATTAGTCCAAGTGGTTAGATTATCTCAAGATATTATTGACCTCTAAATATAATTCTCATACTGGGGTGTCTCTTTCAAGGGGAAAAAACAAATTTAGTTAGAAATAATAAGGGTGTGTTTATTATATTTAATAACAAATCTGTTTGTTTTAGTTTGATGTAAGGCCTATTCACACGCTAACATAAATCCATATTTATACTAAATTCCAAAAAAAACTTTGTATCACCAACGCAACTCAAAAGCATACTCTGAACCTACCCCAAATTAGCACCTGCAGAAATCGTCAACAAAACACATGAAAGTATACACCACCAGCGCCGCTTTGTGCAGATACCATGCTAGTTATATTTTTATATATACAATGAGAAAACTTGTTTCTATTATTAGTTTACTTTTAGACATATTCAGAGCTACGGAACCAGGGAGGACCCCGGGGTGTCATGGGAAATGTTAATTTTAAAATAAAATTATAAAGTGAAAAATAAACTTGCTTATTATTTATTATACATATTACGGATTTAGAAGTTTACCTTGTCAGTTATAATCCTGGTTCATACTCACATATAAATAGTAGTAGTAACATAAATCCACTCGAATCAATTTGTTTCTAGAAAATACTCATCCAAGAAACATAACCTAATAAATGAACATTATAGTAATAATGTTAAACAATCAAGTAGGTCAGATCTACAAGATACACAATAATGCTAAACATAATAAGTGTTGTTTGTGAATCTAATAATAAAAAGGTTGGTAGATCTGAAAGAAAGAAAGTTACCGAAAATGGATTGACTTCTTCTTCGGCAAAAGGATTCTGATTCATGGCTTCTTTTTGAGAAATTCAAGACTAGATTTATGCGCCGATCTCTCACACACAGTTATATGCCGGTGTCTCTTCTTTCTGTTTAATGTTTTATCGGTGTGTAAAGTAAAAGCAAATCATATGTACTTGTTTCTCACGACATAGCAAGGTATTCTAAATCGACTCGAAATCATCTCGATTTAAACAAGTCGAGCTCGAGTTCGAGTTACTCGAGTATATTATTGAGTCGAGTTCGAGCTCCAAAAATACTCGGCTCGTGAAATTCGCGAGCCTTAACGAGCTTCGATTAAATTATACTTTTACCCTTTTATATGAATAACTTTACTTAATTTTCATACAAATCGAGTCGAGCCGAGCTTGATGTGCCGAGTATACATCGAGTTCGAGCATGAAATGTGGAAATAATCGAGCTCAAGTCGAGTTTCGAGCTCGAGTTTTATATGACGAGTCGAGCTCGAGCTCCAGTCGAGTTTCGAGCTCGAGTTTTAGTATTCGAGTCGAGCTCGAGCTTGATAGTACTCGGCTTGACTCGACTCGTTTACATCCCTAACCTGGACCATACCATGCGCCAACCAAAACTACGCGTAGTGTGGTGGTGAGTTATTTTGCATATCTTTTGTGGGGTAGGGATCCAGTGAGAAGAAAACCTAAAATGAGAAGAATGATAAATGACAATAACTATACATTTAAGATGCGATGAATTGAATTAGACGCATCTTAATTAGTTTCGAAAGTGATCTTGAAGTGAAAATGACGCAAAGTAGTACTAGCAACAAATTTGACCCACAATGGACGAAAAATACATAGGATTCGCCTAACTTGATAATATGCATCTAAAATATGTATATGCATCTAATTTTTTGCTAGAATATATATTAGGATGCATCTAAAAGATTAGAGATGCATCTAATTCAAATCGATTCGTCTCTAATTTGTGGTTATAGTTATTTCACATCCTTCTTATTTTAAAATTTCTTCTCATTTGATCTCAAGTCATCTTTTGTGATGGTAACCAACAAAGAAAGTCCAAGAAAAAAAAACACAAATGTTTCAATTTGTGAGCTCCAAAACACTAACTTACACCTTTATTAAAAAAATATTTAAACTTTACCATTTTATTTAAGGAAAATTACCAAAATATATGAGGTGTAATTTTACATTTTTAAAGGGTCATTTAGCCTCTAAATTCATACATATTCGATCAATTATTGCCCTAAATCATTTCTATTTGAGTTTTAGGTACTTGAGAAGCAAATGCAGTAAAATGGAGCATATTCGGCTTGATTGGACAAGAAAACGAAGAAAACAACAAAGTCAAGAAAAACGTCACAAAAAGGGATTGTGACGGCGTCACAAAAGGTGACGCCGTCACTTAAAGTTAACGAAGATGATCAAGTTATAAATTTTCCAAGTGATGGTTCAGGCGATGGAGACGGCCTTGAGTTGACGGCGTCATGATCAAGATATTGAAGAGCGATCGCATCACAATTCATAAGGTGACACCTTCACATTAAGTCGGTGCCAATCTGGAAACCCTGATAACAGCGAGCTGACGACGTCACAGTTAATAAGTGACGCCATCACAACTGTAATCCTATATATATTTTCGTATTTTTTTCATTCTAAGTGTGAAACTTTGTGGGCAACATTGGAGATAAACCCTAGTCCGAATTTTATCAGCTTTTTTGGGCTTTTAACCCCAAGAATACTTATGTATTGAAGAGATAAGTTGTTTAATTCAATCATTCAATTATGTTTATTTGTGATTGTTTGATTCCTTTATCTACTTTTCTTTTCATTACTATGCTAGGCTAGATTTATTAGTATTTGCTTAGGATTGCATGAAACCTAGTTATTGATTATTGTGTGTCGATTCTTGTTAATTTAGTTGTGATTTGCGTTAGGAGTAGGAAAACTGGCTAGGTCTAATATATTACTAGTTTGAACATCCGACTAAACACTTAGTTATTAATTAACTTGATGTTCATTGTATTTAATGCGTGAATTGTGTTTGCATTGTGGAAATTGAGAGTTAAAAGGGTAATCTTAGGCGCCGCTCAATTAGAACATAGTTCATAGAGTAGGGAGTAACCAACCCCGATTGATATTAAACAAGGACGTGAAAACTCGACTAATCAATAAGAGATAACTAGGAATTAATGGAATTCTAAGTAAATACGCTTTACCTATCATATGAGTTTCACCAATTTACTTTTCTGCATATTAGTTTAGATTTACTTTAGTTTAATTATTAGTTTTAAAAACCAAACTCCTTCAAACCCGAGATTTTACTTGCTTTCAATTAAACATAAAAATACAAAAATAATCTTCTCTCAACCCTTAGACTTAATTCGTCATACACTTCGAACCTACCTCACCATTCCCCTAGAGAACGGTCAATCCTCTGTGTCTTACCTATACTACACTACAATGGTTAGGTACTCTGCCTAGGAGGATTGTAAAACTTTTTTTATTTTGCAATAATCCGCATCAAGTTTTTGGCGTCCCTGCCAGAGAATAGTCTAGGTTTCAATTTCTATCTCGTTTAGGTCTACTCACTAGATTCCTATCAAGTGAGAATTTTTCTTTTTATTTTGTAGCTTTCTCTTAGTCTATCTTTTTTTGTGTTTTTGTTCGTAAATATTATCATTTGCCATCATGGTGGATGATAATCTTTCACACCAAGACCCACTAATTCGAGACCCACCAAACCATGAACCACCAAACCCACCTAGAGCCCGTACTCTTAGGTGAGTACTCCAAACCAACACACCAAGGCTATCGTAACACCATTGAACTTCCCCAAGAAGCCATTGTATCTCCCTTGCGATCTGAGACCATCCGGTTGGTGCAAAACGGATGTGTGATGCTCTTTTTCCTAGATCACATTTTAATATTTATAGTCTCGTTTACCTATGATCTACGTAAGCACTAACGGGCAGTGTACCCGGTCGTGAGTACTCTAGAATCGGAAAAACCGAGGGCGCCCCAAGAGCTATGTGGCGGATTCTAACTTAAGTTTACTATTTTCACTAAAAAGGGTTTTTGAGTTGATTTGTATTAAGCTAATTAAAACAACGAGAAATGAAATGGATCTGAATCAATGGGAGAAAGATGTGCTAGCCTGGTTGCTAATATTATCACGCCATGATTTAATTTTCCTAAAAGTGTCTACTAACGCCTTATGTGGTGGTTAAATGTCATTAGGCTCAGATGGTCAAATCGCCTAACCTATAATCCTAGACTCCTGCTCCTATGGTCAATTCACCGGTAAGTCTATTCATAGTCATTACGCACCAGCTATCTTTCTAGACCTAAACTAAACCAAGGTTTGGTCCACTCAAGGTTCCCGCATTTCTTAAGCATTTCCACTAAGGTAGGTAGTCCTATGGTCAATGCTTACGCAAGGGAGATGGTAGTCCTATGGTTAATTCTTACACACCGCTCGCAACCTAGCTCACTAGCTTTCTATGGTCAATACTTACTAGCTTACTAGATGCTACCTAGCTTCAATACTACTAAAACACGGGGATCAACGATAGGCTAGAAAGATAAACACATAAGGCGAATAATAAACAGAAAACATTAATCAAATCATGATAAATTCATAACTAGGCTAACACATAAAGTGTTTAGCCTCTCATATTAAATAATGCAGCAAAAACAATGTTATAAATTATATTGAAAGAAGACATTGGATTCGATACAAATACTTGATATAATGCTAAAGCTATTGAATTAATGGAATGATTTCTCCCTTGGAAGATGATGCAGAGTTACTGAATTTCGTCATTGGTGAAGCCCTAATTCGTCCTCCTTTTTGTTGTGGTGAAAGAATGATACTAAAATGCAGAATTAGGGCTTGTATTTATAAGCTCGACATAGTTACGGCGTAACCTTAAGTAAAGGGTTATGCGTAACCCCCATATCACTGACGATCTTATCCATATAATAATCTTTACGGCGTAACCTCAAGAAGAGGTTACGAACGCAGAACGCTCGTTAGCATTTTCATCGTTTCTACGCCGTAACCTTGTGAACAGGTTACAGCGTAACCTTCTTAATCACTAAATTTGGCTAAGTCCTTAGATTTCTACGGCGTAACCATGTCGATGGAGTTACGCTGTAACCTTGAACAACGTTGACTTTAGTCTTCTAGAGAATTCCCTTGTTGCGGCATGGGTTGTAAATGACCTCTACGCCGTAACTTCCTTCTGGCAGCAAACTCTTGTATAACCTGGTTAGTTTTCCTTCCAAATCCTCGTTTCTTCGTTCCGATGCTCATTTATACCTTGAAATGAAATATGAAGTAATAAGAGTATATATATTCATGCAAAACTACACAAATTTGCACAAATAATGATATTAGGGGAAATTCACACTAAAATATCAAGACTATTTGATGTTATCAAATATCCCCCCACTTAAAATCTACTTGCCCTCAAGTAGACCTTATTAGAATTATTCTTAAAAAGATAACTCCCAAGTTAGCTTGGAAGATATGAGTTTAAAAACTTCCTATGCTAGATATATCAAAGCTGAACACCTCACGAAATGGGGAACAAAAACACTCATACACTCTCTAATCTAAGTGTTCAATTTCGGGGTGATCAGTCATAAGCATCGTCATAGCATGTATCCTATCATAGGCTTGGCGGTTACACAAAACTCCACCACTAGAGCTAAGGCCAAGACAATTCTTAAAGGCAACATTAGGTGAAAATATATATATATGCTATTGGTGAGTTATTCCTAAAGTCTTTACTCACTAGCTACGGCAAGAGTGACGAAATCAATGATACATGACCAAATCCATGGCCAAGACACCAATGATTACTCACTCCCTCACCTAAGCCTGAAGCATTGAATGATAAGAATAACATGGGTAGGATAAGAAATGGAATTCACATAATAAGGTGTAAAAAATAGAAAAATACCAAACAAATAGTCACCGCCTATTGTCCATCCCCAATCCAAGCATCAAGACGCGGAAACCGGATCATCAATTAACAAGTTATTGTGCTAATAGAAGTCAACATATGATGAGGCACACTAACTTGACCTTCCAAAAACGAGCTAGCGTAATGTAGTCACCAACTCATCTCTTCAATCAAATGTATACAAGGCAATTTCCTCGTGTTTACTCGAATAAGCTCATAATCACATGGATTAGTATTTATAATGTCCATAATTAAGGTTGACATTAATCCATTCTTCATCAACTATAATACACAATAATACATTTTTTTTAATAAATAGGTCATCCCCCCACTTGAGATTAATCATACGCGAGAATTCAACGATCTTTAAATATGTGTCTTCCACGGAAGGGTAATTCCCGAACCTCTCAACTTGGGCCAAAGACTTAGGCAAACGACAACTTCCCAACCATAGGCTAAAGACTATACGGTAGGCTAAGGCGATATGGTGTAACGAAACAATACAAGTTTGGGTTAAGAAACGAAAGGCTGGCTCGGAAGGGTATATCTAGGGGTATCTTGCACTAAAGGTGAGTGCAACAAAAAGGGTTTTATCACGGGGGGTCGACAAGTCGAGGTGACTAGTCGATAAACAGATACAATATAACACATATGGGCTAATTTGGTTTAAATCCTAGAATATTGCCTTCTTGAACTATCTATCCCAAGTGCACAAAGAAAACTCAATGCACTACTCGTCTATGGTCTTGAAATGATGAAAAAGCCAAGTTCTAAAGTAAATACTACCGGCACACTCGATATTTGGTGGATTTATGTCATATGAGAAAATGGATAATAGGCTAATCCTCACCAATGGAATCAAGGGTTGTTCTGTGCTCGGAAAAGATCTACTCTATTTAGGTTAGGAAAAACATGTCAAATTTTTTCAAAAGTGGCATAATTTTTCAAAATAAACTAGAAAAACGAGGGCAAATAAAGTTCAAGTAATAATTATACTCCCATCCCAAAAATTGAATTTAAAGAGAGACAAGTAGAATTGGAACGAGAACTTCCCAGAAATCTTGCTCCAAAATTATAAAAGGATCACGTGAAAAGACGTGCCTTGACTTCGCTTTCATGAGCAAATTTCTAATCCTTGAAATCAACCACTACCAAAAGCATAATTCTATAAATAAATTAAATTAAAAAAAAAAAAAAAAAAAAAAAAAAAAAAAAAAAAAAAAACATTGTTTACTTTCTTGGGAATCACGGTTGCATTTAGCGTATGCAACAAGCCTTTTAAACCACTCGGTGTCCCGAGTGGATGAGTGTAGTCTCGTGAGGGTTTACAGGGAACACACCCACAAAATTCATTTAGTTACTATTACAAGGTTATGGAATGCAAGTTATTTTAAAAATGATTTTTGTGCTACAGCGGGATTCTATGGCGTAGACTCATAAACTGAGTTACGTCGTAGGTGAGTTGACCTGACATTTTTGTTGTAGAGTGGGGAAGGTTATGGCGTAACCTCCACAATGGGTCTATGTCGTAGAAAAGCTCTGATATCGCTTCCCTAAGAATGTGCAACTCATTGGCTTGATTCAAACCTTCCTATGTCCTCCAATGTTGTAGACACCTGCAAAAGTAAATAACAAACAAACCAAACCAATCTATACTAATAAGAAGAAGAAAAAAGGAAAAGACGGGTTGTCTCCCGACAAGCACTTTTCTTTATTAACGAGTCTTTAAGTTAGACTCAAAGCCATGATCAAAAATGGTTATTAGTCATCTCGTGCAGGTTAACGTGTCCATGCTCTATCCAGTCAATAACCTTTTCATCCCTCTTGTATTCTTCTCCTAGCTCCAAGCATCCCTTGTAGAATGCTTTGATCTTTTGATAGGGGTACTTGTGACCATTTTTCTCGTCTTCACTACTAATTTCTAAAATTGGTGAAATCATACTCCACTGCTTTTTCGTCCAATTTTTGAATTTATCTACGTTTCTAGGCATTCTAAATATAGTTCTATCATTTTCACTTGTTAACCAAACTAACCCCTCGATAGCATTCTCCTCCAATCCCGATATAGCCTTAAAAGGTTTTCCTAAAATAACACCAGGCAAATCATTTTCTACAAACTCACTTACGTCATCCAAAACCATGAAATCTACTAGAAATGTGTAGATTCCAACAAACACATGAACATTACTAGCAATCCTGACGAACTTATTCCCTTTGTATGCCAACTCGTTACTCATTACCCTATTGTAACATTCTCTAGACATAATATTCAACGGAGAATTTGGGTCAACGAAAGCATGGAAATCCGCGAACCCAATTTTGCATGTTAATTGCAGATTGTAAGGGTTGCGATGATGAATCCTTGTGCTTGCCTCAAAGCACCGAGGTCGGGTTGGTTGGTTCATTTCGTAGTCATCCTTCTTTTGCGAGGGAACTTCCTCCATATAATTAGTTCCATGTTCCAGTCATTCAAACCAATTCCAATCTTTCCATCTTCACATTGGAAATTTGCGAATGTATCTAAACTTGCTCTTGGTGAAAGATCGTCAAGCTCCAAAAAATCTCCTGGGTCCCTATTTGTATTTTCGTTCATTAGCAATTTTTCCAAATCTTTCCCAAAGTCATTGAGTTCCTGTACCTGATTAACAACACAAACATTCCCATTATGGGGAACGGATACAATTTCATTAGCCTTAAAAGTTACTTCTTCCCCTCCTACTTCTAAGGTCATTTGCTTTCCATAAATATCTACTTTAGCATGAGCTGTAGCAAGCATGGGTCTTCCTAGTATAATGGGGATTTTTTTCGTCTTCAAATGATTTCCAAAATAACAAAATCAACTGGGAAAACGAACTTATCGATTTTAACCAGGACATTTTCCTCGATCCCCTTAGGGGATTGCATGGACTTGTCAGCCATCTCAATCTCCATTTTTATTGGTTTCAGGCTACCAACTCCTAATCCTTTGAACATGGAGAAGGGAATAATGCTAATACTTGCCCCTAAATTAGTGCATTACTGATAGTGAGGGTGCCAATTAAACAGGGAAAAGTAAAAATTCCTGGGTCTTTTTCCTTGGGGGCAAATCGTTACGTAATATGGCCGAACACCTAGCGTTGAGCTTACTGACGCGACTTCTCCAACACTAACCTTCTTTTTGATTAGTTCCTTCAAGCATTGAATATTGTTAGATTTATATTTGATTTCATCAACCAAAGGTAAATTAACTTGCAAGTTTCCCAAATTTTCAAGGAGTAACTGCTCCTTCGCAATTCTTCTTTTCACTTTTTCAGAAAACGTAGTAGGTTCTCTTGGTAGTTCTTCGACTTTTAAAGGATCGGTCTCAACAACACCAAACTTTCCTTCCTTATCTATAATGTCTTCATTAGTTCCAGTTGCCTTGACGCATTTAGTTGAATCCTTCTTCGTCTTCAAATGTTCTCGAATTTCCTCGGTACATTTCTCAACCTTCACCTCGAGACTTTTAATTCCATCGTCATGAGCCTTAAGGGTCCTATTTGTGTTTTCAACAAAACTTTCCATTCTTATTCCTTTTCTTGCCTCTTTTGGGAAACCTCTAAGTACTTGCAAACTAATTCTTCAAGCTTTGTTTCCCCCATATATAACTCAAGCTTTTGACTTATTCTCTTCGAGAAGTATTTTGCATTTCTCCTACGTTCCTTTTCAGCTTCTCCATGTCGCGGTAATAGACATTGGTCTTGTTAGTCACGGTCTTGATTCCGTCAGATTTGGAGTTGCTTTGGACTCTGTGACCTGTTTCAAGATGCCATTTGTGACAATGGTTAGCAATTTTCTGAATAGACTCTAAGGCTTGAGCCGGCGTTATGTTTGGGATTGCTCCTCGTAAGTCTAAAATCTGGCGAGTCATGGTGTTCAACCCTCTATAGAAGATGCATACCCTTTGATGATTGTTGAGATCATGGGTTGGACATTTATTGTCACACCCCACTAAGAGTGGAAACACGAGGTGCAACGAAATGTAACATCGCATAAGATAGTAGAACAACACCATATTTGATTTAAGAAATAAGTTACAATGTCACGATAAGATTTTTTATACAAAGCTGGATAATGAAAACACAAGTCTCATTCTTATCAAATTTAAGTCTTTAGAAAAAGGTCTTGGCCAAATCACTCGGTCTTTGATACGAGAACAATGTATGACTCCAATATGCATGCCTTCAAAATACAACTATCGATCACCTGAAAATGATACTCGAAAATGTCAACATGATGTTGGTGAGCTCGTAGGTTTAAGTTAAGCAAAACCATTTACCGTGCATGATATATAAGTAGGACAAGTGTGCAAATAATAATAATAAAGCGTAGGGCAAGCAGTTATATCACAACCATCCACTTGGCTAGTCAGGTAACCACCCATTGGCTAGTCAGGTAACCACCCATATAAACCAACAACAACCAAACTCTTCATCTATGAATCTTCATCTCCGAAATACATATGTACTACATGCATGCCTACCAGCTGGAGCTAAAACATGAGCACTCCCATGTCAAGTGGATTACATCCATGACACGAGACCACACGGTAATACCACACAGAAAGCCCCACACAGAAAGTACCGCACAACCATCATCACAGAGTAAGAACCACACAACAAAACCACTAGTGCACGTAACGCAATTATATACATACAACATTGTCCAAAGGTAATAAAACAAACATTTAAGCACGACATAAAACTTGAAGTAACTTTGAGTATCATTTTCCCCCAAGAAAATGTAAGTAAAATGGGGCCACGAAAACTCACCTTAAAGCGGATGAAATAATGAAACAAGTGCAAGCAAATGATCGAAGGGATCACAAGCTACTCCTTCTTCAATGGATCTACATAAGTTATAATCATATATTACTTATACATCCATTTATAGTTCGTTTAATGTCATAACTGATTCTTAAACACTTATAGTTATTCATTAATGGGATTAGGGCTACATTACTGAAATTAGGTTAACATATGATTAAGAGTATCCGTATTAGTGTTTCAAATGTAACATAGGTCAAAACACATTAAATGGGGTTAGGTTAAACCAAAACCCTAACTTATGTTATATTTCAGATTTTATCACGTTCTGGTCCATTTATTTATGAATTTAAAACCATACTTAAAGGTTTACTGAGGGGCTCAAATATTTATCATGGATACTTATACATGTTAGCTAATTACTGTAATGTTTCCAGATTTTATTTCAAAGTGAAAGTACCCAAACAAAATGCGTATTTCAAACCTGTTCCAGAATGTGACCTGATGGTATACCCGAAAAGTTTGTATTTATTAAACATAGCTAGACCTTCCAGAAAAATTCACAAAAATTCCAGTAACTAATAGACATCTTAAATATTCCCCTGCCAAAATTTGGGCTTCTCAGACCTCATATTCTATGAATTAAAACTCATAAGAACCGCCTGATTTTCAGACATCCAAAATACAGTTTTGACACTTAATCTCCCAAAAATCAAATGACTACTTTCCCGACCTCCAATGACCACGAAATTCGATATTCAGATAGTACACTTTACGAACTCAGGTTTAGACTCAAGAATGATGCAAAAACTTGTTGGTATCATCAAATTAGACCTCTTGCAAAATGACCCATTTTCTTGACAGCATACTTTGAGACCACAACACACACAACCTAAGTCCGATTGTAAAATGAGTATGTATATAGTCTTACGTTTTATTTGACACCACAACACACACAAAAAAAATGTGACATGTTAGACTTCCCAAACCATGACCACGTTACAACAACCACTTAACTCTTGGTATAAGTTTTCCAATGAGACAAACACAAAGCGAGACAAAGACAACCATGGCAAGACCATTCCAGGTTTTAACGAGACAAAAATTAAACCACACTCTTCAATCTTTAGCCAATCATTAAGCGAATTATAACAGATTTTAGATGGCATTAGACACCAAAATACTCACTATTTTAGACATGGTCGAAGCAAGAAGACATGCACATGAACCACATAAAATCATAACCAAAACCTACACACCACGTTTAGAACCAACAACCCTCGATAAACTTTATACGCCTCTCAAATATTTCTAGGGTTTCCAGGTCTGATCAATCATCTTTAATGCGTCTATAATGACAAGATTAGGGTTGAACGAATTCACTTAGGGCTTATATTATTCAAGTCGACACACATGTTTTACAAAGTCTATGATTTCATGTGGCGTACGGTGTTTATAATTGTGATCACGTAATTAACGAGAGAAAGAGTAGCATAGCAACATGATTTTAAAGATTGATATTACATGTTACAGATCTGATTTAATTCATATATGAGGGTCGTATGTATTGAAAACAAAAGGGACACATGTGTACCTTGGGGCTGGAAATCACGAGACAACAAAACAAGGCAAGAACAAACGAACACCACAAAGGACTGCTACGATTAAAACCCACAACTTCAATTTGATCGATCACTACCATGGCTGTTACGACAGGAAACACGAAGGCTGCACACGAATTGACTACCCAAGGGCTGCTAATTTTCTTCCATTCGACATAACATGCAAATATCCTAGCCACGACTACCCAGGGCTGCTACCACCGTCGTCCTTTGATCTTGAAGAGAGTAATTCCGATTGGTATTGTTCTTGTTTCCTGGTTTTCGATATAGAGAAGAGGAGAGGCCAAAGGGATACACGGTTTATAAAAAATAAGAAAGCGAATAATGTGTGACAAGAAAACGAATGTCGTGTATATATTTAGGGTAAGAATTGATGAAACGTATCTCTTAATTGATAACCCACCAATCGTTCTATCACCCTTCGAAAACATGTGGAGCCAATATAAATAAGGAATGTAGTTTTTATGAGTTTAGGATATGTTGGATCGTGTTTTGGATGATATTATTGTGATTCGGGAGGTCGGGTATGATGGAAATACATCAAAGCCATAGTTAGAGAGAGAGTAGAGAGAGAAAAGAGAAGTGGTGTTTTATTAATGATAATGAAAGATGAAATACACACACAAGTCTCACTCTCCTAGTGAAGTCTAGGAGGGCATATATAGGGCAACATACACACTACTTTACAATATTGACGGTTTCAGTACCTGTGTATGTGCCATACATCATAACTAATGTAATCCCGTAAATATCGTTCCATTTACATGTTAGGAGCATTCCCAACAATCTTCCCCCAATGGGACGATATAAGGGATTACTTACACCATTTCCTACCAATACAAAAATAAGTAAATTAAAGTCTTCATAAGCTCTTCAAATGCTGAGGATGACTGCAGTTTACGCTCTTTGTCTTCATCTTGTACCTCATCTTGAGAACTTTTCTTTACTTGTAGGCAAATGATGTAATATGCATGAACTGGATTAACTTCCCCCCAATTCATGTTGCATGTCTTTAGCGGCTACTTCGTACACTTCTTTTTGGCGAAGTTTCTGAATCAGCTTCCCCCCAAACTGACAACCGTATTCAGCAGATTCGAAACTTTGATGTAGTTAACATGTCTTCTAACTTAAACCACACCAAGCAAATCTGACTAGTCACTCAATAACAATTATACTCAATGCGGAAACTCCGTTCGGGGGTAACATGAAAGAAATCAACAAGATCTTCTCACATAAGTAGGCTACTTCACACATCACAACCTGCGAAAGTTGAAACGATTACACCAAAATCACAAAACTGAACCACTGATCATCTCTGCGGACGTCTCTCCGATAGTAATAAAATTGTAAGCTTGATCACGTGAATCTGTTATGCATCCCCGATGTGCACATTTCTTCCCCTGATTGCAGATACTTGTGGAAAAAGAGTGTTTTCGCAAAGAAGTCAAAGAAGGTCAAAGAACATCCACTCTCTCTTCCCCCACAATGTCTTCGCGGAATCGGAAGCATACACACTATGTTTACGATGGAAACGGAGGCAGCGTAACTCTGTATGTCCAATTAGTCGAATATGTGTGAAGTACCATAAATAGCCCGTGAGAATCAACAGCTGATAACATCTCTACTCTTTGATATTCCTCTCAGCTAACTCTTTACCGACCCCATTATCATTCTGACGGCTTTTTGTGGTGACTACTGATGGAGAAAACCCAGTATTACGAACTTGAGACTGAAGTAAAATAACCAAAACTTGTGACTTAAACTTGCACTATTGTGTGACTAAGAACCAATACTGAGAATTTCAATAAAGGTAGAATCATATACCCATCCAACCATCCTTAACTGTATATGAACTTCTCTCAAATTATCCACAGCTTTTTGTGACACTTGAGAACTACAATGTAACTCCTTTAAAGTGATAGCTATACACTGTGAGCACAACAACGTAACTCCTTACATAAGGTATAACTAGATAAATCAAGTCTTAATCATTCTAACGGTTAAAAGCTCGAACAAGGATCTCGAAGAATCGTGCATCCAACCAACCCCGATATCTTCAGATACTAAGTACACGCATCCGTGATATTCCACTTTAACTTCAAATAAGTAATAATGAATTAACCTCGTAGTCACATCTTGCGGTTAAATCCCCAAAACTAGCCTTTGTTACTTGGTTAAAATGAACTTTGATAATGGTTTTATCCCGATCTTGTCAAAAATGTATCCTCGTGAAAATTTATAATAATGAAAATACCACCTCTTTTTGCCAAAAATAATGCCAAACTTAACAGTTTTAACACCATGTATTAAAATACATTGGATAATAAAATTTCAGCCCAACTTTTAGCATTTACTAAACCAAGTTTTATCCCTTTTTGCTTATACGGCTCACATGAAATTAATAACAAACAACCACCAGCCCATATGAAGCAACAACTCACGGCCCAGTTAGTGTAAAACTCGGGTAAGTCCATGAATCCCACAATCAGTCCAGAAAAAATAAAACCCGGTCCAACTATAATCCCCTTATAATACCCCAACCCTAATAATTCGTCATTAGCAAACCCTAATATCTAACATCATCCGCCCCCATCCTCTAAACTCTCTCACCCCATCTTTGAAATAAAAACGCAGTACAAAATTACTCCATCTCATTTCAACCTAAGATATATCAATACACGACCTTATACCTCCTTCAACACATAAGCACAAGCAACAACCGCAGTCACCTACACCCCACACGAACACCGGTCACCTTCTATGGTTTGATTAAAACTGTTCGAGCACAAGACAAGGCTTCAAGATCTCGTATAAGAGGTCTAAGGTAGGGATAGATGTTATGTGTTGTTGTGTCTTATAATGAAACAAAGATAGATAATAACATAATTGTTGCGTGTCTATCTTTAATTTCGGATATCAAAGAAGAGGGTTACCTTCTCATAGATCTATGATGTAATATCTTTCGTTTGTTTGATCTTTATAAAGATCTGATATATCGATGACATGAAAGAAAGTTTAAGATCTAGATTTAATAATTATTTTGAGTCGTGTAGGATGATATGTGAGTTGGGGAGTGATGCTTTGGGTTTGCTTGTGTTTAGATTAGATTCGGATTGTGGTTTTGGATTTCGTTATTTGTTTTGGACAAATGGATTGATGATGGTGATATAAAACTGAAGTCTATAATGAGATGGTATATGGTTTGTGGTCACTGGTCTTTTTCTTCTTTACTTTTTGCAATTTCGATAACTGGTTTTTGACACCAATTGCGATAACCAGTTATTCAAGAATTGCAATAACTTTGACTATTTGACCTGAGCAATTGCGATAATTAAGTCCAATTTCGACGGGTTAATTCTGATGGGTCAATTCCGACGGGTCACAATTCCGACGGTTTAGTCCAATTCCGCCAGTTTAGTCCAATTCCGACGGGTCTTATCAAATTTATTTACAAGAAATCGATTCCAATTTTGATGAACTAGGGTCTGTAGGAATTACTTTACAAGCAATTCCGATAAAAGAGGGTTTAGACTTTTCCGATGAGTTTTTGACCATTATTTTCCGACCATCTTTTCCGACCAATATTCAGACCCACTTTTTGCCAGTTATCCGACCACAAACTTCCACGGGATGGTACAAAAACAAGTCATAACATTATCATTAGTACAAAAACAACTGATTACTTGGACTGAAAAAGGCATAATAGACCAGTTTAATAGAATGTTTGACCATGTTGATACAATATCTTGTGAAAAAGAATTGTTACCACAATACAACATATAAGATATAAAAAATTTTGACCTGTTAAAAGTTTGTGATAAAAACAGCTTCAAAGGAGATTCGAACCATGAAAAAAGATACGATTTTGACAAGATAACACCACAAATATCAACCAAAACTAATAACCTGGCTCTGATGCCAATTGTTGGATCGTGTTTTGGATGATATTATTGTGATTTGGGAGGTCGGGTATGATGGAAATACATCAAAGCCATAGTTAGAGAGAGAGTAGAGAGAGAAAGGAGAAGTGGTGTTTTATTAATGATAATGAAAGATGAAATACACACACAAGTCTCACCCTCCTAGTGAAGTCTAGGAGGGAATATATAGGGCAACATACACACTACTTTACAATATTAACAGTTTTAGTACCTGTGTATGTGCCATACATCATAACTAATGTAATCCCGTAAATATCGTTCCATTTACATGTTAGGAGCATTCCCAACAATCTAAAGAGAGTGGATGTTCTTTGACCTTCTTTGAACTTTTGTTATGCCTTAGTCTTTGCGAGAACTTTTCTTCGTGATATTTACATGAGCATGATGGAAATGGTGGTGGTGGAACTCCTGGTCTCTATAAGTACCTGCAATTAAACAGTTAGTAATAAATCATCCGGCACTTACAGGTTCGAACTTCGAGATCATCAACAGCATAGTGTGAAGACTTTCTCTAAACCTTGCCAAGGCCGTTCCTAAACTGGATGCCCCCAAGGGAGCTAACTCAGATACACCGAAATGTATCAACGATTCAGGTGAGCCGCCGAAGTATACCAAAGTATCACTCCACGACTGTAGACCGTTTGGAGCCACCATGAACACTAAGCGTAATCCACAAGGGATTACCGAAGTGACCTGCTGTCAGGGCTGTTTGATGTTGACCCTGGCCGGAATTTCCATTCAATCACTGAGAATCACAATTTGTGAATTCCCTCTTGAATGTTCTAGGCAGATTACTAAGATCTGCGTAGAACTCTTGTAATTTACAACTGGTGTTCTTATTGTTGAACAACCAGTATAGAAATGTTAAGTGTTCCTATGAGATCTTTTTATGTATCTCGCGGCTCTAGACTCGATTTAGTACTCATTGATTTTTAGTCGTCAGAGGCATGGAGCAGAGTGCCTCCTTTTCAATATCAACTCATCTCAGAATGAGAGGTCGATAGATAATGAAGGGTTCTCCGTGAGAAATGAAACAAGTATCTTTTGAGAGACACTTGAGTGGCTAGAAGGTTTAGTGCAGTGCGTCACTGGGTCCATGACGGCTTAGTCTTCAATACCGGTGTCACCTCAACCAGTAGCATATGAATTGAACTCGGTTTCTGCCCTAAGGTTGAACACATGGAGGGCTATTTCTTTTCACCCTTTTCTTCACTTATCTTTTTAATTCTTCAACCCCTTCTTTCTCCTTTCATTTCTTTACTCCTTTTTTCTTCTTCATACCTAAGGACTTTCTAGTTCTAAACTATTTGTATTGTCCATGGGTAGTGTTAGACCCGTTTCCCGGGTATTGGGACCCCACCCTAGATGAAAGTGGACCAAGGCTTTATGTGATTGGCTAGTCAATGAATGTAAAGTTATAGTCAATCCCGTTAGCCGAGTGATATTCAAAATATGTATTGTATAGTTATGGAAAGTATTATGTGACTCAAATAGAAAGGAAATAGACTTCAAGGGTTAAAGTTGCAATAGACCAAAAGTGTTAAAATATGTAGTGTGGCCAAAATAGAAGGGATGAGACTTGAGGGGCCAATCTTGCCAATTACCTAAAGTGCCACCTAACTAATTATATCTAGCTTATTCTAGACACTTCCTCCATTATTGAGATAGATCTTGATGTCCAGTTTTTAGTGAGAAGAAAAGAGAGGGAAAGTTAGATGATGATCTAAGAAGAAGAAGGTGAAGATCAAATGTTAATAGTCTTCCTTAGCTATGATCATCACAAGTTTTGATAAATTGTAAAAGATGATGATAATGATGGAAGATTGTGATGATGATGATGTTCTTGCTATTATTTAGCTTGGATTAAGGTAAGTAAAATGATAGTAACATGTGTTATATGGATTTCTAACACATGTGTATTATGTATGTTTGGTGTCAAGTATATGGACTTGGAATATGCTTATGTGATGCCATAAATGTGGCTTATGTGATGCGTTGATGCTATGGAATATGTTGATGTTATGTGTTAGATGAGATTTGGGTAGTAAGCCCGTAACGTAAGTGTTTTATGTATATGATACTTATGTGTGGTTTGAAGTATAATGTTATGTTATGATCGTTTTACTTACTAAGCCTTTGTGCTTACGGTTTAGTTGCCTAACCGTTTTGTAGGTTGGCATTGTTTACATAGGCGGCTTGGATGTAAGGATTAAGGATTTGGATATGCGAGATTAAGGTAGTATATGTAGGAGCTTAGGTAGAATACCGGGCTCATGTGTAAGTTTGTACCCCCGTTGGTCTTTTATGAGTTGGTAAAGTGTAGCCGTATGGCAAGTTGTATGTAAAGGTCGTACAAACGATTTGGTAGTCATTTGGTATGTCAAAGTGAGTTTGAAGTGTTTATAGTCAAGTATAAAGGGGCGTTTGGTTTATGTATGAAAATACCCATTTTGGGTTGTAAACGGGTCAAGGGTCGTTGGACCATGTTTGATATGTTAAGTTAATGAGGTTGGTTAAGTTTGATGTAAAACGGAAGTCATATGGGTGGTATGTAGTGAAAATGGGTCAAAAGTGGCTGATTTGTAAAGTACTAGTTCGGGTGGTCAAACGGGTGATGTTATTGAATAAAAATGATGTTTATGATGTGATAATGAATTCTGGAAAGTTTCATTAAGTTTCGAGTCTCGAAAGTTGGTTTTTCCGGAAATTAGAGTAAGTTGCTAAAATTTGCATATTGCAGAATTTGCATATTCCCAGAATTTACATATTGGATCCCCCTTTTGGTTTGAAGTTGTGGTCCTTAGTGTGGATCAAGATTTGCATATTGGATCCCCCTTTTGGTTCGAAGTTGTGGTCCTTGGTGTGGATCAAGAGTAAATTTGCATATTCCTTAAATTTGCATATTGCCAAAATTTGCATATTGGCGGTTGAGCAGTGATTTTCAGAATTTGCATATTGGTTCAAAAAATCATATCTTTTAAACCGTAAGTCGTTACGGGTCGTGCCACCCGTCACTTTGAAGGTAATTGAGTGTACTTTCATTTGAAAGTAGTCTCAAGAGCTGAATGTATATAGATTTTTGTCAGTTGTCAAAAGAGTAACAGAATGTCCATGAAAGTCAAGCGTTTCCGCGTGTAAAGTCAAATTTTTTGGTCTAAGCGGGCACGGGGTGTAACAAATTGGTATCAGAGCTTCGGTTTAAGTGAATTAGATTTCCACCATAGGTTGCCTAGTCTTAAACCTCTCGTAGAAGCGTTAGATGTAAGTGTTAGTTGCGCGGAAATTAATTGTTATGTGTTAGACGGATTATGTTTTATGTTAGTTGAGCCTATTGATGATAGGTGATGTACGTGTGTAATAGTATTGATGTGTATGAGATATAAATCCGTGGAGGACTTGACATGCTTGATGATTTGTTAGCCGTGCACCTCGGTTGGTTCCGGTGATTGTATTGTGATTATGTGGTGTATGATAGAGTTATAGTTATGGAATGCGAGTAGCAAGGCTAAGTGGTATTAGAGATGGGTTGGTAAGTGGACTAAGGTTTATGATGCCTTAGTTATAAGGTAGGCTATTGTTTGCGGCTAGTTAGAATGTTGATGCTTAGACATAGACCGATTATGCGATGTGATATATAAGCCATAGACTTCATGATTTGATTTTGATTAAGAATATTTTAACACTTGTTGGATAAGTGTTAAGTGTTATGATGTGATTGCTTATGTGATGATAAGTCTATGGTAGTTTATTATGTGTCTAAGTTTTATGTGGTGTACTTGAGAGCACGATTGCTTAGAAGTGTATGAGTTGAGATAGATGCATTGAATGCATGTTATGTAATGACTTAGTGTCGAAAGGAAGTTGAGAGAACTAATTGATATGTGAAATAAGTTAAGAAGCATGGTAAGTGCTTGATGAAACTTAGATGCTTTGAAAGCGTGATATAAAGTAAGAAATGAATAGCGAAGTATGTTTGTAGTTTGATGAATAGAAAGACACGAATGAATATATGCTTGAAGCATGAGTTCTTATATGCTAAATAAAATGAGAAGGTTAAAGTGTATAGTTAAAACGTGATGAGATTATGTTGCATATCAAACATGATAATTAAAATGTGTTAGTAATAAATGAGTAGAAGTGATGAATGAGTTATAGATTGCGCTAGAAGTCATAAGTGACTTGAAGTGCGCTAGAAAGAATTGTAAAACATGAATATAATCATGTCATATTATATATTGAAAAGTGTATGATGAGATTTATGTGAGTGTGATAGAATAAACCTATGTAAGGTTTATATGCGTACAAGTTGAATAAACCAAATGAAGTGATAGTGTAAGTTGAGAGAATATGGTCAACAAGGGTTGACGGGCAATAGTAAAAGTGTGTTGTAAGAACACGTAGAGATGTGTAAGTTGTAATGGGTAAGCATTACATATAAATTGTCTAAATAAAGATGGCACGTAGTGAGTGTGTGAGTCAACTTGGGGTTGACGGATGAATGATAAGTTGCATTGCGAGAATGCAAATATAATAAATGGGCAAGTGTTATATAGAAACTTGTCAAGATGATAGTAAATGTGATAGTGAATGTTGAGATTGCGTAAGGCAATGAAAATTGAATAAATGATAGTGTATACCTAATGATAGAAGTGCATGAAAGATAAAATGAGTAAAGAGAATAAGATAGATATAGCTTGAATCCAATGCTCTAGTTATGGTATCCTTGGGGATAGCCCAGCTTGCCTTTATGGCATGGATGTTATGGTATCCTTCGGGATAGCCCAGCTTTCCTTTATGGCATGGATGTTATGGTATCCTTCGGGATAGCCCAGCTTGCCTTTATGGCATGGATTGTCAGCTTGCCTTCATGGCATGGATTGTTAGCTTGCCTTAGGGCATGGTTGTTAGCTTGCCTTCATGGCATGTGTTTGGCATCCTTTGAGATGTCCTAGCTTGCCTTTATGGCATGGATGATAGCTTGCCTTCACGGCATGGATGTTAGCTTGCCTTTATGGCATGGATGGAAAGTTAGTGAGATTGGATCCAAAGATAGAAAAGATGGAAAGTAAAACAAGTACGAATGTTATGTCGGAAGCGTATAAGTAGGATGGTTTATGGTTTCTTGATTTAAATGGATTGGGACGCCTTTTCATTTAAATGAAGAAATTGTAAATCGCCGAACCATAAGTTTATAATTCCTTACTTACAAAGATTGGGACGCCTTTTTATGTAAATAAAGAATTATAAATGAGTGGGCTTATGTGTAGCCGATATGACATGAGTACGGATAGTGATATGAGAAAGTGAAAACTAAAACATGTTAGATGTCATAAGAAAAGATAGATATGAATAAAACTTATAGCGGCGTTAAGGTAATGTGTGAAACCTTAAGATAGACGCCTAGAATGAATTGCGCATTAAGTTGATAAGTTAATTGGTGAGCATTCTCGAAATTTAATAAGAAAGATTGCAAAAGTGATGCGTGTGAAGATTTTTGGAAGGTGCCGTTTGTATGGTACTTTGTATATATTGAATTAAGTTACCGGCTTTTGATATTGATATGTTTTGGTATTATGTGGAATGCGATTTTGGCTGGTATATGATGTTATGTCATGTTAGTGCATGGGCATATGTCGCGGATATAGTGTCGAAGTTTGACTTATATAAAGTCAAAATGGCATAAGTTTCCGGATGACAAGTCGTCATTGTTGGAAATTTTGAATAAGTTTGTAATGAGAAGTGTATTTTTAGTGGATTATGAGTCATGGTTTTGTATAGTGGGTTTATAATTTGCAAGATCACTTAGATAGTTGCAAAGTAATGGCTTAGAAAGCATGAGAATAAGGACTTGTATATGTCGTGAAGTGGTTTTGGATAGTAATAGACGAGAGATTTCGGGGACAAAATCTATATAAGGGGGTAGAATTGTTAGACCCGTTTCCCGGGTATTGGGACCCCACCCTAGGTGAAAGTGGACCAAGGCTTTATGTGATTGGCTAGTCATTGAATGTAAAGTTATAGTCAATCCCGTTAGCCGAGTGGTAGTCAAAATATGTATTGTATAGTTATGGAAAGTATTATGTGACTCAAATAGAAAGGAAATAGACTTCAAGGGTTAAAGTTGCAATAGACCAAAAGTGTTAAAATATGTAGTGTGGCCAAAATAGAAGGGATGAGACTTGAGGGGCCAATCTTGCCAATTGCCTAAAGTGCCACCTAACTAATTATATCTAGCTTATTCTAGACACTTCCTCCATTATTGAGATAGATCTTGATGTCCGGTTTTTAGTGAGAAGAAAAGAGAGGAAAAGTTAGATGATGATCTAAGAAGAAGAAGGTGAAGATCAAATGTTAATAGTCTTCCTTAGCTATGATCATCACAAGTTTTGATAAATTGTAAAAGATGATGATGATGATGGAAGATTGTGATGATGATGATGTTCTTGCTATTATTTAGCTTGGATTAAGGTAAGTAAAATGATAGTAACTTGTGTTATATGGATTTCTAACACATGTGTATTATGTATGTTTGGTGTCAAGTATATGGACTTGGAATATGCTTATGTGATGCCATGAATGTGGCTTATGTGATGCGTTGATGCTATGGAATATGTTGATGTTATGTGTTAGATGAAATTTGGGTAGTAAGCCCGTAACGTAAGTGTTTTATGTATATGATACTTATGTGTGGTTTGAAGTATAATGTTATGTTATGATCGTTTTACTTACTAAGCCTTTGTGCTTACGGTTTAGTTGCCTAACCGTTTTGTAGGTTGGCATTGTTTACTTGGGCGGCTTGGATGTATGGATTAAGGATTTGGATATGCGAGATTAAGGTAGTATATGTAGGAGCTTAGGTAGAATACCGGGCTCATGTGTAAGTTTGTACCCCCGTTGGTCTTTTATGAGTTGGTAAAGTGTAGCCGTATGGCAAGTTGTATGTAAAGGTCGTACAAACGATTTGGTAGTCATTTGGTATGTCAAAGTGAGTTTGAAGTGTTTATAGTCAAGTATAAATGGGCGTTTGGTTTATGTATGAAAATACCTATTTTGGGTTGTAAACGGGTCAAGGGTCATTGGTCCATGTTTGATATGTTAAGTTAATGATGTTGGTCAAGTTTGATGTAAAACGGAAGTCATATGGGTGGTATGTAGTGAAAATGGGTCAAAATGGGTCTAAAGTGGCTGATTTGTAAAGTACTAGTTCGAGTGGTCAAATGGGTGATGTTATTGAATGAAAATGATGTTTATGATGTGATAATGAATTCTGGAAAGTTGCATTAAGTTTCGAGTCTCGAAAGTTGGTTTTTCCGGAAATTAGAGTAAGTTGCTAAAATTTGCATATTGTAGAATTTGCATATTCCCAGAATTTGCATATTGGATCCCCCTTTTGGTTTGAAGTTGTGGTCCTTAGTGTGGATCAAGATTTTCATATTGGATCCCCCTTTTTGTTTGAAGTTGTGGTCCTTGGTGTGGATCAAGAGTAAATTTGCATATTCCTTAAATTTGCATATTGCCAAAATTTGCATATTGGCGGTTGGGCAGTGATTTTCAGAATTTGCATATTGGTTCGAAAAATAATATCTTTTAAAGCGTAAGTCGTTACGGGTCGTGCCACCCGTCACTTTGAAGGTAATTGAGTGTACTTTCATTTAAAAATAGTCTCAAAAGCTGAATGTATATAGATTTTTGTCAGTTGTCAAAAGAGTAACAGAATGTCCATGAAAGTCAAGCGTTTCCGCGTGTAAAGTCAAATTTTTTGGTCTAAGCGGGCACGGGTTGTAACAGGTTGATCCCTCCGGCTCTGGCAGATCATAGGACGGTTTCCTAACCTTAGTCACCTTATATCTTCATGACTATCCTATGTTGCCATAAAACCAATCATTTGAAAAATCTCTCAAAGTGTTTATGACTGTAAAACATATATTGTTTACACTTTGAGAGTTTTGTGTTTTTCAGAAATACCTCCCCCTTCATATGTGCTCATAAGTTTTTAATATAAATTTGCACATGTCGGGTGGAGTTAGCACTTTTTGAATTGATTGATTTTCAGTGAATTTGACCGTTGCGAGACACGTTTACATCACTAGTTAAACTAGCTTGAAATTATTACCCGTCCAGGTCATATTCAAAGAAGAATCTCTCAAAATCGGTACACTTTACTCCGACAAATCCTTTGCGAGATACATTTACATCACTAGATAAACCAGCTTGAAATTATTTCCCGTCCAGGATATGTCTTTTCGATTAATGTCATTTGATAATCGTCAATTTGAGGGTACAATCTGAGTCGAGCTCATGCGAGATTTCATCTTTTCAATTACCATATTTTAATCACATACTTATTCTCCCCCTCAAAAATAGCATATTCATATTGTTTTTGGAAAGCATTTGATTAAAATATGCTTTTTGAGTTTTACGGGAAGAATTTCAACAAGAACTTTTGTGTTATGAACAAAGATATTTGTTTCAAGTACTCCCCCTTAACAAGGGCGTACTTGTTCTTTTGAGCAGAATTTTAAAAAACTTTTCAAAATTTTGATTAATTCTGCTCAAAAGTAAGAAGCTTTCGCTCCTTAGATTAGGATTGAGGCACTGAAGCGTACCTCAGGTTCCTTTCTTTACAAGTACGGGTTGTGCACTGTTATCTGTGCACAAGCCATAATAAACAATCACACAAGCAAGTTATATAAATAAAAAATGTATCCAACTCTTACATCATTCCGTGCTTCTGAAGACAGTGTAAACTGGATCAGGTCTTTGAAAATTCCTGATCGGGAACGATGGCCTTCCTCCAACATAACTTTCAAGCCTCCTCATCTGATCTCTATGAAACAGCTTTCTCTCGATCTTTAGAATGAATTGACGAACTTCTCTTAGTTGAGAAGCTGTCCACCTGCTGGTCTTGTATAACTCCCGATCTCGTACTCGTATCACCAACCCATCACGAACTTTCTTGAGCGTTTGGTCGCAGAACTTGTGAACCTCTTTGTACCCCATGAAGCAGTTGATTGTAAGATCACTCTTGTAAATAAACCTGAAAGTTGGTTCTTTCTTCATGGTGTACTGGGGCTCATTGTTGATCTCAGGAAGATATAGAACTGGTGCGGTTAGATTAATCTTCCTTTGATAGCTCTCGACCCCAAGCTGCAAATCTTCTACACGTTCTTGTATAATCTTCCTTCTGATGAAGTATAGTATAGAAGTGCTGAACGCATAATTAAGATCAGTAGAGAAGTGTTGCATTTTCCCTTGAACCTTGATGAGATACATGTCTTCAAGGTCGTATAGGTTCAAGTCTGAGAAATCTGCTTCTGAGAATGTGTACACCTGCTGATCGTGTCTTCTAGCCTTGATTTGAGTTAAGAAGGTATAGTCATACCTCTTTTCTGCTTCAAGACTGACTACAACAAGTATCCTGAGATTGCTCATCACTGGTGTTGGAGATTTCTTCGTGAGTCTACTCTTGTACCATGTTCTTCTCTTCTCAAACCAGTGATAGATTCCCAGTTGCGCATCTTGATCGTACTGCACTTTGTTAGTAACGAAGAGTCTTGTGGCAGTTTCTTCGATGGATGGTTGTGGATAACTTGCTGCAGGGATCAAGGTTATGGAAGTTGCGTATTTGGCTGACACTTGATGCCGTGCACGAGGAGTTCGAGATCGTTGTTGAAGAAGAATTTGTAAGGGACAGCAGGTTGATCTGAAACTCTAATCACCGGCAAAGGCTTCATCCAATCCGTAATGTGCGGTTGGTTGGGTTGAGACATGCTATCAACCACATGCACATCTGGATTGGTCCAGCTAAACTCACTAAACATTGCTCGTGCAATGTTTTTCAGATGATATTCTAGCTCAGCTGCACTGGAAGACCTATCTTTAAGAAAAATTGAATGCATCGTTCTTGATTCGACGAAGTTCTCCTTTTATGAGCTTCTTGATGCGTTGGTCACGTTTGAGTTTTTGCGTGAACTCAGGCATGCGACCTTCGATCATGGAGTCATCGTCTACCTGAGGTTCAACACTGACCAGTTGATCGAACCATTCATTCCCTTTTGACGTGTCTTCATCTAGCCAGGAGACAACAGTTGGTCTTTTGGAAGTTGCCTTCTTGCCAGGTTTAGACGTTGTTGCTTTGGTCTTGGGAGGAGAGTCTGGTTGATCTTGGTGTTGTTGAAATTCAAATTCCTCAGTTGCAGTGAACTCAAACTGATGCTCTATTGCTTTAGGTCCGGAGCCTGAAGCCTTGGGTGGTTGAGTAGCTGTTGTGGTTGCTGAAGGACCGAATGGCTCTTTAAATTGTGAAGCAGATCCGCTGACACCCTTTTGTTTCTTGGCTTGTGTGTTTAGATCTTGGTCTTCGTCCTCTCTTGGACATTTACCTTTGTCGGCCTCAACTTTGCATGACTCCATCTCAATATTTGCCTTTATAGCCTCAGTGATGGCTATTTGCTCTGGAGTTGGTGAGGTAAGGCTTGTTAATCTTTCAAAAAGTTTGAGTTGAAGTTCTTCTAGAGTTGGTTCTTTAGGCTGCGTCGGTTAGGATTGAAAGACAAGTGGAATTGTAGCCACAATATTCTTGACTATTTCTTCGATGTTCGGATCAAGATACTCTTCCACCTTCTTAGATGTAATCTTAGGCAAGTATTTCTTCAAGTACACTTTAGTGTTGCCTTTGATCGCAGTGAGCATCCTTTCTTGAACGTCGTCTGTAAAGAACTCATCGACACGAGCTTTGGTGCTTTGGAGCTCGTTCACTTGTCCGACAAGGCTAGTGACCATATTAGTTAAAGTTTCGACTTGGTTACGAAGCTGGTCATCTTACTTAGCACGTGCCAGCTTTGCAGCCTGCTTTACCCTTTTAGACCCTTGTGAGATTATATCATCCCTTTTGAGCCTAGTCATTTTCCTTGTTTTCTTGCTTGTCTTGCTTGTTGTTCCTATTGTTGTTGCTTTTGTTGGTGGTGGTAAAGTGTGTGTGGATGATTCAGGAGGTTGTTGAACATTGGGTGGAGACGCTTGTTGAGATACTGGAGGTGTTTCATGGGCAATTGGTGGAGAATGTGGAGGAGTGGTTGGTGGTGTTTGAATATATCGGTCGGCTTCCTTTTTCTCAGGCAACATTTCTTCTTCCTCCTTTTTCTTTTCCAGTTCCAGCTCTGCAGCAGCTTTATTGATCTCTTCTTCATCACTAAACACCTTTTCTGTCTCTTCATCCTCATCAATGTCAAAGTCTTTGTCCTGTTCACCTTCATTCTTTTCCTCGTCATTACCGGGTTGATTAACCGGATCAGGACGAGGTGGAGTAACTTCTTTTACAACCCCAGACCCACCAGGTTGATTAACCAGATCAGGACGAGGTGGAGTAACTTCTTTTACAACCCTAGACCCACCGGGTTGATTAACCGGATCGACTGAGGTCTGGTCATCACCAAATTCTTTGGCCAATTCCGCTTCCATTCTCATTTGTTCTTCAAGCATCATCTGCCTCCGCCTTTTCTAATCAGCTTTATAGGACTCACGACTTTCTTCTAAAGCAATCTGTGTAGCTATTTCTTCCTTGTAGATTATTGGTTCTTCATCGGTCTCCGTATCAGAACTGGATCCCTCTTCCTCAACAATCTTTTCTTCTTCTGGCTCGGGCTTAGCAATCTTAACCGAAACTCTCCTGTTTGTGTATTTTGGAGCAGCTGGTTTGATTTTCTTAGATGTGCTAGAAGTACTGCCTGACTTGCTTCCTTTCTTTGATCGAATCCTAGCTGGAGTAGGCTCATCATCGTACGTGTAGAAGCCGACATGTCCCTCATTGAATGCTCTATCATAGCTTTTGTTTGCTTTATCTTGTCTGTCAGCAAAGCTTCAGGTAGTGTCATCCCCTGTTTACGTGTGCTTCCTTTAGGGATGTAGACTGAGCTGACGGTCTTGTCCATAGCAAATAGGTACAGTTCTTTGTCTTCAAAACGTTGAGGGTTGTCAGTGTTGTCGTCAAGTAGATGACAAATGATAAGCTTGGTGTATCTGACGAACGGGTTTTGGTGAGAGGTTTGCTGTAGTGACTTTGAATTTGGTAGACTATATCCTCCTAGATGAGTTGATGTAACAACCCGTAATTTTCCACGTCAACATTTATTTTCAAACTCCAATTTACTACTTTGAAATTTTACAAGAATACTTTTGACGTATAGCTCTTTAGTTAAATAAACGTAAAACATGAAATGTCCCTCTTCTGATCTAGGGCTTTAGGCTATATTTAGTCCACAACATTCCAACACTTTGCTTCTACTCCGGTTCGAAATTTTAAACCCTAAAACAAATTCCTTTTCTTTATTTACTTACGACTCTTAATTTAACAAACACTCTTCGCTATTTAAATAAACACCCGATATACCTAATACTCCTAACGATTATTTCTAACGCATTTTTATACTTCCTAAATTATTACCAAAGTTCCAAAAATATTTCCTTACACCTAATTTAATTTCTTTATTCCTTACATTTAATTACGTATAACTTACGTTAACTACCAAACCAATACCCAATACCTATTTTTAATACCCAATACATACAATATATACACTTTTGTGCAAAATTTATATAATTCTTCCATATTTTAGACATTGTGCCACCCCTTTGTTACCATAATAATTTCCAAGACAAAATTTCTACCAACATTAATTACTAGACCAAGGACCTTAAAACATGGAATTGTAAAATGGAGGCTTGACTAATTCTTTGCCCCTTCCTAGCCCCCAATCGGCCTCCACCTTAAATACCTAGCCATAATGATTTTTGACTCACTATTACCACTTTGAAAAGCCTCCTAGTATATATATGTGTCCATGTATGTATTAGAACTAGTTCAAGAAGAAAAGAAAAAAAAACATATCACTCACTCATCCTGCTCATACAATTCGACGCACACTTAGAGCAAGAAGGAATAAGAGAGCTTGTTGGGTTAAGAAGTATCACTAGGATATTCTAGTAAGGGTTTTGGAAACACTAATTTTGGGTTAATCAAGTATATTACCTTCTTATCACATTAATCTCCCTAAGTTCATAAAGTGTCAGCTCATCTTTGGTGGCTTTTGGCATGGCATGGCATGATTATAGGATCAAGATACTCTGATAATCATTTGGGGACCACGTTATTTCTTTTATGGGCCTGTATTTCCGCATTTTATGAATGATGTAAAACAAAGTACTTTTGATTATAAAAATTTCTTTTAAACGGATATGGTAAATCCGTTCTCTTTACTCTGTGTTGTGGTACCAATTTAGTAGCACCCCAGCGACATATATGCTTCCGCTGGACCTAATTTTTGGGGTGTTACAGATTGGTATCAGAGCATTGGTTATAGAGAACTGGGTATTTTTAAAAACCTAGACTATAACTACTTTTACGAAAACTTAACCCTATGACCGCCACGTGCCTGCCTGCCAAGCTGATGCCTCACTTGTGATTTGTTGCTGACATATTTGATGAGATTTGTGTCTTATTATCGGATCAAATATACCCACTTATTTTCGTTGATTACTATAATTATCTTCCATATAAGTATGCTTACGTATCGTACATGTCACAACGTTACGCCTTTCCTTACGTAATCTCATCATCCGACCTCGAGTTTGGTCACTTGCCTTAGTCTTTCAAAATGGCTTCTAAATGTGAGAGACATATTATTAGTATAACTGAGCTGAGTATTTCAATATTCATTGAACCTTGGTGGAATATAGACTGATCACCTACATTCGATCAGGGACAGTGGGACATAGCCTGATCACCTATGTCCGACTCAGAGGTGAATTTTGCAATACTGGGAGTAGTTATAATAGAATTATATCTAGCCTGATTCTCTACTCGATTTCTAAAGGTTTCAAAAATTCCTATGTGTGTATACAATCATTGCATGAACATTCACATCTACATCCAACACATTAGCATCACAATACTTTCTCGACACAGTACTTTTCTTTTAAATGGACACTCGTACTTTTTTTTAAAGGTCCTTTAAATATTTCCAAGATATCTTGATTAATACAAACTATCTCTAAAAATTTTCACAATCATACGAAATATTGTTTTACGTGACCTTAAAACCCGTTACAGTCTACCAATTTCTCGATTACCTTACTAACCATTTCTGAAGGTTAGTTTGAACACTCTTCCCATAATTTAGAACATCTACATCACCTCGTGAACCACCGCCTAGGAGCACGCCAGCTAATCATAACACGACCTCAAGCTTTCATTTTATGACAAGCCACTTTAGAAAACCTACTCTTAGGAAAGGTCTTTATTATGTCTCACTCTTCTTTTCTTGTTTTGAAGAGAATGCCACCAAAGAAGCAAAGCAAGAGTGCAGCTGCTATCGATAGACTCATTGCTCAGCAAGTCACTGCACAAGTTGTCGTTGCTATGGCTGAATACGAGACCCTCCGCAACAGTAGTAACGGCAGGGAAGCCAGTGGAACGGAAACCAGGGCTGAACCCGTGGCTCGTGGTTGTACTTACAAGGAATTTATGTACTGCCAGCCTCAGCATTTCAGTGGCGAAGAAGGGGTTGTCGGCTTAGTTAGATGGTTAGAGAAGCTGGAGTCAGTCGTCCACATGTGTAAGTGTGCAGAGAATTGTAAGGTCAAGTATGCGACAGGCACATTGCTGGGTGGTGCCTTGACTTGGTGGAATGCTTATGCTCAGTCAGTGGGACTGGATGCTGCTTTCAAAATACCTTGGGTTGATTTCAAGGACATGGTGATAGCCGAATATTGTCCGAGAAATGAGGTTCAGAAGATGGAAATGGAATTTTGGAACTTGGCTGTGAAGGGAGTTGACATTGCGTCTTATACTAAGCGATACCATGAACTGGCAACTCTTTGCCCGGAAATGGTTTCTAGTACCCGTAAGAGGATTGAAAGGTACATCTGGGGACTTCCACCCAGTATCCAGGGAAATGTTACCTCATCAAAACCCAACACTCTTAAAGAGACAATTCGAATGTCTCATAGTCTGATGGACAAATTTGTTCGAGCAAGGAGTGCTCAAGAAGATAACAACAACAACCACAGCAACAACGACAACAAGAGGAAGAGGGATGACAACAAAGGTGAAGATCAAGTTCGGCCGTCACACAAGTAACATGAAGTGGTTAGGGTCTACGTTGCTGGACCAAGTAAAAAGAAAGGAAATGCAGGGACTTCACCCAAGTGCAATAGGTGTCGGTTTCACCATAATGGACCTTGCCCCGCTCAATGTGAGAACTGCCAAAAGGTCGGACACAAAGCCAGGGATTGCAAGGCTCCCACCCTCGTAATGAATCAGAAAGTCACGATAACCTGCCATGAGTGTGGATTAATTGGACACTTCAAGAGTGAATACCCAGAGCTGAGAAACCAGAATGGAGGAAGAGCTCGTTGAAGTGCGTACGCAAAAGGAGAAGGAGAAGCTCGTCAGGACAACAACGACAATGACAATGTTTAAGAAGAGAACTCCTGCCTTAATAATAAACCGAAGCCTAAACTCTCTAGTGTTGTATTTCTTTTGCGTTTCACTTTAAGTTCTATCGTATAAGTTTCATGTACTATTACGACTTCCTATCTAATGAATGTTTTATCTTTTTTCGCCGCAATGTGACAAGCCTCGTCCATTATACTCTCTATTTCACTACCTTTAACTCAATCTTTTCTTGAAAAGCTAGTCCCATTTCATATCACATTCCAAGCCAACAAAGTCGAATTCCTATCGTTAAGGTTCGCTGGAATTCTCAAGGAAATCCTGAGATCATTTAAAGCGAGAACATACATCTGTAGAACGAACGAGCTGAATTCAGGGACTGAATTCCTTTAACGGGTGGAGACTGTAACAACCCGTAATTTTCCACATCAACATTTATTTTCAAACTCCAATTTACTACTTTAAAATTTTACAAAAATACTTTTCACGTATAACACTTTGCTTCTACTCTAGTTCAAAATTTTAAACCCTAAAACAAATTCCTTTTCTTTATTTACTTACGACTGTTAATTTAACAAACACTCTTCGGTATTTAGATAAACACCCGATATACCCAATACTCCTAATAATTATTTCTAACGCATTTTTATACTTCCTAAATTATTACTAAAGTTCCAAAAATATTTCCTTACACCTAATGTAATTTCTTTATTCCTTACGTTTAATTACGTATAACTTACGTTAACTACCAAACCAATACCCAATACCTATTTTTAATACCCAATACATACAATATATACACTTTTGTACAAAATTTATATAATTCTTCCATATTTTAGACATTGTGCCGCCCCTTTGTTACCATAATAATTTCCAAGACAAAATTTCTACCAACATTAATTACTAGACCAAGGACCTTTAAACATGGAATTGTAAAATGGAGGCTCGACCAATTCTTTGCCCCCCCCTCCTAGCCCCCAATCGGCCTTGTGGAAAACTAGAAGGGGGGTTGAATAGTTTTCCCATTTTAAAATTAATTCACTTTGTTACTTTATGTTATTTCAAAGAAAACAAGCACAAACAAATATTCACACTATATAAATATGAGAAGTAAAGAGAGGAAAGATCAAACCACACAACAAGGATGTTTATAGTGGTTCGGCTACAAGGACTCTCTTCCTTGCCCTACTCCACTTCTCGAGCCTCTAACTCGAGAGTTATCCTTCACTAAGAAACAAACTCTCTTCTAGGTGGAGAAAACCTTTACACGTCGCTTACTTCCTTTTTCGGTACTAAGCTAAATACCGGGTTCTATTTCAAGGTAGAACCAACCTAACGTCGCCTATACAATTACCGACACTAAGCTAGATGTCGAGTTCTTTACAAGGGTACAACCACTCCCGTTTGGTTCTTTCACAAGGGTACAACCACTCCCTACACTCTTTGTGTTTTGAGGACTAAAACACTAACCACACTCACTGAGATAAATGATACAAATAATGATGTGTGAACTACAACTATATCACACAGTAACTTATGCTAAAGGTTTTACACGTCTGTGTTGAACCTTGATGCTTAATCTCCTTTGCTACAAAAGGAAAGATCAATGAAATGAATGAATGATAAATGTTAGATGATATGTAAATGAATGAGTATGAATGTTAGGCTCTATGAGTGATGGTGTGTCCAAATGATCAGCTTGCTATTTATAGGCAAGCTGGTGAACAGCCGGCGGATCCGGCGGATCCCATAAAAGGGATCCGTCCTTTATATCGATTGGTTCCGCCAACTTGACAGCAACATGACAGCTAATAGTTTTGGAAATCTTTCCAAATCCAGCTGTATCCTCCACACCTTTGTCATGTCATATCAAAATCTTCCAAAGTCAACTATCTTGCTTGAAGATCTAGCCAAGATATTATGTATGATGCATGCCATGATGTCATTGTATCATTTTAAAAATAAAGTTTCCTTTTAAGGAAATAAACTAGTAGATGTGTAAAATGTAATTCTAAGTAAACTTGTGAAATGTAAAATGTGTTTTAAAGAGACTTTAGCTAGCATTTATAATTTGCTAAAGGATATACTTTGTAATTGTCATTAACAAAACTAAGTAAAGATCGTAAAATATAAATAACGTTTTTAGGACGATATTTGTATTAATAGGCCTCCACCTTAAATACCTAGCCATAATGATTTTTGACTCACTATTACCACTTTGAAAATCCTCCTAGTATATATATGTGTCCATGTATGTATTAGAACTAGTTCAAGAAGAAAAAAAAAACATATCACTCACTCATCCTACTCATACAATTCGACATACACTTAGAGCAAGAAGGAAGAAGAGAGCTTGTTGGGTTAAGATCAAGTATCACTAGGATATTCTAGTAAGGGTTTTGGAAACACTAATTTTGGGTTAATCAAGTATATTACCTTCTCATCACATTAATCTCCCTAAGTTCATAAAGTGTCAGCTCATCTTTTGCGGCTTTTGGCATTGCATGGCATGGTTATAGGATCAAGATACTCTGATAATCATTTGGGGACCACGTTATTTCTTTTATGGGCCTGTATTTCCGCATTTTAGGAATGATGTAAAACAAAGTACTTTTGATTATAAAAATTTCTTTTAAATGGATACGGTAAATCCGTTCTCTTTACTTTGTGTTGTGGTACCAATTTAGTAGCACCCCAGCGACATATATGCTTCCGCTGGACCCGATTTTTGGGGTGTTACAGTTGAGCATAGTCAATCTATTTCTGATTAACAATACCCCAGAAGATTTGAAGATGAGACAGACGGGGGTTCTCATGACCACTTTCCCTTCCGAAGACTGATCGGGCTAAGATGTAATATATTGTTCTCCAAGGTTGTGGGATGAGCTTGGCTTCAAACTTTGAGAATCTTTTCAATGGTTTATCAGGTTCTACATCGTAGCCAATCTCCATAAGAAAGTTGAGAACTTCTTCTTCAGAAGGTGTTGGATGGAATTGCTTGGTAGGTTCAGGAGCTTCTGGCAATAGCCGGGCCTTGCGAAGGTAGTTCACATCAATAGTCACTTCTTTTCGGTCCAATTTGCATGTGAAAGATTCTTCTCCCAAGTCTAGCTTCATAGTGTTCCACATTTGATGAATGTAGAGTTCGAGAATAGAAGCTGACTTGTCCAGCATGCTCCTACACCTATGTAGCTTGAGAATCTCTATAGCTATCTGACAAGTTGGTTCCACACACTTTATCTTGTGAAATTCAACTCTAGCATTGTTCTTGCCAATTTCCACACCGTAGTCTTGTGGAAGAATGTCAGCCTTGGTGAGCATTGGGAGTGGTTGTTGTGCAGCCATTTGAGATATCTGAAACATCAATCAAAACAGATTTGCAGGATACATGAAAGTTAGCAAATTGTTAATCTTGTTATCATTCATGACCGTTTTGTTGCTTAATTTGATTTTACATGTTTAAGTATTATGAGTATAGCAATTTTCAACTTTGGACATTATGTTGATTATTAGTTAAAGTTGATTTCCTTTTATTGTCCATTGAGTAATTTCGACAACTTGTGACCTATATGAATTTCGACAGTTGAATTGCGACGGATCTCTACAATTGCGACAATTATGGCCAATTCCGACAGGTTTTAAATTCCGACAGATTTTTGATCCAATTCCAATGACTTTTGAATTTCGATGACATTTGATCAATTCCGATGGAAAAATCTGAATTGCGATAAGTCATGTCCAATTGCGATGGAAATTTGGAATTGCGATAATTTTGCCCAATTGCGATGAAAATTTTGAATTTCGACAAGTTTTGTGCAATTGCGACAAATTTATCCAATTCCGACAAGAATTATCCAATTTCGACGGATATTGCAATTTCGACAATTTCTTATACAAGAAATTGCGACAAACACTATACACGTACATTTTCTTGATTCTTTGTCGAATTTTGGTTTTCCTGTCCAATTTAAATCATATCACAAGTTATAATATGCTCATTACTTTCATCTAAACACTTCAAAACACTGTATATCAAATTTGAACGCAATTCTGACAAACCCTATTACTCAGAATCATCGGAATTCACTAAAAAATGTTAGAAGTTTGTTTGATTGATTCCAATAGATTCCTATGATGTTTCAGAGTTCATTGGTGCATATATTAACACTTTTTATCTATGAATCAGAAAGATTGAACTTGTTCTAGTTCATCTTAAACCCTACGCATCTAAATTACTTAAAACGTGTTTCTGGGTTTGATTCGATGGTCAAAACATGTTATACGACTTATAAGAACAATATCACAACCAATTAATTAGGCTAAAACACACTCGTATGATTTTCCCCAATTTTTACGCATAAACCCTAATTATGAACACTCATCAATTCGAGTTTCTGGGTGTGATTAAACACTCATAACATGTTTAGGACTCAATTTTGACCAAAACCCACCATTCATTTAGGTCTCAAACACTCAACATCATTAAAACCCAACTCGACATAAACCCTAAACCTATTTTAATCGATTTAGGAAGATTTAGCCGTTGGATCATTAAATCCTTGAAAACCATGTCTTATAATCATGCAAACAATGTATTAACACTCACAGTTTTGAAGAATCTTGACTGGATTTGAAGATTGAATTTGAATCGTTGATTATGTTTGGTGAAAAGTAAATATGGTTGGTGAAGGGAGTAAATGCAATGAATTGTAATAACTGTATTTCTGATGCAGTTATTGCAATTTTGCTTTTGTTTTGTTTTAACTTTTCAACTTTGACACATTTAGTCCCTTAACCACATGATTTTTCAATAAAATACCTTACTCACAACTTATAAACTAGACTTGACATATTTTTGACAAGAACAATTTAATACTCCCCTTTGACTTATAAGTATTTGAAAAACATTTTTAAGATCAAGGAGGGTATCACACAGATAGTATTACCACCACTTTATAAAGCAATAATTTATATGTGTATGGACAAAGTAATAAGAATGAATTAATGTGATCAAATCTTTCAAATCGTGTGAAGAGTTTGGGAGAAGTAAAAATTTCGGTTCTAATAATAAGAAGAAAAAAAAAAACGTGAAGGACTTTAGGGCTATAAGTAGGAGTCGATTAGTATTAGTAGTTTAGGATTAGATTTTAGGAAACTTTAGGTCACTTATTAACTTAGATTAGGAGTTATTATTAATATGTAATTTATTTATAACATATAGATTTGTTACTTATTAAACTCATTTAGACTTAGGTTAAAATTCAAAATGGTTAATAAAATAATAAGCTTAACTCTTAGGGCTTTATAATTTCTAATTAGAAGACCAATGTCGGGTCAATGGTCATTTTTTAACAGTATCATCCCGTTAAAAAGAATTTCTTCCCCAAATTCAATCTGTTCTACTATTAAGAATTTTGTTACCGAATATGTGTGGGGGTATTTGGTTTTCGCACAATCAGTGCGTTCTCAGGTATACTCATGTCCACTGTTCGAACTTCAAAATCTTCTATAATCGAAATCTTAATGCGTATAGATTATTTAACTTCCCGAATGAGCATTTTGGTTGGTTTACCAGATTGAAGTCAGTCATCAAACATAAAATCTCATGGACTGATAATCAGTTAATCATTGGTATGCATTACTTGAGGCTCAATATATGTTAAGCACTAAAATTTCTGTAGGTGTTCCAAAGAGGAAATGATGTGTCTTGAAAGTGAGTCCAGTTATTAATTAAGTGAACTATTCTGGTTCTTCTTAATGCAAATGTATCAATGCTTGAATGAAGAGTCCAATGAAGGTTAAGTTATAATGAAAGGACTAGGAATTGAACTTGTACATCAGGGTGTGACAGAAATTTATACACCAAGCTGTAAATGCTACTAATAATGGAATACGAGATCCAATTGTAACTATAGAATGATTAGATTTTCATGGTGAAAGCACTGTCCATCCTTGAGCAAATTTATCAAAAACCTTGTGACAAAAGGTAATTTTCACGTTGTTAATTAATATTATATGGGTATTAATTATTTTTAAGCTAAGCATTTCTATGCGCATTTGCATGTTTCTGAGTATTTTTGAGCATTTTTCGGAGCTGTCCCAGCATACTGTTGCTTACAGTCACTGCAGAAAAGTTTATTTTTGTCAGTAAAGTTAAATTATTACATTTCTGATAGTTACTGACAAGTATTATAATTAACTGAGATCATTCTCGCATTTTTTTAAAAAACAACCGCACGCGCGTACCGACAGCACAGTACATATGGTAATAGTCAAATAAATATGTTTTTGAGTCAGTAACAACATTTTATTATATTTCTGACGAAAACGTGGTTAAAAACTTTACTTTACGTTATCGGGTCCAAAAAGGTCAAACCGGGACTTTACGGTAACTTTTAAGCTCAAACCGACACATAATACCCCAAAGCGGGACAAAAACTAATTTTCCCTCCCCTAAATAAGCCCCAACCGGCCACCTAGCACCCACATGGGGTAAATCAAATTCTATCTTTAATGAAATCCAATTTTGCTTAATATGGTATACTACTTTTTGGATTTCTAAGACCTTATCACTAAATGCTACCCAAAATAATTTTCTCATCTCTTTATCTTAGCCTCATTTGTACGCCCCATATCACACATACAAACATCATTTACAAAAATTTTCACTACAAGAGATCCAAGATCATAAGTGTTTGCAAAGAGTTTTGGGTAATTTGGAGTTAGATTTGGGTAAAATTAGCAAGATTTTGGGTGTTCTTTGGTCCTCTATCCCACGTATAACATCAAAAGCATTGTAAGGATTCACAAAACTTTTCTAAATTTGTTAATCTCTTGTTTATTTGGTGTATAGTGATGTTTAAAAGTGTTAAATGTGTATGTTTTGATAAAATGATTTAAGCTAGGGTTTGATCTATATGATATAGTGCTCGACTTTTCTAGTGTTTATGAGTTAGTTTGTAGATTTCTTGCTTGTGTGGTAAATATTGTTACATATAGTGCTTATTTGATAATACAAACATTAGTTATGGTTTTTACACTAATTTAAGCACTATGATGATTTTTGGAGTATATATATGGTTCGGCCTATATTAAAAATAAAAGATTATTGGGGTTTTGAAAAATATAAAATTTTGGCTCAAGTGGTAAAATGGTGGAAAAATAAAGTAAAGTGCTTATTTGGATTAGCTTATTTAATAAGCTATAAGCTACTAAAAAAATAACTAGTAAAAAGGTGAAAATAAGTTGAGATACATAAAATGGGTCGAATGAACAGTAACATAGTCAAGATTAACTTTTGACCAAGTAGCTTAATTATAAGAGCTTATTGATAAGTAAAAAGTTATATTTGGTAACTAATAAGCACTAATAAGTAACAAATAAATACAAATTGGACCAAATGGAATTTTTGGGCCAAAAAGCCCACGAGTTTACTGTTGGGCCGAAGCCCTTGTGTATTTTTGAAAGTTTGACTTTTTGACCAAACGGACGTATTGAATGTGTAAAATGATTTTAGTAACGTGTCGATATATACGTTATAACTAAAAATGTGTTTTGGGTCAAAAATGGTAAATGGGCTTATTTAAGAAGTTTCGGCCCAATTTACAAAGAAAAATGATAAATTTGATTTTTGGAATATTTTCCGACTCACCGTAGTTAATAATGTTTAACGACGCGATAAATATAACGATAACTATTTTTGGACTTGTTTTGAGACGTTTAGTCTCCGAAAGGGTAAAAATTGACATTTTTACTAAATTGATATTGAGATTGACTTTATTGACTTTTTGACAAAAATATTGACTTTACGTCAAAACCAAATGTTATTACTTAAAAGTTAAGATAACGAACAATATAACTATGAATATATATTCACGACACTTGACATATGTCACTAAAAGTATATTGCACTTATCACTAGTTAGCGAAGTATTTGAGTAAAAGTTGCAACATTTGAGATAAAATGGAAACGTTGCATAAACGAATGGGTCATGCCCAAATTTTCCAAATATCCAACACTTAGCATATTTTTGAGAAAATCCACAACTTAAGTGAACTTTATGAAATTACTTAACAAACTTGTTTTCCTTATAATAAATGTTGCAACAAAAATAATAAACGATGTTTCTAAACATAATAATTTTCACTGACTATATTTTATTAACCAATCTTCAAAACGTATTTAATTAATCTTCATAATTAAATATATGAGAAATAAATTTATAAAGTATATATGTATATATATTTGTAAAGTATGAGTATTATATATATATATATATATATATATATATATATATAACGGTTGCACGTTAAGTTGCGAATACTAGCACGGATGTTCCGTTACGTATTCCCACCATGCACTTTCACCATGAGCTACCCCCAAAGAGTTATAAAAATAAATCGTTTCGAAATATACTTTACCACACAACAAGAAAGAAATACACGAGCACAGGTCAAACGTAAAACTTTTCAAATAAAATAAAGACACTTGAGACACGAACGTTTTGCTAAGACTTACCGTACTAATTTAGGGTGCTGATCGGCGCGGTTGCATTATTTTGATTGATTGCTGAATTGCTGTATTTGAAAGGTGAGTTTATAGCCCCACATTTTATACGATTTTTGATTTATAAGCTTGGGGTGAGAAACATGCAAAATTGTTTTCATGGACCAGAAATGAAATTGCTTTTAAGATCACACTAGTATGCAGAAACCTAAGTTTGCTGAATCCCACTTTGTACCCACTATCATGTGCCGTTAATTCCTGTTGGGAAGCCGTTTGTTATAAATAGATCTATTGGGAGTGACGTCCCCGTTCGGTTGGCTCGGCATAGCCAAGGCGAACGTATACCAAGTCGGGTTTTTGGCCGAGTGTCTGGGGATTAACACTCGCGGGCAACCTTTATTATTTTGCTAACGCTAGTCGTGCTGCATTGTCTTAGTTTCGGTAGGATGAGGCTTAGTGTTTGCATAACGGATAGTGTGTATCTGCTGAATTGTTTTTATGATATTGCTATTGGTCCATATGTGCTATTTACTTAAACCTATGAACTCACCAGCGTTAGCTGACTTTTAGCATGTTTTTCTTAGGAAACTGAGGTGCGTTTAGCCGGGAGCAGTGCATGGCGTCGGTCACAATAAATGATGGAAATGTTTTTAATGCGTTTACTCTGACAACTAGACCTTTTGTTTAAATGGGCTTCATTTTCATCTGAAATGGTTTTTATGTATCGCTACACGACTTGACTTATGTAATATATTTTAAAACGGATTTTTAATCCGTTCACTATATCTTGTGTGATGATTATCCATTCCGTAGCACCCAAAGTGTATGCTTCCGCGAATATTGTAATTTTGGGGGTGTTACAGATTGGTATCAGAGCCAGGTTATAGAGAACGTGGTTTATAAAAACCCTTAAACTATAACCGATTTTGAAAAACTTTCCATCATGACCGCCGGATGCCTGCCAGTTTAGCTTGCTATGATTTGAGCATTAGTTGCTTATTTGATTTGAGCATTGTTTGCTTTATTTGATTAAGTGTTTTTGGCATGCTATTTGAGTATAACATACTAAGCATATATGATATAAGTAATTTCTATATACTTATACGTGTCGTACTATATTTGTCACAGACCATGTCTCTCCCATTCGGCACACACTCTGAGGTAGATGCTACTGGATTCACTTCTCAGACACAGCAGCCAGTTCCATTCATGGATGACCCACTGATGGAGGTTATTCGTGCTGCTGCTCAGCCATCTATTCCAGTTCAGCCGGCACACATCACTTCAGTATCCACCTCGCCGTATTTACACAGATCTACCACAGCACACCGTTCATCACCAGCTCAGTTGTACACTGTTACTCAGCATGATTTCGATGCGCCACCTGTCAGACGTCAGGCATCATATAGGCGAGTCCGTGGACGTCGCATTCAGTTATCATCTGTGTTGACTTCATCTCGTAGTAGGACCCGTTATGGTTATATGGGTACTCCTGCTGATTCACTACCTCAGTCACCTATGCTATCTCTAGATGATTCCCCACCTAGCCAGAGACGTAGGAGATCAGTGGAGACTAATTCTGATGAGGACGAGGATCCAGTGGAGGATCCAGAGCAGGTTCAGGATGAGCCTACTCCTGCTGTGACTGCACCTGCTGAGCACACTTCTATGGGTTTAGAGGATGATAGGGATAGGGATACTCCTATGGACATAGATCAGGTTATGATGCCGAGGGATGGCAAGGGCATTATGGAGGATGTTCAGGGTATGTTTGAGATTAGACAGAGCTCCAGAGACGCTGAGATTCAGGGTTTGGATGATAGTCAGTGGTTGGACATTGCTTGTGATGTTAGCACGGGTGTACGTGCAGCTAGCCCAGAGTACACACCGTCATCTCCTTCTTTTATACCACCATCTCCGATGCCTACTCCATTCCCTTCACCAGTAGGTTCCCCACTTATAGAGCCTGAGCTTACCGAGATGGATCGGATCTGGATTCAGTTGACGAACCAGGCGAGCTTACTTGATGTTCATTCTGATCGGCTTGGGAGATTGGAGCAATCTGAGCGTATTCAGACTGTGGAGAGGCGGATTGGGACTATTGATCAGGCAGCTTGTGTTTTGTTTGAAGAGTTGTATTCTGACCGTAGAGTGATGATTGGATTGAGGGCTAGATTGGATGCTTTAGAGAGATTACATGGTAGGGAGCTTAGAGGATTGGACTTTAGGGCCATTGGTTTAGGTAGAGGCCAGCAAAGGATTCAGGGTATGTTGCGACGAGCTAGAGGAGTCGATCGTACCCAGTAGCAGAGGATTGTGACCGCTGAGATTATCATTGGTTCAGTGATGAGGGAGAACCTAGAGCTTAGAGGCCGTGTAGCCCAGCTAGAGACCACCATTGGAGGATTGACCCGAGCATTTGAGGAACTACGCATTGCTAGTGATCGATCTTAGTGTAGTAGTAGTGATGATGTATTCCTAGATTTGTAGTAGCGATGATGTATTTCTAGATTAGTAGTAGTGATGATGTATTCCTAGATTCGTAGTAGTGATGATGTATTCCTAGGACTAATAGTATCTCCGTAGTATCTTAGAACAATCTAGTGACGAGCTTGTAATTTTGTGAACCTTCATCTTTCGATATATATATAACAAGCTTAGTCTTCCTATCCGATTTATATTTTTTTTCCTTCTTTCGTTGTTCCTCTGTGGTTGACTTTATTCTTGTATTTTGTTTTCGCTATCCACGTATCCGTATAACTTATTTTCCCATAACCAAAGATCTCATTTATCGCCATCTTTTGTGATGCAGATAAATGGCACCAAAACGAAAGTCAACCGGAGTCACACAAGGATAACCCGCTAACACACCCATTCAGATAAGGTCAGTGAGGGGAAGGACTGCTGAACCTACTGCCCCGACCAGAGTCACACGAGGACGACCTGCTAACACACCGGTTCAGACAGCAGAGGAAGAGGCACCAACTAGGGCCGCAACTGCTACCCCAGCGATGAATCAAGCAACACTGGATCAACTTGTTGCTGACCGTGTGGCAGCCGCTCTCGCAGCTGTGACCAATTCGACCACCAACACCGGAACATCTAGACCAGTAACCAACAGCTGAGGTTGTACTTACGCTGAGTTCCGAAAAATCATGGTTGGAGGATTTGGAGGAACAGAGGGAGCCGTTGGTTTGGTCAGATGGATTGAGAAGCTTGAGACCGTATTTCATATCAGTGGATGTCATGAGAATGACAGGGTTAAGTTTGCGTCATTCACTTTCATGGATTCCGCTTTGACCTGGTGGAACAACTACATGAAGTCTGCTAATATGGAGGTTGCTTATGCCATGCTTTGGGAAGATTTTAAGGAACTAGTGATTAGGAAGTATTGCCCACGAAATGAGATTAAGAAGTTAGAAATTGAGTTTTGGAATTTGAAGGTGCAAAACAACAACATCGCTGCTTACAACCAGAGATTTCAGGAGTTGACTTTGCTATGTCCGGAAATGGTTCGGACGGAAGCTAGATTGATTGAGAGGTATATCGGTGGTTTGCCGAAATCCATAAGAGGTGATGTGATTACCTCGAGAGCTGTAGATCTTCATGAGACCATGGAGACGGCAAGCAAGTTAATGGATCAGGAACTGGAGGATATTCCAGAGAAGAGTACTGACCACAAAAGGAAGTGGGAAGATCACTGGTATGTGCTGAAACACATACCTTTTCTTGACCAAAACCGGACCAAAATGACCAAAAACCCGTCCATAATGCCAAAAGATATAGTGTTTTTGTGTTTTGTTTATGCAGGGACGGATATCACGAAAAACCGATAAAAAGACGAGAAAATCAGAAAAAACGAGCACGGGATACGGAAAAGACTCAGAGCCGAATCCGGGAAAGTCATAATTGTCAAAAATCACCCTTAGATCAACTTTTGAATATTGGCAAGAGCAGTCCTTGGAAATTCAAAAGTTACAACTATGGTCCCTAGAACTTTAATCCTTAAAACCTTATATATTATAAAACCCGGATCTAATCCACAACATACCCAATCCACCTCACTTAAACCAGCCCAACCCACTTCACACCTTAAACCTGGGCCCAAAGATAACAAACCCAATTACCCTTGACCCGTCCAACACAAAACCCGGTCAACCCACCCTTTATCAATCAAAATATATTAATAAACACACACACTCTCACACGCGCGCTAAAGAAAATCCCCAAATTCACTGCCTATAAACCCTAGTTACTGTACCCTTAAAATTACCTCGTACTAAATTATTACCTAATGATTAAAAGCTTCTGGAAGGATCTGACGCTGCCAGGGACACGTGGGGCTCGTTGATTGGAGAGGCCACCTCACCATTTTAATCCTACGGGTGAGAATCAAGCGTGGAGAGCAAGATATGATCCAAGGGTGATAGAGAGCTTAGGAGCACGAGGATCGCCAGCGTGGAAGTCCCAGAAGGTTCATTCGTAGTCTATAAATAGGAGAGGATAACTCCTCATTTCGTATGTAATTTTTTAGTTATCGTTATGCTGTCAAAATGTTTTTAGAATTATAGTCTTATAATTTCCATTGTAATTTTCTGCTTTATTAATTTAGTCTGTTTAAATTTCTAAGTTTGTTCCAGAGAATTTCTTTGTAATTTTTAATTCGTATTAATGAAAATTTTCATTTTAATGTTTTAATTGTTGTTTCAAGTTTATGATTCTGCTTATTTAGTTTTTATTGATTTAACTTTCTGATCATCATTCTAAAGAAAAAAAGAAAAAAAAAATATTTTCAGCTTATTATTAAGCTGTTTTCTGGTTTTATAAGCTTATATAAGCTTGCTAGCTTAGTGTAAGCTTATTCTAAGATCTGTTCTGTCTTTACCACAAAAAATTCAAAAAGTCAAAGATAAAGCACAAAAAGTCAACGATGGTCAACTGTTGAAGAAAGGTGATAATTCCTGGTAGTTCATGCTTATTCGGGAAGAGTTTGGCCTATCTAAAGATAGGCTTGGTTAAAGTTACCCTCTGTTCAGCTGAGGGGATAATTTGTAAGTTTTTGCTTATTTCCTTTTCCACTCAAGAGTTAGTATTAGATTTGCTGGTGTTTATTGAATGATCAGAATTGTTTGATGATGTTTATTTGGATTCAGTAGTGTTATAATTATAGAATAGTAGTTGGAATAAGCTTTGGTCAATTGGTTGTTAGTGGAAATAGCTCTAGAAGTTGGTTAGAATTGGTTAGTGTAAGGACTGCTTTGAGTTCATTTCTCACAAGCTGGCATGATCAGTGGATGTTGATTAGTGTTTTTGAGGTTAGAATTATGTTATAAGTAGCATTCAAAAGTTGGGTTTAGTTTTAAAAGGTTTGCGCCAAGTTTTCCCAGGTCTGCTGCACAGATTTTTCTGTGCAGAGCAGCCCCACAAAGCCCTTTTCTAGCTTTAATTTTGGCTTATTCTCTTAAGCAATAGTTCTGATTTTAAGTTTTTCTAGAAGTTCACCTAGCAGGCTAATAGTAGAATATATGGTATTTCAATTTTTAGCTTGTTTGTTAGCTTATTTAGACCTGCAAAGTTGGACCAAAACCTGTGCAGGCCTGAGTTTTCAACATTTGTGCCTAATAACAGTTCTTCTAGGGTGAAATTGAAGCTCAATTGGGGTGTTAGAATTGGGGTTTTTGGTATTTTTGAGAAGTCAGTTGTGCAATCTAGCTTTTGCCCCCTTAAGTTTCAACTTAACAGCTTATTAAGGTGCTCATTCAGGGCTGCAAAACAGGAACCAAGGCTGTTAGATTCTGATTTGGAAATAAGCTGTGCAGCTTATTTCCAGCTTTTTGCTTGTGCTTAATTTTCCATTTTCAGTTTTTTTTTTGCTTCCAGTAGTTAGAATAACTAGTATTTAGCTTTTTATAATTTTTGGCTTATTTTTGCTTATCTTTAGCTTATTTCCTATTAGCTTATTTACTGTTTCAGCTTATTTAGTCATAATCAGCTTCTGAAAATATTTTTCTTAAATTTCTTATTTAAAATCAAAATTACTCAAAAAGTTTCAGATTTTATTAATCAGTTTTACTATTTTTAAAGCATTTAATTAGTTTTAATTAGTTTTTAATTAATAAAAAAATATTAAAAAGTCAAAAAAATATTTTTCTTTTTTCCAAAATTTTTCTTTTATCATTTTTAATATAGGAAAAATTAATTTGCATTTTTTAAGGCTTAAATTTTAGAAAATCACTTTTATTTACGTTTTTAAAATTACGTCGCGTTAGTTTTTAAAATCCAATTTTTGTTTAAATGTTTAGTTTATTGTTCTATTAGCTTAGTTTAATTGTTAATCTTGTTTGTTATTTTAAAATTAGTAGTGTAATCAAAAATCAATCAATCTTATTCACATTCACTACACGAATCACAAATCACGAATCATTAAATTCCATTCAATCTTCATCGGGACTACGACTCGGGTCAACACATATTTCTTTGTGTGTTTTCCTTGAACTATATATATAATTTGACAAACATCAAGTTTTTGGCGCTGCTGCCGGGGAAGGTTGACGAGAATTTGTGATTTTGTTTTTCAAATCGTGTTTTGAAGACCCTTCCTCGGAAGTTATCGTTTTTATAAAAAAATAAAAATACAAAAATAAAATAAATAAAACACTTTTGCTAAAGTGTTTTCAAAAATACCAAAAATAAATATCCTCGCTCTCGAGAGGGCGTTGTAAACTATTCCGAATAAACAACAAAAGAGATCGTGAAGTTAAACGTTTCTCGGAATATTTCTTTACTACAACCTATACACGGGGTTTAAGGAGGTCTTGACATTAAATTGCAGACCGAAGAGAGATCCATTCTTCTCTCCCGCCACGCTGCGCGTAGTTTTGAAAGAAACGAGTACGATTGATCAACGATCACCAAAAAGAATATAATTTTAATTTTTCTTTATAAAAATAAAAAATCCAAAAATATTTTATTTTCAAATTTGGTTTTCCTTTTTAAATTTTGTATTTCTTGTTGGTGTATGCACACCCGTTCTTCTTCTCAACCTCTTCTTTCACCACTTTCAAATCCCGAGAGGATTATCCGTCAAAACAACCGTGTTCATTTCTCAACCGTTGAGGAAATGGCCAACAACCAACACGATCAACACCCTCCGGTGGGTGTCAATCCGGCTCCCGATCTCCGTCCAATGGAGGAACGTCTACAAACACCTTTCAATGGTGTTAGACGAGCCATCGTGATACCCAATATTCAAGCAAATCACTTTGAAATTAATCACGGGTTACTCAATCTTATCACGGGTATCTCATTTCACGGACTTGATCATGAAGACCCTTATGTTCATATCCGAAATTTCACCGATATTGCTGAAACAATTAAGATTAACCAAGTTGATTACGATGTCATCAAAATGAAATTGTTTCCCTTTTCTTTGAAAGGAGCGGCTCGAACTTGGTTAGAGAAAGAACCCCCTAATTCCATTTTAACTTGGGGAGATCTAGCTACAAAGTTCATCAATCATTTCTACCCTCCTTCCAAAACTTCTAGTCTCCGAACTCAAATCTTTCGATTTCAACAAGCTTTCGATGAATCGTTCAGCGAAGCTTGGGATAGATTTAAGGAGTTATTGGAGAAGTGTCCTAATCATGGCTTCTCTGACTTGCACCAAATTGACACGTTTTTCAATGGGTTGAGTCTGGCCGATCAAGACTCCCTAAATTCTGCTGCGGGTGGAAACTTGTTAACGAGAACTAGTCAAGATGCTTTCACGATTATTGAGAATAAAGCAAAAGTGAGGAGTTCAAGAAACAAGATTCCCACTTCAAGTGTGAATAACAAAGCTAATGATGAAGTTTTAGGGGCTATTGCAATACTTGCTAAACAAGTTGAAACATTAACCAAAGCACAATCCTCTTCTCATCAAGTTAATGTTGTCAATCAGAGTTGTGAAATATGTGGTGGTCCTCACCAATATTTTGAGTGCCCAGCCTCCGGTGGCTATACTCAAGAGAATGTGTATGCTGCTTCTGGAAATTTCAATCAAGGTGGTAACGGTTACCAGCCTCAAGGAGACCGTAATCTCCTCAGCTACCGTTCTAACAATTTTCTCGGACCACCCGGTTTCACACAAAATCAAAATCAAATTCAAAATCGGGCTAATCAAGGGAATTTTAACCAAGGGCAAAGCTTTCAAAATCAGGGGAATTTTCAAAAAGGCCCGAATCAAGGGAATTTTCAAAACCATAATCATGGAAATTTTCAAAACAACCGAGGACAAAATTTGAATAATCAAAATCAAGCTTTGATTCAAAACCAACCGTCCTCAGATGAGCTTATCAAGCAATTTATGAAAAATCAAGAGGAAATGAATAGAATGATGATTAATCAAATAACCGAATTGAACAAACGTTTAAATGATCGACCCTCGGGTTCAGGGACTACTTCTCTCCCAAGAAACACGATCGCTAACCCGAGGGGCGATGCTAAGGCGATCACTACAAGGAGCGGTGTTTCATATGATGGACCCACGGCTCCGGCTACCTCTTCTTCTCTACCTCCCAAGGTAGTCGACCGTGAGACCGAGGTAACCAAGGACATGGAACCTCCTACTAACAACGGAGGAACCGAAGACGTCCAACCTCCGGTCATCCATCCATCTGAACCGAAGAATGTTAAACCAAAAGAAATTCCCGTCAAAGAAAACCTTCCGTATCCTTCGAGATTAAGTGATCAAAAGCTCCGTGAGAAAGCTTCAACTCAAATGGAGAAATTTTTCCAAATTTTTCAAGAGTTACATTTCGACATAAGCTTCGCGGATGCTTTGCTTTTGATGCCTAAATTCATTTCTACCCTCAAAAGTGTGTTGAGCAATAAGGAAAAATTATCGGAACTAGCAAAAACTCCAGTGAACGAAAACTGCTCAGCGGCAATTCTCAAAAAGCTTCCGGAAAAGCTTGGAGATCCCGGAAAATTTCTCATACCATGTGAATTTCCGGGAATGGTTGAATGCCACGCCTTGGCCGATCTTGGTGCGAGCATCAACCTAATGCCGTTATCCGTCTGGAAGAAACTTTCTTTGCCCGAACTTACCCCCACTTGTATGACCCTCGAGCTTGCGGATCGTTCCGTAACCCGTCCCGAAGGTATAGCCGAAGATGTCTTCGTTAAAGTGGGGAAGTTCCGTTTTCCTGCAGATTTTGTGGTTGTTAATTTTGACGCCGACCCCCGGGTTCCTCTCATTCTCGGAAGATCATTTTTGAGGACCGGGCGTGCTTTGATTGACGTCTATGGTGAAGAGATTACTTTGCGGGTTGATAAGGATAAAGTCACGTTCAATATTAATCCGAACTCGAAACCTCAAACCGACAAATGCAATGTCGCTACGGTTGATCAAAAGACCGATCCCGTAATTGCTCCTAAAAGAGTTGATCCAAACCTTTCAAGATTCACGGTCAAGAGTATGTCAGAAAAACGTGCTGAGCTCAAGGCTATGAAAATCAATCCTGGATCGAGCAAATGGTTTGAGTGTTGTGCTGCAAATACTAAGAGTATTCTTGATGATGATGAATTTGATTCGGAGACCACAACGGAAGAGGTGGAAATTGCTAGCTCTAAGAGCACACCTCTTGTCCCACCTCCGGAGACGGTTTATCGTGTAGAGATGGTTGATTCTGTTCTTTCCGACTCTTCCCATCCTTCTCCTCCGATTGAGGGAAGTGATATTCCGAGGGAAGAGCTCGAGGTGTTGTCTGATAATGCTCCAATTTCGCCGGAAATTGTTGAGACCGATAGTGATCCAGGGGAAGATGTCTTGAAATTTGATGAACCATTATTTCCCCCGGAAGATGTTAATGAAAAGCTGCCTAAATCCGTTCAAGTTATTGATTCAAAATCAGAAGAGCAAAGTAGTGGCAGTACCACTTCTAGTATTGATTCTCTTCTTGAGGAGTTCGCCGATGAACTCGCTCACATCGATCCAATCCCACCGGGGGATGAGGACGATGACTTTGATTTTGAATTTGACTTAAGAGAATTGGAATCTTTGATGAACCATGATCCGTCTAAATATGATTCTTATCCCGAGGAGTTCGCCGGTGAACTCGATCACGACGATCCACTTCCATCATATGATGATGATCTCTTTGACGTTCATGCTGATTTTAAAGAAGTTGAAAATCTTTTGTACCATGCCCCATCATCTGATTCTTACACCAAGCTTAAAGATTTACAAGATGATGATGACCTCTTCAATTTTAGGGCCGATCAAACCGAATGGAGAAATCTTTTATATGGCAAACCTAATGATGAAAAAGGCCCTACAATTGAAACCATAACCAAGGATGCTTCAAATGTCTCTCATGACTTATCTCCTCATTCTCCCGAGGATGATTTCCTTTTCTCCATGGAGTCCTCCATCGAGTACCCTGCTGAGTTTCCTTGTGAAGACAAAGTATTTAAGCCAGGCTTACTCATTGATGGTGAAATTCATCCTTTGATGAAATTGACTCGTGCTAAGAATTTAAAGTTTCCGGCCTCATCTAAGGAACTTTTAATTCTGGAGAAAAGTGATTTTCCTCTGCTGCTCATTTTTGATCAAGAACTCCCGTTCTGCCCGGAGTCATCTTTGCTTGAAACTTTACTATCGTTTCCAGCCGGAAACGAAGACAAAGTTTTTGACCCCGGCATCACCGCTTTCATCTTCTTAAGCCGTGGGTATCTCAATCGGAGTGGAACTTTCGTATGCTTCAATGTTTATCCAAACATCTTGAATGAAAGTCCGATTGAGATTATCTCTTCCACTTGCTTCCCCAAGGACAAATAAATTCGGGGTCGAGTCAAGCTCATGTGACTCGGTTAACAAAAACAAGCGCTTCGTGGGAGGCACCCCATGCTTATCCATCTATCTTCTTTTCTATTTTCTAATAAAGTGAGTGAGGAGGGCTTCCTCTTACGTATCTTGTGTTTCGTGTTTTCTGTGATGTGTCCAGGGATGCCCGATGATGAAGACTCTCGTGCTCGTAGTTTCCTTCACGCTACTCGAGTTTCATCATTCGTTGCTTATCCGATATCCTAAATCTTATCGTTTTACATCTATCTTTTGGCATAATTAATAAACGGCCTTAGATTTATGTAGGAGAACCCTTACCTTTAAGACATTGAGGACAATGTCTCGTTTTAGTCTGGGGGGGGGGGGGGTAATCTTGCAATTTGATTTTTGCCTTGCATTTTTGCCGTTTTCTCATGCAACCCCGTTTTCCTCAAAAATTGAAAAAATCCAAAAAAAAAATGAGAAAAATTTAAAATTTTTTTTGCAAAAATATAATAATTTTTGATATTTTTGTTGATTTTCCGCTGGAGAGAGTAGGAATTCTGACTTGACCGGGCGTGTTGAGCCCTAGCTTGTTCCCTTAACCATTTATAATCTATAAGCTCGTGCTAGTCTTTTACACAAGGAGCTAGAAAACGCGAATTCTTTTTAAGAGTTTGCAAGTTCCCGTATTTGACTTTATATATGCATGGCTTGATTATAAGGCTAAGCATTCGCGGATCTTATTATTTAAGATTTTAAATTTGCGAAGAACGAGAAATGATAGAGTTGTTTATAAGTTAGATTGCTAAACGTGGAGTAGTTGGATCTCTTTAGAGCTCATCAAAGTTACTTGTGGCTTTTTGTTCCCATAAGTTTGTTTCACCCTAAAAATAGAAATCTAGGAATAATTAAAGCTATTTTAGTTTTGACAATAATTAGTTTTTATTTCTTCCTTAGAGAATTATTGCTTATGAAAGTTGGGTACACATCAAGGTACTGTCAGTGTTACGGTGTAATAGACTATTCCATCTTGCCGGCTCACAACCGATGTTGGGATTGTTATAAAAGCCGTAGGACTTGGGGTTTGGCAACAATAATTAATGAATATGATAATGTATAATAATAATCCAAAGCCATAAAAAGTTTTCTACATCTTGCCGGTTCGCAGCCGATGTTGTAGACTTCTAATAAAGGCAGAGGAAAAAAATTCCAAGGTCATAATAGACTATCACATCTTGCCGGTTCGCAGCCGATGTTGTGATCGTTATAAAGGGCCAAGGTCTAAATACGTTAATGTGCTTAATAATGTTAAAATTGCCAAACTTCGACTCCGGGGGTGTCCTAATAAAGGCTTCCATCTCTGGACTCGTAGATGAGTTGTTTTGGTCGCAAATAAAAGGGATATCCTCAAAATCGTGTTAAATCAGAGACCTTGATGTGGACCTCATTTTTGTATGCAACGGTTTTCGAGGGAAGGTTTGGAAACTACTTAGCGTCTAAACTAGGTATCTTTATCGGACTAAAAATTATCGAAATGAGAATTCGAAGAAATTCATTTCTCACCAAAAATAAAATAAATAGAGGAAAATAGGAATTTGGGAACGAGAAGTAATACACAATTAGCTTTTATGAGTAGTGTCGGCAATCTAACTTGTAAATGACAATGATTTCGTTTTTAAGCTTAGTTTGGGGACTTGTGAAAAATCAGGAACGACGAATTTTATCCGTATGGTCACTTCTTTATGAGTCGTGTTTCCTGCTCGAAGACCCTAAAAATTATTAAGAAATAATGAAAGTCAACAAAGCCGTCGCTTAAATAATAAGAAAATACAAAAATAGAATAAAAGGAAATTGGGGAGTTTTTAGAACTTAAGGTTTCTTGATCTCTTTTGAAAATTTTGCTACTTCTCAAAATTAGTAAAAAGAGATTGGAAATTTTTGGTTTTGAAAACGTGTTCTTATAACATTGCATGAGGACATTGCAATAGCTTAGTCTGGGGGAATTTGGTATGTGCTGAAACACATACCTTTTCTTGACCAAAACCGGACCAAAATGACCAAAAACCCGTCCATAATGCCAAAAGATATAGTGTTTTTGTGTTTTGTTTATGCAGGGACGGATATCACGAAAAACCGATAAAAAGACGAGAAAATCAGAAAAAACGAGCACGGGATACGGAAAAGACTCAGAGCCGAATCCGGGAAAGTCATAATTGTCAAAAATCACCCTTAGATCAAATTTTGAATATTGGCAAGAGCAGTCCTTGGAAATTCAGAAGTTACAACTATGGTCCCTAGAACTTTAACCCTTAAAACCTTATATATTATAAAACCAGGATCTAATCCACAACATACCCAATCCACCTCACTTAAACCAGCCCAACCCACTTCACACCTTAAACCCGGGCCCAAAGATAACAAACCCAATTACCCTTGACCCGTCCAACACAAAACCCGGTCAACCCACCCTTTATCAATCAAAATATATTAATAAACACACACACTCTCACACGCGCGCTAAAGAAAATCCCCAAATTCACTGCCTATAAACCCTAGTTACTGTACCCTTAAAATTACCTCGTACTAAATTATTACCTAATGATTAAAAGCTTCTGGAAGGATCTGACACTGCCAGGGACACGTGGGGCTCGTTGATTGGAGAGGCCACCTCACCATTTTAATCCTACGGGTGAGAATCAAGCGTGGAGAGCAAGATATGATCCAAGGGTGATAGAGAGCTTAGGAGCACGAGGATCGCCAGCGTGGAAGTCCCAGAAGGTTCATTCGTAGTCTATAAATAGGAGAGGATAACTCCTCATTTCGTATGTAATTTTTTAGTTATCGTTATGCTGTCAAAATGTTTTTAGAATTATAGTCTTATAATTTCCATTGTAATTTTCTGCTTTATTAATTTAGTCTGTTTAAATTTCTAAGTTTGTTCCAGAGAATTTCTTTGTAATTTTTAATTCGTATTAATGAAAATTTTCATTTTAATGTTTTAATTGTTGTTTCAAGTTTATGATTCTGCTTATTTAGTTTTTATTGATTTAACTTTCTGATCATCATTCTAAAGAAAAAAAGAAAAAAAAAATATTTTCAGCTTATTATTAAGCTGTTTTCTGGTTTTATAAGCTTATATAAGCTTGCTAGCTTAGTGTAAGCTTATTCTAAGATCTGTTCTGTCTTTACCACAAAAAATTCAAAAAGTCAAAGATAAAGCACAAAAAGTCAACGATGGTCAACTGTTGAAGAAAGGTGATAATTCCTGGTAGTTCAAGCTTATTCGGGAAGAGTTTGGCCTATCTAAAGATAGGCTTGGTTAAAGTTACCCTCTGTTCAGCTGAGGGGATAATTTGTAAGTTTTTGCTTATTTCCTTTTCCACTCAAGAGTTAGTATTAGATTTGCTGGTGTTTATTGAATGATCAGAATTGTTTGATGATGTTTATTTGGATTCAGTAGTGTTATAATTATAGAATAGTAGTTGGAATAAGCTTTGGTCAATTGGTTGTTAGTGGAAATAGCTCTAGCAGTTGGTTAGAATTGGTTAGTGTAAGGACTGCTTTGAGTTCATTTCTCACAAGCTGGCATGATCAGTGGATGTTGATTAGTGTTTTTGAGGTTAGAATTATGTTATAAGTAGCATTCAAAAGTTGGGTTTAGTTTTAAAAGGTTTGCGCCAAGTTTTCCCAGGTCTGCTGCACAGATTTTTCTGTGCAGAGCAGCCCCACAAAGCCCTTTTCTAGCTTTAATTTTGGCTTATTCTCTTAAGCAATAGTTCTGATTTTAAGTTTTTCTAGAAGTTCACCTAGCAGGCTAATAGTAGAATATATGGTATTTCAATTTTTAGCTTGTTTGTTAGCTTATTTAGACCTGCAAAGTTGGACCAAAACCTGTGCAGGCCTGAGTTTTCAACATTTGTGCCTAATAACAGTTCTTCTAGGGTGAAATTGAAGCTCAATTGGGGTGTTAGAATTGGGGTTTTTGGTATTTTTGAGAAGTCAGTTGTGCAATCTAGCTTTTGCCCCCTTAAGTTTCAACTTAACAGCTTATTAAGGTGCTCATTCAGGGCTGCAAAACAGGAACCAAGGCTGTTAGATTCTGATTTGGAAATAAGCTGTGCAGCTTATTTCCAGCTTTTTGCTTGTGCTTAATTTTCCATTTTCAGTTTTTTTTTTTTTTTTGCTTCCAGTAGTTAGAATAACTAGTATTTAGCTTTTTATAATTTTTGGCTTATTTTTGCTTATCTTTAGCTTATTTCCTATTAGCTTATTTACTGTTTCAGCTTATTTAGTCATAATCAGCTTCTGAAAATATTTTTCTTAAATTTCTTATTTAAAATCAAAATTACTCAAAAAGTTTCAGATTTTATTAATCAGTTTTACTATTTTTAAAGCATTTAATTAGTTTTAATTAGTTTTTAATTAATAAAAAATATTAAAAAGTCAAAAAAATATTTTTCTTTTTTCCAAAAATTTTCTTTTATCATTTTTAATATAGGAAAAATTAATTTGCATTTTTTAAGGCTTAAATTTTAGAAAATCACTTTTATTTACGTTTTTAAAATTACGTCGCGTTAGTTTTTAAAATCCAATTTTTGTTTAAATGTTTAGTTTATTGTTCTATTAGCTTAGTTTAATTGTTAATCTTGTTTGTTATTTTAAAATTAGTAGTGTAATCAAAAATCAATCAATCTTATTCACATTCACTACACGAATCACAAATCACGAATCATTAAATTCCATTCAATCTTCATCGGGACTACGACTCGGGTCAACACATATTTCTTTGTGTCTTTTCCTTGAACTATATATATAATTTGACAAACATCAATCACTCCAAGGGTAACTGTTGGGTCATGAAAAACCCAAGAATACTTAAAACATGATTTGAACACAAATTAACTAAGTGTTAACTTAAACCGAGAACAATTCAAGTCACTGAGAGAACAGCCTCTCAGTGAGTCATCTTCAGGATGCTTAAGGCGAATTCAAATAGGATTCACTACGCAGGAAGGCGGTACTCCCTGAAGTAGCACTTAAGCCAAAGAAGAAGATGATGGTTCAGTGAGTGTTGGACAAGAACTCACTGAACCCCAGTCTCCTCAACAACAATGAAGTAATTATGAATGATAACTGAGAAGCGTGTCCTGAAGAACTAAGTGCCTGAGAAGAAAGGCAGAAATATCTAGGAAGGATTTAAGATAAGATCAAATCTTATCTTGTCAGGAAGAAATCCTTCCTAAGACGGCTTAAAGTCTTGGAGTGTCAGACCAACCACTTCTAAAGACTTAATAAGCCATTTCTATTGGTTCTTGGAAATAACAATTACTGTTGTAATTGTCAGACACGCTTGCTCAAAAACTTGCTCAACAACTTGTAATATTTTAATTACTTTTACTCAGATTACTTGTGTATAAATAGATTAAGAAGGAGAGAAGTTGAGTGTGTTTTTGTACAATAAAAGCTTAGACTTTTGCAAAACAACTTCTCTCCTACAAAGAGTAACGTATCCCTGAGATTGCTCAGTGAGGTCGCATTGTTACCACTCAAGCAAAACTTGAGTTTAGATAGGAGACACCACCATACCTTGTCTATTCAATCCCAAGTGTTTGTTCCGCAAAACACTTGGGTATATATTCTTTGATTCATTTCTAATAAGAATTTAAACGTTGAAAATTATATTGAGTTTTCTATATTCACGTTTTATAACTGTTAGAATTAATCATAAACATTGTATTAGTCATTAACACAAATAGATTAACTTTCTAGTTAACTCTTAACGTGTAAAGGGACCAACAAGTGGTATCAGAGCCTCTGGTTTATAAAATCTTTTTAAACTAACCAAGAGTGCTCTAGGTTTTTAAAACCAAGATCCTACTATGGCTGATATCAATGTACCCCAGCTAGTCAACAAAAAGGGTGGCAGCTACTCCGCTGTTGCACCCAGACTTGAAGCTGGGAAATTTAGCAAATGGAAGAAGCGTATGATTTGCTATCTTACCGGTATGGAACCCGACTACATCACCTGTATCAGGGATGGCCCATTTGTCCCTAAGACTGCCGAAGGACTAAACAAGCCTGAGGCCCAATGGACCATTGATGAGAGAAGGGTGGTCAATCAAGACCAACGCCTGAAAAGCATCCTTATATCATGTCTTCCTGACGATATAATGGAATCAGTCATCAACTGTCTAACAGCCAAGCAAACTTGGGATGACTTGGTAAACAGCTTTGAGGGTCCCTCAGATACCAAGGAAAATAGGGTCATGGACCTTAAACTTGAGTATAATACTTTCAAGGCAAAAGACTCTGAAAGTCTCTCACAGACCTACACCAGATACAAGACTTTGATAAATGAATTATCAAATGATGGTGTTGTACTGTCTAAGAATGAGACAAATGTTGGCTTTGTCAACAGTCTCCCTAAGAAGTGGCACAACTTCTCACAAGGCCTGAGGAATGCTAACCACATTCAGACCCTTGAGCTCCCTGAAATTTATGGGAAGTTTGTCTATGAAGACAACTTGATCTCAAGGAGATACCCTGAATCAAAAGCTCTTGAGTCCAAAAAGGCCTTAACCTCCACACCCATATCAACTGCTTTCTATTCTAATGGTGTTGTGCATGATATTCAAGAGGATTCTGAAGAAGAAATTGATGAAAGGACGGGTGAGGAGTACCTGAACGACTTGAACTTGGAATTCCAAGAAAGGGCACTCCTTGGTAGTTCAAGACGTTTCATCAAAAGAAATCAGTCCAACTTTACAAAACCAAAAGCAAATGAGACCACTGAATGCTTTAAATGTGGTAAAAAGGGTAATTTTGCTAGGGACTGTTATTCTAAAACTATCTCAGAACCCTCTTACAAGTTCTCAGGAAACAGTTCCTCAGGAACTAGCAAGTTTCAACCTAAATTGTTTCAGTCCACCCAACAATTTCAAAACAAGGGTCAAAAGGATTTTGAAACAAAATATAGGAAAATCAAAGCCAAACTTGCACTTCTTGAAACTAACCCCATATTGTCTCAGGATGCTCAAACATCTAAACCTATTCAGAAAAAGAACAAGGTATTAGTTGCAGAAGCATATGACTGGGATGAAGAAGAGGTTTCCTCAGATGAGGAAATAAAAGTTAGTGCACTGATGGCACTTTCTGAAGAGGATCAGGTGGCTGTGGGAAAAAGCCATGCTAGGAATGGAGAGTGGGTCAACATCACCATGAAAAAGGTAAATACTTTACTTTCTATGGATGATGATTCTGATTGGCAGTCTTACATGAGTTATATTTGTGTTGATCTAAAGTTTGTTGAGGAACAAAGGCTTGACCTGTTTTCAAAATATAACAAAATTGTGTCAGAATTGAATAAATGTAGAGATGAACTGCTTGCATTGAAACAAGCCAAACTAGAATCTATTACTCTACAAATTCAGAACACTGAAATTTTGAAACAAAACCAAGTTCTTCAAACAGAACTTAAGAAAGAAAAAGCTGTCATTGAAAGCTGGACCAAAAAGAACCCTAAGGTCTTTGATTCTGTGGGCTTAATTCCTAAGATAACTATAGGAATTGACCACCTCACTGAAACCTCCAGTGAGAGTCCCAGTGAAATGACCTTTGTTCCAGCTGGCTTATCCTTTGAGCAAGAGATGGAACCCAAGTCAAATGACTGGATTGTCAGGGATAACCCAGTCAGTAAGTTGCCAAACTTTGAGACTGGAAACATCTTGCTCCCTGAAAGTCAGGCTCTGAAAGGTATGCTTGGACTCTTTGACCAACTCAGTATTTCTGATCCAATCAGTGAGCCTGAATCTGAATCAACTCCTCTACTCCCTCCACTAAATACCCTTCAGGGTGCTGCACCAAGCTCAGACCTCCCACCATTGGTCTACTCCCCACACTCTCCAAAGGAGAGATCAGGAAAAGGTAGAATCCTCCTGAGAAGACCACCCCTTGAAGTCTCAGTAAATACTGATGACTCATCAACTTCAGTCCCTTCTGAAGTTGCAACTCAAAGTCCTGATCCAAGAATTGATCAGTTGACTGAAATGGTCAGGTAGCTAAGTGAGAAGATTGTATCTTCTGAAAAACCTTCTCATTTAAAGAAGGAACAAAAACTAGCCTCCTCAAAGACCAAACCAAACCAACCAAACCCCTGAAAAAGTGTGAACTGTGCAACTATACAAATCATCTCACTGATGACTGCTATAGAGTCCTTTACTGCATGATTTGCAAAAAGGAAGATCACAGGACCTCTGATCATAAAAAATGCTCAGTCATGTCAAACTATTCAGGACTTAAGGCTCAGTGCCTGAACTATCCTTCTGATTCTAAGCAAAAATAGAAGCAAAAGGCCAAGCCTTTTCCACCTTGCCCATTGTGTGGATTCAATGACCATCATCCTGAGGATTGTCAAAATGACAATCACTAGAAATCCTCAGGAAAAGAGAGGGTCATTAAGTCTAAAAGAGGAATGAATAAACAATCCTCTCAGACTACTGAGGCTACCCCTGCAACTAAATGCAAAACATGTGGTAGCTCAGTCCACTCAACCACTGACCATGAATCAATTAATACTTTCATAAAGACCTATAAAACAAAACCCTCCATGAAATGGAGTCCTAGAAAGAACTGACCCAGTTTACTATTTGAGCAGAAGTATGCCAGGGATCCTATTTGGCATCTAACAGTGGATGTTCAAGGAGCATGACTGGTGTTAAGGAGTGTCTGCACAAATATGTGGAAGAACCAGGACCCAAAGTGATATTTGCAGATAATTCAAAATGTCTCACGGAGGGTTATGGTTCAGTAAACTGCAATGGTATTGTCTTTACTAGGATAGCTTATGTAAATGGTCTTAAGTACAATCTGATCAGTGTCAGTCAACTATGTGATGCAAAATACATAGTTCAGTTTGATGATAAGCAAGGAACCATCTTCAATGCAAATAAGGAAATTGTCCTCATTGCACCAAGAAGACAAGATGTTTATGTACTAGACATGTCCAGTCTAACTCAGGATGGAACTTGTCTCTTTGCTAAGGCCACTGATACACTCAACTGGCTTTGGCATAAGAGACTCACCCACCTGAACTTTAAAAACATAAACAATCTTGTAAAACAAAACAAGGTCCTTGGCTTACCATCACTTGTGTTTTCAAAGGATAAACCATGCTCAGCTTGTGAAAAAGGTAAACATCACAGAGCATCCTTTAAAACCAAAACCAACTTTTCCATCAGGAACTGCCTACATCTTCTCCATATGGATCTATTTGGACCTATCAGTCCAAGGTCTACTAACCATGAGAAGTATACTTTGGTCATAGTGGATGAATACTCTAGATACACCTGGGTATTCTTCCTGATCAAAAAGAGTCAGGCAGCTGAAACAATCATGTCCTTTGTCAGGAACATTGAAAATCTAAATGACATTAAGGTCAAACAGATTAGAACTGACAATGGGACTGAGTTCAAAAATTATGAACTTGAATGTTTCTGTGATGAGAAAGGTATTTCCTAAAACTTTTCCTCTCCATACACACCTGAACAAAATGGTGTTGCTGAAAGGAAAAATAGAACACTCATTGAAGCTGCTAGGACAATGCTATGTGGATCAGTCCTTTCCAACCATTTTTGGACTGATGCAGTCAAAACTGCCTGTTATACACAAAACAGATCCATCATTGTCAAGAGACATGGGAAAACCCCATATGAGTTATTCAAAGGAAGAATCCCTGACATCAGCTACTTTCATGTCTTTGGGTGTCCTGTGTTTATTCATAATCACAAGGATCACTTAGGGAAATTTGATGCAAAAGCTGATGATGGATACTTCCTGGGATACTCACTTGTCTCAAAAGCCTTCAGAGTGTTCAACACAAGGAGACAGCAGACTGAGTAAACATTTCATGTTTCCTTTGATGAGAGCACTGATGCAATCAGGTTCTCAACTGCCTCAGTAGAAGAGATAGGAATTGATAATTCTTCAAGATATCCTCTTGATGAATATCTTTCTGAAAACAATCCTTCTACTCAGTATCAAGATGATGCTAATCTCTCCTATTACATAATCCCTCACAACCTACCTAACCCAACCATCACTGAGTTTGTTGAGGCACATGCACACACTGATGATATCAATCAGTCTGTTCAAAATACTCAAGAACCAAACAATCTCAGTGAGCTGGTAGACACTCAAGATCCAATCAATGATCATGTGTCTACTCCAGAACCAACCCTTCTACCCAATCAGGCCTCCACAAGTTCAAATCAGTATCCAGGACCTCAAGAAAGTTGGACTAGGTCTCAGGACATTGAACTTGTCAATATTATTGGAGAGCCTACTGAAGGCATGCTCACCAGGAGCATGGCTGCTAGTCTAAGAGCAGCCTCATCCAATGAATGCCTATTTGTGGACTTCATTTCCACAATTGAACCCAAAAGTGTTAAAGAAGCACTTACACATCCAAGTTGGGTTCAGGCCATGCATGATGAACTGGAACAATTTGACAGAAACAAGGTAATGACCTTGGTCAAATGTCCTGAGAATGTCTCAGTCATTGGCATGAAATGGGTATTCAAAAACAAAACTGATGAAAATGGCATAGTCATTAAAAACAAAGCCAGACTTGTAGCCAAAGGCTATAATAACAAGAAGGCATTGACTATGAGGAAACATTTGCACCAGTAGCAAGGATGGAAGCCATCAGGATCTTCCTTGCTTTTGCTACATACATGAACTTCAAGGTATACCAAATGGATGTTAAAAGTGCATTCTTAAATGGTTCACTGAAAGAAGAAGTTTATGTTCAGCAACCTCCTGGATTTGAAAGCCATGAGTCTCCTGATCATGTCTGTAAGCTTAACAAAGCCCTTTATTGACTGAAGCAAGCTCCCAGGGCATGGTATGAGACTCTCTCAGCCTTCTTAATCCAAAACAAATTTGTCAGAGGCAAGATAGACAACACATTGTTTATCTATAAGACAAATAATGATGTCATACTAGTACAAGTGTATGTTGATGACATCATCTTTGGCTCAACAAGTTTCAAACTTTGCAAACAATTTGAAAAACTAATGGCAAAGAAGTTTGAAATGAGCATGATGGGAGAACTGACATACTTCCTTGGTCTACTGATCAAGCAGACTGATAGAGGAAGCACTATCAGTCAAGAGAAGTATGTAAAGAATCTACTGAAGAAGTATGATCTCAGTGACTGTGCCTCAGTCAAAACTCCCATGGTCCCCCCAAACAACCTTGGTCCTGATCTAACTGGTAAACCAGTAAATCAAACTCTCTTTAGAGGAATGATAGGATCACTGATGTATCTACTTGCATCAAGGCCTGATATCCAATTCTCAGTATGTCTATGTGCCAGATATCAATCTGACCCAAGAGAATCACACATCACTGCTGTGAAAAGGATATTCAGGTACCTGAAGGGCACTCCTAACCTTGGATTATACTATCCAAAGTGCTCAGGACTTGATCTCAAAGGATACTCAGACTCTGCCTATGCTGGATGCAACATGGACAGAAAAAGCACCTCAGGCTCTTGCCAAATACTTGGTGGGAAATTAGTCTGTTGGAGTGCCAAGAAGCAACAATCAGTTGCCTTGTCCTCAGCTGAGGCTGAATATGTTGCAGCAGCTAGTTGTTGTGCAAATGTACTCTGGATGAAAAGTCAACTCAGTGACTATGGAATTCAGTACAAGATGGTACCCATCTTTTGTGATAACACAAGTGCAATTGCAATCTCTAACAACCCTGTTCTTCATCAGAGAACAAAACACATTGATATCAGATATCATTTCATCAGGGACCATGTCATGAATGGTGACATTGAATTACACTTCATCCCTACTGAATATCAGTTAGCTGATATCTTCACCAAACCTTTGGATGAACCAACTTTCACAAGGTTGAAAGCTGAATTAGGAATGTTGGATATAGAGAATCAGTCCACCGATTGAATCCTTCCAACTGAAGTGTAAATTCTTAAAACCTCAGGTCCTTGACTCAATGTGTACATCAGTGAAAACATCTCACTGAATCCTCAACCTCAGGAACTAAACCCAAGTTCCTGAAATCTTGAGGGTTCAGGAACTAAACCCAAGTTCCTGAATCCTTGTTGCTCAGGAATCATTCCATATTCCTGAATCATCAGTGACTAATCCCAAGTCCCTGAAAAACCAATCACTGAATGAAGTGTCATTCAGGGCCCTGAAAAGGACATTAAATACTGACTTAAATGCTCTAAGTATCTTGTTAGTAAATGTCCGAGGTTGGTAACTGAACTCGTATTTAATTCAAGAATATTTGTTCTTTTTGCCTTTCTGGCTTCCACCTCTGGGCCACCACATTCCCACTTGGCATTAAATGCCTCTCCAATCACATTATAAATATGTGATGACTCATCTCTGCAAATTACACTTTTGCAGAACTGCTTAACTGTTCACTTCGACTGTTGCGCCAAACCAGGAAAGTGGAGTGTTGGCATTAAATGCGGATCCCAAAACATATTATTCAAAACAATTTCCAATAATTCTTTTTGAATAAACTAAGATCGCTCAAATGTCTTAAATACCCCCATCTCCACTTCCCTATAAATACCCACCCAAAAGAATTCACGCACACACTTTTTGAAATTTATAAGCAAACTCTGCCCTTTTTCTCTCTCAAAAAAAATTGTGTGTGTGTTCTTAGCATTTAGAAACATCCGACCATTTTTCGACCAAAACCAGATTATAAAATGGCTTCCTCTAATGCTGTAACCATCGCCCCCAATGTGAACTTCACAATGGAGGGCGTAGACCTGACCAAAAATAATGTGGTTGGAAATTTCCACTATCCTCAGCAATATGAGGGTTACAAGGATGTAGTTAAGTATTTACAAAACTGCTTCCTTGCCACAGCTTTTACTATACCCCAGAAGTCATTTATAATGACTATCTCAGGGAGTTTTGGTGTACCGCAACGGCCACTAGCCCTAAGGACACCAAAGAGTCGATCATCACTTTCACTGTGATGAATGGGACTAGGACTCTCTCCCTGAACTACAAGACCTTCATCATGGCCACAGGTCTTAACTTTGTTGAGAACTTTGAGGCAAACCCTACTGATCAGGAAATAAAAGCTGAAATGCTTTTCCTAGGGCCTCATGATGTGAGGCGTCCTAACGAGTCTCCTGAAGCCTTGCTGGCTAAGGCTCCAATAGTAAAGACATGGTTTCACCCTGTCTGGAGACTTATGATGACATTCGTCATTCAGGTACTCGGAGGAAACAAATCCTCCACTGAGCAATTGAACTCATCACAATAATTGATGATGTTCAGTCTCTTGGAGGGTAGAAAAATTGACATCGGAGGAATAATCTTCCGTGACCTCGTGTCAAAGCTCTCAGGGAAACATAGGCAAAGACACATGTCTTACCCTAGGTTCATTTCCTGTGTGCTTCAGGACCTCCTTGGTTCTGACTACTTAAGGTCTGACGTAGAAGATTCAAAACCTGACGTTCTTCATAAGACTAACTTTAGTAGTGACATTACTGAGGTACAACCAGTCGCCCTGACCACCTACATGTTAATGGTGATTCAGGGTGAAAATGTATGCTCACCAGTTCCTTCACCAACCAAGAAGGTGAAGAAGACCAAAGGGAAAGGGGGACAGTCCAGTAAGGTGGTTAGACCTAAACCACTCGTCACTGAGACTGTTGCCTCAGGCACTAAGAAAGTTGTTGTGACCTTGACCTCTAAGACTCCCATAAAAGAGACCACATTGGCCACAAAACAACCGCCAACGGAGGGTGCTGGGCAATCATCCTCAGTATCCTCAGGCAAACCCTTTCCGAATGTCCCTACTGACAAAAACAAGTCAGATGGGTCAGGAGCATCCACCCACTCACATCCCAATGAAGGCACTGATAAATCACAATCAGAGCCTGAGGGAGTTCAGGGTTCTATATCCTCGGTGGAGCAGTACTACTCCACTGAGAAGGGGACCCATACCCATTCACATCCCATTAATGTCTCTAAGCAATCACACTTAGAGTCTCAGGGAGTTCAAGCCTCTAAATCCCCAAAAGGACAGCACAATCCTGATGGGAAGGGAGGCCATCAACAATCACCAATAGTACCTAGTGATTCTACTGGAAAACACCCGTCAGTAGATGAAGGTGCTCAGGGGGACAAAGACTCAGGGGGAAACAAACCACCCGCTGATACGGAACCCATCACCCCCTCAGGCGATCCATGTCACTTGGGAACTGATCCTAACAGTCAGGCTGGGCAAACCCCCCAGTTATTATGGCTAGTCAGGCTGGTAAAACCCCACCAGTTATTATGGCTAAAGGATCAGGACCTGGCCACAACAAAAGTGAGCCCTCTTTTGAGGGGGAGCTGGATTCTCTGAAGGCTCCTTCTCTGGTTGACTATGAAAATTTGTTGGCTGATGAGTCAGAGGAGGAGACGGATTTCGATTTTGGTGAGGATAAACCACTCCCTGATGTTGAGGAGGAAATGGAGGGTCCAATTAACTCTCCTCCGCAGTCTGAGCAACAAATCTCTTCTCCTCATCCTGAGGATCAACAACCCAGTTTACCATCATCTTCATCATCATCTTCATTAGGTGCCTCAGCCACCCCTGAGTGGTTAACCAAGTATGATAATGTTCATCCGCCTTCTGAAAGAAGTATGGCTAAATTCCTTCGCCAAGCCAACGAAGGTCTTTACAATGCTCTTACTGATGAACTAACGGATCAGCATACTGAAGCAGCAGCCTCCTATGCTGACTTCAGGGCCTCTGTGGAAGAATCTCAGGACAAGATTCTTCAGGCTTCCAGGCTCGCTGACAAACAACTTGGAGAACTAACCAAAACCTTTGATGAGACAGCCACTGGTCAGCATCAGGACCTTGCAAACCTCCTCAAGGCCGTCGAATCAGTACAAGAACAACTTTCTGATGATCCCACACTGATTAAATCAATGAAAGACCATATGGCCACTCAGACGGCTGCCTCCACCAACCTGACTGAGCTTCTTAAGCTCTTTCAGGGGGTAGATCTCAAAGGTCTCAGGGATAAGCAGGATTCCATTCTTCAGGCTGCTATGGAATCCAAGGGGTACCTCAACAAGCTTTCCTCAGCCATTGATCAGCTCTCACAAACACATAATGAGCTGATCAACCACTACACCAACCGTGTCACTAAACTCTCCACCTCCCAACAAGTCATGGCTACCGAACTCAGTGCCGTGAAGAATGATGCTTCTGAGACAAAGTCCATGGTCTCTGAAATCCTATCACTTCTTCAGGCCTCTCATGTGCCACCACCTCCTCAGTCAGCAGGTCTTTCCACTGAAGTTCCTACACCTGCTGAGGGGGAGAAAAATGATGAAATCCCTGATCCATCCTCTGCCTTGGTAACTGTTCCAAACCCTGATGCATCCACCAGTCAACCTCCTCTCACTGACAAAGGGAAGGATATTATGACTGAAACCTCTTCTCATGAACCACACTTGGTCAAGGCTTCAAACATAAGACAGCCAGATCCTGATACACCGTCCTATGTTGACTTAGAAGATGGGAGAAGAGTCTATGGGACTCAGGAGGAACTTGCTGAGATCTTAGATCAGGAAGATCGCAGGAAAGCCCATGACCTCACCACATCTACCATCTATGAGGTTGCCAAGGAAGAAATAAAGGAGTCTGAGAAAGAGATTCAGGGAGATGAATTCATCAGGCTTCAAGCCCAACTTCTTCAGAAACACAACATGGAAGCCAAACTGAAGCAAGAAAAGAGGCAAAGGGCATATGAGAGGTATGTATGGCACATGACCAAAACCAAAGGTGAAGGCAAAATCACTGACATCACTATTCACCCCACCAGACCTCTGAGCTTAACAATCCTTAGAGGTCCAAGGAAGTCTGAACATCTTCCAACAATCAAGTTTTCAGACTATGGGTTAAGAGAATGGGATATGTTGATGCCCATCCTAAGGAAGAAAACCACAAGCAAGAATGCCCCAATCATCATCAAGTCACTGAGTGCCAAGTATGAGGAACTCGCAAAAGTGGCAAAGAGTCTTGGCATTAACCATGATGAGGCACTTGCTTCTCAGGGACTAACTATCCCTGAATTTACTCAGAAGGTTGGGAAGAAAAGGAAAGCTATAGCTATGGAGCCTGAACAATACATAGCTGCACTTCACTGCAACAGAGTTCCTCCTCAGGGAGTTAAGTTTCGTCCTAAACTAGTCATCAAAGAACCTGAGTATGGTATCTTCTTCGTGGATGAATTTGGTCAGGAAGCCTTTTAGAGAGTTTCTGACATTGACAAAGTGGAAACGACAACACTCCTAGCCTACAAACTGATGGCACTTAATATCAGGGGCTCTAATAATGAGGAGTTTGTCAAGCTGATGGATCAGTTGATGAAGGAACGACCTGACAAAGAAGTGTTAGTGTCGAAGAAGGCAAAGCTTGAACTAATGGGTCTCTGTCAGGAACCTTAAGTATTTTGTTTAGCTGATAGGACTTTGTAATAATATGAATAAAATGCTGTCCCATGTTTATGTTATATCGTAGTCCTTACTGTCTTCAAGTATATTCAGTATGAGAAGAAGTCATTAGCTCACTCATACTGATCAAAACACTTAGGCATAATTTATATCCAAATAGGGGGAGATTGTTGGGTCATGAAAAACCCAAGAATACTTAAAACATGATTTGAACACAAATTAACTAAGTGTTAACTTAAACCGAGAACAATTCAAGTCACTGAGAGAACAGCCTCTCAGTGAGTCATCTTCAGGATGCTTAAGGCGAATTCAAATAGGATTCACTATGCAGGAAGGCGGTACTCCCTGAAGTAGCACTTAAGCCAAAGAAGAAGATGATGGTTCAGTGAGTGTTGGACAAGAACTCACTGAACCCAAGTCTCCTCACAACAATGAAGTAATTATGAATGATAACTGAGAAGCGTGTCTTGAAGAACTAAGTGCCTGAGAAGAAAGGCAGAAATATCTAGGAAGGATTTAAGATAAGATCAAATCTTATCTTGTCAGGAAGAAATCCTTCCTAAGACGGCTTAAAGTCTTGGAGTGTCAGACCAACCACTTCTAAAGACTTAATAAGCCATTTCTATTGGTTCTTGGAAATAACAATTACTGTTGTAATTGTCAGACACACTTGCTCAACAACTTGTAATATTTTAATTACTTTTACTCAGATTACTTGTGTATAAATAGATTAAGAAGGAGAGAAGTTGAGTGTGTTTTTGTACAATAAAAGCTTAGACTTTTGCAAAACAACTTCTCTCCTACAAAGAGTAACGTATCCCTGAGATTGCTCAGTGAGGTCGCATTGTTACCACTCAAGCAAAACTTGAGTTTAGATAGGAGACACCACCATACCTAGTCTATTCAATCCCAAGTGTTTGTTCCGCAAAACACTTGGGTATAGATTCTTTGATTCATTTCTAATAAGAATTTAAACGTTGAAAATTATATTGAGTTTTCTATTTTCACGTTTTATAACTGTTAGAATTAATCATAAACATTGTATTAGTCATTAACACAAATAGATTAACTTTCTAGTTAACTCTTAACGTGTAAAGGGACCAACAGTAACAACAACAGCTCTCAAAACAAAAAGCAAAATGGAGGCAAGGTTTATGCAATTGGTTCTGGAGACAAGAAGGGTTATGATAAGAATACGCCTTTTTGTAATCGCTGTACGTTACATCACAGGGGAAAATGCACTGTGAAGTGTAACAATTGCCAGAGGATAGGGCACATAGCAAAGAACTGCAGATCAAGACCACTAGCCACCGCACAAGCAGCACCAGCCTACAATCGTAAGGCGGATGTCACCTGCTTTGGGTGTGGTGAAAAGGGTCATTATCGGAATGAGTGCAATAAGCCCCGAAACCAAGGAAACGGTGGTAGACCAGGAAACCAAGTGGCAATGATTAACAATGGGAATCAGGGAAATGAAGGAAGAGCTCGTGGAAGAGTTTATGCCGTAGGAAGAAGAGAAGCACAGGATGACCCGAACGTGGTGACGGGTACATTTCTCTTAAATAATCGTTATGCTTCAGTACTTTTCGATATGGGAGTAGATAGAAGTTTTGTATGAACCGATTTTAGTCCTTTACTTGACATAGCCCCGACCACCTTAGATAATGCCTTCGACGTAGAATTAGCAAACGGAGACCTAGAAAGAGTAGGTACCATCATCAGGGGTTGCACTCTAAGCTTGTTGAATCGTCCTTTCAACATTGATCTGATGCCAGTGGAATTAGGTACTTTTGACGTCATCATAGGGATGGATTGGTTATCGAAATATCATGCCGTCATCGTTTGTGATGAGAAAATCGTTAGAGTTCCCTATGGGAACGAAGTTCTGATTGTTGAAGGTGACCGTTCTGATCGTGCGCGTTCGTTAAGATTGGCAATCATCTCGTGTACGAAGGTGCAGAAGTACATCGAGAAGGGATGCTATCTCTTTTTAGCTCATGTCACGGAAAAGAAAGGAAAGGAACTTGGAGAGAAAAGGTTGGAAGATGTGCCAATCGTAAGGGATTTTCCAGAGGTCTTTCCAGAAGACTTACCGGGACTTCCACAGGCCAGACAAATCGAATTCCAAATCGATTTAGTGCCAGGAGCCGCGCCTGTAGCGCGAGCACCATATCGTTTAGCACCTACGGAATTACAGGAACTATCCGAGCAGTTAGCTGAACTGTCTGGAAAAGGTTTCATCAGACCTAGTTCATCGCCCTGGGGAGCTCCTGTTTTGTTTGTTAAGAAGAAGGATGGATCCTTCAGGATGTGTATAGACTATCGGGAACTGAATAAGCTAACCATTAAGAATAGATACCCACTCCCGAGGATAGACGATTTGTTTGATCAGTTGCAGGGATCATCGGTTTATTCTAAGATAGACTTGAGATCGGGTTATCACCAACTTCGAGTCCGGGAAGAGGATATCCCGAAGACCGCATTCCGAACCCGATATGGCCATTATGAATTTCAAGTTATGCCATTCGATTTGACAAATGCACCAGCAGTATTCATGGATCTCATGAATCGTGTGTGTAAGCCGTATTTGGACAAATTTGTGATAGTGTTCATTGACGATATCTTGATATATTCCAAGAATGAGCAAGAGCATGAGGAACATCTCAAGCTAATTCTGGAATTATTGAAAAAGGAAGAGTTATATGCTAAGTTTTCGAAGTGTGAATTTTGGATATCGACCGTGCAATTTCTTGGTCATGTGATCGATAAGCAAGGAATTCACGTAGATCCTGCTAAGATTGAGGCCATCAAGGATTGGGCAACGCCGACGGAAATCCGACAATTTTTAGGACTTGCCGGTTATTACAGAAGATTTATAGAGGGATTCTCTAAGATAGCTAAACCGTTGACGAAATTGACTCAAAAGAATGTGAAATACGACTGAGGAAATGATGAGGAAGAAGCTTTTCAACTCCTTAAGGAAAAATTGTGTAGTGCGCCTATTTTAGCTTTACCCGAGGGTAGCGAAGATTTCGTTGTGTATTGTGACGCATCACACAAAGGTTTGGGAGCCGTGTTGATGCAAAGAGAGAAGGTAATAGCATACGCTTCTCGACAGCTGAAAACCCATGAGAAAAACAACACAACCCACGACCTAGAATTAGGATAAGTCGTGTTTGCACTGAGAATTTGGAGACACTACCTTTATGGAACTAAGTGCGTAGTGTATACTGATCACAAGAGTCTACAGCATATATTGAACCAGAAGGAGCTGAACATGAGACAGCGCCGATGGTTGGAGTTGCTTAGCGACTATGATTGTGAAATCCGTTATCACCCAGGCAAGGCAAATGTTGTTGCCGACGTCCTTAGCAGAAAATAATGGATCAAACCTCTTAGAGTTAGATCGTTAGGGATGACGATTAATTTGCCGCTTCCAGCAAAGATTCTTGAGGCTCAGGATGAGGCACTCAAAGATGAAAACCGACCTAGTGAAAAGATTCACAGAATGCCAGAACTTGAGAATGGATTAGTAAGAAGATCCGATGGGATTTTGCGTTATGGAGACAGGTATTGGGTTCCATTGTATGGAGGAATTCGTGATTTTATTATGCACGAATCCCATAAGTCCAAGTACTCCATTCACCCAGGATCTGACAAGATGTATTTAGACCTGAAAAAGTTGTATTGGTGGCCAAACATGAAGGCCGATATAGCAGAATATGTCAGCAAGTGCTTAACGTGCTCGAAGGTTAAGGTAGAACACCAAAGACCGTCCGGTCTGCTTGTTCAACCTGAGATTCCGGAATGGAAATGGGAGCGCATTACTATGGATTTTATAACGAAATTGCCTAGGACATCGAGTGGTTATGACACGATTTGGGTAATCGTTGACCGTCTAACAAAATCAGCGCATTTTCTTCCTATAGCGGAGAAAATTGAGATGGATAAACTCGCGCGTTTATATGTTAAGGAAATTGTTGCAAGGCATGGTGTGCCTGTTTCTATTATCTCTGATCGAGACAGTCGATTCACGTTAAATTTTTGGAAGTCGCTTCAGGATGCATTGGGAACCAAACTCGATATGAGTACGGCATATCATCCCCAAACGGATGGTCAGAGTGAAAGGACCATTCAGACATTAGAGGACATGTTAAGAGCCTGTGTAATTGATTTCGGAAACGGCTGGGACATGCATTTGCCTTTAGTCGAATTTTCCTATAACAACAGCTATCACACCAGCATTAAAGCTGCACCGTATGAAGCACTTTATGGACGTAAGTGCAGATCGCCGATTTGTTGGGCGGAAGTTGGAGAGAGCCAACTTACCGGACCAGAGCTAGTTCATGAGACTACTGAAAAGATTGTACAGATCAGGAACCGAATGCAGGCGGCTCGCGACCGTCAAAAGAGTTACGCCGACAAGAGGCGAAAACCCCTTGAGTTTCAAGTGGGAGATAAAGTGATGTTGAAGGTCTCGCCATGGAAAGGCGTGATCAGATTTGGCAAGCGTGGTAAATTAAACCCTCGCTATATAGGACCTTTTGAGATCCTTGATAAGATCGGGCCGGTAGCCTACCGACTTGAACTGCCGTCTGAGCTCAGTGCTGTGCATGACGTTTTTCACGTTAGTAATTTGAAGAAGTGTTTATCCGATGAAAGCGCAGTTATTCCTTTGGATGAAATCCAGCTTGATGAGAGGTTAAATTTTATTGAAGAACCGATTGAAATCATGGACCGGGAAGTGAAACGACTAAAGCAGAGTCGTATCCCAATTGTGAAGGTCCGATGGAACTCTCGCAGAGGCCCCGAATACACCTGGGAGCGAGAGGACGAGATCAAGCGAAAATACCCTCATCTTTTTCCGAAAACCAAGAGTGGCGTCAATTGAAATCCGGGACGGATTTCCCGATTAGATGGGGAGACTGTGACAAATGGTAATTTTCACGTTGTTAATTAATATTATATGGGTATTAATTATTTTTAAGCTAAGCATTTCTATGCGCATTTGCATGTTTCTGAGTATTTTTGAGCATTTTCGGGAGCTGTCCCAGCATACTGTAGCTTACAGTCACTGCAGAAAAGTTTATTTTTGTCAGTAAAGTTAAATTATTACATTTCTGATAGTTACTGACAAGTATTATAATTAACTGAGATCTTTCTCGCATTTTTCTGAAAAACAACCGCACGCGCGTACCGACAGCACAGTACATATGGTAATAGTCAAATAAATATGTTTTTGAGTCAGTAATGACATTTTATTATATTTCTGACGAAAACGTGGTTAAAAACTTTATTTTACGTTATCGGGTCCAAAAACGTAAAACCGGGACTTTACGGTAACTTTTAAGCTCAAACCGACACACAATACACCAAAGCGGGACAAAAACTAATTTGCCCTCCCCTAAATAAGCCCCAACCGGCCACCTAGCACCCACATGGGGTAAATCAAATTCTATCTTTAATGAAATCCAATTTTGCTTAATATGGTATACTACTTTTTGGATTTCTAAGACCTTATCACTAAATGCTACCCAAAATAATTTTCTCATCTCTTTATCTTAGCCTCATTTGTACGCCCCATATCACACATACAAACATCATTTACAAAAATTTTCACTACAAGAGATCCAAGATCATAAGTGTTTGCAAAGAGTTTTGGGTAATTTGGAGTTAGATTTGGGTAAAATTAGCAAGATTTTGGGTGTTCTTTGGTCCTCTATCCCACGTATAACATCAAAAGCATTGTAAGGATTCACAAAACTTTTCTAAATTTGTTAATCTCTTGTTTATTTGGTGTATAGTGATGTTTAAAAGTGTTAAATGTGTATGTTTTGATAATATGATTTAAGCTAGGGTTTGATCTATATGATATAGTGCTCGACTTTTCTAGTGTTTATGAGTTAGTTTGTAGATTTCTTGCTTGTGTGGTAAATATTGTTACATATAGTGCTTATTTGATAATACAAACATTAGTTATGGTTTTTACACTAATTTAAGCACTATGATGATTTTTGGAGTATATATATGGTTCGGCCTATATTAAAAATAAAAGATTATTGGGGTTTTGAAAAACATAAAATTTTGGCTCAAGTGGTGAAATGGTGGAAAAATAAAGTAAAGTGCTTATTTGGATTAGCTTATTTAATAAGCTGTAAGCTACTAAAAAAATAACTAGTAAAAAGGTGAAAATAAGTTGAGATACATAAAATGGGTCGAATGAACAGTAACATAGTCAAGATTGACTTTTGACCAAGTAGCTTAATTATAAGAGCTTATTGATAAGTAAAAAGTATATCTGGTAACTAATAAGCACTAATAAGTAACAAATAAATACAAATTGGACCAAATGGAATTTTTGGGCCAAAAAGCCCACGAGTTTACTGTTGGGCCGAAGCCCTTGTGTATTTTTGAAAGTTTGACTTTTTGACCAAACGGATGTATTGAATGTGTAAAATGATTTTAGTAATGTGTCGATATATACGTTATAACTAAAAATGTGTTTTGGGTCAAAAATGGTAAATGGGCTTATTTAAGAAGTTTCGGCCCAATTTACAAAGAAAAATGATATTTGATTTTTGGAATATTTTCCGACTCACCGTAGTTAATAATGTTTAACGACGCGATAAATATAACGATAACTATTTTTGGACTTGTTTTGAGACGTTTAGTCTCCGAAAGGGTAAAAATTGACATTTTTACTAAATTGATATTGAGATTGACTTTATTGACTTTTTGACAAAAATATTGACTTTACGTCAAAACCGAATGTTATTACTTAAAAGTTAAGATAACGAACAATATAACTACGAATATATATTCACGACACTTGACATATGTCACTAAAAGTATATTGCACTTATAACTAGTTAGCGAAGTATTTGAGTAAAAGTTGCAACATTTGAGATAAAATGGAAAAGTTGCATAAACGAATGGGTCATGCCCAAATTTTCCAAATATCCAACACTTAGCATATTTTTGAGAAAATCCACAACTTAAGTGAACTTTATGAAATTACTTAACAAACTTGTTTTCCTTATAATAAATGTTGCAACAAAAATAATAAACGATGTTTCTAAACATAATGATTTTCACTGACTATATTTTATTAACCAATCTTCAAAACGTATTTAATTAATCTTCATAATTAAATATATGAGAAATAAATTTATAAAGTATATATGTATATATATATATGTAAAGTATGAGTATATATATATATATATATATATATATATATATATATATATATATATATATATATATATATAACGGTTGCACGTTAAGTTGCGAATACTAGCACGGATGTTCCGTTACGTATTCCCACCATGCACTTTCACCATGAGCTACCCCCAAAGAGTTATAAAAATAAATCGTTTCGAAATATACTTTACCACACAGCAAGCAAGAAATACACGAGCACAGGTCAAACGTAAAACTTTTCAAATAAAATAAAGACACTTGAGACACGAACGTTTTGCTAAGACTTACCGTACTAATTTAGGGTGCTGATCGGCGCGGTTGCATTATTTTGATTGATTGCTGAATTGCTGTATTTGAAAGGTGAGTTTATAGCCCCACATTTTATACGATTTTTGATTTATAAGCTTGGGGTGAGAAACATGCAAAATTGTTTTCATGGACCAGAAATGAAATTGCTTTTAAGATCACACTAGTATGCAGAAACCTAAGTTTGCTGAATCCCATTTTGTGCCCACTATCATCTGCCGTTAATTCCTGTTGGGAAGCCGTTTGTTATAAATAGATCTATTGGGAGTGACGTCCCCGTTCGGTTGGCTCGGCATAGCCAAGGCGAACGTATACCAAGTCGGGTTTTTGGCCGAGTGTCTGGGGATTAACACTCGCGGGCAACCTTTATTATTTTGCTAACGCTAGTCGTGCTGCATTGTCTTAGTTTCGGTAGGATGAGGCTTAGTGTTTGCATAACGGATAGTGTGTATCTGCTGAATTGTTTTTATGATATTGCTATTGGTCCATATGTGCTATTTACTTAAACCTATGAACTCACCAGCGTTAGCTGACTTTTAGCATGTTTTTCTCAGGAAACTGAGGTGCGTTTAGCCGGGAGCAGTGCATGGCGTCGGTCACAATAAATGATGGAAATGTTTTTAATGCGTTTACTCTGACAACTGGACCTTTTGTTTAAATGGGCTTCATTTTCATCTGAAATGGTTTTTATGTATCGCTACACGACTTGACTTATGTAATATATTTTAAAACGGATTTTTAATCCGTTCACTATATCTTGTGTGATGATTATCCATTCCGTAGCACCCAAAGTGTATGCTTCCGCGAATATTGTGATTTTGGGGGTGTTACAAACCTTAAGCTAGATAACAACCTGACTCCCACTCAACCCCATAACTCATCAATCAAGAACTGTCATGGAATTAAGTTAAAAGCTAAGAGTTGTTATGTAGCTCAACCTTTTTGATAAATTGGCTCAATTTTGGGAGTTGCTCCAAAACAAAATAACAGGTAGGTATCAATAGCTTAAATTGGTGAGATTAGTGAAGAATGTCAGGGATATTTAAAGTAAGTGATTCGTATTTGAGAAAAATTGGGAAAGGCGATGAGGAAAAAGTTTTGGTTTACGAGGTTACACAGACAGGCCTTGAAAAATGATTTTCTAACTTGGAGTAAGGAGAAATTAAACTTCAAGGGCATGGAAGGAAATACATTGAACCATCTCATTATTCAGATAATCAAGTAGCCACCGGGGAAAGAATAATCATTCGCTCTCTATCCGGTCTTTATTATAACTTATAATGGTTTGTAAGAATTACAACACCAAAAAGATTTGTACAAGTAGTAGAGGTAGGTAGTCATTGAAAAATGAGTTGCTTGAAATTAGACTAAATGAACACAAGAATGGAAAGGTGAAGTAGCCGGTCTATGAAACAAAAAATTTGGCCTGCATCAGACAAAGAAGGATGATGTAACTTTTATTCATACTTGCACAAAACGTAATATGAGTAGAGCAAGGTGATGTAGGTTCGGCATGAATACTTGTTACCACCAGGAGATCAAATCGCTTTGTTTTAGGTTGCACCATACAATTAACTTGTGAATATTGTGGTTCTTGTGGCACACTAAGGTCTATGTTTTTGTCAAAAGAAAATGGGCGATGATATGTGTTGATATTGGAAGAGTCAAGATGACAAGAAGAATGAAGCATCTAAGGCAACAAAGGTGAGCTCTTGAAATGACAGATGGGGAATCAAGGAAGCGCTTGGTGTTGTGTTAGGTACATTTCTCGTCAATAGCATACTTACTCGCATTCGATGTTTTGGTGCCAAAAGATATTTTGTGTCTTCTGCTTTATACTACCACATGAGTCGTAGATTTAAGAAACTGGATAAAATGCTAATTGTAGAGTTTGTGGATGGGGAAACAAATAGTCATAATAAGTTGTCACATCCTGTCCAGTTTTATAAAAATGCATTTTTTCGTCTTTTTGTCGGGATTAAAATAATAATATTTGCTTTCCGTTATTTAGTCGGGTTGCGATTAATTAAAATGTTTGTATACATTATAAATGTATATAGTTTTATTTTAAGTAAGGTTTAATTATAATATAAGGTTGAAGTTATGAAATGTTTATTTTTAAACGATGTTTTCTAAGTGTGTATTAAGTTATCAATATAAATGGTTATCGTTTGAAAGTCTAGTTCTAATAAATCTCAATCGTTATTAATCCATGTTAATCAATTTATCAAGTGTTCCGATCTTACAAGTTTACAAGTTATTGATTTTCACATTGAGCCAACTAGCCCGATTAATCCAATTTTACCAAAAAGTTTAGTCCAAGTTTACTTATACAATGGACCCAATAGTATGCCCTTTAGCAAGTTTTAAATTTAGCCCGTTAACAATTTATAAGTTGATCCTAATAGGTTTACATATGTTAGGCGGATTTATTAGTCAAGAACAATATATGATATGAAATTTGCCTAATAGGTGAAGAAGTGTTGTTTAGCTCATTAGACGTATGTGATAATTGCAAAGAATTAAAAAGGAAAAAGATTTTGGATGTATTTATCATGAAGTAATGTTCAGCAGTAGGTCAATGATGAGTCGTTGGGGACAACACGTGATCGAATGGATCCCATAGAGATATTAGAATTGATGAGGTAATTGCAAGGGTTGCTAGAAACGGTGGTTCATACGTTTCCAATATGTTTTCTTGATCCATGTAGTATACAAAGATGAAGTAGGTTCTGAATGCACAAAGGGTTTTGTCGTATATTATAACACCTCACGAGAATCATGGTTGTGTATTGTTGTGAAAAGAAATAAGTTACAATGTTACGATAAGATTTTTCATACAAAACTGTATAATGAAAACACAAGTCCTAGTCTTATCAAATTTAAGTGTTTAGAAAAAGGTCTTGGCCAAATCACTTGGTCTTTGATACGAGAACAATGTATGACTCCAATATGCATGCCTTCAAAATACAACTTTCGATCACTTGAAAATGATACTCGAAAATGTCAACATGATGTTGGTGAGCTCGTAGGTTTAAGTTAAACAAAACCATTTATCGTGCATGATATATAAGTAGGACAAGTGTGCAAATAATAATAATAAAGCGTAGGGCAAGCAGTTATATCAAAGCCATCCACTTGGCTAGTTAGGTAACCACCCATTGGCTAGTCAGGTAACCACCCATATAAACCAACAACAACCAAACTCTTCATCTACGAATATTCATCTCCGAAATACATATGTACTACATGCATGCCTACCAGTTGGAGCTAAAACATGAGCACTCCCATGTCAAGTGGATTACATCTGGTATGTGCTTAAACACATACCTTTTCTTGACCAAATTAAGACCAAAACGACCAAAAACTAACCAAAATACCAAAGATATTTGTGTTTTTGTGTTTATTAATATGCAGGTACGGATATCATGAAAAAGGACAAAAATCATTGAAAAACCGGCAAAAACGAGCACGAGATTTGGAAAAGTGTCAAAAGCCGAAGCTGGGGAAGCAATTTGCAATATTGGATCAAAGATATGCTCATTCAGTCAAAAGTCAACCTTGAAGAAGCAAAGATTGTCAAAAATGGCCCTTGGATCAACTTTGAATAAATAGCAGAAAAAGTCCCTTGAATTTACAACTTGGCATAATTTACCCTTAAACCTAATTCCTACTACTAAATAGCCAAATCAAATAAACCCCAAAAAAATAAATAAAGTCCAGCCCAGAATTAACCAACCCAACCCCATTTATCTCCAAGCCCAACATCAAACCCATACCCAACCCGGATCCACCCATTTACCCGGTCAAAACCCACCCTCTTACCTCAACCCAGTCAAACTCATTAAACCATAAAAATCAAACGCGCCCTTTTTCCCTGCAAAACTTACTGTAGCCTCATCTTCACCAATTTACCCCGTACAACAAAAATTCACCTGAGCTTCTAGAAGACCTGACATGGTAGAGGATGTGACAACATCCCACTTGACACATGGCAAAATAGAGCTTTGTGATTGGTCCGTTTCATGTGGCACGCAAATCAAGGGCTGAGAATGAGTAAGATGATGACATAAAGCAATCGAGGGCTGAGATTAGAGGATCCAGAGGGTTCCACAACCCTAGCTTCGGGCTATAAATAGCCCTCTTCTATCACAGATTGGGGGTGTTAGAGGATTAGTTAGCTGATAGGTTAGATTGTTAGGGTAGTTTTTAGGTTAAGTAATTTAGGATTAGTTTAGTTTAATGCTTTGGTAATTTGTAATTTACAGTCTCAGTTTCAAATTATTTGTACTCAATTTAAGCTTTTAATATAAGTCAAAATTTAGTCAAACTACTGTTCAACTGCTTATTACTTATTTCTAGTGCTTATTTCCCCTTTTCATAGCTTACTTATTCATTATGTTCCATTGATGTTGTTTTGACAGTTAGTGCTAGCTTCAGTTTTAATTTTGCTTAAAATTCTCAAAAGGTCAACCTAAGTCAACATTTGCTAATTAGTCAAAATGGGTCAATTAGGGGTAAGTATTGTTCATTGGCCATTCCTGTTAGTTAAATCTTGCTTAAAATGATTAATATAAGCTGTTTCTAGTCTTTTTAAGTTAATTTCATAGGTTGTACAAGTTTGAGATATTATCCCTAGTTTTAAGGTTAAATACAGCAGTTAGCTTATTTCTTAGATAAGCAGTTTGATTTTGCAATTTTTTTGTTCAGTAGAGTGTGTTAAGGGATTTTAAAAGAGTTGGATTCATGTCACAATGATTTGAATAGATTAGAGGCCATTTCAGTCCAACCCTCACATCAGTAGGCTAAACTCTTTTTCAGTTCTGAGCTAGAATTCTAGGACGAATCACAGTGCTTATTTGCAAAGATAAGAGCTTAATTTTCTTGTTCTAAGTTTAATGCTAGTTGTACAATACTGTTTCATAATTTCCTTAGCTTATCACTGCTTAAAATTTAGCTAGAAAAGCACCTCAGCAACCAAATTCTAAGTCTGCACATTTTTCTTAGCTTTGCAATTTTCAGCTGTTGCTTTTTAATTTTAATTTGTTCAATTTAAGCTCTTTTGTTCTAAATTTTTGCACAGTTAATGTTGGCTTGCTCACCTAATTATTGCCCATTTTTATTAATTTTTAGAATTAGCTTATCATAGCTTATTAGTGGCTTGAAGATCCCCTATTTTGCCCTGCACCCATATTGCATCAGCAGACCCCATTACTTTTTGGCTTATTAAGATGGATCTTAGTGCTTATTTCCCTTGTTCTTTGGCTTATTCTGGTGTTCATGGATCAGTTAGATTAGTGTTTAGTTAATTTAGCTTATTTCAGTAGCTTATTAAGCCTATTAGATTCAAATTTTAGGTTGTTCCCTTAAAAAAGCCAACTGTTCTGCTTTTTAGCCTAAGTCCCAGCTTATTTGAGTTTTCCAAAAAGTTTGTTTTTATAAAAGTTGTTTATTTTCATTAGCTTTTCAAATTTTAAAAAGAAAAAGTAAAAAAATAAATAAATTTCAAAAAGGCTGAGCCAAGGATTCGAACCCTGGTCCATAGCCTCACATAGCCTCACAACTCAACATACAACCACTTGCACCCTTGGGATTTTCCTGTTAGCTTTCTTAGCTTTATTCCTTTTAATGTCTTTTTTTTTTCTTTTCTCTTTAGCTTATTTCTTTGTTTCTGCTTAAAACTACTTATTCAACATAGCTTTTTCCACCTTTTTATTTTTATTGGAATCCTTAGTACATCAGTTAGTTTTCATAAAATTTTCAGATTTTTCTCTTTTCATTTAATATTTTTAATTATTTAATTTCTTAAAATTAGTTTTTAATTCATATTAATAAAAATCAAAAAAAATATAATTTTTTTTTCTAAAATTTTCTTTTTACATTTAGGATTTAGGAAAATTAATTTGGCGTTTCTAGGATTAGTATTTCATCATTTCACCTTTTAATCTCGGGATTAGCCCGGGAGTTTACGTTTTTAGGATTCTATTTTAAATTTTCACTTACGTTTGCCTTAGATTAGTTCTCCCTTTGCTTTAGTTAATTAGTTGTTTCTAGTTATTTATTTCATAATTTTAGTTTAAAAACCAAAATATCCCACTCTTACACATTCACTACACGATTCACAAGCCCGATATCACAAATTCCATTCATCCTTCATCGGGACAACGAACCGGGGTCTTACATATTTCTTGTGTAATCCCTTGAACTATAATTGACAAATCAACATCCATGAAATGAGACCACACAGTAATACCACACAGAAAGCCCCACACAGAAAGTACCACACAACCATCATCACACAGTAAGAACCACACAGCAAAACCACTAGTGCACCTAACGCAATTATATACGCAAAACATTGTCCAAAAGTAATAAAACAAACATTTAAGCACGACATAAAACTTGAAGTAACTTTGAGTATCATTTTCCCCTGAGAAAATGTAAGTAAAATGGGGCAACGAAAACTCACATTAAAGCGGATGAAATAATGAAACAAGTGCAAGCAAATGATCGAAGGAATCACAAGCTGCTCCTTCTTCAACGGATCTACATAAGCTATAATTATATATTACTTATACATCCATTTATAGTTCGTTTAATGTCATAACTGATTCTTAAACACTTATAGTTATTCATTAATGGGATTAGGGCTTCATTACTGAAATTAGGTTAACATATGGTTAAGAGTATCCGTATTAGTGTTTCAAATGTAACTTAGGTCAAAACACATTAAATGGGGTTAGGTTAAACCAAAACCCTAACTTATGTTATATTTCAGATTTTATCACGTTCTGGTCCATTTATTTATGAATTTAAAACCATATTTAAAGGTTTACTGAGGGGCTCAAATATTTATCATAGATACTTATACATGTTAGGTAATTACTGTAATGTTTCCAGATTTTATTTCAAAGTGAAAGTACCCAAACAAAATGCGTATTTCAAACCTGTTCTATAATGTGACCTGATGGTATACCCGAAAAGTTTGTATTTATTAAACATAGCTAGACCTTTGTCACACCCCAAAAATACCTGATTTGCAGCGGAATGGAATACCTGGGGCGTGACTGCCATAGCATCACAGTTACAGTTATATTGAACGACCTAAAGTGTCGTTTTAAAAATACATCGTTTGATTTCATAAAACATTTAGAGTTTACAAAGCTAGGTCCCAAAAGATTTGCCAAAGTTGCGGAAATAAGTTTGTTACAAATCAAACGGTAGTTAAGTGCTTAAAATACAAGTGAGACGCGTCGTCACCGTGACTCCATGATATGTCCACATGCAGGCCATGATGTAAATGCATTAATTACCTGAAAATACATTGCTAAAATGGTCAACAATAATGTTGGTGAGAATCATAGGTTTATATAAATGTTTTGTACGATGTCCACAATGTAAAAAGTTAAGTAGGACAATGTAGCCATATAAATGAAATAATACAATTGCTATAAGCTCATGACCCCGAAGCTAGACTAATAATGCGCGCCCCAACTGAGTGTTTTGCCAGACACTCTAATATAATTCAAATGAAATGCGTTCGTATGACTAGTTGGCGCTACCAACCCGAACGGAGGTGTCACCCTCAATAGATCTATTCACTCACTCTCGCTTACTGTCAATTAACGGTCCATGATAAATAGAAGGGGACTTTAACTAGGCAATATGGTAACTTAAGCAATGTAAATAAATTTAATGTACTTGGACTCGTAATAAAAATGGTGCAATGTATTCTCCCCCGCAAGTTTAGAAATGAAAATATAAATTGAAAACGGGGCTATGAAAACTCACCTGATGCAAAAGTAATGATGACAAAAGTGGATACACTGAAATGAGGCACGATCTCTAACCGCAACCTAATATGAATGATATGATCTAATGTAAGTCATGAAATGATGCTACACATGCAAATACGTATGTTATCGATACCACTCGTGAAATTTAGAAATAACGTTTATCGTCGAAAAATATATTTTTGACGTCTTGTTAAGTTGTAAAATATTTTACAAGTATATATGTTGTAACGATATCCTACGATAGTCGTTTGGTGAATTATTGGAAAAATAGAGTTTTCCGTCGTAATTTAATATTTTTCAACCACTAATAGAAATGACTAAGTAGCTTTGCAAAGCTAGTCGTAAGTTGATGAATATTGGATGTTAGAAAACGATCTTCATGTTTTTAGAAAGCTTGTAACAACATCTTAAATTCGTTTCATCGAACTTTTGTCCATACGTGTCCCGATCATAAAGAAAAATAATCGTCAAGTTAGTTAGTCGGCAAAATTTACTGTTTTTGTGTAGTTTTCGGGTATGTTTGGGAGGTCATAACTTATTCGTTACAAGTCCGGTTGACGAACGGCTGGTCAATTTAGAAAATAGGCAGGGATTAATTGGTTTCACTTCGAAGGGTTAATATCTCAAACGGACTCGATCATTGAGAAAAATGGCTCTAAACATGGTCACTTGCAAAAACAGTTTAATATCTCAAACGGACTCGATCATTGAGAAAAATGGCTCTAAAAATGGTCACTTGTAAATGTCGGATTTCAAACGCTTGTATCTTGGTCGTTATAAGCTCGTTTTCTATGTTCTTTATGTCCTCAACTTCGTCTTACGGTGAACTAGTATATTTTTGATATGTCGGCTTGTCTAGATCGCGTTCAACGCCTCACTTTACCCTTGGAAAATCGTGCAACAGCACACTTATTTTCAGAAAATAGTTTTCGTCGTCAAACTTGGAATTAACGTATCTTTTTCGTCATAAGCTCGTTTTTACTCATTCCAGCGGCCACGACTTCGTTTTTGAGAGTATTTTCTAAATGTGTAAACCAAAATATCCCATGGTCTACTGATTTTTCCAGAATTTGCAAAAATGGACAGCACCTTGTTTATATCTTGTAAAAATCATTTTTACTAGTTCAATACTTGTTCAAATCACTTCCAATCAACACCAAGCTATTCTAAAACCTACCATACACCTTCTTAGGGTGTTATGGGTTCCTAATCTTCACAAAAAATGATGGATCTCATAAGATTACTCATAAAATTCATTAAACACATTTTAGTGACAAAAATATGTGTTAAGTGGTATATAACATATGTATATTTGCATGATTTGCTACTAGAACATCAAAATAGATTAAATGGAAGTATGAAAGAGTAGAAAATTTATTTAGAAACTTACTTGAGTGATGAAGGGGTTTTTGAGGTAAAATACTTAATTAGCCTAGAGGGTTATATTTCAAAACCTTAAAATATAGGACTAATAGAGATTGGATAATACTTGATCTTAGAATTTTGATGGAATTTTCTTCTTGATCTTGCTTTGGCCGAACCTCAAAGGTGATGAGGGGGATGAGAGAAACTTTTGTTAGCTAAATTTTTGGTTACTTGAAGTATGTGTGTTTAATTGAGATGTTAGAAGTATTTATAGGGGGACATGTGATGATTATTGTTAGAAAACTAGCTTTAGGTCTAAGTTGGTCAAAGTGGGCTAGGAGAGGGGGGGGGGGGACAATGGGGAGTGAAATGGGGGAAAGTGGGCTAATTAATGTTGTTGTCCAATTGGTGCAAGATTTAGTTAAATATGGTTAGTGTGTTATGTGTTACCGGGTATTGAGTTAGCTAGAAATAAATTTTGACGAAACAAAATAAAGTATGGCGAAGTTGTAAAAATTATAAAATCACATTTTTTGCAAGAATCGGGGGTTCAAATAGTTATCGTGTTGAAATTTCGTAAACCGTCGTAGTTATATGCTTTTGACGATATATATAGTAAATGATTTCAAAACTCCGGGTAAACTAATAATATAGTTTTTATATCATTATAATGAGTGTGAAAATATATTAGGATCATAGTCTGGAGTGTCGGGTATATTGTTCGTAGTAAATGATTGAGTGGTAACGTTTATTAAATAAATAAGCATACGTTAATTGAAATTACGCAAACCCGTGAATGACCTAACATGCAGATGATGTTACTGCTAATATGTAGACTACTCTAGTCTATATGATGTATCCTTAGTGATGTTTCATGAATACGCAGCTAAACCCTTACGGTTACGCGAATTTTAAATACCTGTAAACCTAATTTACAAAATGATGAATGATAACCATGAATATTGATTTCCTTCCAGGAGTGAATAGTGTTTCATGAATAGTAATTTTTTTGATAACGTTTTAAAGACGCAAACTGACTTCAAAAACGATGAATAGTGAAATGATGAATAGTAAATTCCCGAGATGAATAGTAAATTTAGAAGTTTGAAAAAGGACCTGAAATTACGATTTGTCACAGTCTTCCACCCTAAAAGGAATTCAGTCCTTGAATTCAGTTAGTGTTGGTCTCTGGAGTGGGTTTGGTGAAAAGGTGTGGATATTTGAGACACATCTGGTCTTCCCGCTCCTAAGTAAACTCGGGACCTCTTCGAGAATTCCAGCGAACTTTCACGATAGGAATTCGACTCGGCTTCAACTGTTTGACCTCACGGTCCATGATTTCTACTGGTTCCTCCACGAAATTAAGCTTATCGTCGAGTTGAATTTCTTCTAATGGAATTACGAGTGATTCATCCGAAAGACACTTCTTGAGGTTTGAAGTATGAAATGGGTTATGTACGCTACTGAGCTCTGACGGAAGCTCAAGTCTGTATGCTAGTCGGCCGATTCTAGATAGAATCTTAAATGGTCCAATGTACCTAGGGTTTAATTTTTCCGTATTTCCAAAATTGTATCATGCCTTTCCAAGGAAAGACTTTCAACATAACTCGTTCTCCAACTCGAATCCTAATGGTTTGCGGCTTAGGGACACCTAATTCCCATGATTTGCATCATGCACCGACCTAACTTTTCTATTGTTCTCTTGTCGCTTGTAACTGATTCGTGGCCTGTACGATTTTTCCTTTGTTGTTTCCTAATTAGGTCCTAGACTAGTGAGTTGGGCTTTTCTGATTTCGGTCTGTCAATACGTAATTGGTACTTCGACCATAGGGTGCCTCAAAGGGTGCAGTATTTATATTCGTGTGATGGCTATTGTTGAAGGTGAAATCTGTCCAGGTCAAAAGATTATTCTAAACAATTCAAAGTCGTGCATACAGCGCTGAGCATATCCTATATTGTTTGGATAGTTCTCTTCAATGTTCATTGGTCAGAGGATGGTAGTTTGTGTGGGGTAAAAACATCTTAAAGGGATTGTCAGAAGTTTGAGGTGTATCGTCTATCCTTTCATTGTTTTCTTATGTCATGGGATACTCCTCGTATATGGAAAGTCTTTCCTAGAAAGGTCAATAGTAAAGAGCCACTTAACGGCTAAATGTGTGACATGTGGTGCAGGCATCTAAAGAGGGTTTGTCAAAAGGGGTGTTTATGAAAGATTGCATTTGGTTACAAAGCTTTTGAATGAGGATTGTTATTAAGAATTTTGAAAAGATGATTGTCCTCTTCATGGCATAATCCTTCCTGAATTATACATAGGTGATCAGGCTATGTATAATTGAGGACTAATGATGCGATGCTCGGTTTAGTCAGAGTAGCATTATGTTTCTCAAAAATTTTAGATGATGTTCAACGTGTTGTTTGGTAAAATAGTAGTAAATAGTTGGTAAGATGACAGAATATCAATTTATAAGGTGGTAGTAATATAACTCGTTTGAAAAATTCTGTGAAATAATTTCCTGAGATGGTAGTAAAATAGCTTGAGGTAAGGTTATGTGAAACAGTTTTATAAAGTGGTAGTAAAATATCTTGTAATAAAATCTGTTGAATGGGTTATAGGACGTGTGCGGATAATCTTACGGAATGGTAATAGCCTATAGTCAAGACAAAATTTGCCTAATCCCTACTAGGATAGCGGTATGTTGTTGCGAATTGATTGAAAATTGGGCAAATGGGATAGGAAATGAAATAAACGAAGGTTGTGATTATTGTGGAGATGATAAAAGATAGAGATTACATTAGATAGAAAGGTACATAATACAACGAGGTTACAAGAAAGTACTTAAGATAGACTACTTAAAGAAATACAACCCTAGAGGGCTCCGTCTATGGTTTATTATTAAGGCAAAAGTTCCTTGTTCTTAAACATTGTTGTCGTCCTCAACGTTGTTGATGTTCTGGCAGTCTCCTTCTCTGATGATATAAGCCCTTCCACGAGTTATTCCACCTTGGTTCTCATTTACTTGATTTCATTGTTTTGGACATTCATTCTTGTAGTGTCTTATCTCCCCACAGCCAAAACATGTCACTGGAGGTTTCTGATTTCCGGCCATGATTGGAAACTTGCATTCTCAAGTCTAATGACCAATCTTCTTACAGTTGCCACATGGATTAAGACAATGCCCAGGGTTATGATGACTTTGAAACTTGTTGCATTTAGGTAGGGTACCTTTGTAACCTTTCTTTTCAGTTGGGCATGCAGCATAGGCCTTAGCAACTTCTTGTCTCTTTGGTGGTTGTTGAGTAGCATTGCCATGATGATTATTGTCCCACCTTCTCTTGTTGTTGTTTCTGTTTTAGTTGGTATTGTTTCGGTTGTTGTAGTAGTTGTTGTTGTTACGGTTATTTTTGTTACGGTTATTGTTGTTGACAATAGTTCCCTTCTTTATTACCTGAGCCATAAGCTTTTGAGATATTCTGATTGCTTCGTCCAGCGTGTATGGATCAAAAGCAGTTACATCCCCACTGATGCTGTGTGGTAGCCCACTGATGAGTAGCCTTTTACTTATCATTTTATACCCGAAAAACCCACAAAAATAACCAAAAACACCCAAATAGACCATATATTGTTGCAAATATCCTTGGATTGTGTTTTTATGTGTTTTAGGTACAAAAGGATTGAAAACAAGGCAAAAGTGGACAAAACCGAGCTTGGATGGGAAAAAGGACAAAATCAAAGAAAAACCGGCAAAAACGAGCACGAGATTTGGAAAGATTATAAAGCCGAGGCCGGGGAAGTAATTTACAAGCTTGGATCAAATTTATGCTCAGATTGTCAAATCAGCCTTGAAGAATAATCATTTATCACAAATGGCCCTTGAGTTTACAAATATGGCAACCTTGGTCCTTAAACTTTAAAACTAAAACTAATATTTATCCTATTCTATATCCGGATAAATAAAAGAAAACCCACAAGCCCAAAACATAAAACCCAGCCCAACCTTGCAACAACAATCCCTTCAAACCCGGATAAAACACTAACCCGTATTCCTTATTAATATAACCCGAAGGTCAATCCCTTATATACCCGGTCAAATCCCCAATTAACACTCTTAAACCTGACTTACCCGCCAAAAAGCTCTATTCCTTCTTCCCTGTCTCTTTCTCCCCGCACCACAGTCCAAATCCAGCTCACCTTTGGTCCTCCCCTCCTTTACATGATTCCCAGCCACCTCATCAATCCTTGTGATAAAAAGCTCCAAAAATTGATCCCACGGCTGAGATTTAAGGGAGTGGTCTCCAAGTAAAGATCAAAGGCTCACAAGGTAGCTGAGAAAGCACAAGCTCAAGAGTTTGAATTTCCTCTCACACAGAAAGCACAAGGACAGAGCAAGAAACCCTAATCTTACTAGTATAAATAGGACTTATTGCAAAGCCAGAAGGAGGTTGTTATTTTTTTTAGTTTTTCAGCTTTTAAGTTTTTTTTTTTTTTTTTTTTTTTTTTTTTTTTTTTTTTTTTTTTTTTATAAATCTGAATGTACTCTTTTTAATCTAATGAAAGTTTAAGTTTAAGTTTAAATTCTATCTTCTATATTTAAGTTTCATTATTAAAAAAAAAAAAATTGTCAAAGAAGCTGGAGCATGGTAAATTATGGATGGCCATGGGTTAGAGCTTCTTGGGAAGCATTAGGTTGGTTTAAAGATTGATTACATGCCCTTGTTTTGAGCAAAGGGTTTTGTAAGTTCACTTTCCTGTTTTGCTTATAATCTGCTTATTTAGTGTAAAATGCTTTTTAGTGCTTATTTGCCTTTGTTTATGCTTTTTAAATGCTTTTGATTGCTTTTCATAGTTTAGAATTAGAATAGTATTCTTGTAACACCCCAACCCGATAAGGGTAAAGATGTCATAATAATGGTTTCATATCAGATCAAAACAAAGCGTACATCAACAGTAATACAAGGGTTCTCAAAGGTTACAAATGAAATACTGAATATACAAAGCTACAAAGGAAACAAAAGCTAAATACTAAGTCTGCAAATGCAAATCCTTCTAATAGTCTCTACTTCAGAATAACTATCAAGGTCTTCTAAGTCCAAAAGTCTCTTCACTCATACCCAGCTTCCAACTAAAAACCTGCCGCAGGGAAAGAAATGCGACTGAGCTTAAAAAGCCCAGTGAACAGATATATATAAACGAAAACGAAAGCAAAAGAAAACGAACATGTATAGTTTGGTGCATTGGGTTTACAAAGGTATAGTCAAAGAGTACAAGTAAGAAAGAAAAAGGGTAGGTCAGTAATCCACCACGAGCCCGAACACAAATCAAATATAGTAACCATGTCTTCATAATCATATAGAGGGGAGACCTCTCAGATAATCAGATAATATGAGGGGTGTCCTCATTCTTCAAATGGAGTAGCTAACTCCCGAACTTGTGAAAGACGTGGATTGCACCCATGAATCAGTCACCGAACAATAATATAATATCAAATCATGTTAAATCCACTAATACGAACATGAACCTAGGATGCATCCATACGCCCCCTGCAAAACAAATCATATACATACCATGTACTAGACAAGTATACGCATATATCAAAATGGCCAAGTGATCACATCATATTCTATCATAACTAATGGGGACGCCGTGGATCAATCACACCTCCACAGAAAGTGTCATGCCATTGGTGCCTCAATGACATGGCCATGGTACCTCCATGGCTAGTTAGCTCGGGCAACAAACATAACAAAGCATACATCATATCATATCATCATATTAGAGGGAATCATAGCAAAGGCATATATCACTGAATCATAACAGATGATCATAACTGAGATCATATCAAAGCTCATATCAAAACAACGTATCAAGGGATCATAGCAAAGGAATCATATCAGAGGATCAAAGCATATCAAATCAAATGAATCAGAGTTAAAGATCGGAGTCATGAGAAAGACACCCTTACTGAGAAAGGGTAGAATATATGTACCTTATTACGAATGTAAGAAAAACAAGAATAGAAAGCACTGAAACGGATCAAGACCTCTCCTTCTTCACACCTAAAGGAGTAGAAGAGAATTACAATTGGTTCATAATTACTTATTTTAGCTTGCCTTTCCATTTTAAGTAACTTTCTATTTTTAGCAGGTTTCCAAATTTAGTAACTTTAGTTATTAACATTCCCGTATGTCAATTTAAAGTATTAAAGATGACCATATTCGTAGTTTATGGTTCATAATGTCATTTACATAAGTTTAGGGTTCATAAAGTAGTTTTCATAATTTAGGGTTCATTATGTAATTATCACAAATTTAGGGATTAGTATGAAATCCTTATAAGTTTAGGGTATAAAATGTAATTACTATAAAGTTACAAGTTTTCATAAGTTAGGCCCCTTAATTTTAAAAGAATGACAAATTAAACCCTTTAGTTTTAGAAAATAAACACATAACACTTTTTAAACCTTTTTAATCCATAACAGTCTTTTATACATACGAATTTAACACGTTTCAAATAATTTAAGAATCACATTAATACTTCGAAATAAAATCTATAAAAATTCACACACGTTCCTCAATGTCTTAAGTATTTTATGTAATTTTTCCAGATTTTATTAAGTTGTCTAGATACGAATGAAAAATCCATTTTCACAACATGTTCCAGAATCGTATCTGATTAAACACTCGACAAGTTTGGTCGCAAAAACACATTCACTGGCGTTTTCAATTTCCGGCGGGTCCAAACGCCTTTCCCACCCCGTCTTTTTTCCTCCTCCTTTTCTCTAATCGTTCCTCAATTCTTTGTCGATGTCCATTCGCTGCATAAAAACTCGTAATTGGATGTTCATTTGATTGTTACCAATCAGATTCGAGTGTCATTTACAATTTTTTATGTGGCTCGACGAATTTTCGGAAAGAAGCGATTAGATCTAAAGGAGTGTATTGCTTTTATTTTCGTTTTCCCTGTTTCATTTTTTCAGATCCCCAATTTGAAAAAAAAAAATAATAATAATAATAAAAATAAATTAATTTTTGTTGAGATCCCTTCAATCCAAATTATCTGTGCTCGTTTCGTCATGGGATTCGACGAATGGCAGGAGGTGTCGAGGAGAGGCTATAAGAAAGGTTCTATGGCATTCAGATCTAAGGAAGATGACGTTTCTAAGATTTCCACATCTATTTTCGTTACCAATTTCCCTGATTCATGTAAGGCCAAGGATCTGTACCATTCATGTAAACAATATGGACATGTTGTGGATTCCTTCATTCCTCTGAAAAAAACAAAAGAAGGTAAGCGATTTGGATTTGTCCGCTTCATTAACGTTTTCAATGTTGAACGTTTGGTGAATAACATTTGTACGATATGGATTGATCGTCTCAAATTACATGCCAATATTGCTCGTTACCAACGTGCGTCCACGAAGGGTAACTGTCCAAGTAACAAAGATACGGCGACTAAGAATGCTAATGATGATGCTTCAACGGCGACTAAGAAATTCACTGTTGGCAAATCTTTTGCTAATGTTTTGAAAGCCTTCCCCAATTCGTCTGAGAATAATGTAGAGCCTGCCATGGTCCTTGGAGATGAGTGCCTATTTAAACAGGACCTGTCTAATGCTTTGGTAGGGAGAGTTAAAGTTTTTGATTCTCTTGCTAACATTAAAAATGCTCTTGCTAATGAGGGCTTTCCTGATCTTCATATACGTTACATGGTGGAATTTGACTCTGTTAAAACTAAAGACTCTTTCTTTGTTAGCGTGGGGGTCAATTCTTGGTTCTCTGTGATTCGTCAAGCATCGAATGATTTTCATATTGATAATAGAATTGTTTGGGTGGAGGTTGAAGGAGTTCCTCTTATATTATGGTCGGATAATACATTCAAGAAGATTGCTTCTAAATGGGGTGATTTACTTGATGTTGATGATCAAGATAATGCGTGCTTTCATTCTAAAAGACTGTGTATCTCCACTAAGAATATCTCTAACATTTATGAGAAACTGAAAATCATATTTCGTGGTAAAGTATATTGGATTCGAGCTAAAGAGGTTCCTGGTTGGGTGCCCGAGTTCATGGAAGACTCTAATGATGATGAGTCACTAGATGATGATTTTACTTTTGGAGAAGAAGGAAACAATGGCGAGGGTATTGGTCATGTTACTAGTGATGTGGAAGATGAGGTGGAAGCTTTGCAACAGCAGGTGACGCATTCAGAGGATCCCTTCAATATCTATTCATTATTGGATAGGAATCTCAACAAAGAGAAAGGTAATGTTACGGGTGAAGATAGTCCTAAATACCCTCCGGGCTTCACTCCTGTGGATTCTTATGATATTAACTCTAATGGGGTTAATCTTAATGTTGCAACTGAGGCTTTACCTCAGACAGGCGAGACTGACAAGGAAGGTCCTGGTGAGCAAGTTTCTGAGTCGTCCACTTCTGGTCGATTTAAAAGTTCGGAAATTCCTCGTTCAGGGGGTTCTATTTTAAATGTTTTGGAGGAAGTGGTCAAAATGGGCCATACTATGGGGTATAATATGGAGGGTTGCATAAACGATATCACAGGGATTATTGAATCTCAAGGAGCCAATGAGGTTCTTAAATGAATATTTTGTCTCTTAATGTTCAAGGTCTCGCCCAGAGGGCCAAAAAAAACTGGGTTAGGGAGTTATGTATCAGCAATAAAATCAATGTGTTAGCTCTTCAAGAGACGAAGATGGAGAGCATGGAGCTTTTTTGTGTTAAATCCTGTTGGGGTAACTATGCGTTCGACTTTGTTCATAGTGACTCAGTAGGTAACTCAGGTGGTATTCTATGTACATGGGATCCCAATTCTTTTCGTAAAATTAATCACGCAGTGTCAGACTTCTTTGTTATTGTCCGAGGTGAATGGCTTAAACCCAAGATGAAAACTCTTCTGGTTGTGGTGTATGCTCCTCATGATTTGTGTGATAAAAAACAGCTTTGGGATTACTTAGCTGCTGTTCTTAATTCTTGGGATGGAGGAGTTATAATGATGGGAGACTTTAATGAGGTTAGAAATAAGAATGATAGATTTGGTTCTATTTTTAATACGCACGGTGCAGATTTGTTTAATTCCTTCATTACTAACGCGGGTGTGGAGGAAGTGCCGTTAGGAGGTAGTGCGTTTACATGGTGCCATAAATCGGGTTCTAAAATGAGCAAATTAGACCGATTTTTTGTTTCTAAAAACATTGTGAACACTTTTCCTTGTATCAGCGCCATTACTTTGGACAGATATTTATCGGACCATCGCCCTATTTTGCTCCGCGAATCTTCTCATGATTATGGTCCAACTCCTTTTCGTTTCTTTAATCACTGGGTGGAAGCTACTGATTTTAATCAAATGGTTGAAGAAGTTTGGAGATCAGCCCCTGTTGACAATGCAAACGGTATGCGAAATCTTATGATGAAATTAAGATTCTTGAAATCTAAAATTAGAGTTTGGAATTTGGGGAACAAAAGCAATTTGAAATCAGACCTTGCTAGGTTTAACGCGGAGCTTAAGTTAATTGATGTTGAGATTGATTCTGGTAACGGTACTGAGGAGAATGTTTCTAAGCGTTTGGATATTGTTAACTCTCTTCAAAGAGTCAACAATTCTCTTGCCAGCGAGCTCGCTCAAAAGGCCAAAATTAAATGGTCTATAGAAGGTGATGAGAACACCCGCTTCTTTCATGGTATGCTCCAAAAAAGGAGGAGTCAATCTAATATTCGTGGTGTGTTGTCGGATGGTATCTGGATCGACTCTCCCGAGTTGGTCAAGGCTGAATTCCTTAATCACTTTAAACATAGATTTGATAAACCTTCTGCTCATCGTGCTCGTATCGACTTTAATTTTCCGACCTTTCTTACTCCTGATCAAGTGGACTGTTTGGAGTGTAATGTTTCCAAGACCGAATTAAAACGTGCGGTTTGGGATTGTGGGATTGATAAATCTCCTGGTCCCGATGGTTACTCGTTTAAATTTTATCGTCACTTCTGGTCTACTATTCAGGATGATGTGTATGGGGCTGTGAATCACTTCTTTTCTTACGGTGACATTCCTAAAGGTTGTAACTCTTCATTTATCGCTTTGATTCCTAAATTTCCGGATGCGCATTTGGTTAAAGACTTCAGACCTATCAGCCTCATCGGAAGCCTTTATAAGATCATAGCCAAGATTTTGGCTAATCGTCTTGTCAATGTATTGGGGGATCTTGTTAATGAAGTTCAATCGGCATTCATTGCGGATAGACAAATTCTTGATGGCCCTTTGATCATTAATGAGATTATGCAATGGTGTTCTTCGAAGAAAAAGCAAGCGGTCATCTTTAAAGTAGACTTCGAGAAAGCTTTTGACTCCGTGAGATGGGATTTCTTAGACGACATCATGTCTAAGTTTGGTTTTGGTAATAAGTGGCGTAACTGGATTCAATGTTGCCTCAGATCTTTGAAAGGATCTATTCTTATTAATGGCAGTCCTACTGAGGAATTCCAGTTTCATAAAGGTCTTAAGCAAGGTGATCCTTTATCTCCATTTTTGTTTATTCTTGTCATGGAGAGCCTTCATTTATCTTTTCAAAGAGTTGTGGATGCTGGTCTATTTACGGGTATTAAGATAAATAATGCGGTTAGTCTGTCGCATTTGTTCTTCGCGGACGATGCTGTTTTTGTCGGCAGCTGGTGTGAGGCTAACATTAACACTCTTGTTAATGTTTTGGATTGCTTTCGTCGTGCTTCGGGGCTCAAAATTAACATGTGCAAAAGTAAGATCATGGGTGTTCTTGTGGATAGTGTTAAGGTGAATCAAGCAGCTTCTAAGCTTGGTTGTCTTACTCTTCAAACTCCTTTTAAATACTTAGGCACTCTAGTAGGTGGTGTTATGTCTCGGGTTAACGCTTGGAAGGAAGTTATTAATTCTGTTAAAGCTCGTTTATCCAAGTGGAAGATGAAAACTCTCTCCATTGGGGGGCGTTTCACGTTGCTTAAATCAGTTCTGGGCTCACTTCCAATTTATCATATGTCTATTTACCGTGTTCCTATAGGTGTGCTTCAAGAACTTGAATCTATCCGTAGTCGTTTTTCAATGGTAATGATATTTCTGGTAGAAAGGCTTCGTGGGTTCGATGGAGTAACGTCTTGACGGCTAAAGCTAAAGGGGGCCTAGGTGTTGCTAGTCTCTATGCCCTTAATAGGGGCTTAATGCTTAAATGGATGTGGAGATTTTATACCGAAAAGAACTCTCTTTGGGTTAGGGTCATTAAAGCTATCCACGGTAATGATGGTGGTGTGGGCAGAAACATTGTTACAGGCACCCGATCTTGTTGGCTTACTATTGTTAAAGAAGCTCGTCTCCTCAAAGAGCAAGGCATTGATTTTTTTGAATTCTGTAAGCTTCGAGTGGGAGATGGATCTGCTACTGTTTTTTGGGATGATTGTTGGAAAGACGACCGGCCATTAAAAGCCGTCTTCCCGAGACTTTATGCTTTGGAGCTGCGTAAGGATATTTGTGTTAAAGATAAATTATCAGACCCTAGTATTGATTTTTCTTTTCGTCGTCGAACCAGGGGTGGAGAGGAACAAACACAGCTCGACAACCTGTTGGAATCCATAGTAGAAGTTACTCTTCTTCCTCAAGCAGATAGGTTTGTTTGGTCCCTTAATAACTCTCAGGTTTATTCCGTTGCGTCTATGAGGAGTGCTATTGATGATACTAGGTCCTCTTCTATCTCTACCGTGACTCGTTGGGTTAAGATTATGCCTATCAAAATTAATATCTTTGCATGGAAGGTTAAGATGAATGCTCTTCCCTCTCGTTTTAATATTTCCAGGCGTGGTATTGATATTGCATCTTTGTCGTGTCCTCTGTGCGATAATGGGATCGAGACTACAAATCACCTGTTCTTTAACTGTTGCTTGACTAGAGAGTTGATTGATAAGATTGTGCGTTGGTGGAATATCTCTTATGGCAACGTCTCTTCGTATGATGACTGGCTCGCTTGGGTTTCTGCTTTGATTCTTCCTTCTAATCTTAAGCCGATCTTAGAAGGTGTGTTTTATGTCATGTGGTGGTTCATTTGGTCGTTTCGTAATAGGACGCTCTTCGACACTAAGGTTCCTCTCAAGGCGACTTTGTTTGATGATATTGTTTCTTGTTCTTTCAATTGGTGTAAATTTAGATGTAAAGCCCCATTCAATTGGAATGACTGGCTCAAAACTCCTTACCTTATTGTAGTTTAATCTAGCTTCTTGCTAGTTTTTTAATAAAATCGCCGTTAAAAAAAAAAGATAAATTCACAAAAATCTATAAAAATTCCAGTTATTAATAGACATATAAAATATGACTCAGTTCAAAGGACACCTTCTAATTCGACACGGTTTGAAAATTAAAATTCATAAACACGGACTAATTTTCCAGACATACGAATTCGGTTAGACACTTAATTTTCCAAAAATCAAAAAGTAACCTTCCAGGCGTCTAAAAATCACAAGATCAATTTTCCCAGATAGCTATTTCATTGAACTTAATTTTAGACTCTGAAAACACCCAAAAACACGTTCACATCAATTAGATACATTCAATTTAAGTCGGATAAATTTCCAGATCAGTAGCAGTTTATAATTTCATGCATATACTTAGAGTTTTGTCATTCAAACCTTTAGTTCTTAACACAAAACAATTATAGATAAGTCCATAACATGTCTAGGTCGATTACATCTGGTCTTAACATAATCAAAACGAATAAATTCATCATAGGTACACATGGTTCGATTTATACATCTTAAGTTTTAGAGTTTTCAACTTATTATTTTATGTGTATCTTTCATACAAATCGACAAGGACCAAAAACAAGAATATGACAAGGATTGAACAAGGATGATGATACAATACCCTTGGAGGTTACATGAAGGACAAGAACACAACACAATCAAATCACCAACGAGCCTCCTTCCTTCTTTTCTTCTTGGGTTCGATTGGCAGAAAAAGAAAACACATAAAGAAGGGCCGATTAGGGCTTACTAAAGGTTCGAATGGATTAATATGAAGGGAGTATGATTACCTTAGAACAAGAACAAGATCAAAGACTTCTTTTGGTGTGTTTAGATCGACAGCAGCAGCAGCAAGAAGAAGGGAGCCGAACCTTTTGTATGGAAGGGAGTTAGGGTTTTTGGTTTCTTTATGATGTTCGGTTATATCAAAAAAAAGATGCCGTGTTTTATTTGATAGGCCAAGTTAGGGAATTATTGGACCTTCATAATGGGCTACATAAACCTTAGCTAACTCTTCTTTTTCTAATTCTTTTGGGCCAAAAATTTGGGATGTCTTGGTACACAAAAAAAAAACGCCTAGCTTATATGTAGATGAAGGAATAGTTACTTTGTACATTTATTTATTTTGTAACTTTTAATTCATAGAGCAAATTTTATATTAACTTAGTTTGCTTTGTAACTTAGGTTATGTTCAAATGAGGTTACTTACATATTTTCATAAATTCTTAAAGTTCAAATTCAGAGGGTATTTTAGTCCTTTCATATTATGTTAAGATTTCGGGTTTTACAATTCTCTTGCTTTAGTTTTTACTTAAAACTCTCAAAAATCAAAAATATTAGCATAATCTGCTTATAGCTTATTCAGTGCTTATTTCTGGTTGATAGTTGTTCATAAGAGCTTAAAATATCTAGTGAACCATTTGTCATCTCCATTCCTAGCTTAAATTGCCCTATACTAGTGTAAAACTCAAAACAGTCCTCATTAAAGGGGTGTTTGGAATAGGCTTGAAAAAGGGTAATAACTGATGTTACTGTTCAAATGCACTTGGGTTGGTTTTGATCTAGCTTAATTTAGTTTAGATTAGCTGTTTATAGGAGTATTTGATCTGATTTGAAGGATTTAGAGGATTTGAGTTTGTGGTTATAGTGTTGAGGATAAATTCTGATCTAATTAGCTTCTTGTAGACTTAGGCTTAATCAGCCCTTGTTTTTGGCATTTTTATGTTCACTTTGGTTCATTAAGTTGATATTCAAAGGTCTAGAATCAGTGGATTAGGATTTGAGGTGTTTTGGTCACATCAGTATAACAATGCATCAGTAGCCTATTTGCTCAATCAGGTTTAGTTTTTGAATTTTAACAAGTTCAATATAAACTCATTTGATCTAAAATTTGGTACTTAAACTCTTGGGTTGCTTATACACCTGTTCCACATTTTTTAGATTTTTATTGTTAGCTTTTAGGCAGCTTTTTCATAGCTGCAAATTGACTGATAAGCCCTCTTAGACCCTGCACCAGGACACCTTTTTGCTTACTGAGATTTCTTAAGTGCTTATTTGCTTTGGATGTTGGCTTATTCTGAGGTTGTTGGTTCAGTTAGGTCATACTTTGCTTAATTTAGCTTATTCTAGTTCCCCTTTAGCTTATATTAGCTTATCAGACCTTTTGCCCATTGCTTTTTGCTTGTTTCTTCTTTTTTGGCTACTAATCTGAATTTCAATTGCTCATTCTGAGCTTATAGTTTGTTTTCAAAAATCATTGTAATTATAAAAATTGCTTATTATCTTATGCTTATTGAGTTTTAATTAGAAAAAAAAAATAATAATAAAAATAGCAAAAAGTTTCACCAGGATTCGAACCTGGGACCTCCAGCCTCACCACACCTCACACACACACAACATCACCAATAGCGCCCTTGGGACTTCTCTGTTATTCCTCTCCCTATTAATTCATTTAAGCTTCTTTCCTCTTCTTTTTGCTTATTTTTTCATTTTTTAACTGCTTTTTTACTTATTTGCATCTGCTTTTTTCCTTCTATTTCTTTTATTCCGTATAACTTTTAGTAGTTTTTATAAAAATTTTAGAATTTTCTCATAAGTTTTAGTAATTTTTATCATTTAATTTCTTTTATTTAGTTTTTAATTCATAATAAAAAATATAAAAGTAAAAAAAATATAATTCTTTTTTCTAAAATTTTCTTTTATCAATTAGGACTTATGAAAATTAGATTTGCATCCGTAGGGTTAATTTTTAAAGATTTTGGTTTTTAGGCTCGATTTTGGGAATCCCCGATTACGTTTTTAGCGTAATTTGATTTTTGCTTTATTTTCTTTATATATATTTGCTTTCCGTGCCTTCATTAGAATTAGAAAACAAAAACCAAAAGTGAAAATCCATATTTCAAGCATTTTAATACCAAACCTCAAACGACATCCTTGATTCACACCTCGTTGGGAAATGACCCGGGTATCACTTGCCCGGATTCTTATATCGTATTGTGTTGTGTTTTGCACGTTGGCCTTTTCCCAAAAGTTTGACTTGTTTATCTCACGGACCCGATCAATTTTTGGCGCCGCTGCCGGGGAGGTGTGTTGCGACAATATCATTACGGTTTGACGATTAATGACTTGAAGATCCTTCCTCGTGAAGTTACTTGCTTATTTTTGTATATATTTTCTTATAAAAAAAACCCAAAAATATTTTCTTTTATTTTTCTTCTTTATCCTCTTAAACCGTTTAATTCTATCTTCTTATCCCTCTTTAATGTTTAATTCTTATGTCGTCACTCGACTATCACTGTTTTCATTGTAAAAGTCCAGTGGGTGATGATCATCGTTGTTACAAGTGTTTGTGTGAGCGGTGTGGAAGTAATTGTAGAGACGGATTTTGTCATTGGTGCAAATCATTCATTAATCCAAATCCAAATTCTTTCAATAATTCTCAAGGTTTGTCCGACTACCCCCCACAATCCTAGCTATCTTCATTCGATCAGCAAAATTTCTTTAATTGTAGAGATCCGTTGGGAGATGATTCACTTTGTGAATGGTGTTTTTGCAAAGAATGTGGGTTTACTCATGGACTTTGTATATGTTGCACTTCTGAAATCGGAAATACATTCACTTATCCAAATTTTCAAAACGATTTCAACCACCCTCCTCAGAATTCATTTGAGCAAGAACCGTGCTATCAAAATTTCAATGATACATTGTTTCAAAATGCACCGAATGTTCCTTGTGCAAATTGTGGGGGTCCTCATGACGATTATCAATGTCAACCGTGGAATCAAGAACCTAATCCTTGGTATAATACTTCCGGTTTTGACAATTTCCAACCCCCACAGTATTCCATCATTCATCCTCATGAAAAATCTATGGGAGAATTACTAGCCAAAGAACGAGCAGCGGAAAGGCGTTCCAAATTTCTCAAGGCTTCCATTCTCGATGACGATGATGAGGATACTATTCAAATGAGGGAATATTATGAGAATTTGTCAGCTGCAATCACAACCGTCCAGAAAAAGCAGGAAGACAAGAGTATTGCAGAATTGCTAGCAGAAGAGCATACGGAACGTATAAAAGCTATTTATGCTAGCAACAATGATGAGGAGGACGACGAGGAGAGTGCTATTCCTTTGAACGATATCATTTCTCAACTCCCTCAGTCTATTGCAATCACATCCATCTTACCGACTATGGACTCCGAGGACTCTCTCATTATGGAGGATGAGCATCTTAGCACTAAACCTGAAAAGGAATCGGACGAATTCATAAAGTCTAGTGTTGAGAACCTTTTCCCAATCCCAAGTGAGTATGAGGATATATCCGACAGTGAATGTGATTGGTCTTTTTGTGGTGATTATCCTCTTGACACTTCGGAGGATTCTTCCGGGATTTTCTCTAACCCTCTTTTCAATTCCAACGATGATTTTTCCTCTAGTGATGACGAATCACTTTCGGATGAGGACGTTCCAAATGAAAGTTTCAAAGTCTATTCGAACTCTCTTTTTGAATTTGATGACGAGTACTTTTCTAGCAACGTAAATCCTCTTTTTGATGAAGTGTTAGAGAACGATGAGGTCAAGGACTCTATTATTTCTAAACTTGATGATATTACCTCAATTCTTAATCCCAAGATTCAAAAGGACATTCTTTCTCCGACATATGTGACATTTCCCTTTGAGGATCGCCATTATATTGACTTCACATATGTCGTTCGAGTTTTTCTACCATTTCTCCACCTATACGGTGACTTGTCCTTTCCTTCTCTCCTTTGGGAGTGAAGACACCATTTTTGACCCCGGCATCTCCATTTATCATTCTTTTGAGCCGGGTGTATCTCATTGGTGTGGAACTTTGATTAAAATTCAATGATTATCCAAACATCTTGAATGAAAGTCCGATGAGGATTTTCTCTTCCACTTGCTTCCCCATGGACCAATGAATTCGGGGTCGAGTCAAGCTAGTAACTCGGTTAACAAAAACATAAGCGCTTCGTGGGTGGCAACCCATGCTTATCCTTCTATCTTCTTTTTATTTTCTAACACTAAGTGTGGGGGAATTCCTCTACTTGTTGCCTTGTTGTGTGTATTTGCCTTTGTTTTCAGGATTCCCGTAGATCATGATGATTGATGCGCCTGTTTTCAATCCAGCCGCCCAATATCCGATCTTTTTGCTTATGTTTATCCAGGGATATCTTATTAATCCTTTTTTGTGAAAAAGATTTCGTTTCCACACTTAGCTAGTAGTATTACCTTTTTTACGTACTATAGTGTCAGCATAATAGCCGGTACTTTGAATATTGAGGGCAATATTCAATTCTAAGTGTGGGGGGGAATTCTTGCGAATTTGACCCAAATTTTAAAAAATTTCACATTTTGTACCTACTAGTACCCTGGCACCCCCGTTTTGACCAAAATTTTAAAATTTTTATCGTCTTTTAACTAAAAATTGCATGAAAAGGAAGTGCTTTGCATATTGAATAATAATTTGGTATACATTAATGCTTCGGTATTAGTGGAATTTTAGACTTGATTAGGCTAGAATAAGGGGAATCCCGACTCTGCCAAAGTGTTGATTTGGCTGCTACCCTTAACGTTTAGGCTAAGTTTTTACGAATTGTGCAAATGAAAATGCTAAGCGTGGAGTAGTTGGTTCTCTTTGTAGCTTATATAAGTAATCTATGGCTTTTCCTCTCAGGAGCTCCTAATCTGACAAAATAAGTGCTATTTTCAAACCTTTGAACGTTAAAAACCGTTTTGTTAAGCAAAAATAAATTTTTATACAATCTTGATATAGAGTACTAGTTCAAATTTTTATTTAAATTTTGGAACAAGCATACTTTCTTACAATTGGAATAAATGTTGCAAAATAGAGTGAGTAATATTGCTTGAATGTTGCAAAATGAAAAAAAAAAAAAAAAAAAGAAAAAAAGAAAGTGAAATTGCAAGTATTATGTTGTGAAAGAAAAAAAAAGAAAAAAATGAATGAATGATGAAAAATGAAGAAAAATGAAAAAATAAAAATAAAAAAATGTGTGTTGTTTGAATAAAAATGTTTATGTTGCTTATTAGTAAATGTGCGAAAGTTTTTTTTTCTTAAATTTAAATCGGAAGTTGAACTAGTATTCGTCAAAATTGTCTAAAGGTTGGACGGTAATTTGGAAAATTTTGATTTCAAAGGTCCCGTGAGCTCCGGTACTATTCTCTGTGGGGTGTCAAAAGCCTGGTCACCTAAAACCAACTGGTTTGGGATGTGCCGAGAAGAAAGTCGTTACATGGAGTGATATCTCCTTTGAATCTCTAACCTCTAAATGATCGTTTGTTGTTATCTATTTAAGAATTTAATATTAACTTAGCGGGAATCTTGTAAATCTTTGAAATCGAAATCCCGCTGATTCCGGTACTATTCTTCGTGAGGTGTCAAAAGCTCGGTCACCTAAAACCAACTGGTTTGGGATGTGCCGAGAAGAAAGCCGCTACATGAAAAAGGCCCTTTTCGATCCTTAGATTTCGAGGTTCCCGGTAAACTAATATTTGACTTAAATACATAACAACCATAATAAATGTCAATTTTTGCGGTCAAAATTTTGAAAACAAGCACACTCACCTAAGTACTTAAATAATTGTGGGAGTGAAAAGTTAAGTTTCGGCTTACATAGATTACTAATATAAGTAGTGTTAGCATTTTACAAAAACGTTTGCACAAGGGTTTTAAACTTAGTTGGGAAGTATAAAAAAGAGGATGACGATTACAATTTCCCGGAATCACCCACTTTGTGTGATTCCCGTTCCATGATGCCATTTTTGAAAATCAAGCATGTTATTTACGTTTGCTCTCGTTTAAATTACTTGCATTGTATAATAAGTCAAAACGGGGTATTCTTGGTAATCTTGATATTCTTTTGATCATTTCATTACTTTATATGATTGGATTGCTAAGGACTAGCAATTGAATAGTGTGGGGGATGATGAGTGGCCTTTTACTCATCATTTTATACCCGAAAAACCCACAAAAATGACCAAAAACACCCAAATAGACCATATATTGTTGCAAATATCCTTGGATTGTGTTTTTATGTGTTTTAGGTACAAAAGGATTGAAAATGAGGCAAAAGTGGACAAAACCGAGCTTGGATAAATCACCAATAGATTAAAACTCATTAGTTCTCTCTCCCCTAGGGGGCGATTTCAGGCCACCTTTTCCCCTTATTTTCTGGCCATAAACAGTCCCATATCCGCCTCTCTATCATCCTTGTTTTTGATTAAGCGATCATTATCTGTTTTAGGGTTTGTTTAATTGGTTTCTTTTTTCTAAAGATCCCATTAACATAACTAATTCTGATCTTATCCTTCATCTGCTTGAATGGTATGCAATCGGATCTGGGCTATTATTCTCTTGGGAAGAGGCGTGCTGGGTTTTCTTATTCTTTTATGTTTCTGAAATCGCCTCACACATTCGAAACCCAAACCCTAATTTATTAGGGTTCCGATGTCTTGTTTATTATTTAAGGTTTCGATGTGATTTGATTTGGGTTCGTGTAGAGCAGTTTAGTGGGATGATCTCCTAAGATCTGCTCTGATTTGGTGGTTCTGATGTGATGCTTAATGATTACAAATCCTCCTTAGGGTTTGTTCGATGCCATATGATATTTTCAGCTGCTTGTTAACCCATTTAGGGTTTATGCAGGTTCTAACCAGATGTAAGTGTCTCTGTACGTGGATCATGAGAGAGATGTAAGTGGGTTCTTGTTCAATAACCCTCATTCGTGATCTGTTTTTGGTTGGTCACGGGTATGTGAGTTGGAAGTTAGGGCTTATAACCCTATGTTTTGGGATCGTTTCATTTATTATTCTAGACCTTGTGTGCTGTTTATCTCCACGTATGATCAGACACTCAAAATCTGGTCGTTGTGGTTGGTTACTGGTCTGTTGTGCGATTCCCTTGGAAGTTAGGGTGTGGAGACCCTATTATCACCTGGTTCGTCTAAGACCTGCTTGGTCTTGTTTGATGTTGCTGGATGTTAGGGTTTGATTACCCTATTCTAGTTCTCATAGCTGGTCCTAATGATGCTGGAAGTTAGGGATTCGATTTCCCTAGTGCTCGGATTGAATGATGATCAATTGTGTGATTATATGTTTGTGGTTCGTATATTAGAACTGGTCGAATTCTGATTTATGTATGTTTCTTGGGTTTGATATACGAGCATATTGGGTCTGTGGTTCGTTACGATTGTGACAAACCCTCGGTTGTTTTCAAATCAGTTCTGTATTGTTGGCGCGTTATTGTTATGGTGTTGGCTGATTTGAAGGTTATAGCTTTAATGTGCGACTTGGTGGCTGGACGTTAGGGGTTCATACCCCTATTGGGAGATCATTGGTTCATTAGCGGATATGGTGGGGATGCTATGGCGGTGTGTCTTATGCACTGCTGCTATTGGAATATCATTACAATCAGGTCTCCTCCCTTGTGTTGCTGTTCATGATGTGTAAGTCAAGTTTTTTGGGTACTCTTGTTCAAAAACCAAAATTTTATGCTCATTGATCTGTTGCGTATTGGTATATCTCTGGTATTGTGAGCGTGCTTTGTAAAACCCCAAAATTTACATAATATGAAATGACCAAAATACCCTCTAATTTTGAACTTTTAAGAACTTATAAATACGCTATAAATTAAAACTTGAGTCATATATCATGTTATGACTCGAAACCATACGATATGAACATATAATCTAAAGTAAAAATACGATATGATACAAGAACTGTATGATATGAAGTATGGCACATTTAAGAAGTTTCTATAGTCTGAAAAAGGTAAACTTGCCCACACTTTTTTTTTTGTGTTCCTTGGGCCGAAATTCTTTTATTATACTAACACTAAACCTTGGGCCTAAACACTTGAAGATACCAAATAAACCCATGGCCCAAATCCACACATCTCTATGATCGGTCCTCTTTTTTTTTTACACCGAATATTATTATTTTTTTGGTTCCACTTGAAAACCCTAAAATACCTTCCAACAAAAAAACTGGCGGCTGCACATTCCTTTCACCTCCTGTTCGATCAGCAACCAAGCCATAAGGGAGGTATTCGTGTGATCTTAGATGTGCTTTCTTCCTAGTTCGTAGTGTGGTGATCATGGGTGATGGGCTGCTCGAGGGATTGTTTTGGTTAGGGTCTTCATTCGGCTGCTACTGCCCTTTATCCATTCGATCCAAACAAAGCAAAAAGAGAGTGTTCGTGGTGATTGTATGCTTGTGGCTGTTGGTGTTCATTCGTAGAGTGCAATGGATTTGTTGTTGCGTTGTTGATTCGTGGGCTTGAATTCATGCTTGTGTTCTTATTCCCTTTTCTTTGCGCCATATAACAGCAAGGTATCACCAAAACTTTTGTCCCTTAATCCATTCGACGCACACACATAATTGTAGAATCTAAATCAGTAGCACATCATAAACCTAATCGTCATATTGTAAACCTAATCCGATATGTTTTGACCATTCGATTAATATGTTAAGAAGTCCACATAAAATCATGAACTTGTAAACCCTAAAAGTCAATATGTATAGATAGAACCAGGATATATGTGATGAATTCATTCGACTTGATTATGTAAGACCTGTTAATAATCGACCTAAATATGTTATGAACTCATATAAAATCGTTTGTTGTCAAGAAGTAAAGGTTAGAATGATAAAACCCTAAGTTATACATGATTCTGTGAATAACTGCTACTGACCTGGAATTTTGTCCGACTTTAACCGGCTGTAACTAATTGATGTGAACGTATATTTTGGTGTTTTAAGAGTCTAAAACTAAGTTCAATGAAATGGCTACTTGGTAAAATTTAGTTTGTAATTTTTAGAGGCCTGGAAGGTTACCTTTTGATTTTTGGAAAATTATGTGTCTGATCGGATTTGTGAGTCTGGAAAATCAGTCCCGGTTTTTGAATTTTAATTTACAAACCGTGTTGAATTAGAAGGTTTCCTTCGAACTGGGTAATATTTAGGATGTCTATTAGTTACTGGAATTTTATATATTTTTATGAATTTTTCTTAAGGGGTTTCTAATTAATAACTTTCGTATAGTAAAATCTATCCGAAATCTGGACAAGTTAGTTTAAGTGAATTCTAATCCATAGTTGTGCTACTTAATAAAATCTGGAAAAATTAGATAAAATACTTAAGACATTGAAGTATCTCTGGGAATTTTTGGGGAATTTATTTCTGAGTTCTTATATGATTTTCAATTTATAGAAAACCTAACAATTTCATGTTTAAAACTAATAGAAATCTGATAAAAGGTGTAAAAGGATTTAAAAGGTGTTATGTGTTTGTTTTTAAAACTAAAGGGTTTAAATGGTCATTTTTCTAAAACTAAAGGACCTAACTTGTGAACACCTGTAACTTTATAGTAATTACACTTTACACCCTAAATTTATGAGAATTGCATATTAACCCTAAACTACGAATACAATCATCCTTAATAGTTAATTTGACATACGAGAATGTTAATAACCAAAGTTACCTCAAATGGAATGAGAACTAAAATGAAACCTTACGATTATTTGTAGATCGGTTGAAGAAGGAGTGATCTCCTATTTGATTTTCTTTTCATTTCTCTTGCTTGCGTATTCGTTAAGGTACAGATATTCTGACCTTTCTTATAAGGTTTCTCATGATCTCTTCATTTTCTGATCCGTTAGTTTCTGAACTGATGCCATTGCTATGATTCCCTTTGCTTGAACCTTCTCTGTTGATCCCATTAGATATGACCTCTGTTATGAACCTATGTTATGAAAACCTTTTTAATTATACCATGGAAATGTTTTGAGAAAAACCATTTTAAAAAGATGTTTATAAATGATGCGAAACTACTTTTATATAAAATGTTACTAACTTTTATGAAAACTATATTTTGAAGACTGTCTTTATAAAAACTGTTTTGAAAGATTATTTGTATGAAGACCACTTTAAAGGATCGTTTTGTGAAAATCATGAATAAAGGATTGTTTAAAATGGACTTTTGATAGAAACTTTTGAAATGAACTTTTGATCAGAACCTTGACTTGATTATTTAATATGAACCTTAATCTGACAAACTCTGATTTGGACTTTGGTACTACTTCTGATGATATTTGATATGAACCATCTGTTATGAACTATCTGTTATGAGCCATCTGTTATGACACTCTGATTTGATATGATATCTGACTCTTAGTTTGATACCCGAGCCAAAATCTGTTTCCTAGCCATGAAGGTAACATGGCCGTGTCATTGATGCACCAATGGCATGACTCTAGGGCGGTAGAGTGATGTTCCGCCACGTCCCCATTTTGATTATGATATGCGCATTATATTGTTATGGCCAGTATTTGTTTGGGGGGCGCATGGATGCATCCTAGATCTGTTCTGTTTAGTGGATTTAACATGATTTGATATGATTTGTCTGGTGACTGGTGCTTGTGTGCAATACACGCCTTTCACATATATCTGGGAGCTAGCTACTCCATTTGAAGAATGAGGACACCCCTCATATTATCTGATTATCTGAGAGGTCTCCCCTCTATATGATTTGAAGATTTATGGTTACGATATGATATGATCTGTTTCTGGGCTCGTGGTGGATTACTATCCCTTTCTCTTTTCCCTTTATGTTTATTCATTGACTTATTGTTTCTGTTATTCTGCATTATTCTCTATTACTGTTTGTGATCGTTATATCTGTTCACTGAGCTCTCGTAGCTCAGCCGCACTTCTTTTCCTGCGGCAGGTTTTAGTAGGAAGCTGGGAATGAGTGGAAAGAACCTTGGAATTAGAAGACTTGATAGCTTTTCTGGATTAGAGATGACTAGAAGATTTATATTTTAGAATTAGTGTTTTTGGAATACTCATTTGTAACCTTATAATATCAATAATTTCTTTGTAACCTTTGAGATTTCATGTATTACTATAGATGTATGCTTTGTTGTGATCTGATATGAAACCATTATTGTGATATCTTTACCCTTGTCGGGTTGGGGTGTTACATGCTTGTTGGAAGTTAGGGTTGTGTACCCTATTATTGTCCTAACAGATCATTCATGGTATTCTTGTTCGTGATCTGTTTTGTCCTTGGAAGTTAGGGTTTGAATACCCTATTGTCAGTCTCATTGCTGGTATTCATTATGCTGGAAGCTAGGGTCTCCTTTACCCTACTTTTCGACTTGTGAGAAGACCGGTTATGTGATGTTTTATTCGTGATTGTAAGCAGCTCATATGATGATGCTAACTTAGGGTGTGATTCTACTATATTTGCTGCTATCACATGAATGTTTTTTTCAGGTTTTCTTGTGTAAGTTCAAGATCTATGTGGATTCAAGACGTGCCTCATGAATGATTCATATTACTGGGTGGGTTTCTGGATCGCATGGAAGATGATTTCAAGTTCTATGATGACTATGGATGTGTTACCTAAGTGTTGCAAGCTTTTAATTCTCATTTTAATATTCACTTGTAAAGTCATTATAGGTTGTAAGTTTAAGATGTAAGTTATAAGAATGGCATGTCATTCTTATATAGTGGTTTGGTTTGTTGACCTTTGCTTGTAAGTGCCTATGTAACGGGCTGAGATATGGGACTCCACCCATATCTTTTGTACTTAAACGTTTTTTGGTGTAATGTATTTTACCAGGGTGCAGGATTACTCCCCTTTACCCAAAAAAAAAACCGAGCTTGGATGGGAAAAAGGATAAAATCAAAGAAAAACCGGCAAAAACGAGCACGAGATTTGGAAAGAGTATAAAGCCGAGGCCGGGGAAGTAATTTACAAGCTTGGATCAAATTTATGCTCAGATTGTCAAATCAGCCTTGAAGAATAATCATTTGTCACAAATGGCCCTTGAGTTTACAAATACAGCAACTTTGGTCCTTAAACTTTAAAACTAAAACTAATATTTATCCTATTCTATATCCGGATAAATAAAAGAAAACCCACAAGCCCAAAACAAAAAACCCAGCCCAACCTTGCAACCCAATCCCTTCAAACCCGGATAAAACACTAACCCGTATTCCTTATTATTATAACCCGAAGGTCAACCCCTTATATACCCGATCAAATCCCCAATTAACACTCTTAAACCTGACTTACCCGCCAAAAAGCTCTATTCCTTCTTCCCTGTCCCTGTCTCCCCTCACCACAGTCCAAATCCAGCTCACCTTTGGTCTCCTCCCCCTTCCTTCACATGATTCCCAGCCACCTCATCAATCCTTGTGATAAAAAGCTCCAAAAATTGATCCCACGGCTGAGATTTAAGGGAGTGGTCTCCAAGTAAAGATCAAAGGCTCACAAGGTAGCTGAGAAAGCACAAGCTCAAGAGTTTGAATTTCCTCTCACACAGAAAGCACAAGGACAGAGCAAGAAACCCTAATCTTACTAGTATAAATAGGACTTATTGCAAAGCCAGAAGGAGGTTGTTATTTTTTTTAGTTTTTCAGCTTTTAAGTTTTTTTTTTTTTTTTTTTTTTTTTTTTTTTTTTTTTTTTTTTTTTTTTTTTTTTTTTTTATAAATCTGAATGTACTCTTTTTAATCTAATGAAAGTTTAAGTTTAAGTTTAAATTCTATCTTCTATATTTAAGTTTCATTATTAAAAAAAAAAAATTGTCAAAGAAGCTGGAGCATGGTAAATTATGGATGGCCATGGGTTAGAGCTTCTTAGGAAGCATTAGGTTGGTTTAAAGATTGATTACATGCCCTTGTTTTGAGCAAAGGGTTTTGTAAGTTCACTTTCCTGTTTTGCTTATAATCTGCTTATTTAGTGTAAAATGCTTTTTAGTGCTTATTTGCCTTTGTTTCTGCTTTTTAAATGTTTTTTATTGCTTTTCATAGTTTAGAATTAGAATAGTATTCTCTTGCTTTAGTTTGTACATAAAACTCTCAAAAATCAAAAATATTAGCATAATCTGCTTATAGCTTATTCAGTGCTTATTTCTGGTTGATAGTTGTTCATAAGAGCTTAAAATATCTAGTGAACCATTTGTCATCTCAATTCCTAGCTTAAATTGCCCTATACTAGTGTAAAACTCAAAACAGTCCTCATTAAAGGGGTGTTTGGAATAGGCTTGAAAAAGGGTAATAATTGATGTTACTGTTCAAATGCACTTGGGTTGGTTTTGATCTAGCTTAATTTAGTTTAGATTAGCTGTTTATATGAGTATTTGATTTGATTAGAAGGATTTTGAGGATTTGAGTTTGTGGTTATAGTGTTGAGTATAAATTCTGATCTAATTAGCTTCTTGTATACTTAGGCTTAATCAGCCCTTGTTTTTGGCATTTTTATGTTCACTTTGGTTCATTAAGTTGATATTCAAAGGTCTGGAATCAGTGGATTAGGATTTGAGGTGTTTTGGTCACATCAGTATAACAATGCATCAGTAGCCTATTTGCTCAATCGGCTTTAGTTTTTGAATTTTAACAAGTTCAATATAAGCTCATTTAATCTAAAATTTGGTACTTAAACTCTTGGGTTGCTTATACACCTGTTTCACATTTTTTAGATTTTTATTGTTAGCTTTTAGGCAGCTTTTTCATAGCTGTAAATTGACGGATAAGCCCTCTTAGACCCTGCACCAGGACACCTTTTTGCTTACTGAGATTTCTTAAGTGCTTATTTTCTTTTGATGCTGGCTTATTCTGAGGTTGTTGGTTCAGTTAGGTCATACTTTGCTTAATTTAGCTTATTTTAGTTCCCCTTTAGCTTATATTAGCTTATCAGACCTTTTGCCCATTGCTTTTTGCTTGTTTCTTCTTTTTTGGCTACTGATCTGAATTTCAATTTCTCATTCTGAGCTTATAGTTAGTTTTCAAAAATCATTGTAATTATAAAAATTGCTTATTATCTTGTGCTTATTGAGTTTTAATCAGAAAAACAAAAAAATAAAATAAAAGTAGCAAAAAGTTTCACCAGGATTCGAACCTGGGACCTCTAGCCTCACCACACCTCACACACACACAACATCACCAATAGCGCCCTTGGGACTTCTCTGTTATTCCTCTCCATATTAATTCATTTAAGCTTCTTTCATCTTCTTTTGCTTATTTCTTCTTAACTGCTTTTTTCAGCTTATTTGCATCTGCTTTTTCTGCCTTCTTATTTTTCTTTTATTCCGTATAACTTTTAGTAGTTTTTATAAAAATTTCAGAATTTTCTCATAAGTTTTAGTAATTTTTATCATTTAATTTCTTTTATTTAGTTTTTAATTCATAATAAAAAATATAAAAGTAAAAAAAATATAATTCTTTTTTCTAAAATTTTCTTTTATCAATTAGGACTTATGAAAATTAGATTTGCATCCGTAGGGTTAATTTTTAAAGATTTTGGTTTTAAGGCTCGATTTTGGGAATCCCTGATTACGTTTTTAGCGTAATTTGATTTTTGCTTTATTTTCTTTATATATATTTGCTTTCCGTGCCTTCATTAGAATTAGAAAACAAAAACCAAAAGTGAAAATCCATATTTCAAGCATTTTAATACCAAACCTCAAACGACATCCTCGATTCACTCCTCGTTGGGAAACGACCCGGGTATCACTTGCCCGGATTCTTATATCGTATTGTGTTGTGTTTTGCACGTTAACCTTTTTCCCAAAAGTTTGACTTGTGTATCTCACGGACCTGATCACCCACCAATGAAGTTTTCCAACAACTTCTCATTATCTGGAACCATAGTTGGACATAGTGCGGCCAACTCTTGAAATCTCCTGATGTAGGCCTCGATCTCATTACCTGTAGTCTCTAACTCATAAAATTCTGTTTCCAGCTTCTTCACTTCGGTGCGTGGACAAAACTTCTGTAACACCCCCAAAATCATAATATTCGCGGAAGCATACAGTTTGGGTGCTACTGGATTGTAATCACAACACAAGATATAGGGAACAGATTAAAAATCCGTTTTAAAATATATTACATAAGTTAAGTCATGTAACATTACATAAAATCCATTTTGATGTAAATGAAGCCCATTAAAAATAAAACGGTCCAATTGTCAGAGTAAACGCTTTAAAAAACATTTCCATCATTTATTGTGACCGACACCATGCACTGCACCCGGCTAAACGCACCTCAGTTTCCTGAGAAAAACATGCTAAAAGTCAGCTAACGCTGGTGAGTTCATAGGTTTAAATAAATAGCACATATGGACCAATAGCAATATCATAAAACAATTCAGCAGATACACACTATCCGTTATGCAAACACTAAGCCTCATCCTACCGATGCTAAGACAATGCAGCACGACTAGCGTTAGCAAAATAAATAAGGGTGCCCGTGAGTGTTAATCCCCAGACACTCGGCCAAAAACCCGACTTGGTATACGTTCGCCTTGGCTATGCCGAGCCAATCGAACGGGGACGTCACTCCCAATAGATCTATTTATAACAAACGGCTTCCCAAACAGGAATTAACGGCAGATGATAGTGGGCACAAAATGGGATTCAGCAAACTTAGGTTTCTGCATACTAGTGTGATCTCAAAAGCAAATTCATTTCTGGTCCATGAAAACAGTTTTGCATGTTTCTCACCCCCAAGCTTATAAAGCAAAAATAGTATAAAATATGGGGCTATAAACTCACCTTTCAATAACAGCAAATCAGCAAATAAATCAAAATAATGCAACCGCGCCGATCAGCACCCTAAATCAGTACGGTAAGTCTTAGCAAAGCGTTCGTGTCTCATGCGTCTTTATTATATTTGAAAAGTTTTACGTTTGACCTGTGCTCGTGTATTTCTTGCTTGCTGTGTGGTAAAATATATTTCGAAACGATTTATTATTGTAACTCTTGGGGGTAGCTCATGGTGAAAGTGCATGGTGGGAATACGTAACGGAACATCCGTGCTAGTATTCGAGATTTAAATGTACAAGTGTTATATATATATATATATATATATATATATATATATATATATATATATATATATATATATATATATATATTATAAGTTAATTTCTCATATATTTAATTAATGGAGATTAATTAAATAAGTTTTTGAAGAATGATTAATAGAATATAGTTAGTGAAAAATTATTATATTTAGAAACATCGTTTATTATTTTTGTTGCAACTTTTATTATAAGAAAACAAGTTTTGTTAAGTAATTCCATAAAGTTTACTTAAGTTATGAATTTTCTCAAAAATATTCTAAGTGTTGGGTTTTTAGAAAAATTTGGGCATGACCGATTCGTTTATTCAACGTTTCCATTTATCTCAAATGTTGCAACTTTTACTCAAACATTCCGCTAACTAGTTATAAGTGCAAAAATATACCTTTGCGATATATATATCAAGTGTGTGAATATTTTCGTAGTTATATTATTCGTTAGCTTCATTTTTATGTATTAACACTAGATTTCGACACAAAGTCAATATTTTGTCAAAAATTCAATGAAAGTCAATCTCCATATCAATTTAGTAAAAATGTCAATTTTTACCCTTTCGGAGACTAGACGTCTCAAAACAAGTCTAAAAATAGTTATCGTTATATTTATCGTTTCGTTAAACATTATTAACTTCGGCGAGTCGGAAAATATTCCAAAAATCAAATTTATCATTTTTATGGCTTATTGGGCCGAAAACTATTGAAAAAGCCCAATAACCAATTTTAGTCCAAAACACATTTTTAGTTATAACGTATATATCGACGCGTTACTAAAAATCATTTTACTCGCTCAATAGGTTCGTTTGGTCAAAAAGTCAAACTTTCAAAAATGCATACGGGCTTCGGCCCAACAGTAACTTAGTGGGCATTTTGGCCCAAAAATCCATTTGGCCCAATTTGTTATTATTTGTTACTTAATAGTAATTATTAGTTACCAAATACACTTTTTACTTATCCAATAATCTCTAATAAATAAGTTACTTAGTCAAAAGTCAAACATGACTATTTCATATGTTGTTCGACCCATATTCATGGTGTCAACTCATTTTTATCCTTTTTACTAGTTATTTTTAGTAACTTAGGGCTTATTTTCAATCCATTCCAAATAAACACTCAATTATATTTTTCCACCATTTCACCACTTGAGCAAAAAATTTATGTTTTTCAAAACCCCATTAATCTTATATTTATTTTTATGGCCGAACCATATATGTGCTCTAAAAATCAATATAGTGCTTAAATTAGTGTAAAAACCATAACAAATGTTTGTATCATCAAATAAGCACTATATGTAACAATATTTACCACACAAGCAAGAAATCTACAAACTAACTCATATACTTCTAAAAATGTCGAGCATAATGAAATATAGATCAAACCCTAGCTTTAATCATATTATCAAAACATACACATTTAACACTTTTAAACATCATTATACACCAAATGAACAAGAGATTAACAAGTTTAGAAAAGTTTTGTGAATCCTTACAAATCTTGTGATGTTAACGTGGCAAGGAGGACAAGAACACCCAAAGCTTCACTAATTTTACCCAAACCAAGCTCCAAATTACCCAAAAACTTTATGTAAACACCAAATGATCTTGATCTTTAAGTGAAATTTTTTGTAAGAATGTTTATGTGTGTGTATGTTAGGCGTCTAAATGAAGCTACAAAAGGAAGATGAGAAAGTTATTTTGGGTAGTATTTAAGATAGAATTGTTTGGAAATCCAAAAAGTATAACTATTAGTAGTAATTTTTAGATTACATTTAAGATAGGGAATAAAAGTGTCCCATGTGGCCTTTATGTGTATATATGGCCGGTTTTAATCCTATTAGGGGAAGGGTAAAAATAGTTTTTATCCCGCTTTGGTGTATTGTGTGTCGGTTTGAATTTAAATGTTACCGTAAAGTCCCGATTTGACGTTTTTGGACCCGATAACGTAAAATAAAGTTTTTAACCACGTTTTTGTCAGAAATATAATAAAATGTCATTACTGACTCAAAAATATATTTATTTGACTATTACCATATGTACTGTGCTGTCGGTACGCGCGTGCGGTTGTTTTTCAGAAAAATGCGAGAAAGCTCTCAGTAAATTATAATACTTGTCAGTAACTATCAGAAATGTGGTAATTTAACTTTACTGACAAAAATATACTTTTTCTGCAGTGACTGTAAGCTACAGTATGCTGAAACAGCTCCCGAAAATGCTTAAAAATACTCAGAAACATGCAAATGCGCATAGAAATGCTTAGCTTAAAAATAATTAATACTCATATAATATTAATTAACAACGTGAAAATTACCATTGGTCACAGTCTCCCCATCTAATCGGGAAATCCGTCCCGGATTTCAATTTACGTTACTCGTCGGCTTTGAAAAGAGATGAGGGTATTTTCGCTTTATTTCGTCCTCTCGCTCCCAAGTGTATTCGGGTCCTCTACGAGAGTTCCAACGGACCTTCACAATTGGGATACGACTCTGCTTTAGTCGTTTCACTTCCTGGTCTATGATTTCAATCGGCTCTTCAATAAAATTTAACCTCTCATCAAGCTGGATTTCATCCAAAGGAATTACGGCGTTTTCATCCGATAAGCACTTTTTCAAATTACTAACATGAAAAATGTTATGCACAGCACTGACCTCTGATGGCAGTTCGAGTCGGTAGGCTACCGGCTCGATCTTTTCAAGAATTTCGAAAGGTTCAATATAGCGAGGGTTCAACTTACCACGCTTACCAAATCTGATCACGCCTTTCCATGGCGAGACTTTCAACATTACTTTATCTCCCAATTGAAACTCAATGGGTTTCCGCCTCTTGTCGGCGTGACTCTTTTGACGGTCACGAGCCGCCTGCATTCGGCTCTTGATCTGTACAATCTTTTCAGTAGTCTCATGGACTAGTTCTGGCCCGGTAAGCTGGCTTTCTCTAACTTCTGCCCAACAAATTGGCGATCTGCACTTACATCCATAAAGTGCTTCATACGGTGCAGCCTTAATACTGGTGTGATAGCTGTTGTTATAGGAAAATTCGACTAAAGGCAAATGCTTATCCCAGCCGTTCCTGAAATCAATCACACAGGCTCTTAACATGTCCTCTAATGTCTGAATGGTCCTTTCACTTTGACCATCCGTCTGGGGGTGATATGCTGTACTCATATCGAGTTTGGTTCCTAAAGCATCCTGAAGCGACTTCCAAAAATTAGACGTGAATCGACTGTCTTGATCAGAGATAATAGAATCAGGCACACCATGCCTTGCAACAATTTCCTTAACATATAAACGCGCGAGTTTATCCATGCTGATTTTCTCTTTTATAGGGAGGAAATGCGCTGATTTAGTGAGTCGGTCCACGATTACCCAAATCGTGTCGTAACCACTCGATGTCTTAGGCAACTTCGTTATAAAATCCATAGTGATACGTTCCCATTTCCATTCCGGAATCTCAGGTTGAACAAGCAGACCGGACGGTCTCTGGTGTTCAGCCTTGACCTTCGAGCACGTTAAGCACTTGCTGACGTATTCAGCTATATCGGCCTTCATGTTTGGCCACCAATATAACTTCTTCAGGTCTAAATACATCTTGTCAGATCCTGGGTGAATGGAGTACTTGGACTTATGGGATTCGTGCATAATGAAATCACGAATTCCTCCACACAGTGGAATCCAATACCTGTCTCCATAACGCAAAATCCCATCGGATCTTCTTACTAACCCGTTCTCAAGTTCTGGCATTCTGTGAATCCTCTCACTGGGTCGGTTTTCTTCTTTGAGTGCCTCATCCTGAGCCTCAAGATTTTTTGCTGGAAGCGGCGAATTGATCGTCATCCCTAATGATCTGACCCTAAGAGGTTTGATTCGCTCCTTTCTGCTAAGGGCGTCGGCAACAACATTTGCCTTGCCTGGGTGATAACGGATCTCACAATCATAGTCACTAAGCAACTCCAACCATCGGCGCTGTCTCATGTTCAGCTCCTTCTGGTTCAATATATGCTGTAGACTCTTGTGATCGGTATACACTACGCACTTAGTTCCATAAAGGTAGTGTCTCCAAATCCTCAGTGCAAACACGACTGATCCTAATTCTAGGTCATGGGTTGTGTAGTTTTTCTCATGGGTTTTCAGCTGTCGAGAAGCATATGCTATCTATCACATGACCAAGAAACTGAACGGTCGATATCCAAAATTCACACTTCGAAAACTTAGCATATAGTTCTTCCTTTTTCAATAGTTCCAGAATTAGCTTGAGATGTTCCTCATGCTCTTGCTCATTCTTGGAATATATCAGGATATCGTCAATGAACACTATCACGAATTTATCCAAATACGGCTTACACACACGATTCATGAGATCCATGAATACTGTTGGTGCATTTGTCAAGCCGAATGGCATAACTTGGAATTCGTAATGGCTATATCGGGTTCGGAATGCGGTCTTCGGGATATCCTCTTCCCGGACCCTAAGTTGGTGATAACCCGATCTCAAGTCTATCTTAGAATAAACCGATGATCCTTGCAACTGATCGAATAAGTCGTCTATCCTCGGGAGTGGGTATCTATTCTTAATGGTTAGCTTATTCAGTTCCCGATAGTCAATACACATCCTGAAGGATCCATCCTTCTTCTTAACAAACAAAACAGGAGCTCCCCAAGGCGATGAACTCGGTCTAATGAAACCTTTTCTAGATAATTCAGCTAATTGATCTGACAATTCTTGTAATTCCGTAGGTGCTAAACGATAGGGTACTCGCACTACAGGCGCGGCTCCTGGCACTAATTCGATGTGGAATTCGATTTGTCTGGCCGGTGGAAGTCCTGGTAAGTCTTCTGGAAAGACTTCTGGAAAATCCCTTACGATTGGCACATCTTCCAACCTTTTCTCTTCAGGTTCATTTTCTTTCTTTTCAGTGACATGAGCTAAAAAGAGATAACATCCCTTCTCGATGTACTTCTGCACCTTCGTATACGAGATGATGCTCAATCTTGACGAACGCGCACGATCAGAGCGGTCGCCTTTAATGATCAGAACTTCATTCCCATAGGGTACTCTGACGATCTTCTCATCACAGATGATGACGGCATGATATTTTGATAGCCAATCCATCCCTATGATGACGTCGATGCTACCCAATTCTACTGGCATTAAGTCGATATTGAATGGATGGTTCAACAAGTTTAGAGTGCAACCCCTTATGATGGTACCTACTCTTTCTAGGTTTCCGTTTGCAAATTCTGCGTCAAAGGCATTACCTAAGAGGGTCGGGGCTATATCGAGCAAAGGACTAAAAGCGGTCGATACAAAGCTTCTATCTGCTCCCGTATCGAAAAGTACTGAAGCATAACGATTATTTAAAAGAAACGTATCCGTCACCACGTTCGAGTCGTCCTGTGCTTCCCTTCTGCCTATGGCATAAACTATTCCACGAGCTCTTCCTTCGTTGCCCTAATTTCCATTGTTAATCATTGCCACTTGGTTCCCTGGTCTACCACCGTTTCCTTGATTTCGGGGCTTATTGCACTCGTTCCGATAATGACCCTTTTCACCACACCCAAAGCAGGTGACATCCGCCTTACGATTGTAGGGTGGTGCTGCTTGTGCGGTGGCTAGTGGTCTTGCCCTACAGTTCTTTGCCAAGTAAACTATCCTTTGGCAATTGTTACACTTCACAATGCACTGTCCCCTGTGATGTAACTTACAGCGGTTACAAAAGGCGTATTCTTATCATAACCCTTCTTGTCTCCTGAACCAACTGCATAAACCTTGCCTCCATTCTGCTTTTTGTTCTGAGAGCTGTTGTTGTTACCCTTGGAGTGATCTTCCCACTTCCTTTTGTGGTCAGTACTCTTCTCTGGAATATCCTCCAGTTCCTGATCCATTAACTTGTTTGCTGTCTCCATGGTCTCATGAAGATCTACAGCCCTCGAGGTAATCACATCACCTCTTATAGATTTCGGTAAACCACCGATATACCTCTTAATCAATCTGGCTTCAGTCCGAACCATTTCCGGACATAGTGATGAACTCAAATAAGTACATTTTATTACCATCATTTATCCTATTAATTTGACTTGTTTTATTATACTATGTATGAGGATTAATACTTAATCGTTTACTTTTGTAATTCTCAGGTAAAAACAAGCATTTGGTGAAACTTGGCGATTTTGGACTAATTATGGAGCAAAACAAGCAAGAAGTTAAGAGTCTACCGAAATGTACAAGATCAAGACATTCTGCTCCAGATGCGCCGCATCTTGCTTATTACATACGGCGCATCACTATCAAGATTTCACCAGATACGATCCAAGATACAAGAGGACATGCGCCGCATCTATTTATGGAGTTACGCCACATCTTCTGGCGGTGTACGAATATTCCTGAATATATTAATCTTGGACCCCACGCGAAGTTAAGTCAATGCGCCGCATCTACTTACTAGATGCGTCGCATCTTACCCTCAGACAGAAACTATAAATACCCCAAAGACCAGACGAATTAAGAGTTCCGAAGTTCGACAGAAGACCGAAGTACAGAAACCCTAGGACGAATTCAGTCAAGGCAGCAGCACAAGACACACCTTGAACGAAGATACAAGAGCTATAAGAAGGTCCTGCGTGTGTTTAATTCATTAAGTAGTTTTGTTTTATTGTGTTAGTAAACTTTAATTCATCAGGATTGGTGGCTTGTGTAATGTGACAACGGAAAGATTGCACTCCCTTAAAACTGCTTTCCCATTAATTAAAGTTTATATGTTGATGTCTTTGGTGACTTTTATTAGTGCATTGATAACCTCTGTGTCTAGCTGAGCGTTGATCGGGTCGCCATGCCTCTGCCCTCGCCTATTTATTAGATCGCCTATGCATTCTATCGTCTGTAGAAAAGTAGGAAGAAAGATAAATAGGATTGTCATAAGTAATCATTAAGGGTTTACTCGCCGATAAGATTAGAACCAACGAGAAAGGACTTAATCTCGGTGCGTTGCATCGAACTATACACTTCATATAAAACTAGCAATAAAACAAGTGACAAACTACTTATCTATCAGGACAGGTCTTCTTATTGTCTCAAGTATTTATCTGTGTACGTGTGTGCTACTTGCTGATTCGTGCCTATTAGTTTAGTTTATTATTTAATTGCAACCAATCGTGCCAGTCTCTCAGGCTGAAACCCCCTTGCGTTAGATTAGGTTGTATAGCTAACTTAATATATTAAAATACTGATTAGAATAACGAGATAATACGTTCCACTCTTAGTGATCGACACTCTACTTACCATTATATTCATACTGACCGGGTACACTGCTCGTTAAGTGTGTGTGTTATTGATAAGTCGGCTAAATATAAATTTAAAACTTGAGTAGGCATTAATACTGCTAAACCGCAACGACACATCGCACCGCATCAAGTTTTTGGCGCCGTTGCCGGGGAGTGAATTGTTATTATCTGTTAATTTGATTAGTATTTTAATTAGGTTTTTTATTTTTAATCTAACCGCTAACTGTGTTATATATTAGGTTAATTTGCATTCATTGTATTATTTTGCATATTTTCTGTTTTGTGTGTTATTTGTTTTCTTTTATTTGTGTTTATTTTGGTTTGTTTTTATTTGTTTTTATTTTTCGTATTTTCTGTGTTCTGCTATCGTTGTACTGAACTTAATCAAACGATACGGCGCATCTGATCTCTCAGATACGGCGTATTGCGTTTAATTTTTATAAAATACAACGCGTTTAATTAATTCGATACGACGCATCTTTTCCCCAAGATACGGCGTATCTGTTTTTAATAAATTTTTTTTTTCTAAACGTTAACGCCATACGACGCATCTGCTTTAGCAGATACGGCGTATCTGTTTTTAATACAAATTTTTTTTCTAAACGTTAACGCCATACGACGCATCTGTTGTAGCAGATACGGCGTATCTATTATTTTAATTAAAAACATATTTCGAATTATTAAACAGATACGACGCATCGATCTCTGTCGATACGGCGTATCTTCTGAATCAAAAATCTTGTATTTTGAAACGTAACGAAAATACTGCGCATTAACTTTTGTTAATACGACGCATTTAATTTTAAATAAATATCGATTTTTGATAATTAAAATTGATACGGCGCATTCTAATTTCTAAGCGGCGTATCTCTTTTCTGAATAAAAGTCTGATTTAATTTTAACGATTATAAGATACGGCGTATCCAACTTTTTGGATACGGCGCATCGTCTGCAGATATCAGTAACTTTAATTTTTCGTATTCCGTTTTCGTTGTTAATTTTCTGATATATTACTTTCTTGAGCATACCCTACTGATGTTTCTGTGTTGATTTCAGGAAGTGCATGACCAGGAGTTCTACGAAGAACTTGATTCAACCTTTCGAAGATCCTGAACGAGTCTTTCATTCGCTTAAAAGGCTTTTCAACACAAAAAGCTTTGATATTTCAAGTTCATTCGAGCTTGATTATTTTTCTGAAGAAAAAGAGGAAGAAGAAGCAGAAACAATGGGCGAAAACACAACTATGGAGGAATACATGAACAAAACCCGTGCTGATTACACTTCAGGAGTTGCTAGACCAAAGTTTGATGATAAGTCAAAGTTTGAATTGAAGGGTCAGTTTCTCAAGGAGCTAAGAGAAAATGCTTTCAGTGGATCGGAACATGAGGATGCTAATGAGCATGTTGAAAAGGTCCTCGAGATTACGGATTTGTTTACTTCAGAAGGAGTCACTGACGATCAAATCATGCTAAGAATCTTTCCACTCTCGCTAAAAGGAGCTGCTAACAAGTGGCTAAGGAATGAACCTGCTAGTTCAATCACTACATGGGAAGATTTGAAGAGCAAATTCCTGAAGAGATATTGTCCACCTGTTAAGACTGCTAAAAAGATGGAGGCTATCAACAGTTTCAAGCAAGAGCCTGATGAAACTCTTTATCAAGCTTGGGAACGATTTAAAGATTTACTGGTAAAATGTCCTCAACACTATCTAACCCCTATGCAGGAGATAATATTGTTTTATCAAGGATTAGACGTGCCTACTAGACAAATCTTGGACGCTAAGGGAGCTGTGCCTCAAATGAGTGCAGCCAATGCTAGGAAAGCAATCCAAGAAGCTGCTGATCATTCTCAAAAATGGCACGATGGGACCTCTACTAGATCTAAGAGCAGCACTAATTTTGACGGGTTTGCTGCTATTCAAGCTCAATTGGATAAAATTAGTAGAGAGATGAAGAAGCGTGATGAAAAAGTGTATGCTGCCCAAGTTGGATGTGAAAAGTGCGAAGGACCTCACTACACTAAAGATTGCCCAAATAAGAATGAAAGTGAGACGTTTGAAGAAGCATATTACACCCAATTTGGACAACCATTCCGACCTTCAGGAAGATTTAGGGAAGCTACCCCGGGATTCTATCAAAAGAACAACTTTAATCCCGCTTATCAAGAGAGGAGGCAGACTTTAGATGACACTCTAAAGCAAATTATGGCCGATGCTGCTAAAAGACATGAAGAGAATACTGCTATGATCAAAGAAATCCGAGCTTCAACGGACACTACTACAAGGAATCAAGGAGCTTCGATCAAAGCATTGGAACAACAAATTGGTCAAATGAGCAAAGTTCTTCAAGAAAGGGGATATGGAAGTTTACCTAGCTCAACCGAAACCAACCCAAGAGATCATGTCAAGGCCATAAGCACCACTGAAGAAGTCACTCCTAACATACCTGTAAGATCGATGAATGGTAATGATGGTGCAAGACCCGAATTTTTCTTTAATTCTTCAATCAGTTTAAGGAGACTACTAAAAGAGAAGACAAAGATTGAAGAGGAGATCAAGGCTACAATGAAAGAAGAGAGCTCTGCAACCGACTTACATGCCTTGCCTCATAAAGAAAAGGACCCAGGAAGTTTTACCTTACCTTGTTCAATTAATAATATAAATTTCAATAATTTGTTAGCTGACTTAGGAGCTAGTGTTAGTGTTATGCCTCTTAAGACATTCACTACCCTAGGACTAGGAAAATTAGCACCAACTAAGTTACTTATTGAATTGGCTGATAAAACGGTAAAACGACCTGATGGGATTGCTAATAATGTGCTAGTTAAGATTGAGAAGTTTATTTTCCCTGTAGACTTTGTTATATTAGATATGCCCGAGGATGTTAAGATTCCTTTAATCCTTGGAAGACCTTTCTTGTCTACTGCCCATGCTAAGATTGATGTATTTAAAAGAAAAATCTCGTTAAGGGTAGGGAATAATAAACTAGTCTATAAGTGCCAAGATCCTGTTAAAAGCATAATTAGAGGTGTCTATGTGCTAGGATTAAGAGAGCGTATGGACCTCGATCTTGAAGCTAGGCTTATGGGAGAAACATTGATTCAAAACAGCTCAACTAATCCTAATCATGAGAACTTTGAGGAATTTATTGACCTTAATGTACCTACCGAACTTAGACGCGATGTTGTTAATGATTCTGATGATGAGTGGTATGATTGTGTAGTAATTAACAAACGTAGGAGAATAGTTGAGAAAACAAATTTGAATAATGATGTGTTTATTGAACTACCACCCCACCTTGCTTATTTATGCCTATATGATAATAAGAATTTCCCGTCTATCATTTTGTCATCTCTGCCCGAAAGGGACAGAACTTTGTTTATACAGATATTAAAGAAGAACGGCGTGGAAATTAAGGACGAGCAAGGAATGTTCAATATTACTGAATTGGCAATGAGGGAGCGCGATGTTTCCGACTCCTTCAATGATCGATATTAAAGAGCTGAACGTGAGTCTAACTTGAAGACTCTGGAATAAAGACAAGTGCTGGCCGGGAGACAACCCAGAAAATTTTTATTATTCTGTTCTGTGTCGAGTCGGTCAGGCCCGCAGAGGATACGGCGCATCTCCTGCACTGGTCATATCTTACTTTATTTTTCTGCATTTTTTTATTTCCGACTTTAAAACTTTTTATCAGTTTATTTTAATGCGGCGCATCCCTGGTTAAGGATGCGACGCATCTTCTATTCTGATCCGTATTTATTCCAGGCTCGATACGGCGTATCTTCTTCCATAAGATACGGCGCATCGACTGACCTGATGATTTTCATTTTTATTTTTATGTTTTATTTTTCCTAACTACTAATGTATTATGCAAGTTTGAACTTTCTTAACTCAGGTGTGTTTAAGTCTTGATGGTATTATAGATTCCTGCATTTCCTGTGGATACATCAATTATGAAGCTTAAACGTTCTCATCCACAAGAAAGATGATTTTTGCTCTTATACAAATGGAGGATCATACCGAGCAAATCTCAGGGGAGTTTTTCTGTTCTAATTCTTTTATTTTCCAGTTTTTAACCTTTTATACAAACAACGAGGACGTTGTTTAACTTAAGTGAGGGGATTTAAGAATTAGAACACTTAACACTTACTTGTCCTAAACTTTTTCAAAATATGCTTAAAATGAGCTTAATATATAAAAATTTATTTAATTTTAATTTTTATTTTTTTTTAGCATGTTTTTGTTTAAGATCTAAGTTGCATAGCTACACACATAACGTTATTTTCAAAAATTGTGATTTTTCAAAACTCACAAAATCTATGAGTGTGCCGGTGACTTGTAAACTTTAGAACTTGGCTTGTATACTATTCGAGACCACCATAATAAGTATTATTTATATAATTGGAGTGACCTGTCTAAAGCGGTAAATTTCTAGGATTACACCCAAAAAGCCTTATATGTTATGTGTTATTAACTAACTACACTGGTTAGTTAACCCCCGTATAAACCCTTTGTTACTCTCACTTTTAGAGTAAGATACCCCTAGAAAAACCCTTAGAGCCATTCCTTTCGTTTCTTACACCAATGTTTAAAATGTTTCGTTACACCCTTACACCTTAGCCTACCCTGTAGATTAAAGTCCGTGGTTAGTTGCTTTAGGCAAAGTGTGTTTCCTTACATTACCTGTGTTCGCGTGCGTAATTCATTATCTTTGGTTAGGTCGGGAAATTGCACAATGCAATTGGTAAGAAAGTAAATATTGTATAACTTTTAGTTTATTTTCGTGTGTTTACTACTTTCACTATTATTTTTATATCTGAAGTTATGAAGATTTTTTTTGTGATGGTGAAGTGGTGAAATTTTACACCATTAATGTTTTTATTGGTTGAAAAAAAAAAGAAAAAAAAAGAAAAAAAAAAAAAAGAAAAAGAAAAAAAAAAGAGAGAAAAATAAGAAAAGAAAAAGAAAGAATAAAGTTGGAAGTTTGTTAAACCAACAATGTAAAGTTATGTAAGTGGTTCATATGGCTACTATTTGTTGTATATTATATTTATGGATTGAATGGGAGATGGCCGTTATGGGAACGCCAACTAAGGATATTCTTTGATTGAGATCTTGTTGAGTATAATTCGTGTCTACCTAAAGCGTGTGTTTCAAGTGTTAAAGCGTGAGTTATTCAATGATATGAGTCTTATTCATGGGATGGTTGGGAAAGTAATTTACCACACTTAGGATTTTAATTTATCTGTTTTGTTTATTTTTCATTTTACACCAATTTGTATCCCAAATATTATCCATACCCTATATTATTCTTTATCCAAACCTTTGATTTATTGAGATTAGGGATTTGAGCAATCTTAAGTATCGTAGTCGTGGATTCGGCTATGTATTTATGATTTTGTCGCCCTTTTTGATATAATATTATTGGTGAAGATTACTTGGTCCTATCTTTAGCCTATTCGAGTTAAGGATTTGAGCAATTGCAAGTATCGTGTTCGTGGATTTGATCATGTATTTGTGATTTTGTCGCCTTTTCTGGAATTTGAGATCGATAGAGATTAAGGAGAATGATTAACCCTTAAACCTCAAAACCCTTTTTACCGATTTAGACTTGTTATTCCTTGGCTTTAGTGGGGGAGATGTGTATACTTGCCAAGCTTATGATAGAATATTCGTCGCGACTGGACAGTTAAACGATTAGATTTGCTTTTATCAAATTATTTTATTTTACTTCTAATTCGTTAAGTGTTTGGTTGTGTGATTATGACAAAAAAACGAATACATGCTTAAATATAAAAATAAATCCTAATATCTTTTAGGATACATTTTCATAAGATTTAATTCTAAGGTTTACTTGGGGACAAGTAAAGTTCAAGTGGGGGGATATTTGATGAACTCAAATAAGTACATTTTATTACCATCATTTATCCTATTAATTTGACTTGTTTTATTATACTATGTATGAGGATTGATACTTAATCGTTTACTTTTGTAATTCTCAGGTAAAAACAAGCATTTGGTGAAACTTGGCGATTTTGGACTAATTATGGAGCAAAACAAGCAAGAAGTTATGAGTCTACCGAAATGTACAAGATCAAGACATTCTGCTCCAGATGCGCCGCATCTTGCTTATTACATACGGCGCATCACTATCAAGATTTCACCAGATACGATCCAAGATACAAGAGGACATGCGCCGCATCTATTTATGGAGTTACGCCGCATCTTCTGGCGGTGTACGAATATTCCTGAATATATTAATCTTGGACCCCACGCGAAGTTAAGTCAATGCGCCGCATCTACTTACTAGATGCGCCGCATCTTACCCTCAGACAGAAACTATAAATACCCCAAAGACCAGACGAATTAAGAGTTCCGAAGTTTGACAGAAGACCAAAGTACAGAAACCCTAGGACGAATTCAGTCAAGGCAGCAGCACAAGACACACCTTGAATGAAGATACAAGAGCTATAAGAAGGTCCTGCATGTGTTTAATTCATTAAGTAGTTTTGTTTTATTGTGTTAGTAAACTTTAATTCATCAGGATTGGTGGCTTGTGTAATGTGACAACGGAAAGATTGCACTCCCTTAAAACTGCTTTCCCATTAATTAAAGTTTATATGTTGATGTCTTTGGTGACTTTTATTAGTGCATTGATAACCTCTGTGTCTAGCTGAGCGTTGATCGGGTCGCCATGCCTCTGCCCTCGCCTATTTATTAGATCGCCTATGCATTCTATCGTCTGTAGAAAAGTAGGAAGAAAGATAAATAGGATAGTCATAAGTAATCATTAAGGGTTTACTCGCCGATAAGATTAGAACCAACGAGAAAGGACTTAATCTCGGTGTGTTGCATCGAACTATACACTTCATATAAAACTAGCAATAAAACAAGTGACAAACTACTTATCTATCAGGACAGGTCTTCTTATTGTCTCAAGTATTTATCTGTGTACGTGTGTGCTACTTGTTGATTCGTGCCTATTAGTTTAGTTTATTATTTAATTGCAACCAATCGTGCCAGTCTCTCAGGCTGAAACCCCCTTGCGTTAGATTAGGTTCTATAGCTAACTTAATATATTAAAATACTGATTAGAATAACGAGATAATACGTTCCACTCTTAGTGATCGACACTCTACTTACCATTATATTTATAATGACCGGGTACACTGCTCGTTAAGTGTGTGTGTTATTGATAAGTCGGCTAAATATAAATTTAAAACTTGAGTAGGCATTAATACTGCTAAACCGCAACGACACATCGCACCGCATCACATAGCAAAGCCAACTCCTGAAATCTCTGATTGTAAGCAGCGATGTTGTTGTTTTGCACCTTCAAATTCCAAAACTCAATTTCTAACTTCTTAATCTCATTTCGTGGGCAATACTTCCTAATCACTAGTTCCTTAAAATCTTCCCAAAGCATAGCATAAGCAACATCTATATTAGCAGACTTCATGTAGTTGTTCCACCAGGTCAAAGCGGAATCCATGAAAGTGAATGATGCAAACTTGACTCTGTCATTCTCATGACATCCACTGATACGAAACACGGTTTCAAGCTTCTCAATCCATCTAGTCAAACCAACGGCTCCCTCTGTTCCTTCAAATCCTCCAACCATGATTTTTCGAAACTCAGAGTAAGTACAACCTCAGCTGTTGGTCACTGACCTAGATGTTCCAGTGTTGGTGGTCGAATTGGTCACAGCTGCGAGAGCGGCTGCCACACGATCAGCAACTAGTTGATCCAGTGTTACTCGATTCACCGCTGGGGTAGTAGCTGCGGCCCTGGTTGGTGCGACATCCTCAGCTGTCTGGTCTTGTGCGGCTCTGGTCGGGGAGACATCCTCAACAGTTATTCCCCTCACTGACCTTGTCTGAACCGGTGTGTTAGCGGGTCGTCCTCGTGTAACTCTGGTCGGGGCAACATGCTCAGTAGTTCTTCCCCTTACTGACCTTGTCTGAATAGGTGTGTTAACAGTTTGTCCTCGTGTGACTCTGGTTGACTTTCGTTTAGGTGCCATTTATCTGCATCACAAAAGATGGCGATAAATGAGATTTTTGGTTATAGGAAAATAAATCATACCGATACGTGGATAGCGAAAACAAATACAAGAATAAAGTAAACCACAGAGGAAAAACGAATAATCGGATAGGAAGACTAAGCTTGTTATATATATATCAGAAGATAAAGGTTCACAAAATTACAAGCTCGTCAATAGTTAGTTCTAAGATACTACCGAAATACTAATAGTCCTAGGAATACATCATCACTACTACTACTCTAGGAATACATCATCACTACTACTACTCTAGGAATACATCATCACTACTACTACTCTAGGAATACATCATCACTGCTACTACATCTAGTGGTCGGTCCTAGCAATGCGTAGCTCCTCAAATGCTCGAGTCAATCCTCCAATAGTGGTCTCTAGCTGGGCTACCCAGTCTCTAAGCTCTTGGTTCTCCCTCATTACTGATCCAATGGTATGCTCAGCAGTCGAAATCCTCTGCCACTGCATACGGTCAACGCCTCTGGCTCGTCTCATCATACCCAATATCCTACTCTGGCCTCTACCTAAACCAATGGCCCTAAAATCCAATCCTCTAAGCTCCCTGCCATGTAACCTCTCTAGAGCATCCAATCTAGCTCTCAACCCAATCATCACTCTACGGTCAGAATACAACTCCTCAAATAAAACACAAGCTGCCTGATCAATAGTCCCAATCCGCCTCTCCACAGTCTGTATACGCTCAGACTGCTCCAATCTCCCAATCTGATCAGAACTGGTTCGTCAACTGAATCCAGGTCTGATCCATCTCAGTAAGCTCCTCATGATCTGCTAATGGAGAAGCCACTGGTGATGGGAGTGGGGTAGGCATCGGAGATGGTGGTATAAAAGAAGGAGATGACGGTGTGTACTCTGGGCTAGCTGCACGTACACCCGTGCTAACATCACAAGCAATGTCCAACCACTGACTATCATCCAAACCCTGAATCTGTGCATCTCTCGAGCTCTGTCTAATCTCAAACAAACCCTGAAACTGTGCATCTCTCGAGCTCTGTCCAACCTCAAACAATCCCTGAACATCCTCCATGATGCCCTTGCCATCCCTCGACATCATGCCCTGATCTACATCCGTAGGAGTATCCCTGTCCCTATCATCCTCTAAACCCATAGGAGTGTGCTCAGCAGCAACAGTAGGAGTGGGCTCATCCTGAACCTGCTCTGGATCCTCCACTGGATCCTCGTCCTCATCAGAATAAGTCTCCACTGATCTCCTACGTCTCTGACTAGGTGGGGAATCATCTGGAGATAGTACAGGTGACTGAGGTGGTGTGTCAGCAGGAGTATCCTCAAAATCCGACCTGACCCTCTTCCTAGGTGGTAAAACTGGGAAATCTGAGAGTCGCTGGTAAGGTCCAGAATATACCGACATGCGAGCAGTGCGTCGGTGAACAGGTGGGGTATCGAGATCATACTGAGTAAAGGTGTACAACTGAGCTGGTGATGAACGGTGTGCTGTGGTAGATCTGTGCAAATACGGTGAGGTGGATACCGAAGTGGTGTGTACAGGTTGAACTGGAATGGATGGCTGAGCAGCAGCACGAATAACCTCCATCAGTGGGTCATCCATGAACAGAACTGGCTGCTGTGTATGAGAAGTGAATCCAGCAGTATCTACCTCAGAGTGTGTGCCGAATGGGAGAGACATGGTCTGTGACAAATATAGTGCGACACGTATAATTATATAGAAATTACTTATATCATATATGCTTAGTATAATGCTCAAATAGCATGCCAAAACGCCAAATCAAATAAAGCAAATAAAACTCAAATCAATTAAGCAACTAATGCTCAAATCATAGCAAGCTAAACTGGCAGGCATCCGGCGGTCATGATGGAAAGTTTTTCAAAATCGGTTATAGTTTGAGGTTTTTATAAACCACGTTCTCTATAACCTAGGCTCTGAATACCAATCTGTAACACCTCCAAAATCATAATATTCACAGAAGCATACAGTTTGGGTGCTACTGGATTGTAATCACAACACAAGATATAGGGAACGGATTAAAAATCCGTTTTAAAATATATTACATAAGTTAAGTCATGTAACATTACATAAAATCCATTTTGATGTAAATGAAGCCCATTAAAAATAAAAAGGTCCAATTGTCAGAGTAAACGCTTTAAAAAACATTTCCATCATTTATTGTGACCGACGCCATGCACTGCACCCGGCTAAACGCACCTCAGTTTCCTGAGAAAAACATGCTAAAAGTCAGCTAACGCTGGTGAGTTCATAGGTTTAAATAAATAGCACATATGGACCAATAGCAATATCATAAAACAATTCAGCAGATACACACTATCCGTTATGCAAACACTAAGCCTCATCCTACCTATGCTAAGACAATGCAGCACGACTAGCGTTAGCAAAATAAATAAGGGTGCCCGCGAGTGTTAATCCCCAGACACTCGGCCAATAACCCGACTTGGTATACGTTCGCCTTGGCTATGCCGAGCCAATCGAACGGGGAGGTCACTCCCAATAGATCTATTTATAACAAACGGCTTCCCAAACAGGAATTAACGGCAGATGATAGTGGGCACAAAATGGGATTCAGCAAACTTAGGTTTCTACATACTAGTGTGATCTCAAAAGCAAATTCATTTCTGGTCCATGAAAACAGTTTTGCATGTTTCTCAACCCCAAGCTTATAAAGCAAAAATAGTATAAAATATGGGGCTATAAACTCACCTTTCAATAACAACAAATCAGCAAATAAATCAAACTAATGCAACCGCGCCGATCAGCACCCTAAATCAGTACGGTAAGTCTTAGCAAAGCGTTCGTGTCTCATGTGTCTTTATTATATTTGAAAAGTTTTACATTTGACCTGTGCTCGTGTATTTCTTGCTTGCTGTGTGGTAAAATATATTTCGAAACGATTTATTATTATAACTCTTGGGGGTAGCTCATGGTGAAAGTGCATGGTGGGAATACGTAACGGAACATCCGTACTAGTATTCGCGATTTAAATGTACAAGTGTTATATATATATATATATATATACACACACACACACACATATATATATACACATATATATATATGTATATATATATATATATATATATATATATATATATATATATATATATATATATATATATATACACACACACATATATATATATACACATATATATATATGTATATATATATATATATATTATAAGTTACTTTCTCATATATTTAATTAATGGAGATTAATTAAATAAGTTTTTGAAGAATGATTAATAGAATATAGTTAGTGAAAGTGCATGGTGGGAATACGTAACGGAACATCCGTACTAGTATTCGCGATTTAAATGTACAAGTGTTATATATATATATATATATATATATACACACACACACACACACACACACATATATATATATATATATATATATATATATATATATATATATATATATATATATATATATTATAAGTTAATTTCTCATATATTTAATTAATGGAGATTAATTAAATAAGTTTTTGAAGAATGATTAATAGAATATAGTTAGTGAAAAATTATTATATTTAGAAACATCGTTTATTATTTTTGTTGCAACTTTTATTATAAGAAAACAAGTTTTGTTAAGTAATTCCATAAAGTTTACTTAAGTTATGAATTTTCTCAAAAATATTCTAAGTGTTGGGTTTTTAGAAAAATTTGGGCATGACCCATTCGTTTATTCAACGTTTCCATTTATCTCAAATGTTGCAACTTTTACTCAAACATTCCGCTAACTAGTTATAAGTGCAAAAATATACCTTTGCGATATATATATATTAAGTGTGTGAATATTTTCGTAGTTATATTATTCGTTAGCTTCATTTTTAAGTATTAACACTAGATTTCGACACAAAGTCAATATTTTGTCAAAAAGTCAACGAAAGTCAATCTCCATATCAATTTAGTAAAAATGTCAATTTTTACCCTTTCGGAGACTAGACGTCTCAAAACAAGTCTAAAAATAGTTATCGTTATATTTATCGTTTCGTTAAACATTATTAACTTCGGCGAGTCAGAAAATATTCTAAAAATCAAATTTATCATTTTTATGGCTCATTGGGCCGAAAACTATTGAAAAAGCCCAATAACCAATTTTAGTCCAAAACACATTTTTAGTTATAACGTATATATCGACGCGTTACTAAAAATCATTTTACTCGCTCAATAGGTTCGTTTGGTCAAAAAGTCAAACTTTCAAAAATACATATGGGCTTCGGCCCAACAGTAACTTAGTGGGCTTTTTGGCCCAAAAATCCATTTGGCCCAATTTTTTTATTATTTGTTACTTAATAGTAATTATTAGTTACCAAATACACTTTTTACTTATCCAATAATCTCTAATAAATAAGTTACTTAGTCAAAAGTCAAACATGACTATTTCATATGTTGTTCGACCCATATTCATGGTGTCAACTCATTTTTATCCTTTTTACTAGTTATTTTTAGTAACTTAGGGCTTATTTTCAATACATTCCAAATAAACACTCAATTATATTTTTCCACCATTTCATCACTTGAGCCAAAATTTTATGTTTTTCAAAACCCAATAATCTTATATTTATTTTTAAGGCCGAACCATATATGTGCTCTAAAAATCAATATAGTGCTTAAATTAGTGTAAAAACCATAACAAATGTTTGTATCATCAAATAAGCACTATATGTAACAATATTTACCACACAAGCAAGAAATCTACAAACTAACTCATATACTTCTAAAAATGTCAAACATAATGAAATATAGATCAAACCATAGCTTTAATCATATTATCAAAACATACACATTTAACACTTTTAAACATCATTATACACCAAATGAACAAGAGATTAACAAGTTTAGAAAAGTTTTGTGAATCCTTACAAATCTTGTGATGTTAACGTGGCAAGGAGGACAAGAACACCCAAAGCTTCACTAATTTTACCCAAACCAAGCTCCAAATTACCCAAAAACTTTATGTAAACACCAAATGATCTTGATCTTGAAGTGAAATTTTTTGTAAGAATGTTTATGTGTGTGTATGTTAGGCGTCTAAATGAAGCTACAAAAGGAAGATGAGAAAGTTATTTTGGGTAGTATTTAAGATAGAATTGTTAGGAAATCCAAAAAGTATAACTATTAGTAGTAATTTTTAGATTACATTTAAGATAGGGAATAAAAGTGTCCCATGTGGCCTTTATGTGTATATATGGCCGGTTTTAATCCTATTAGGGGAAGGGTAAAAATAGTTTTTATCCCGCTTTGGTGTATTGTGTGTCGATTTGAGTTTAAATGTTACCGTAAAGTCCCGGTTTGACTTTTTGGACCCGATAACGTAAAATAAAGTTTTTAACCACGTTTTCGTCAGAAATATAATAAAATGTCATTACTGACTCAAAAATATATTTATTTGACTATTACCATATGTACTGTGCTGTCGGTACGCGCGTGCGGTTGTTTTTCAGAAAAATGCGAGAAAGCTCTCAGTAAATTATAATACTTGTCAGTAACTATCAGAAATGTGGTAATTTAACTTTACTGACAAAAATATACTTTTTTTGCAGTGACTGTAAGCTACAGTATGCTGGGACAGCTCCCGAAAATGCTTAAAAATACTCAGAAACATGCAAATGCGCATATAAATGCTTAGCTTAAAAATAATTAATACTCATATAATATTAATTAACAACGTGAAAATTACCATTGGTCACAACTTCTTACTCAGTAACTTCTTGAATTCTTCCCACGTGAGCTTGTAAGCGTTTTCCATACCAATAGGCTGTGCATAAGAATTCCACCATGACATAGCTTCATCAACGAGTGTACTAGTAGTGAACTTTACCTTGCTGTCATCTGGACAATTGCGTAGAAGAAATACAGATTCTATCTTTTCAAACCGACGGATCATAGCAGTGGCTCCTTCAGTGCCTTTGAATTTTGTGGGATTGCCACTCTTGAAGTCCTTATATGTACATTTACGAACATTAGTACCATTAGTAGCCAGCCCTGCAGCTTCTGCTATTTCTGCCCGAGAATCGGCTTCAGCAGCCCGTGCAGCTACGGCTTCTCTTTCAGCTACTAGTGCTGCCTCTATACTATCTGCAACAAGTTTTCTAATATCAGCTGGTGTCATCGCTTGAGTAGTTTTCTTTGGCGGCATAATTCTTCATAATCACAAAAGATAACAATAATGAGAATTCACAATAAAAACGATCATCCCACACAACGTGTATGAATACAATGGAATCACAACGAGAAACAACCACAAAATATCATAATTATAATCACAACGCACATGAATATATAAAATGAAAATTTCGGCCTACATTGACCGATATCAAGCATAGCACAACCATATCCGTATAGTAGAGTCAACACTCGGTAAGTTCGTTGTACAACAACCAAATTACTACAAGTTTCCTTGAACTATGCCACACATCCCGTGGCTAGGATAATAGTAAAAGCTAGTAAAGATATGAGTCTAGTTTAGAGGTTCCCTGGTGCTCCTCTGATTGGATCCTGGATTGCGGAATCTTGGGGTTGGGATGAGTCCTGATGTGGGGTCTGGAGTTGTGCATTGATCCTATCTGAAATAACATAGATCTCAAACCATTCTTAGGGAATCTGCTGATGCTCCTGTTGAGTCGGTGATCTTGGTACTATCCACAAAGTGTCATCTAGTTCCTGATATGTGGGAATGGAAGAAGGGAATGACAATGGTGGTAGCGGGACGGCAGGGGCATTCTCCTGAATCTCAAAAGTCCCGATGTCATATCTGGTAGTCTCTTCTAAGTCTGGTTCAGGTGGTGCTAACATCTCAAACAAGTGGGAGTTATCATCTAACAACAGTGAGTGATATGGGAATGTCGAGGTATAGGAAGGTGAGAGTGGTAGTGTAGGTGTATTAGTGGACGAAATAGCATCCTCGATATCCGAGTCTGCTGGAATGATAATAGGGTGGTTGGGTGAAGACATAACGCTGTGAACCAGGTCAATATAAATATATATAAGTATAAGTATAAGTAACTCGCATAGTGTATGTATGAAACTACATGTATAGTGAATATGCACTTATGCTAAAACGATAAAGTCTAGGGTCTATGATACAACCTAGTTCGCTATAACCTTAGCTCTGATGCCAATCTATCACACCCCCAAAATACCTGATTTGCAGCGAAATGGAATACCTGGGGCATGACTGCCATAGCATCACAGTTATAGTTATATTGAATGACCTAAAGTGTCGTTTTAAAAATACATCGTTTGATTTCATAAAACATTCAGAGTTTACAAAGCTAGGTCCCAAAAGATTTGCCAAAGTTGCGGAAATAAGTTTGTTACAAATCAAATGGTAGTTAAGTGCTTAAAATACAAGTGAGACGCGTTATCACCGCGAATCCATGATATGTCCACATGCAGGCCATGATGTGAATGCCTTAATTACCTGAAAATACATTGCTAAAACGGTCAACAATAATGTTGGTGAGAATCATAGGTTTATATAAATGTTTTGTACGATGTCCACAATGTAAAAAGTTAAGTAGGACAATGTACCCATATAAATGAAATAATACAATTGCTATAAGCTCATGACCCCGAAGTTAGACTAATAATGCGCGCCCCAACTGAGTGTTTTGCCAGACACTCTAATATAATTCAAATGAAATGCGTTCGTATGACTAGTTGGCGCTACCAACCCGAACGGAGGCGTCACCCTCAATAGATCTATTCACTCACTCTCGCTTACTGTCAATTAACGGTCCATGATAAATAAAAGGGGACTTTAACTGGGCAATATGGTAACTTAAGCAATGTAAATAAATTTAATGTACTTGGACTCGTAATAAAAATGGTGCAATGTATTCTCCCCCGCAAGTTTAGAAATGAAAATATAACTTGAAAACGGGGCTATGAAAACTCACCTGATGCAAAAGTAATGATGACAAAAGTGGATACACTGAAATGAGGCACGATCTCTAACCGCAACCTAATATGAATGATATGATCTAATGTAAGTCATGAAATGATGCTACACATGCAAATACGTATGTTATCGATACCACTCGTGAAATTTAGAAATAAAGTTTATCGTCGAAAAATATATTTTTGACGTCTTGTTAAGTTGTAAAATATTTTACAAGTATATATGTTGTAACGATATCCTACGATAGTCATTTGGTGAATTATTGGAAAAATAGAGTTTTCCGTCGTAATTTAATATTTTTCAACCACTAATAGAAATGACTAAGTAGCTTTGCAAAGCTAGTCGTAAGTTGATGAATATTGGGTGTTAGAAAACGATCTTCGTGTTTTTAGAAAGCTTGTAACAACATCTTAAATTCGTTTCATCGAACTTTTGTCCATACGTGTCCCGATCATAAAGAAAAATAATCGTAAAGTTAGTTAGTCAGCAAAATTTACTGTTTTTGTGTAGTTTTCGGGTATGTTTGGGAGGTCATAACTTATTCGTTACAAGTCCAGTTGACGAACGGCTGGTCAATTTAGAAAATAGGTCAGGAGTAATTGATTTCACTTCGAAGGGTTAATGTCTCAAACGGACTCGATCATTGAGAAAAATGGCTCTAAACATGGTCACTTGCAAAAACAGTTTTACACTTAGAAACATTTCTAATAAAAGCTAATAAAAATGTGTTGTAAATGTCGGATTTCAAATGCTTGTATCTTGGTCGTTATAAGCTTGTATTCTATGTTCTTTATTTCCTCGGCTTCGTCTTACGGTGAACTAGTATATTTTTGATATGTCGGCTTGTCTAGATCGCATTCAACGCCTCGTTTTACCCTTGGAAAATCGTGCAACAGGACACTTATTTTCAGAAAATAGTTTTCGTCGTCAAACTTGGAATTGACGTATCTTTTTCGTCGTAAGCTCGTTTTTACTCATTCCAGCGGCCACGGCTTCGCTTTTGAGAGTATTTTCTAAATGTGTAAACCAAAATATCCCATGGTCTACTGATTTTTCCAGAATTTTCAAAAATGGACAGCACCTTGTTTATATCTTGTAAAAATCATTTTTACTAGTTCAATACTTGTTCAAATCACTTCCAATCAACACCAAGCTATTCTAAAACCTACCATACACCTTCTTAGGGTGTCATGGGTTCCTAATCTTCACCAAAAATGATGGATCTCATAAGATTACTCATAAAATTCATTAAACTCATTTTAGTGACAAAACTATGTGTTAAGTGGTATATAACATATGTATATTTACATGATTTGCTACTAGAACATCAAAATAGATTAAATGGAAGTATGAAATGGTAGAAAATTTATTTAGAAACTTACTTGAGTGATGAAGGGGTTTTTGAGGTAAAATACTTAATTAGCCTAGAGGTTTATATTTCAAAACCTTAAAATATAGGACTAATAGAGATTGGATAATACTTGATCTTGGAATTTTGATGGATTTTTCTTATTGATCTTGCTTTGGCCGAACCTCAAAGGTGATGAGGGGGATGAGAGAAACTTTTGTTAGCTAAATTTTTGGTTACTTGAAGTATGTGTGTTTAATTACGATGTTAGAAGTATTTATAGGGGGGACATGTGATGATTATTGTTAGAAAACTAGCTTTAGGTCTAAGTTGGTCAAAGTGGGCTAGGAGAGGGGGGGGGGGGGGGAGGGGACAATGGGGAGTGAAATGGGGGAAAGTGGGCAAATTAATGTTGTTGTCCAATTGGTGCAAGATTTAGTTAAATATGGTTAGTGTGTTATGTGTTACCGGGTATTGAGTTAGCTAGAAATAAATTTTGACAAAACAAAATAAAGTATGGCGAAGTTGTAAAAATTATAAAATCACATTTCTTGCAAGAATCGGGGGTTCAAATAGTTATCGTGTTGAAATTTCGTAAACTGTCGTAGTTATAAGCTTTTGACGATATATATAGTAAATGATTTCAAAACTCCGGGTAAACTAATAATATAGTTTTTATATCATTATAATGAGTGTGAAAATATATTAGGACCATAGTCTGGAGTGTCGGGTATATTGTTCGTAGTAAATGATTGAGTGGTAACGTTTATTAAATAAATAAACATACGTTAATTGAAATTACGCAAACCCGTGAATGACCTAACATGCAGATGGTGTTACTGCTGATATATAGACTACTCTAGTCTATATGATGTATCCTTAGTGATGTTTCATGAATACGCAGCTAAACCCTTACGGTTACGCGAATTTTAAATACCCGTAAACCTAATTTACGAAATGATGAATGATAACCATGAATAGTGATTTCCTTCTGGGAATGAATAGTGTTTTGTGAATAGTAAATTTTTTGATAACGTTTCAAAGACGCAAACTGACTTCAAAAACGATGAATAGTGAAATGATGAATAGTAATCTAAGAATAGTAAATTCCCAATATGAATAGTAAATTTAGAAGTTTGAAAAAGGTCCTGAAATTACGATTTGTCACAACCTTCTAGAAAAATTCACAAAAATTCCAGTAACTAATAGACATCTTAAATATTCCCCTGCCAAAATTTGGGCTTCTCAAACCTCATATTCTATGAATTAAAACTCATAAGAATCGTCTGATTTTCAGACATCCAAAATACAGTTTTGACACTTAATCTCCCGAAAATCAAACAACTACTTTCCCGACCTCCAATGACCACGAAATTTGATATTCGGATAGTACACTTCATGAACTCAGGTTTAGACTCAAGAATTATGCAAAAAATTGTTGGTATCATCAAATTAGACCTCTTGCAAAATGACCCATTTTCTTGACAGCATACTTTGAGACAGAAACAACCCTAACCTAAGTCTGATTGTAAAACGAGTATGTATATAGTCTTACGTTTTATTTGACACCACAACGCACACACATAAAATGTGACATGTTAGACTTCCCAAACCATGACCAAGTTACAACAACCACTTAACTCTTGGTATAAGTTTTCCAACGAGACAAACACAAAGCGAGACAAAGACAACCATGGCAAGACCATTCCAGGTTTTAACGAGACAACAATAAAACACACTCTTCAATCTTTAGCCAATCATTAAGCGTATAATTATAATAGATTTTAGATGGCATTAGACACCAAAATACTCACTATTTTAGACATGGTCGAAGCAAGAAAACATGCACATGAACCACATAAAATCATAACCAAAACCTACACACCACGTTTAGAACCAACAACCCTCGATAAACTTTATACGCCTCTCAAATATTTCTAGGGTTTCCAGGTCTGATCAATCATCTTTAATGCATCTATAATGATAAGATTAGGGTTGAACGAATTCACTTAGGGCTTATATTATTCAATTCGACACATATGTTTTACAAAGTCTATGATTTCATGTGGCGTACAGTGTTTATAATTGTGATCACGTAATTAACGAGAGAAAGAGTAGCATAGCAACATGATTTTAAAGATTGATATTACATGTTACAGATCTAATTTAATTCATATATGAGGGTCGTATGTATTGAAAACAAAAGGGACACATGTGTACCTTGGGGCTGGAAATCACGAGACAACAAAACAAGGCAAGAACAAATGATCACTACAAAGGACTGCTATGATTAAAACCCACAGCTTCAATTCGATCGATCACTACCATGGCTGTTATGACAGGAAACACGAAGGTTGCACACGAATTAACTACCCAAGGGCTACTAATTTTCTTCCATTCGACATAACATGCAAATACCCTAGCCACGACCACCCAGGGCTGCTACCACCATCGTCCTTTGATCTTGAAGAGAGTAATTCCGATTGGAATTTTTCTTGTTTCCTGGTTTTTGGTTTAGAGAAGAGGGGAGGCAATAGGGATACACAGTTTATAAAAAATGAGAAAGCAAATAATGTGTGACAAGAAAAGGAATGTCGTGTATATATTTAGGTTAAGAATTGATGATACGTATCTCTTAATTGATAACCCACCAATCGTTCTATCACCCTTCAAGAACGTGTGGAGCCAATATAAATAAGGAATGTAGTTTTTATGAGTTTAGGATATAAAGATATCTTTTCAAAAGAAATATATGTGTATGGAAAAAGTGATAAGAATGAATTGATGTGATCAAATCTTTCAAATCGTGTGAAGAGTTTGGGAGAAGTAAAAATTTCGGTTCTAATAATTTCTAATTAGAAGACCAATGTCGGGTCAATGGTCATCGTTGACTAACCTGATTTGGTGAGGGTTCTCACATTTATAGAGAATGTCATTGTACTTTTCACAAGCATAGTACAATGTTTCTTTCTCTTCCTGTTTGAATTGATGAATTTCCCTAAGCTGGCCGGCCATTTTGGAAGGTGGGCGAAATCTTTTTATGAATGCTTTCTTGAGCTGGTCCCATGCCAGAATCGTTTTCGTGGGTAGCCGATCCAACTACCTTTTTTGCTACTCCAGTTAATGACATTGGGAATATTCATAACATAATTGCGTCTTGTGAGTCATTTGGGATACTAAACAGGTTCACGATATATAATATCTTGTCTACATGTTCCAACGCATCTTCCGTTATAAGTACCGAGAAGGAGTTGCTTTTTAACTCAATCATGAATTGGTTCTTAATCTCGAAATTCACAAATTCAAGGATTTCTGGTTTCGTAACTCCTCTACCCATTTTATTATGAGTTTTCCCTAAGTATTCTTCCATCGTTAGGGTATTGATATTCACTTCACTTTTGTCTTCTGATTCAGAATCCGAAGAGTTAGATGCGTAAAAGGAATAGATGTTGTGAACAGAAATTAGGGTGCGCTCTCTCCTAGCGCGAAACTGCCTTTCCGGATTAGCATAAAGGGTTACCTGGAAAGCATCTGAACTCCTTGTCATGATTCTGTGAACAAACACGGAAGGTTAAAAAGAGAAATAAAACCTAAATTTACAAAAACTTAAATTAAATCCTATTTAGCTCCCGGAAAGCGGCGCCAAAAACTTGATGCTATTTTTCCTAGATCACATTTTAATATTTATAGTCTCATTTACCTATGATCTATGTGAGCACTAACGGGCAGTGTACCCGATCGTGAGTAGTCTAGAATAGGCAAAACCAAAGTCGTCCCAAGAGCTATGTGGCGGATTCTAACTTAAGCTTACTATTGTCACTAAAAATGGTTTTTGAGTTGATTTGTATTAAGCTAATTAAAACAATGAGAAATTAAATAGATCTGAATCAATGGGAGAAAGATGTGCTAGCCTAGTTACTAATATTATCACGCCATGATTTAATTTTCTTACAAGTGTGTACTAACGCCTTATGTGGTGATTAAATGGCATTAGGCTCAGATGGTCAAATCACCTAACCTATAATCCTAGACTCCGGCTCCTATGGTCAATTCACCGGTAAGTCTATTAATAGTCATTACGCACCAACTATCTTTCTAGACCTAAACTAAACCAAGGTTTGGTACACTCAAGGTTCCCGCATTTCTTAAACATTTCCACTAAAGTAGGTAGTCCTATGGTCAATTCTTACGCAAGGGAGATGGTAGTCCTATGGTTAATTCTTACACACCCCTCGCAACCTAGCTCACTAGCTTTCTATGGTCAATACTTACTAGCTTACTAGATACTACCTAGCTTCAATACTACCAAAACACGGGGATCAACGATAGGCTAGAAAGATAAACACATAAGGAGAATAATAAACGGAAAACATTAACCAAGGCATGATAAATTCATCTAGGCTAACACATAAAGTGTTTAGCCTCTCATATTAAATAATGCAGCAAAAACAATGTTATAAATCATATTGAAAGAAGACATTGGATTTGATACAAATACTTGATACAATGCTAAAGCTATTGAATTAATGGAATGATTTCTTCCTTGGAAGATGATGTAGAGTTGTTGAATTTCATCCTTGGTGAAGTCCTAGTTCGTCCTCCTTTTGGTTGTGCTGAAAGAATGATACTAAAATGCAGGGCTTGTATTTATAAGCTCGACATAGTTACGGCGTAACCTTAAGTAAAGGATTACGCCGTAAGCCCCATATCACTGGCGATCTTATCCATATAATAATCTTTACGGCGTAACCTCAAGAAGAGGTTACGAACGCAGAACGCTCGTTAACATATCATCGTTTCTGCACTGTAACCTTGTGAACAGGTTACGGCGTAACCTTCTTAATCACTAAATTTGGCTAAGTCCTTGGATTTCTACGGCGTAACCATATCGATGGAGTTATGTCGTAACCTTGAACAACGTTGACTTTAGTCTTCTAGTAAATTCCCTTGTTATGGCGTAGGTTGTAAATGACCTCTACGTCGTAGCTTTCTTCTGGCCAGCAAACTCTTGTATAACCAGGTTAGTTTTCCTTACAAATCCTCGTTTCTGCGTTCCGATGCTCATTTATCCCCTGAAATGAAATATGAAGTAATAAGAGTATATATTCATGCAAAACTACACAAAAATGCACAAATAGTGAGCATATTAGGGGGAAATTGACACTAAAATATCAGGACTATTTGATGTCATCAATGTGCATTACATGGACTTCGTACCGAAGATCCAAACCAACATCTTAAGGATTTTATTAAAATCGTTGATTCTATCGACCTTAATTTTGGCACTCAGGAGACGACGCACTTGCGTCTCTTCCAATTCTCTCTATGTGATCAATATAGCAATTGGCTTGAGCGTCTAACCGCGGGATCCATCTCTACTTGGGATGATCCCACTTCTCATTTCCTCGCCCAATTTTTCCCAACGGAGAGAACTACCAAGTTAAGGAATGACATTTTGATGTTCCAATAACGTCAAGTTGAAAGTCTTTACGAAGCGTGGACTCGTTTCAAGGACTTACTCTAAAAACCCCCTCATCATGGCATTGATCTTTGGCTCCAAATCCAAATTTTCTATTATCAGGTCAACTACTCCACAAAGCAAGCTATTGACCATAGGCCCGGTGGTAAGCTTCATGACAAGAATGCGGAAGAATCATGGGGCATTATAGAGGACCTCGCCCTCTATGACAACGAACGTTGGAATGACCCTTGTGAGTTGTAGCAACCCGTAAATTTTTACACATCAAAATGACTATTTTACCCTTTGATTTTTTTAAAGTTGACTTTGACTTTGACTTCTTGACTATTTGACTTTTACCTTCACGTAAAAACAAATACGGTAATCGGTAGTTAACCGGTAACTTCCCAAGTTAAATAACCCGCTCTAATTTGAATTATTACTCTCTAAACGTTACGTTCACCTTTGTGTATTTAACCAAGGAATATATTGTTTTTCTTGCATACCAACACCGCAATAAAAATGGTTCACATTCGATAATCATTATTCAGAATCAATAGTCTCGTTTTTATATTAGTTTTATAAAAATGACTCCAAAAATATATACCTCGCAATTACCCAACCAAAGTACCGTGTTTATACTTTAACTCATGGGAGACGGAGTACACTCAATACATAAAAATTCTTATCCTCTTATCCCCTTTCATATCCAAAAATCTTATCCTATCACATTAAAATCCGATCTATTTCTATATACCCTCTTCTCTCTCTCTCTCTAATAATCCAACCCATCTTTTTTTTCCTCTCTCCTGGGAGAACAACAACAACAACAACACCACCACTAACGACCAACACCTTCAACCGCCACCATCACCAACACACAACCACCATCATCATCACAGCCAAGGAAGATCCGAGGTGGTGATGTGACGTTTGGGGCTGTTGTGGCTCGAGTGAATCACCACAGCCGCTCCTCCATCGCCACCACTCCTCCACCTCTCCTCATCTTGTTCAATCTATGGTATGCCGAAATAACATATTAAAGTTTGTTGTATTACTTTCACAAAAATCAAACATAAATCGATTTGAATAGATTTTCGTGGATTAAAAACAATTTGTTAATAGATTCATGTGGTATAATTTATTCAAGAGGCGTTTGTTTGATTTATTTGTTTATCGGGTCGGGTTTAAACCCGAGTGGATTTCAAGCTGAGACCCGTGATGGGTCGGATGGTTTTGGAATTGCTTATTTTAATGGCTTATGGCTTATTATGGTTTGTGTTGGGTTCGGCTAATAGCCACACCACCAGGGTGTTTGTCGTTCTCGGTTCACAGCCACCCCGAAGGGTGGGTTTGTTTGTTGTAGCTTACCACCGAGACCACCAAATGGGTTGCGTTTGGTTTATTTTGGCTCACGGCCACACCCAAGTAGGGTGCATTTGCTTTTTTTTTGGTCAATTTAACGAGGTCACAGTCGAGGGTGTACTATGGTTGTTTAGTCTCGAAAAGGGAAGAACCCGACCGAGAGGTCAAGGGTTCGAAACACCACAATGGGTCGTTTGGTTTCTCTCGGCTGAAAACCACCCCGAAGGGTATGTTTGGCTGCTGCTCGCGATGACATAAAGCCAGCCACAAGATCTCGGGTTCGAGCCTTGTGGTGGCGGGATTCACCCATTTTATTATTTATTTTGCATACACTTATCATCACTTTGGCTGTTAAGCTTGATTTGAATTATGGTATATTTCATTTTAGTATTGAGTTCGGATTAATGATAAACCCAAGAGAGTATTATGTTTTGCTCGGACCAACGCAAGCCAAATGGTTGTGCTTGGTTTTGTGTTCTGCTTTGGGTTCGAAACACACAAGGGCTACACTTAGATGTTTGTTTGTTTTATTTTTAGTCACAAGGGGTGTTGGTTAATTTGTTTTCAAAATTTGATATGGTACGTTTGATATTCAAGGGGGGCCGAAGCCCACTTACCTACAAAAATTGTGTTAATATTTTTGGGATTAATACTTGAATCGAACTATATTAGTATTTGATGGATTTGGATGCGGCAGATTAAAACTTGACTAAATATCGGACAAGTTGATTTATTGGACATTTGAACATTGTACTTATATTGGACTCATATTGGATATACCTTGGACATATATTGGACTTGGTAATATAAACTGGTAAACAAATATTAACGATCACGAATTATATTGATGACTCGAATCACATTAAGATATAATGTAGAAGTCATATAAACAACCGAGTTATTACCCAAAACTTAACCGGTCTACCTATCTCTCGCTTATTTGCTATTTGATTCTTAGGTGTTTATTTCACCTTTCATACTTATACTATATGTTTTATGCTTTGGCGTGCGTTTGTCTGAGTCTATGACTTCATGCCACCACACGAATGAGATACTAAACTTTTTACAAACATGGATACAAATATTCCACGAAAACTAAAACACTTTATATTTTGAAACTCATACGTATCAATTACTTTCCGCTTGTCATATCTTGAAACAAGCTTATATTCATTAGGTTATGCCGATTCTGCATCATTGTACTATACTCCTTACACTGTTCTGCCATACTCCTTGGCACCGTTGTGTTATCTACGTCACTATATTCTAAAGTGAGTCATAGCCCCTTCTTTTACTTATTTTGAACTCTTTGGGGGAGATACATGCTCGTTCTACTTACAAATTTACTCGTTTACCATAAACATTGTACTCAAATGATGACACACTCTATTCGTTTATTGAAATATAATTCTTGTTTAAACTTACACAAGTACTCTACACTTTTACGAATTACCATGAGTTCATACACCCACTTTATACGTTTTTCTATCTCCTAGGGAGATAAACGCTACAAACATGAACACAAGTACTATTTTCTATATGCTATGTATGCCACACCTAATTGATATTGCCTAAGTTACCGCTATTGTCAAAAGTCCCTCACATCATGAACCATTAATCACTTGCGAGTGAACGCGAATATAGTGAACAGATCTGTTGGAGGCTGACTGCCTATTCCACTAATGCCGGATGGATAGCCTTAGTTGCTAGCCGGATTATTCGCAATGCATTATATTTGAATGAACTAGGAAGATGGCAGTCTCCTACATGAGGGACATAACTCACACCATTAATTTGGTGTGTTCACCACCGTTTCACGGTACACTGTTAACGTTTGCGTGTCATGAGACTTAGGGTAATATACTGAACTACAATACTACAGTACCGTAGTCATGATACGGTACTGTCACTACTACATTTCGGGCGTATAACAACGTAGCCCAGTTTCACCCAAACTTGAAAACTTGTGTTCAACTGATTTACATACAAATTCTATGGATTTCACCCAATATTTGACCCGGTACGTTGGCTTTCACCCAACGTAAGGGCAAACGAATTTCTTATGGATTTCACCCAATATTTGACCCGGTACGTTGGCTTTCACCCAACGTAAGGGCAAATGAATTACGTTAGATTTCACCCAACGTAGCCCACTTTCACCCAAACTTGAAATTTGTGTTCAACTGAATAGTATACAAATACTATGTATTTCACTTCACCTTTGACCCGGTTAGGGAAAACAAACAAACTATGGGTGCATAACAACATAACCCACTACTTATTTCATCAATATTTGTATTTATTACAATTATCATTTCACACTTGAAACTATTGGAATCAACTGCTTTACTTAGAAACTCTATGAACTCACCAACCTTTGTGTTGACACTTTTAGCATGTTTATCTCAGGTCCATAATGAACGAGGATGGCACGGATACATAAAGAGGGCTATAAATTTTATTATCACTCAAAAAAAATAAATAAAATCAATTAATTTTGTAAAATCTTAACTCAAAACTTATGGCCATCATATGTAAACTCCTGATGTTCGAATGGTAACTTTTAAAACGACTCAACTAGAGATGTTTTCTATCATTATAACTGTATGCCATGAAGTAACACCAGTTGAATTCCGCTTCGTATCGCGAAATTGGGGTTGTTACTGATTGGTATAGAGCTATGTTATAGAGAAACGGATCTAATGAGACCTAACTATAAAAACATTTACAAAAAAATAAATAAATAAAAAATAAAAAAATAATAAAAAAATTTATAGCCTTTCACTCTCCGTGCCTTCCATCCTCCAAATGATTATGTGAGTTCTAGGTAAATTATGCTACACAAACACTTTGATATATTGATATATACATATTCGACATGCTTTCGAATCACTTTATTCAAAAAATGGAATAAACATACATCTGCGTATGCCTATTCTAGGGCATTACGGCAAAACCACATTTTCTCAATCATGTACCTACTCATACACTTTTGTGGTCTAGGAAACTTCCTCCAGGACATTGTAACTGATTTCAATGGTCTTTCTTACTACCCAGACATTGTAATTTATACAATGGTCTCATTTATTTTTCAAGGCGCTATAAGTCCTACAGTGGTCTCTATTACATCCCCAAGGCGCTATAAGTCCTACAGTGGTCTCTATTACATCCCCAAGGCACTGTAAGTCCTACAGTGGTCTCTATTACATCCCAGACACTGTAAACGAAACAGTGGTCTCACATATTTCTCAGACATTGTGAGTTGCACAATGGTCTCATTTATTTCTCAGACATTGTGTGTGTAACACCCCCATTTTCGATATACGCAGCGAAATATAAGTTGGGGTAGTACTTCAGGTATCGTAGCCATGAAAATAGAAAACGACTCAAAAAGGGACGTTTTAAATAAAGTTGTTATCATTCATTTATTAAAATTAGAGTTACATGATAGAGGTCCCAGCGGGAAGTTTCGAAATACATTATAAAAGATACGTTATTTGTTGAATGATAACAAAATTGACACTCCTTTTTATAAGAAGAAAGCCCGTTGCCACTCCGTGCCAAGTCGTACTTTTAGTTACCTGAGATAAAACATGCTAAAAAGTCAACACAAAGGTTGAATGAATTCATAGTGTTTAAAGTTATAATCAGTTGAACACAAGCTAAGTAGAAAGTAAATCAGTAATATTGCAGTTCAATATATTGCTCTAAGTCTCATGACACGCAAAACGTTAACACGATGGACATCATAGTAATGAACTATTGACGTAAATCACTACATAATTAAATGTAGCAATTATGCCCTCGAGTAGGAGCTTGCCGTGCTCTTTTTTAAACGTTTTCAAATATAAGGTGCATTTGGTTACCTATCCGGCTAACATAAATGGGATGTCAATTCCAATAGATCTATTCACTATATTCGCGCTCACCCGAAAGTGATTAATGGTTCATGATTGAGGGGCTTTTAAGGGGCAACAGTTAAACTTAGGCAATATCAATCAGGATAGCATACAGAAAAGTACTTGTGTTCGGTTTGAAGCATGTATCTCCCCACAAATTTGGAAAACGTATGAAAAGTGGGACTATGAACTCACCTTAGCAGTCTGGATGGAAAACAAGTTAAATATAGTTGATAAACGTCTCCGGCACGCGACCTGGGTTGGTATGTCAAGTTTTAGTACTCGTATTCAGATATATGTGAGTTTTAGTATTTGTTTCGTAACATTTTGGATGACAGTTAAATGTTTAAATGAGACAACATGAAGTCTCTTCAAAAGTTGGTGGATGATAAGATTTTATCTTATTTCATGTGTTTATGTTTTTGTTTTCGTTTGATTGTTATCGAGATAAATATGTCTCGTTTATTAGTTTCTATTATAAATCGATTCGAAATATATTTCTAATAATAATTATAAAATGTTACGCTTTTTACCCTTATAGTTTCATATATTGACAGTTTATACCCCTGAACTTTCATAAAATAACAATTTTTACCCCTGAACTTTGGTGAAATGACAGTTTTTACCCTTGTAGTTTCAAAAATGATAATTTATACCCATAACTATGGGTCGTTGGCAAAAACAACCCTTGTTTTAATAGCTTTGAAATATTTACACTTTTGGCCCAATAAAACTCCATCTTTCAGATTTGGCATGTTTTACCCTTAAACTTTATGTCGATTTCAGATTTGGTCCTAGTTATAAAAACAAGTAGAGTTTTGGCAGTTTTGACCCTCAAAGCATTTATGTTGTTTCATGCGACATCCTTATTTCAATTTAACGCGTTTTAAGCTTAGGAAAAAGACACGACTTGCTACGACTCATTTTTACAAGTTATGTTAAGTTTGTAAACATCTTATTTACAGCTTATTAGCTTATAATTAGAGCTTATTAGCTCGAATTAAATATAAAGGGTGCGTTGGGTTGCAGTTTGCGACAAGGCCAAATGGGGCTCGAATAGAAATGAGACAAGGCAAAGTTTTTACGACGCTTTTGATCCTACACTTAGCTAGCTGGGGGGTCTTTAAGTTGGCAAATTTCTAGATTTTATTGGGGCCATTTGATGGTCGAAACAATTGTCCCAAGTTGGGCGTTTGGGACATGTTACGATAAGAAAAAGAAAAAGAAAACGATTGGGTTTTTGATTTTCAAGTTCACGTCATAATTTTTAATGCTTGTTAACATGATTATAAACATATCTAATCTATCTCTTAAGTGTTTTATAGCTTTTTGATTAGAAATGTGAGAAAAATAAATTATGGGTGTTTTGGTTGTGCTCGACAAAAGAAGAAAAGAAAGAAAAACATGGTTTTTGGCATAGCTTGTTATTACAACTTAATTTGTGACATATTTAAGAGTATTTAAAACCTATAAAAGTATTGAACAAGGTCTCGATTACTTACTTGATCTCTTATTCGATTAATAGGGTTTTTGGGCGAAATGACTTGGAAATGGAATACTAGGGTTTCTTCTCCTTTTAATCCTTCCTAAGCTCCTTCCTTAGCTCCTATGTGGGCTGTTTGATAAGTGGTTAAATGAGTGTGGGCTGTTTTGTGTGTGGTTCGAATGGTGTGGAAAAAAAATGAGGGTGGTTGTGTCGTTATTTTTAGAGAGGGAAAGTTAGGGTTTTCATGAGGTTCTAGTCATCATGTGGGAGGAGAGGAGACATGGTGATGTATACTTTTGAAGCTTGTGTGGTGTTGATGAAGGTGGCGTGAGGTGGTGATGTGGTTTATTCCTAAACCAAAGAAGCTAACTACCTATTTGATCATAATAAATATCAAAGGAAACAAGGTGATGTGTAGTGATTCTAAGCCTAGAGAAAGACTTGTGGTGTATGGTTTGCTTAAGTGTAGAATGATTTAGCTTATCTTTAGTTAGGATCGATCTAGGTAACTCCATATAAATCGAATAGGCTTTAATAGATTGTACTTAGGTTATAGTGAGTTGTACATTGGGTCTAAGTGAAGTAACAAATTTAGTTTAGGGTTTACTTTGGGTAATTATTGGGTAGAAAATAATTCTAGGGCATGTATGTTTAATAATTGTGTCGAATTGTACATAAAATGGAAAGGAGTCATAATGTGCTTTAAAGGGTTGTACCATAGGCTCATTAGGGTTGTACTAAGGTTCAAGAAATATAGAAAATATATTTTTAGGGTTTGCTTAAGTTAATTTAATTATATGTTTAGTTAATTAGTTTTAAAAGTACATAAATGTAGTTTTTAGGTTTTCATGCATTAGAAACTTGTACATTAGGTTTAGGGACTTGTACTTATAATTAGTGAGTTTAAGAAATCTATTTTTAAGGTTAGTGCATAGAGGACTTGGATAATGTGCTTTAAAATAAGTACATTTAGGTTTATAATGTGATTTATATATATATTATGTTGTTATGCATAAATGACTTGTACCTTGGCTTGAAAGACTTGTACACTTATAATTTGTAAAAATCATATATATATTAATTAGGGTTTGTGATTTTATTACATAAAATCATAGTTTTGGGAGTTTAGGGTTTGTATCGGGAGTTAAAGTGAATTTAGGGTTTCTGTGCTTTAGGAGCTTGTACATTAGCTTGGATGAGTTGTACTTTAGTATTTTAGGGCTTAGTTACTCATATTCATTGTTATAATGGTTTAGGGTTTCATAAAAACTCTAATAGATAAGAAATGTTTAGTTTGAACGTTTATTAGTCATACGTTAACGAGTTAACGTAAAGTGGCAAAGGGAATATTGTAAAGTTTTATACTTGACATATGTAAATGTTTATGTGAAATAAATATTAGGTAAGTTGATGTCGTTCTGCATGAGAGCACGTTTATCGAGGATTTGAGTTACGTCACATTAGATAGTAGTTATGATCAGATAAAAAAAAATTTATTCGTAGAAATAGGATAAGTATTCTTTATATAGAATATGAAATAGTTTATTACAGAGTGAAATTTTACGAGTGGTTACAGTGTGTTGCACAATGGTCTCTATTATTTCTCAGACATTGTAAATGATTACAGTGATCTCTAAACTTCTCACGACTTTATATTATTTTACATGAAACATGTCACAAACTATTGATTTCCTTGGTAGAAATCAAAGATATGAAATTTCTAAGGAACAAACTAATTCATCATCTACAAAAGCTGAAGTTCAGCAACTTTCTCTACATTCATCATGTTCTCTCCGAAACTTTCATTGTTAAAAGTGTATGATTCTAGCCCAGTGTGGACTATTTTTCTTTTCCACACGTATGAGTGTTTTGTCAGAAATTCTTAAGTAGGATAATTTACAAACTCTTTATTTGAATGGAATGGGACGCCTTTTTATTTAAATAAAAAAATTGTGAATCGCCGAACCATAAGTTTATACTTCCTTATTTACATTGTTTGGGACGCTTCACTATGCAAATAATGAATTATAAATAAGTGGGCTTATTTGTATCTTAGATGACATGAGTACGAACTCAAGAATCACAAGAATTCATAAAAATATATGGAAAGCAAAAATAACGTAATTTTTATTAGAATCCACGAATATTAATACATAACGATAGAATTAGCATCGGTAGTGCTAATGTTACAAAGATCACTAAGTAAGGTATAGAATCACCAATTGGTTGATCCGCCAAGCTAATGAAAAACACCACTACACCTACGAGAGCGAGAACCACGACTGGATGTAACACCTTGAATATTCTGTATAATAAATACAAACAAATCTTATTACACATTTATTCTTATAAATAAAGATTTCATGAAACCACAAATAAAACAAAGATTTATTTCAACACTCCTACTATCTATTACCCCCATATTTTATCCATGCCGATGGCTAGAACCACGATTGGTACGAGAAGCGCTAACACCACGGCCAAAAATCCATAATCTTCATCTGGAACGTAGACCAAATAGATGGCAGCGGCAACAACATACACAATCGCAAGAATGGTAACAACATGCGGCATTTTGAAAAGATTAATGAGAGAAATATGGGTGGTGGAAGAATGAAAATTAATTGAGGTATTTATAGAAAGGAAAGTAGCCGTTGGGCTACTATTCATAACCGTTGGGTCCATTAGGTTGCGAGACATTCAAATTGTTTTATCTAGTGTGAGTGATCAAACGAAATTACATTTTCTTGAATACCGAGTGGAAGTTCTTAGATGAACTTTTCTCATAACTTCTCGTTGGTTGAAACCATTATTGGGCACCCTATTGCCAACTCTTAAAGCGACGAATATAAGATTTTGATATCAACACAACTGATAGCAAGAAAATTTCACCACCATCTCTTGCACCTCATCTCAAAGAAATTCTTGATCGATAATTTCTTCAACATAATCCAAGCAATCTTGTAAGCATTCTCAATACCAAGAGATTGTGCAACAACTATCCACCATGACAAAGCATCCTCCAGAAGTATGCTTGTGGCATATTTGACTTTGCAGCTTCAGCACAGTTGCTGAATTGGAAATGCTAACACTATTTCCTCAAACCAATGAGTCAAACCAACCACTCACTTTATGCTTTTGAAATTCCTGAATTTGCAACCCATGAAATCCTTGTGAGAACAACCTCTAACTCCTAGCATAACAATCACTCGAGGAGGCGCCACAACATTTGGTTCTCTAGCGTTTTTTTTTCAGCTGGCCTTTCCCTATTGTCCAAAATTTGTTAGAACTTTCAGTAAGAACTCGAATTCACGTGGGAGCATGAAGACCAGATGCGTCGCAAGTACTTCCATCTTGTCTCGAACACACTGTCAACAGATAACACCCGCTGAACTTCGGGACGAAGTTCCAATTGAGGGGTAGATACTGTAGCAACCCGTAAATTTTCACACATCAAAATGACTATTTTACCCTTTGATTTTTTTAAAAGTTGACTTTGACTTCTTGACTATTTGACTTTTACCTTAACGTAAAAACAAATACGGTAATCGGTAGTTAACCGGTAACTTCCCAAGTTAAATAACCCGCTCTAATTTGAATTATTACTCTCTAAACGTTACGTTCACCTTTGTGTATTTAACCAAGGAATATATTGTTTTTCTTGCATACCAACACCGCAATAAAAATGGTTCACATTCGATAATCATTATTCAGAATCAATAGTCTCGTTTTTATATTAGTTTTATAAAAACAACTCTAAAAATATATTCCTCGCAATTACCCAACCAAAGTACCGTGTTTATACTTTAACTCACGGGAGACGAAGTACACTTAATACATAAAAATTCTTATCCTCTTATCCCCTTTCATATCCAAAAATCCTATCCTATCACATTAAAATCCGATCTATTTCTATATACCCTCTTCTCTCTCTCTCTTTAATAATCCAATCCATCTTTTTTTTCCTCTCTCCTAGGAAAACGACAACAGCAACAACACCACCACTGGCGACCACCACCTTCAACCGCCATCATCACCAACACACAACCACCATCATCATCACAGCCAAGGAAGATCCGAGGTGGTGATGTGACGTTTGAGGCTGTTGTAGCTCGAGTGAATCACCACAGCCGCTTCTCCATCGCCACCACTCCCCCACCTCTCCTCATCTCGTTCAATCTATGGTATGCCGAAATACCATATTAAAGTTTGTTGTATTACTTTCACAAAAATCAAACATAAATCGATTTGAATAGATTTTCGTGGACTAAAAACAATTTGTTAATAGATTCGTGTGGTATAATTTATTCAAGAGGCGTTTGTTTGATTTATTTGTTTATCGGGTCAGGTTTAAACCCGAGTGGATTTAAGCCGAGACCCGTGATGGGTCGGATGGTTTTGGAATTGCTTATTTTAGCGGCTTAAGGCTTATTATGGTTTGTGTTGGGTTCGGCTAATAGCCACACCACCAGGGTGTTTGTCGTTCTCGGTTCACAGCCACCTCGAAGGGTGTGTTTGTTTGTTGTGGCTCACCACTGAGACCACCAAATGGGTTGCATTTGGTTTATTTTGGCTCACGGACGCACCCAAGTAGGGTGCATTTTCTTTGTTTTTGGTCAATTTAACGAGGTCACTGCCGAGGGTGTACTATGGTTGTTTAGTCTCGACAAGGGAAGAACCTGACCAAGAGGTCAAGGGTTTGAAACACCACAATGGGTCATTTGGTTGCTCTCGGCTGAAAACCACCCCGAAGGGTATGTTTGGCTGCTGCTAGTGATGACATAAAGCCAGCCACAAGGTCTCGGGTTCGAGCCTTGTGGTGGCGGGATTCACCCATTTTATTATTTATTTTGCTTACACTTATCATCACTTTGGCTGTTAAGCTTGATTTGAATTATGGTATATTTTATTTTAGTATTGAGTTCGGATTAATGATAAACCCAAGAGAGTATTATGTTTTGCTCGGACCAACGCAAGCCAAATGGTTGTGCTTGGTTTTGTGTTCTGCTTTGGGTTCGAATCACACAAGGGCTACACTTAGATGTTTGTTTGTTTTATTTTTAGTCACAAGGGGTGTTGGTTAATTTGTTTCCAAAATTTGTTAGGGTACGTTTGATATTCAAGGGGGGCCGAAGCCCACTTACGTACAAAAATTGTGTTAATATTTTTGGGATTAATACTTGAATCAAACTATATTAGTATTTGACGGATTTGGATGCGGCAGATTAAAACTTGACTAAATATCGGACTAGTTGATTTATTGGACATTTGAACATTGTACTTATATTAGACTCATATTGGATATACCTTGGACATATATTGGACTTGGTAATATAAACTAGTAAACAAATATTAACGATCACGAATTATATTGATGACTCAAATCACATTTAGATACAATGTAGAAGTCATATAAACAACCGAGTTATTACCCAAAACTTAACCGGTCTACCTATCTCTCGCTTATTTTCTATTTGATTCTTAGGTGTTTATTTTACCTTTCATACTTATGCTATATGTTTTATACTTTGGCGTGCGTTTGTCTGAGTCTATGACTTCATGCCACCACACGAATGAGACACTAAACTTTTTAAAAACATGGATACAAATATTCCACGAAAACTAAAACACTCTATCTTTTGAAACTCGTACGTATCAATTACTTTCCGCTTGTCATATCTTGAAAAAAGCTTATATTCGTTAGGTTATGCCGATTCTGTATCGTTGTGCTATACTCCTTACACTGTTCTGCCATACTCCTTGGCACCGTTGTGTTATCTACGTCACTACATTCCAAGGTGAGTCATAGCCCCTTCTTTTACTTATTTTGAACTCTTTGGGGGAGATACATGCTCGTTCTACTTACAAATTTACTCGTTTACCTTAAACATTGTACTCAAATGATGACACACTCTATTCGTTTACTGAAATATAATTCTTGTTTACACTTACACAAGTACTCTACACTTTTACGAATTACCATGAGTTCATACACCCACTTTATACATTTTTCTATCTCCTAAGGACATACACGCTACAAACATGAACACATGTATTATTTTCTGTATGCTATGTATGCCACACCTGGTTGATATTGCCTAAGTTACCGCTATTGCCAAAAGTCCCTCACATCATGAACCATTAATCACTTGTGAGTGAATGCGAATATAGTGAACAGATCTGTTGGAGGCTGACTCCCTATTCCACTAATGCCGGATGGATAGCCTTAGTTGCTAGCCGGATTAGTCGCAATGCATTATATTTGAAGGAACTAGGAAGATGGCAATCTCCTACACGAGGGCCATAACTCACACCATTAATTTGGTGTGTTCACCACCGTTTCACGGTACACTGTTAACGTTTGCGTGTCATGAGATTTAGGGCAATATACTGAACTACAATACTATAGTACCATAGTCATGATACGGTACTGTCACTACTACATTTCGGGCGTATAACAACATAGCCCACTTTCACCCAAACTTGAAAACTTGTGTTCAACTGATTTACATACAAATTCTATGGATTTCACCCAATATTTGACCCGGTACGTTGGCTTTCACCCAACGTAAGGGCAAACGAATTTCTTATGGATTTCACCCAATATTTGACCCGGTACGTTGGCTTTCACCCAACGTAAGGGCAAATGAATTACGTTGGATTTCACCCAACGTAGCCCACTTTCACCCAAACTTGAAATTTGTGTTCAAATGAATAGTATACAAATACTATGTATTTCACTTCACCTTTGACCCGGTTAGGGCAAAAAAACAAACTATGGGTGCATAACAACATAACCCACTACTTATTTCATCAATATTTGTATTTATTACAATTATCATTTCACACTTGAAACTATTGGAATCAACTGCTTTACTTACAAACTCAATGAAATCACCAACATTTGTGTTGACACTTTTAGCATGATTATCTCAGGTCCATAATAAACGAGGATGGCACGGACGAGCACGGATACATAAAGAGGGCTATAAATTTTATTATCACCCGAAAACTTATTTTGTAAATCTTACAACTACTGGGACCTCATTTGTAAACTCTGATATTCGAATGGTAAATCTTTTAAAACGACTCAACTAGAGATCATTTTCTATCATTATAACTGTTATGCCATGAAGTAACACCCAGTCTGAATTCTGCTGTGTATCGCGAAATTGGGGGTGTTACATGAGCTTACAAGCAAAACGGTCAAGGCAATATCTTTTCCTTCCAATGTTTCAAGCATTCCCGATCGTAGGATCATTGAACTTGAAGATGAAGTAAAATTCTTGATGAGTTCCTACGAAGCTCCTTAACCTTCACATCAAGTGAACAAGATCGCTTCTTCATGTGAATTATGTAGTGGTCCCCATGACACTCGTGATTGCATGGAAAATCCCAAACAAGCTTTTGTGGAATATGCATCCTAGCGTACCGACAGAGCGGGAGAGAAGTGGTTCACTTTAAAACCCGAGAAAAACACTCTTGGTGATTCATACAACCCTTCTTGGAAAAATCACCCAAACTTTAGGTGGAGACAAAATCAAAATTCGTCTCAAAACAATTTTTCAAACCCACCTAATCATTTCCAACCAAGCTGTTCATCCTCGAATCGTACATTTAATAACAATCCTTCATTCTCCAATAATTCCAATAATCTTGAAGAATTGGTATCTAATTTTATGTCATCTCAAGAAGCTCGTTTGTCAAAGTTTGAAGCCGATTTCAAACAATAACAAAGCGGGATGACAAATAAAATTGATACTCTTTTAAAGGTTCTTAATGACTGAGTAATGGGAGCACTCCCAAGTGACACCATCAAGAACCCGAAACTAAGCGTTACTTGTAACACCCCAACCCGAAAAGCGTCAAAATGCCACATTATTGCATCAATAGAACATACGCAAGCGAAATACTTTATTAATAAAATGGTTACAAAGGTATTATAAGGAAATAATAAGTCAAAACATGATGACTTCTAAATGAAATACAATTCTAAATCTAAATCTAAAAGAAAGGTAACTCAATGTCCAACTCTAAAGCATGGGATGCTATCAACATGGTGGTCCACTAGGAGCTCCTAATCACTCTTCACTCAAATCCCAGCTTCCCTCTTAAACCTGCCGCAATGAAAAGAAATGCGGCTGAGCTTTAAAAGCTCAGCGAACAGATATAAAACAATAATACTTAAAAAATGCAAAATAAAAAGGTAAGTGAAACGAATCCATGAGAACCTGCTGAAAAAGATATCATATGAAATAAGGAATGATTATGGAATCAAGGGATAATCAAGGAATGATAAAGGAATTGACCAAGTGTCTAAGTATGATACATGATTAGACCAAAGCAATCAAACAAACATATCATATTAAACAATCATATCATATTATAGCAAATGTGTACATAGGATTTGCAACTCCTGATGTACCAAATGTGAAATGGGGTGTATGGCACACGCAAGTCCATTGACCTAATCAAATCTGAACTGAGTACTAGGATGCATCCATATGCTCCCCTGCAAAATAAAGTTATACACAATATGCACCTGTACTCTGACAAATATACATGTGTATCAAAATGGCCAAGTGCGCAATAAACAAATAGGAATGTCGTGGACAAATACACACCTCCACAGATAGCGTCATGCCATTGGTGCCTCAATGACATGGCCATGGTACCTCCATGGCTACTTAGTACCTTGGGCAATAGAATGGGTTAAATAGTATAAATAAACAATGAGAACAGTCATAGGTTGTCCAAACAAATAAATATCTGAATGAATGAAGCATAGTATCACAATGGCAACATCAAAATGAATATCAAAGTAAATGAAATATGGATCATAATAACAAAACGGCAAAAGTCAAGGAATCAAGTCATGAGGGAATCCTTACTGATAAAGGATAAAATATATGTACCTTAAACAACAATGGAATGGAAGAAATGAAAGGAACATAGGAAAACAAGGAGTCACTCCCTCTTCAGAGAATCTACACGAATTAGGGATCATATATTACTTATTAGTTCATTTATTAAGTTCATTACTGATTTTAATGCTTAATGTAAATCAGGTTAACATATTTAGGGTTCCTGCCATTTATAGTAACTTTTAGGTCAGATTCATAATTAGACAAGTTTTTAAGGTTAATAAAGATAATTAATTAGACATAGGTTCAAAATGTATTTTAAATAAATTAATAACCAAATTAGGGTTTAAGTGTATTAAATTAGGTTTAGGGTTTATAATGCAAATCGTGTCGAGTTTCTTGTGATTTTAGGACCTATCAAATGATCTCTTGAGGCTCTCTAATTTTTTTTGTGACTTCCACATTAGTTAACCACTTACCCTAATTTTTGTAGATTTTATTACGAAGTGCAAGTACCATTTCAAAAATCATTTTCCAAAACCTGTCCAGAAAGTGCACTGTAGGTATACCCCGAAAGTTTGCATCTATTTAACCCATTTAAACTTTTCAGAAAAACCCAAAAAAAATCCAAAAAGTCACATACATCTTAAACATTACCCCTGTCAAATTAGAGCTCTTAACACCTTATGGTTTGAAAACTAAAAATCAAAAACACCAACTAATTTTCAGACTCAATTTCCTAAATTTGACAACTAATCTTCTAAAAATCGAACGACCACCTTCCCGACCTCCAATAACCACGAAACTTATATATTCAGAAAGTAAACTGAAAGAACTTATGTTTAGACTCAAGAACCATACAAAAACACATTGGTACCATTAATTTAAACATCCTTCAATCCGACCCAAAATCTGGACAGCATACTCACATAAAGTCACAAGAAACTCTAAACCCTAGTCTCGAATTAATTGTGTATGCCCCTTGTATAATTGGTTTAGGGTTTATTCCAGATCTTAATACCACATTAACGAGCATTAAATGATTATATTAGGGCTTGTTGAAATCTGATTCGAATGGAGTATGAACTAAACAAAAGTCGACATAATATAAGTATGGTTTCATGATTTTATGTGCCGTTTTACTTGTGATTCATATTTCAAGTTAATGAAGCAACTATATAGCACTTTGACATGATGATAATGATTTGTATAACATGTTTTTACTTTTAAGTTTATATCATATGTAGCTGTCGTATGGATTGAAAAACAAAAAGGAGAGTGACGATACCTTATGGCAGATTTTATGAGACCAATAAACAAGAAAAATACCCACGGATCAAACAACACAATTATACCCAAGATTGCTACTATCACCAAGCTTAACCTCTTCTTTTTTCTTGATCCTTGAGAGCTAAACAAAATGGACTTAGGCTGATTTAGGGTTCGGTATGGAGGGAGTAAAGAGAGAGCCGTATAATGTGAATGAGAGGAGGGAATGAGGCGTGTATATGGTTCATAGAAACCGTGTATTAGTTGCTAAGAATAAGGGATGCATATCTTTTATTTATTTAGCTCTATTTTGTGTGTTTTCCTTTGTTCTTATCCCATTGTTAATGTTAAACGTGTGATAGGAGGGGTGAGGGTTGCAATCTCGGCTCAAAGTCACACATAGAAAACGTGTAGCTTGTAAAGGAAATAAAGAGGGTGGCCTTTTTATTTAAGCATAGGTAGATAGGTTTATTTTTAGTATTTAGTTTATACTATAGTTTAGGTTTAATATTATTTCAAGTGTATAACATATAGTTTTAAATGTCAATAACTTATTATCAAATTTAGGTTATAATTCAAATGGTCAAATAAATGTGAATCCAATTTTTAGGGTTTTACATTAATTCTATTTCATCGGTTTCGTCTGCTCGTTCTTACCTTCAAAAGGAAAGTGCATATCCATGCCATTCACATCACTTTCACTTTGTCAATACAATTAAAACATGTTTCAAACAAACTCAAAGCTTTCCAAAAGACCAAAAACACACGGAAAATCCACCGAGTAAAGATCGGTCAATCAAATTCTTGAAACACCAACCAATGAAGAACCCGAATCAACTTTTAATGACGAATTTAAGGATCTCTGCCTTGAACGTCCGGTTCTTTATGTCTTAACTCAGGCTCCTTATTATAACACTCTTTGGGATAAGTATGTGGAAGGAGTTAAGATGGGAAAGAATGGATCCGCATTTATTTAAAACAAGTTACCTGTAAAATTAGAGGATCTAGGAATATTTGTTTTACCATGTAGTCTTGAAAATTCAGAACCTTTTGACACCTTAGTTGATCTAGGGTCATGTTTGAACTTGCTCCCATTGTCACTATACAAACGACTTGGATTTACAAAGTTAGAAGACACGGAGATGAGAATAGGTTTAGCCGATATGAGCATAGTTCATCCAATTGGAATTTTGAAAAATATTGAGGTACATATAGAGAAATTAACTGTCTTAGTTGATTTTTATGTACTCGATATTAAGGAAGCTTCGACGTGTCCATTACTTATAAGAAGAGTATTTCTAGGAACTATTAGTGCCATTATCGATTGTAGGTATTCAAAAATTATGGTAGGTGAATGATGTAATAGGGCAATTTTTGGGGTTAAGAAGCATACTTATGGAGAAGAGGATGATCCATTTTGGACAACACAAGCTAGGAGACATAGTTTATGGACCTCATACCAGAAATATTATAGGTCCTCAAAGACCGTTCAATGTAGAAAATGAGTTTGTAGAAATCCCCCCGGAGATTGTGAAAATGCAAGAAATTCGGAGCATAACCCATTTAGAGATCACTACTACAAAAATTGTCATGGAGACCGGTTAGAATGGCTCATGGAGAGTGGTTTTGGAACCACTCTCTGTGAGGGGGTATCTCTATGATCGAAATACATAAAAACTGGTTCTACAACCGGTCTTTATTAAATGCATAAAGACCGGTTATAAGCTAGAAACTAGTCTTTATTATAGAGTAAACACACAAGCTTGTTTTTGTGAGAAAATAACATAAAGACATGTGCCTATGATAAAATTCAGTCTCTATTATATTCGTTTAAAAAAAATGGGTTGTTTGGGATTGCTTATTAAAGCAATGATAGGGACTGTTTGAGATTGTTTATTGAAACAGCTTATCAAAGTAAGCAACTTGAATAACCAATCTCAAATAGCCCCTACACAAGCAGTTTACTCAATAAGCAATCCCAAATAGCTCCAATAAGCATTAATTCAATAAGGATTATTCCCAAACAGCCCCATGAATCATTTATTTAGAGTTACATTCAAAATTACCAAAACAAAAAATATCATTAATAGGTAAAAAAAAAAAAAAAAAAAAAAAAAATTCAAAATTTCTAGTTTTTAACATAAGCAACATCAAGGGCACGGGCTTCAAAGAGCTTTATTAACAACAAAACATAGAGTTAACTAGAGAAGAATGTCACAAACATATCAACTGAGCGAAAATTGCATTCTTTAGACGTTAGGTTCCATTTATTTTGTATCTTTCTAATCATCGTTCTCATCTGTGTTATATATATTAGGATAGATTAGAAGGCTACAAACATAATAAACGAAAAGAAACAACTTAATCCATAGTTGACAAATCAGTATCTCATTTTTCACATCTGATAGCATTTCAATGTACACGAATGAACATACCTAAAACATATAAGAAACTTTTTCTATCAAGACTTATAATGAATTAGCAATTTTAGCAGTTTTCACATTATTGTTCAAACATCATGTAGGTAGGGATAGTAATTTTATAAATTCATATATTTACATTTAAGTGAAAAGTCACAGTAGAAGCTTAGTGGTGAAAATCAGTTATGCTACAACTTAAGCTATAGTCCATAAAAAATGGTTACAACTTTAAGTTGTTTCGTTTAACCCAATCAAATCAAACATGTATATTAAATTATGTGCTACAAGCAAACCCCACTTACAACGTCAAGCAATAATTCTCAAAGTATTTGTAACAAAAACAAGACATATTTTTTGCACAAAAATTTCCTCTTATGCTTCCACATATGTTTTCATCTTCTTTGATAATGGATGAGCTACATAAAAGATACAAGAGGCTTAATTTTTTTACATCATTGAATGCTAGCTGAATTTTGGAATAAAGACGGTTAACAATTGTTATTCTTTTTAAAGGCATCAAAATTAATTATATAAACAAAACAGTATTACAAGACATGCATCACAATACGTCTAATAAGCTTATAAGTGGACTGATAAGTTAGCGACATCTTAAAAAAACTAAAATCCCACACTTCCAACAAGTTAACAAGAAGAGTAGAACAAATTGAGAAAATGGTGAAGGTCTACACAACAGCTTGACACACTAATATAAACAGAATGCCTCATATGGTTTATATATTTTGGGGACCACTCACATACTACAAAAATCCACATCATAACCTGAATAAAATATTTTAGGAATTGGCACATAAAACTTAAACTGTCACAAACTTGCCATACCATTATTATATATAAAACTTATCCCGAGCCATGATGTTGATTATATATAATCATTAAAAATATACTTTGACGAATTTCGATCTATTTGATATGTCTCAACTTTAGTTATATTTTACTACTTAGAGATATAACATAAGTTAATCAAACCCATTATAAGTAAATGGGTTGAAACAATCACTACAAAGACATTTTATAAGTCAATACTATGGTCATGAACTCATGATGTTAAGTTTGTACGATATAAGAGAAGTGTACCGTGACGCACCTCGGCATCTTGGGCATTTGCAGCCTTCGCTTGAAGCGCTTTATATGCAGCAAGTTCTCTTTAATAACAGCAACAGTAGTACAATTCTACACCTGAAGTACCAAAAAATAAGGCTGAAACAAATTATAGTATATATAGATATGATGCATACAGAACCTTGTGGTTCGCTCTCCATTTCTAACGAACCAAAAGACTTGACAAGTTCTTGTTGGGTCCATTCAGTACCCAAGCATCCTGACAACAAGGATTTGAATACAAATTAGCCCAAGTGTTAATCAACCTTAAACGATCTCAGGTCACTGAGTGAACAGTCAGTCAGTGAGTTATCTTCAAGATGCTTAGGACGAGTCTAAGAAGAAAGATTCACCATTCAGTGAGGCGGAACTCCCTGAGTGTTGCTTAAGCCAAAGAAGAAGATAATGGGTTCAGTGAGTTATGACAATAACTCACTAAACCCCAGTCTCCTCAACAACTATAATGATTGAAGACTCTAGAATGAAGACCAAGACTGAAGAATCTAAAGTCTGAAAGAAAGGTGGGACAAGGCGGGAAGAGTTTGAAAAGATAAGGAGAAGTCCTTATCAGGCCAAATTCAAATTTTCCCTGAAAGGCTTGAGAACAAGAGTAGTGTCATCACTGTTGATCAGAAAGCAGTATTAACCTATTCCCAAAATAGATTCTTGTAACATGGACAAAAAACATCAGTATTTTGTCCTGATTAGTTAGGTCATTCTTTTTGTCTTTATAGTCATGGGTGCTCTTTTATACTTGTGTATAAATAGGATCATAAGGGAGAAAAGTGGACAAGTTTTGTGCATTAAAAAGCTTAGACTTTCACAAAACCATTTTTCTCCCCCAAAGAGCAACCTAGTCCCTGAGATAGCTCAGTGGTTCATTCATTGTTGTCACTCAAGCATAGCTTGAGTTTAGTGAGGATAACATACCATACCTTGTCGTTTCAATCCCAAGTGTTTATTCCACAAACACTTGGGTATAGATTCTTTTGATTAATTTTTAATAAAAATTTAAACGTTGAAAAAATTGTGTTTTATCTTTTATGTTTTACTTATTTGTTTAAATTAATCAATACATTAACTCAGCTATGGAACATAATTAGGTTAACTTAGTAGTTAATTCTAGTTATGTAACGGGAACAACAAGTGGTATCAGAGCCTCTGGTTTGTAAAATCTTTTAAAAAACTAAAGAATGCTCAAAAAGGTTTTTAAAACCAAGATCCTACCATGGCTGATATTAATGTGCCCCAGCTCGTCGACAAAAAGGGAGGAAGCTATTCAGCTGTTGCTCCCAGACTTGAAGCTGGAAAATTTAGCAAGTGGAAAAAGCGTATGCTTTGCTACTTGACTGGTATGGAACCATACTACATCACTTGTATTAATGAAGGTCCTTATGTCACTAAGACTGCTGAAGGGTTAACTAAACCTGAAGCTCAGTGGACCATTGATGAGAGAAGGGTGGTCAACCAAGACCAGCGCCTGAAAAGCATCATTATATCTTGTCTTCCTGACGATACAATGGAATCAGTCATTAACTGTACAACAGCCAAACAAACTTGGCTTGACTTGGTTCATAGCTTTAAAGGTCCCTCAGATACCAAGGAAAACAGGATCATGGACCTGAAACTTGAGTATAACACTTTCAGGGCAAAAGACTCTGAAAGTCTCTCTCAGACCTATACCAGATACAAAACCATGATAAATGAATTATCAAATGATGGTGTAGTTTTGTCTAAGCATGAGATCAATGTTGGCTTTGTCAACAGTCTCCCTGAGAAGTGGTTAAACTTCTCTCAGGGCCTCAAGAATGCTAACCACATTCAGACCCTTGAGCTTCCTGAGATCTATGGGAAGTTTGTCTATGAGGACAATTTAATCTCTAGGAGATACCTTGACTCAAAGAAAGACTTTAAGACCAAAAAGGCCCTGACTACCTCACCCATATTAACTGCCTTTTATTCTAATGGTGTTGTGCAGGATTTCCAAGAGGATTATGATGATGAGGTTGATGAAAGAACTAGCGAGAGTGCCTAAATGATTTACATTTAGAATTTCAAGAAAGGGCACTCCTTGCTAATTCAAAATGTTTTATCAAAAGAAATCAGTCAAACTTTTCAAAAGCTAAAGCAAATGAAACCATTGAATGTTTCAAATGTGGTAAAAAGGGTCATTTTGCTAAAGACTGTTTTTCAAAAACAACCTCAGAACCCTCATATAAATTTTCTGGAAATAGTTCTTCTTCAGGAACTAGCAAGTTTCAACCTAAAATGCTTCAGTCTTCTCAACATTTTCAAAACAATACTGTTCAAAATGGTCAAAAAGACTTTGAAGCTAAATACAGAAAAGCTAAGGCTAAATTTACTCTCCTTGAGGCCAATCCCTCAATGTCTCAGGCTGCTCAAACTTCCAAACCTGTTCAAGCAAAGAACAAGGTTCTTGTAGTTGAAGCCTATGCTGGGATGAAGAAGAGGTCTCCTCAGATGATGAAGAAATTAGAGTCAGTGCACTGATGGCACTTTCAGATAGTGATCAGTTGGCTGTTGGAAAAAGCCATGCAAGAAATGGAGAGTGGGTCAACATAACCATGAAAAAGGTAAATATTTTACTTTATATGGATGATGATTCTGATTGGCAATCTTACATGAATTACATTAATGTAGATCTTATGTTTGTTGAAGAACAAAGGCTTAATTTGCTTTCAAAATATAACAATCTTGTTCTAGAATTGAATAAGTGTAGAGATGAATTGCTTGTCTTAAAACAAGCCAAGCTAGAAGCTGTTACACTTCAAATTCAAAATACTGAGATTTTGAAACAAAATCAAGCTCTTCAAAATGAACTTAACAAAGAAAAGGCTGTCATAGAAAGCTGGACTAAAAAGAATCCTAAAGTCTATGAAACTGTGTCTCTTATTCCTAGTGCTAACAAGTCATAGGAGAAGACTAACTCACTGAATCCCCCAGTGAGAGTCATAGTGAAAAGGCTTTTATTCCAGCTGGCATATCTTTTGACCAAGAAATGATACCCAAGTCTAGTGACTGGATTGTCATAAACAACCCAGTCAGTAATTAAGTTGCCTAACTTTGAGTCTGGGAAAATCTTGGAACCTGAAAGTCAGGATATAAAAGATATGCTTGGACTCACTGACAAACCCAGTAGTACTAAGTCTGTCAATGAGTCTGAATCAGAATCACAAGCACCACTCCCACCTCTGAAAGTCCTTCAGGGAGCTGCACCTTGTTCAGACCTTACACCATTAGTCTACTCTCAGCATTCTCCAAAGGAGAAGTCAGGAATGGGAAAAACCATCCTGAAAAGGCCAACACCTGAAGTCTCAGTTCCTACTGATGACTCAACAACTTCAGTCCCTTCTGAAGTAAAAACTGAAAGCCCTGACTCAAAGTATGATCAGTTGGCTGAGCTTGTCAGGAAGCTGAGTGAGAAGATTGAATCTTCTGGGAAATCTTCTCAACCTAAGATGAAGGAACTCAAATCAGCATCCTCAAGCACCACCAAAACAAAACCCTTAAAACCTCAGCGAAGATGTGAGCTGTGTAACTATACAAATCATTCCACTGATGATTGCTATAAAATCCTCTTTTGCATGGTATGCAAAAAGGAAGATCACAGAACTTCTGATCACTTGTCATACACAGCCACATCCAAAGCTGCAAACTTTAAAGTACAAGCTTTTAAGTATCCCTCTGATTCTAAGCAGAAACAGAAACAAAAGGCTAAGCCTTTTTCACCTTGCCCACATTGTGGCTTCAATGACCACCTTCCTGAGGATTGCCTAATGGACACTAGTTGTGACATATGTGGAGATCCCACTCATGATACCTCAGGACATGAGAAGGTCATTTAGACCAGAAGAGGAACCACCAAGTCATCCTCTCAGTCTACTGAGTCCACTTTTGCAATCAAATGCAAAATCTGTGGAAGCTCAGTCCATTCAACCACTGACCATGCATCAATTGTTACTTTTAAAAAGGCCATTAAAGCCAAGACCTCCAAGAAGAGGGGTCCTAGAAAGAACTGACACAGTTTACTATTTGTGCAGAGACATGCCAGGGAGCCAGTTTGGCATCTAGATAGTGGATGTTCAAGGAGCATGACTGGTGTGAAAGAATATCTGCACAAGTATGTAGAGGAACCAGGACCTTAGGTGGTATTTGCTGATAACTCATCATGTCTCACTGAAGGTTATGGTTCAGTAAACTGTAGCGGTATAGTCTTTACTAGGATAGCTTATGTCAATGGTCTTAAGTACAATTTAATCAGTGTCAGTCAACTATGTGATGCAAAATACATAGTTCAGTTTGATGATAAGCAAGGTACCATCTTCAATGCAAATAAGGAAGTAGTCCTTATTGCACCAAGAAGACAAGATGTTTATGTGTTAGATATGTCTACTCTAACTCAGAATGGAACTTGTCTCTTTGCTAAAGCCACTGAAACTCTCAACTGGCTTTGGCATAACTCTCCCATCTGAACTTCAAAAACATAAACTATTTTGCCAAACAAAACAAAGTCCTTGGCTTACCATCACTTATGTTTTCAATGGATAAACCCTGCTCTGCCTGTGAAAAAGGTAAACATCATGGAGCATCCTTTAAAACCAGCAAAACTTTTCCATCAAAAGCTATCTTTATTTACTCCATATGGATCTCTTTGGGCCCATCAGTCCTAGATCCATTAACCATGAGAAGTATACTCTGGTCATTGTGGATGAATACTCAAGATACACTTGGGTTTACTTCCTGACCAAAAAGAGTCAGGCAGTTGGAACAATCATGTCCTTTGTCAGGAACATTGAAAACCAAAATGACATAAAAGTCAAACAAATCAGGACTGACAATGGGATTGAGTTCAAAAACCATGAACTTGAATGTTTCTGTGATGAGAAAGAAATCTCTCAGAACTTCTCCTCTCCTTACACACCTGAACAAAATGGTGTTGCTGAAAGGAAAAATAGAACCCTTGGTATGTGTGAAAACACATACCTTTATTTGACCAAATTAAGACCAAAATGACCAAAAACTAACCTAAATGCCAAAGATATTTGTGGTCTTGTGTTTGTAATTGTGCAGGTAAAGGATATCATGAAAAAGGACAAAAATCAAAGAAAAACCAGAAAACCCGAGCACGAGAAATGGAACGAATATTTAAAGTCAAAGTGAGGCAGCATTTTCAAGACTTGAGCTCTATATTTCAGAATAACTCCTCCCTTGGATCATTTCTTAATTACAGAATCAGTCCCTGGAAATATTTTCCTCACATGGTGGATTTAGTCCTCCAATCTAAAAAGTCATTCCAAAATAAATCCTAAATACTAAAACAAAAATAAACCCAAAACAATCCCAAGCCCATCCCCATCACACAAGCCAAGTCCAACAATAACCCCAACCCATATCCCTTTTTATCCCAGACCCGTCCCTTAACTAAATAACCCAAACCTGATCACCCTTAATTAAAACTCAGTCAAACAAATAAAAAATTACCCACCCCTTTCCCTCCAATCACTGTTTACCCTTCTCCCCCATTTTAACCCTGCTCACCATTTTACCCGAACACCTTCTAGAACACTAACAAGTCAGAGAATGTCGACACTATTTTTGACACGTTGGCAATCCTACATGATTTGATTGGCTGTTAGGACGTGGCACGCAATCCAAGGGCTGAAATTCATGGAGATGATGACATTTGTTGATCAAGGGCTAAGATTAAAGGTAGGAAGCTACCAGAAACCCTAATGAAGCTCCTCTCTTCGGCTATAAATACCCCCATCACTCACAAGCTTTGGAGTTTTTTTAGGGTCGTTATAATGCTAGTTTAATTTGTAATTTAGTTAAGCTTTCAAAATTTAGTTGTAATCTTTTATTTCTTGTTTTGTAATCAATTTCCAGAAGTAATAGAAGTTTGAATTTAATTTTCCTTTACTTTGCAAATTTATTGTTAAGCTTTCAAGTAAATTTTACTTAATCCTTCATAAGCTCTATTCTCTATTTACATTAAGCTGATATAAGCTTTTATAAAGCTTTTGTGAGTTACTTCAATATTATTCTTGTCTTATAGTCAAAAATCCAAAAAAATAAGAAAAATATTTCAAAAATACAAAAATAATCTCAAATTAGTTCATTAAGCTTTCATAAGCTCTTATCCTTAAGTAGTAAGCTCATTTAAGCTCTCATAGCTTATTGTGAGTTTTTAATTTGAGTCAAATTGTTTTAATCTTCATTTTCCAAAAAAGTCAACTAAAGTCAACTGTTTGGTCAAAATAAGCTAAGTGGATGATAAGCCAGAGAGGGATGGGCTTATTGCTGTCACCAGCTTGTCATTTGACAAGCTGGAGCTGTTGAGTAGCTCCTTGAGCATTTTTGCCCTGTTTTGAGCAAGGGCTTGGTTAGTTTTTTGCTTTAAATTCAATTTTAGCTTAATTTTACTGTTCAATTGCTTATTTTAGTTTATATAAGTGCTTATTTGATTGTTTTCTGCTTATTTGATCTTATTTGATGATATTTGATGTTGCTTTGATAGACTTAACTGCTTGTGCTTAAATTTGTTCTTTAAACCTTAAAAAAAAAACCAAAAATATAGGTTGATCTAGTTTAGCTTATTAGAGTGCTTAATTCCTGTTGAAAAGTGTTCATTAGTAATTAATAAACTTGATTGATCATCTGTTTTTAGATCTTAGTGCTTAATTTGGTCTAAACTAGTCATAATCTCAAAATCAGTAGAATAAGGGAGTGTTTGGATTAAGATTGAAAATGGGTCAAAACTGAGGATACTGTTCATTGGCTTTTTGGTAATGTTTGATCTAGTCTGAATTCACTTATATGAGTTATTTGTAGGAGTTTTTTTTAGCTGATTTGAAGGTTTTTGAGGATTTGAGTTGGCTGTTAAAGGTTTAAGGACATATCCTGTTCATAATAGCTTATTATAGGATCAAGCTTTTTCAGCTCTTGTTTTTGGTATATTTAGATTCTATTAGGTGCATTTAGTTGATCTTTAAGTGTTGGGTTGAACTCATTAAGGATCTAAGGAGTTGTGTTCATATCAGTGAATCTGTTGCATCAGTAGCCTTTTTGTCCAAATCAGCTCTAGTTTATGAATTTTAATCAGTTTAATATAAGCTCATTTGATCTAAAATTTGGTACTAATACTCTTTGGTTGCTAATACACTTGTTCCACATTTGTTAGATTTTTTATGTTAGCTTTTTAGCAGCTTTTTCATAGTTGCAAATTGCCTGATAAGCCCTATTAGAACCTGCATAACAGACCCCAATTGCTTAATCCTTCTAAGTGCTTATCTGCTTATGCTTTTTGCTTATTTTGTGTCCCATAGCTTTTTCAGATTACACTTAGTTTACCTTAGCTCATTTGAGATTGCTCATCAGTCCTTGTTAGCTTAATAGCTTATTTGACCCTAGCCTTAGCTTAATAGTTTTAGGATATTTGATCTTTGCTTGTTTATTCTAATTGGTTTATTACTTGTTTTTATCTTATATTTCATCATTTGTAGTGTAAAAATTCAAAATCTCACTTTATTCACTATTCATGACACGTTTCACAAACGCAAAATCACTAAATTCCATTCACACCTTCTTTTGGAACAAACACGACCCGGGAAATGCATACTTCACTTGTATATCTTTGGAATACTATAATTGACAAATCAAATCAACCCTCATTGAGGCTGCTAGGACAATGCTAAATGGATCAGTCCTATCCAAACACTTTTGGACTGAAGCAGTCAAAACTGCCTGTTATACACAAAATAGATCCATCATTGTCAAGAGACATAGCGAAAATCCTTATGAGTTCAGCTACTTACATGTCTTTGGGTGTCCTGTGTTTATTCATAATCACAAGGACCACTTAAGGAAATTTGATGCTAAGTCCGATGATGGATACTTCCTAGGATATTCTCTAGTCTCAAAAGCCTTCAGGGTGTTCAATACAAGGAGACAACAGACTGAGGAAACATTCCATGTCACCTTTGATGAGAGTTCTGAAGCAATCAGATTCTTAAACACCTTAGTGGAAGAGATAGGAATTGATGACTCATCAAGATATCCTCCTGATGAATATCATCCTGACAATAATCCTTCCACTCAATATCAAGCAGATGCTGATATTTCCTACTACATAGTCCCTCACAACCTACCTTACCCAACCATCACTGATTTTGTTAAAGCACAGACAAGTACTGATGCAATCAATCAGTCTGAACAAAGTGCTTAGGAACCAATCAATCTCAGTGATTAGCCAAGTCAGTCAGACACTAAAGATCCTGAAGATCATCAAGTGTCTGCACCAGAAACTACACCTCTACCCAATCAGGCCTCCACAAGTTCTAATCAATATCCAAGACCTCAGGACGGTTGGAATAGGTCTAAAGATATAGAACTTGTCAACATAATTGGAGAGCCTACTAAAGGTATGCTTACAAGAAGCATGGCTCCTAAACTGAAGGCAACTTCAGCCAATGAATGCTTGTTTGTGGACTTTATTTCCACCATTGAACCTAAAAGTGTCAAAGAAGCAGTGACACATCCTAGTTGGGTTCAGGCTATGCATGATGAACTGGAACAATTTGATAGAAACAAGGTAATGACCTTGGTCAAATGTCCTCAGGATGCTTCAGTCATTGGCATGAAATGGGTGTTCAAAAACAAAACTGATGAAAATGGCATAGTCATTAAAAACAAGGCCAGACTTATTGCCAAAGGCTACAATCAGCAAGAAGGCATTGCCTATGAAGAGACATTTGCACCAGTAGCAAGGATGGAAGCCATCAGGATCTTCCTTGCATTTGCAACCTACATGAACTTCAAAGTGTACCAAATGGATGTAAAAAGTGCATTCCTAAATGGATCACTGAAAGAAGAAGTTTATGTTCAACAACCTCCTGGATTTGAAACCAGTGAGTTTCCTGACTATGTCTGCAAGCTTGACAAAGCCCTTTATGGACTGAAACAAGCTCCTAGGGTATGGTATGAAACTCTCTCAACTTTCCTCATCCAAAACAAATTTTTCAGAGGCAAGATAGACAACATATTGTTTTCTATAGGACAAATGGAGATGTCATTCTTGTTCAAGTGTATGTGGATGACATCATATTTGGCTCAACAAGTTATAAACTTTGCAAACAGTTTGAAAAACTAATGGCAAAGAAATTTGAAATGAGCATGATGGGAGAACTCACTTACTTCCTTGGACTGCAAATCAAGCAGACTGATAAGGGAACCTCTATCAGTCAAGAGAAGTACACTAGAAGCCTAATGAAAAAGTATGATCTCAGTGACTGTGCCTCAGTAAAAACTCTCATGGTTCCTCCAAACAACATAGGTCCTGACCTTGCTGGTAAACCAGTCAATCAAACTCTTTTTAGAGGAATGATTGGGTCACTGATTTACCTACTTGTATCAAGGCCTGATATCCAATTCTCAGTCTGTTTGTGTGCCAGATAAAAATCTGACCCAAACGAATCATATCTCATAGCTGTGAAAAGGATTCTCAGGTACCTGAAGGGTACTCCAAGTCTTGGATTGTACTATCCTAAATGCTCAGGTTTTGATCTCAAAGGGTACTCAGACTCTGACTATGCTGGCTGCAACATGGATAGAAAAAGTACCTCAGGCTCCTGCCAATTCGTAGGTGTAAAATTAGTCTGTTGGAGCACTAAGAAGCAACAATCAGTTGCCATGTCCTCAGCAGAAGCTAAATATGTTGCAGCAGCCAGTTGTTGTGCAAATGTACTATGGATGAAAAGTCAACTCAGTGACTATGACATCCATTATAAGATGGCTCCCATCTTTTGTGATAAGACAAGTGCAATTGCTATCTCAAACAATCTTGTTCTTCATCAGAGAACCAAACACATTGACATCAGATATCATTTCATCAGGGACCATGTCATGAATAGTGACATTGAATTACACTTCATTCCCACTAAATATCAGCTAGCTGATATATTCACCAAACCATTGGATGAACCAACTTTCACAAGACTGAAAGCTGAATTGTGAATGTTGGATATTGAGAATCAGTCCACTGATTGAATCCATCCAACTAAGTGTAAATTCTGAAAACCTCAGGTCCCTGACTCAATGTGTCTCTCAGTGAATAAGATCACTGAATAACCTTCCCTGAACACCCTCACTGAATGAAAAGTCATTCAGGGGCCTCAAGACTCAACAAATGACATTCAATGCTATACTAAATGCTCTAAGTATTTAGTTAGTGAATGCCCGAGGTTGGTAACTGAATACCTATTTAATATAGGAATATATGTTCTTTTGCCTTCTGGCATCCACATCTTGGGCCCCCACTTCATCACCACATATCCCATTTGGCATTTAATGCCTCCCCTCACACTCAATATCTTTTGATATTATTTGTGGTGATGTCACTCTGCAAATTACACTTTTTGCAGACGGCACAACTGTTCACCTCGACTATTGCACAAAACCCGGGAAAGTGGAGTGGTTGCATTTAATGCGGATATCAAACGTTTATACAAAACGATTTTCAAAATTTTGAGAAAAATTCGCTTAGTGCCAAAACCACCACTCCTCTCCACTTTCCTATAAATACCCTCAAAGAAAATAAGACACACACGTTTTAGAAAATTTAATCAAACTCTTGCTTTTTTTCAAAAAACTAGTGTGTGTGTGATCTTGACCTTTAAACCAAAACCTTTTTCTTGCAAAAACAAGACCATCCCTTTATAGTGGCTGCTTCTAAAGCTATTACATGCGCCCCTAATGTGGAATTCCAAATAGAGGGCGTAGATTTGACCAAAAACAATGTCGCAGGGAATTTTGCCTACCCGGAAAAAATTTCGGCCTATACGGATGTGGTAAAATATTTGCAAAATTGCTTCCTCTCTATGACATTCACCAAAACACCCCCAGTCATATACCATGACTATTTGAGGGAGTTCTGGTGCACAGCAATGGCCTCAAGCCCTGATGTCATCAAGGACACCATCATCACGTTCTCAGTGAATAATGGGAGAAAGACCCTCTCCCTAGATTACCAAACCTTCATCAAAGCCACAGGCCTTGATTTCACTGAGAACTTTGACCCTCAGCCCACTGAAGCAGAAGTAAAGGCCGAATTGCTTTTACTTGGGCCACATGATGACAAACACCCTGAGGTGGCCCCAGGGACTTTATTAGCCAAAGCCCCAATCATAAAGACCTGGTTTCCCGCAGTCTGGAGGATACTGATGACCTTTGTCATTCAGGTCCTTGGTGGAAACAAATCCTCTACGGAGCAATTGAACACTGCTCAACAAATGATAGTGTTTAGCCTCCTAGAGGGCAGAAAAATAGATATTGGAGAGATAATCTTCAGAGACCTCATAGCCAAGCTATCAGGAAAATCTAGACAAAGACACATGTCTTACCCTAGGTTCATTTCCTGTGTGCTTCAGGACTTATTAGGCTTCGAGTATGTTAGACCCAACGTCCAGGGATCTGAACTTGATGTCTTACACAAGGCAAACTACTCGAGAGACCTCACTGAGGTTACACCCATTGCCCTGACCACATATATGTTGATGGTCATTCAGGGCGCAGATGCGATATCACCAGTGCCTTCTCCTTCAAAGAAGTAGAAGAAGAAAAATAAGGCAGGGTCCAGTAAGGTAGTTCAACCCAAACCACTCGCCACTGCGATCTCTGCCTCAAAGCCTCAAAAAAGGCAACCAAGGGCCAAGCCCACTGAGACACCCACAGTTGAGACACACTTGGCCAAACAACAACCGCCAATGGAGGGCACTGAGAAATCACCCTCAGGGTCCTCGAGCAAACCTGCTCCTCATGACTCTTCTGGCATATACAAGTCAGTGGGGCCAGGAACCATCCAACCCTCACATCCCGATGAAGGCATTTGTCAATCACCACATTTGCCTGAGGGAGAACAGGGTCCTATATCCTCAGTAGAGCCGCACCAATCTACTGAGAAGGGGACCCACACCCTCTCACATCCCGTTTACGGCTTTGACAAATCACAGTCAGAGTCTCAGGGAGTACTGGCCCCTAAATCTTCATCAAGGCAGCACAACCTTGGTGGAAAGGGGGGCCTCAACATACAACTTCCCGTTTACGGCTCTGAGCAATCAAACTCAGGGTCTCAGGGAGAAACGGTCCCTAAATCTTCGTCAGGGCAGTACAACTCTGATGGAAAGGGGGACCTCAATAAATCATTGCCTAGTGATGGTACTGGAGAACACCCACCAGTCCTTGAAGGCACTCAAGGGGACAAATACTCAGGGGGCATGCAACCACCCACTGATATGGAACCTACACCCCCCATGGCGAATCCAGTCTCTTGGGAACTGACCCTGTGGACCAGGCAGAGAAAACTCACTCTGTTCACCTGGAGAGGTCAGAACCTGTCCAAAAGAAAGGCGAGGCCTCTTTTGAGGGGGAGCAGGATTCACACTTGGTTCCGACTCTAGCAGATCTCCAGTCACTGATTAATGAAGAGTCATACGAGGAGATGGTTGATTTTAGAGATGAAGAAATTTTTGGTGCTGGGGATGACATGGAGACTGAAACTTACAACTCTCCTCAGCACACTGAACAACCATCATCATCTCCTCCTCCTGAGGAACAACCCCATAACAACCCTACATCATCATCAGGCAACTCCATAGACTCTGCTCCTGCTACTCCTGAGTATCTGCAGAAGTATGGCAACGTTCTTCCTCTCACTGAAAGGCAGCTGGTAAAGTTCCTCCGCAAGTCAAACGCTGCCCTCTTCAATGAGATAACCAAAGAACAATAGGATCTGCATACTAAAGCAGCAGCCTCCTATGCTGACTTTAGGGCTGCTATTGAAGGCTCTCAAGGTAAGCTTCATCAGGTTGCTGCCTTTACTGATAAACAAATCAGTGACCTGAGGACATCTATTGACCAACTGGGCTCTGTACAAGACATGCAATTCTACAATGTGTTGCAAACTCTTGGTGCCATTCAAGAGGAGTTCAAAGATGATACGGCCCTTCTTACCAAGCTGACTGAGTTCATGGATACTCAGAAGACCACCTCCACCAACATTACTGAGCTGCTCAAGCTTCTCAAAGAGGTGGATCTTGCACCTCTCAGGTCTCAGCAAGATGTCATTCAAAAGTTAGTATCTGATACCCAGGAGTGCCTGACTAATATTTCATCAGCCTTTGATCAGCTCTCCACTAAACATAATGAGCTGATCAGTCACTACACCACCAAGGTTACTGAACTCACCAACGCTCAAGTTACCATGGCAGATGACATCACCGTCCTAAAGATTGAGACCAGTGACATAAAGAACATGGTCTCCACCATACTGACAATTCTTCAGACTTCTCCAGTTCCCCAAGCTCCTCAGTCAACAGACGCTTACCCTAAAGCTCCAGCATCTATTGAGGGGGAGAAACCTGATGAACCCATTCCTGAAACTGCAACTGAAGTTGTTCCTCTACAAAGCTACAGACCAGAAACCTCAACTTCTTCTGCACTTGTTGTTGCTACCATTCCAATTCAAACTAAAGCAACAACAACTACAGAGGTTCCTGAATCCTCCTTCAGTACACCCCCTCCCACCGACAAAGGAAAGGGAATCATGGACACTGAAGATTCTCCTCCAAAATTGGTTAAGGCACCAAGAGAGAGGCGTCCTGACCCAGACGCACCTTTCAAAATCATCTTAGATGATGGGAGAAGATTCACGGGAACTAGGGAAGAAGTGGCAGCAGTTTTGGATGAATAGAATAGGGTCAGGGCTGAAACACTTAGTAGGCCAGTGATTGCTGAAGTGGCCAAGGAGGTCATCAGGGAAACTGAGCAGGTTATCAGGGGGGGAAGAATTCCTTAAACTTCAGGCTGACCGAATCAAGGAACACAATCTGAAGGTTAAGCTCAATAATGAAAGGAAGAGGAAAACTTATGAGAAGTATTTGTGGTACATGACGAAGACAAAGGGTGAAGGCACCATAACTGACATGACCATTCATAACACTAAGCCCATAAGCATTACTGTTCACAGAGGGCCAAGGAAGACTGAGAAGAACACACCCTTCAAATTCTCAGATTATGGGCTTAAGGAGTGGGACATGATGGGGCCTATCCTGAGGAAGAAGCAGAACAGGATCGTTCCTGACCTTCTAGCTACCCTGAGCAACAAATATGAGGAACTGGAAAGGGTTGCCAAGAGTTTGGGAATAGATCATGAGAAGTGTTGGGTTCGTAAATACCCAATTATCTTAAATGGGATTTGAACACAAATTAAGCCAAGTGTTTATCAACCGAGAACAATTCAAGTCACTGAGTGAACAGTAACTCAGTGAGTCATCTTCAGGAAGCTTAAGGAGAATTCAAGAAGAAGGATTCACTCCTTAGGAAGGCGGGACTCCCTGAGTGTGACTTAAGCCAAAGAAGAAGATGATGGGTTCAGTGAGTACTGACAAGAGCTCACTGAACCCCTCAGTCTCCTCACAACAATGAAGACTGATGACTAAAGACTGAAGACCAAGACTGAATCTATAGCCTGAAAGAAAGGCGGGATCGAGCGGGAAAGTTTAAAGGAGATAAGGATGAGTCTTATCGCCGCCAAAGCAAACTTACCTTATATGGCTTAAGAATGTGAAGTGTCATATCTAAAAATTGGAAAGCTTCTTTATGGCCATCCCAAAATAGATTCTTGGAACTGACAAAAGACTGTAGTGCTTTTGTCAGACTAGACTAGGTTTTCCTTTTGTACTATTAGTCACGGGTTGTTCTTTTATACTTGTGTATAAATAGGATAGATGGGGAGAAAAGGGGGATAAGTTTTGTGCATTAAAAGCTTAGACTTTCACAAAACCACTTTTCTCCTCCAAAGAACAACACATCCCTGAGATAGCTCAGTGGGTCTTTTTGTTGTCACTCAAGAACAGCTTGAGTTTAGAGAGGAGAACACCATACCTTGTCTATTCAATCCCAAGTGTTTATTCCGCAAAACACTTGGGTAATAGATTCTTTGATTAATTTCTAATAAGAATTTAAACATTGAAAAACCTTTGTTGTTTTTATCTTTACGTTATTACTTATTTGGTAAAATTAATCATTACATTATATCAGTCTTAGTACACGTTTAGGATAACTTTGTAGTTATTTCTATAAGTGTAACGGGAACAACAAGTGGTATCAGAGCCTCTGGTTTATAAAATCTTTTCAAAACTAAGAGTGCTCAAGGTTTTTAAAACCAAGATCCTACTATGGCTGATATCAATGTGCCCTAGCTAGTCGATAAAAAGGGAGGTAGCTATTCAGCTGTTGCTCCCAGACTTGAAGCTGGAAAATTTAGCAAATGGAAAAAGTGCATGCTTTACTACTTGACTGGTATGGAACCATACTACATCACTTGTATCAATGAAGGTCCCTATGTCCCAAAAACTGCTGAAGGGTTAATCAAACCTGAAGCTCAGTGGACTATTGATGAGAGAAGGGTGGTCAACCAAGACCAGCACCTGAGAAGCATCATTATATCTTGTCTCCAGGACGATACAATGGAATCAGTCATTAACTGTACCTCAGCCAAACAAACATGGCTTGACTTGGTTCATAGCTTCGAAGGTCCCTCAGATACCAAGGAAAATAGGATCATGGATCTTAAACTTGAGTATAATACTTTTAGGGCCAAAGACTCTGAAAGTCTCTCTCAGACCTATACCAGGTACAAGACCCTGATGAATGAGTTGTCCAATGATGGTGTAGTTTTGTCTAAGCATGAGATCAATGTTGGCTTTGTCAACAGTCTCCCTGAGAAGTGGCTAAACTTCTCTCAGGGCCTTAGGAATGCAAATCACATTCAGACCCTTGAGCTTGCTGAGATCTATGGGAAGTTTGTCTATGAAGACAACTTAATCTCAAGGAGATACCCAGACTCAAAGAAAGCTCTTGAGACCAAAAAGGCCCTGACTTCCTCACCCATATCAACTGCCTTTTATTCTAATGGTATTGTGCAGGATTTTCAAGAGAATTTTGATGATGAGGTTGATGATAGAACCTGTGAGGAGTACCTAAGTGACTTACACTTGCAATTCCAAGAAAGGGCACTCCTTGCAAATTCAAAACGGTTTATCAAAAGAAATCAGTCAAACCTTTCAAAAGCTAAAGCAAATGAGACCACTGAATGTTTTAAATGTGGTAAAAAAGGTCATTTTGCTAAAGACTGTTATTAAAAAACAACCTCAGAACCTTCTTACAAATTTTCTGGAAACAGTTCTTCTTCAGGAACTAGCAAGTTTCAACCTAAGATGTTTCAGTCTTCTCAAACCTCTCAAAGTAGTAAAAAAGACTTTGAAACTAAGTATAGGAAAGCAAAAGCTAAGATTGCTCTTCTTGAGGCCACTCCCTCAGTCTCTCAGGCTCAGGCTCCCAAACCTGTTCAGACCAAGAACAAGGTCCTTATGGCTGAAGCTTATGATTGGGATGAAGAAGAGGTCTCTGATGATAAAGAAGTTCATGTGAGTGCACTGATGGCACTTTCTGATGGTGATCAGCTGGCTGTTGGAAAGAGCCATGCTAGAAATGGTGAATGGGTCAACATCACAATGAAGAAGGTAAACATTTTACTTTCTATGGATGATGATTCTGATTGGCAGTCTTATTTGAACTATATTTCTATAGATCTTAAGTTTGTAGAAGAACAAAGGCTGAATTTGCTTTCAAAATATAATAATCTTGTGTTAGAATTGAATAAATGTAGAGATGAATTGCTTGTACTTAAACAAACCAAGTTAGAAGTTGTCACACTACAAATTCAAAACACTGAGATTTTGAAAAAGAATCAAGCCCTTCAAAATGAACTTAACAAAGCTGGACTAAAAAGAACCCAAGAGTCTATGAATCTGTCAGTCTAATTCCTAGTGAAAATAAGAAAATCATAGGAGGAGACCAACTCACTGACACCCCCAGTGAGACTGACAAAGAAAAGGCTTTTATTCCAGCTGGCTTATCTTTTGAGCAAGAGATGAAACCCAAGTCAAATGACTGGATTGTCAGGGACAACCCAGTCAGTAAGTTACCCAACTTTGAGACTGGGAAAATCTTGCTTCCTGAAAGTCAGGCTCTGAAAAGTATGCTAGGACTCACTGATCAACCCAGTAGTACTGAGTCAATCACTGATTCAGAATCAGAATCAGTTGCACCTCTCCCACCACTGAAAGTCCTTCAGGGAGCTTCTCCAAGCTCAGACCTCACACCATTGGTCTATTCTGAACATTCTCCAAAGGAGAAATCAGGACTGGGAAAAACAATTCGGAAAAGACAAATCCCTGAGGTGTCAGTAAATACTGATGACTCATCAACTTCAGTCCCTTCTGAAGTTAAAACAGAAAGCCCTAACTCAAAAATTGATCAGTTGGCTGAGCTTGTCAGGAAGCTGAGTAAGAAGATAGAATCTTCTGAGAAAACTCCTAAATCTAAGATTAAGGAAACAAAATCAGCTTCCACAAGTTCCAAACCAAAATCAAAGCCCACCAAACCTCTGCTGAAATGTGAGCTGTGTCACTTTACCAATCATTCCACTGATGATTGCTATAGAATCCTCTACTGCATGATATGCAAAAAGGAAGATCACATAACATCTGATCATCAATCATACACAGCCTCATCAAAGATGGCAAACTTTAAAGCAGTTGCTCATAAGTATCCATCTGATTCAAAGCAGAAATTGAAACAAAAGGCAAAGCCTTTTGAACCCTGCCCTCATTGTGGATTCAATGACCACCTCCCTGAGGATTGCCTAATGGACACATGTTGTGACTTATGTGGTGATCCCACTCATGACACCTCAGGACATGAGGAGGTCATTCAGGCAAGAAGAGGAATGACCAAACCATCCTCTCAGTCTGCTGAGTCATCCACTGCTATCAAATGCAAAATTTGTGGGAGCTCAGTCCACTCCACCACTGACCATGAATCATTATCTACTTTTAAGCAGGCTATTAAAGCCAAGCCCTCTAAGAAGAGGGGTCCTAGAAAGAACTAATTCAGTTTACAATTTGTGCAGAGACATGTCAGGGAGCCAATTTGGCATCTAGATAGTGGATGTTCAAGGAGCATGACTGGTGTGAAAGAATATCTGCACAAATATATAGAGGAACCAGGACCCAAGGTGGTATTTGCTGATAACTCATCATGTCTCACTGAAGGGTATGGTTTAGTAAACTGCAATGGTATAGTCTTTACTAGGATAGCTTATGTAAATGGCCTTAAGTATAATTTGATCAGTGTCAGTCAACTATGTGATGCAAAGTACATAGTTCAGTTTGATGATAAGCAAGGAACCATCTTCAATGCAAACAAGGAAGTTATCCTTATTGCACCAAGAAGGCAAGATGTTTATGTGTTAGACATGACTAGTCTAACTCAGAATGGAACTTGTCTCTTTGCTAAGGCCACTGAGACCCTCAACTGGATTTGGCATAAGAGACTCTCCCATCTGAACTTCAGGAACATAAATCATCTTGTGAAACAAAACAAGGTCCTTGGCTTACCATCTCTTGTGTTCTCAAAGGACAAACCTTGCTCTGCTTGTGAAAAAGGCAAACACAAGAGAGCATCCTTTAAAATCAAAACCAACTTTTCCATCAGGAACTGCCTACACCTTCTTCATATGGATCTCTTTGGGCCCATCAGTCCTAGATCTATTAACCATGAGAAGTATACTCTGGTCATTGTGGATGAATACTCAAGATACACTTGGGTTTACTTTCTGACCAAAAAGAGTCAGGCAGCAGAAACTATCATGTCCTTTGTTAGGAACATTGAAAATCAGAATGACATCAAAGTCAAACAGATTAGGACTGACAATGGGACAGAGTTCAGGAACCATGAACTTGAAAGTTTCTATGATGAGAAAGGTATCCATCAAAACTTTTCCTCACCTTACACACCTGAACAAAATGGTGTGGCTGAAAGGAAAAACAGAACACTCATTGAAGCTGCAAGAACAATGTTAAATGGATCAGTCCTCTCCAAACATTTTTGGATTGAAGCAGTCAAAACTGCCTGTTATACTCAGAACAGATCCATCATTATCAAGAGACATAGCAAAACTCCATATGAGTTATTCAAGGGAAGAATCCCTGACATTAGCTACTTTCATGTCTTTGGGTGTCCTGTGTTTATTCATAATCACAAGGATCACTTAGGGAAATTTGATGCCAAAGCTGATGATGGATACTTCCTAGGATATTCCCTTGTCTCAAAAGCCTTCAGGGTGTTCAACACAAGGAGACAACAAACTGAGAAAACATTCCATGTTACCTTTGATGAGAGCACTGAAGCTATCAGGTTCTCAAATGCCTAAGTGGAAGAAATAGGGATCAATGACTCATCCAGATATCCTCCTGATGAATATGATCCTGACAACAATCCTTCCACTCAGTATCAAGCAAATGCTGATATCTCCTATCACATTATCCCTCACAACCTCCCTTACCCAACCATCACTGAGTTTATTAAAGCACAAACAAACACTGATACATTAAATCAGTCTGTTTAAAGTGCTCAGGAACCAATCAATTTCAGTGATCCGCCAACCCATTCAGACACTCAAGATCTTGAAAATTCTCAAGTGTCTAAACCTAATCCTACACCTCTACCCAATCAGGCCTCCACAAGTTCCAATCAGTATCCAAGACCTCAGGATAGTTGGACTAGGTCTCATGACATAGAACTTGTCAACATCATTGGAGAGCCTACTGAAGGCATGCTCACTAGAAGCATGGCTGCTAAACTAAGGGCAGCCTCAGCCAATGAATGCCTATTTGTGGATTTCATTTCCACCATTGAACCCAAAAGTGTCAAAGAAGCACTTACACATCCTAGTTGGGTTCAGACCATGCATGATGAACTGGAACAGTTTGACAGAAACAAGGTGATGACCTTAGTTAAGTGTCCAGATGGTGTCACAGTCATTGGCATGAAATGGGTGTTCAAAAACAAATCTGATGAAAATGGCATAGTCATCAAAAACAAGGCCAGACTGGTTGCCAAAGGCTATAACCAGCAAGAAGGCATTGACTATGAGGAAACATTTGCACCAGTTGCAAGGATGGAAGCCATCAGGATCTTCCTTGCATTTGCAACCTACATGAACTTCAAAGTGTTCCAAATGGATGTCAAAAGTGCATTCTTAAACGGCTCACTGAAAGAAGAAGTTTATGTCCAACAACCCCCTGGATTTGAAAGCTGTGAGTTTCCTGACTATGTCTGCAAGCTTGACAAAGCTCTCTATGGACTGAAACAAGCTCCCAGGGCATGGTATGAAACTCTCTCAGCCTTTCTGATCCAAAACAAATTTGTCAGAGGCAAGATAGACAACACCTTGTTTATCTACAAGACAAATGATGATGTCATACTTGTACAAGTATATGTTGATGACATCATCTTTGGCTCAACAAGTTACAAACTTTGCAAACAGTTTGAAAAACTAATGGCAAAGAAATTTGAAATGAGCATGATGGGAGAACTGACTTACTTTCTTGGATTGCAAATCAAGCAGACTGATAAAGGTACCTCTATCAGTCAAGAGAAGTATGTCAGAAGCATACTGAAGAAGTATGATCTCAGTGACTGTGCCTCAGTCAAGACTCCCATGGTTCCTCCAAACAACCTTGGTCCTGGCCTCACTGGTAAACCAGTCAATCAGACTCTATTCAGAGGAATGATTGGGTCACTGATGTATCTTCTTGCATCAAGACCTGACATCCAATTCTCAGTATGTTTGTGTGCCAGATATCAATCTGACCCAAGAGAATCTCATCTCACTGTTGTGAAAAGGATCCTCAGGTACCTGAAAGGTACCCCAAGCCTTGGATTATACTATCCTAAGTGCTCAGGCTTTGATCTCAAGGGATACTCAGACTCTGACTATGCTGGTTGCAACATGGATAGGAAAAGCACCTCAGGCTCCTGCCAATTTCTTGGTGGAAAATTAGTCTGTTGGAGTGCCAAAAAGCAACAATCAGTTGCTATGTCCTCAGCAGAAGCTGAATATGTTGCAGCAGTTAGCTGTTGTGCAAATGTACTTTGGATGAAAAGTTAGCTCAGTGACTATGGCATTCAGTATAAGATGGTACCCATCTTTTGTGATAACACAAGTGCAATTGCAATATCCAACAACCCTGTTCTTCATCAGAGAACAAAACACATTGATATCAGATATCATTTCATCAGGGACCATGTCATGAATGGTGACATTGAGTTACACTTCATCCGTACTGAATATCAGCTAGCTGATATCTTCACCAAACCTTTGGATGAACCAACTTTCACAAGACTGAAAGCTGAATTAGGAATGTTGGATATCGAGAATCAGTCCACTGATTGAATCCTTCCAACTGAAGTGTAAATTCTTAAAACCTCAGGTCCCTGACTCAATGTGTTCTTCAGTGAACAAGATCACTGAATCACCCTTCCTGAACCTCTCAGTGAATGAATAGTCATTCAGGGCCCTCAAGATGTCATTCAATACTAACTTAAATGCTCTAAGTATTTAGTTAGTAAATGTCCTAGGTTGGTGACTGACTTCTTATTTAATATAGGAATATATGTCTCTTTACCCTTCTGGCATACACATCTTGGGCCCCCACATTCCCACTAGGCATTAAATGCCTCTCCAATCACATAATAGAAATGTGATGACTCAGCTCTGCAAATTACACTTTTTGCAGACGGCACAACTGTTCACCATGACGGTTGCCGAATACATGGGGAAATGGAAACGTGGCATTAAATGCGGACTTCAAATGTTTTATAAAACAATTTTCAAAATTTTGAGAATAACCGCTTTATGCCCAAAATACCCTCAACCTCCACTTCCCTATAAAAACCCAAATAAAAGATAACACACGCACGTTTTATTTAGAAATCATAAGCAAACTCTTGCCCTTTTCTCTATCAAACAAATTGTGTGTGTTCTTAGCAATTAGAAACCCAGACCATTTTTCCGACCAAAACCCTAACACAAAAATGGCATCATCTAATGCTATCACCCTCGCCCCAAATGTGAATTTCACAATGGAGGGCGTGGATATGACCAAGAACAACGTGGTTGGGAACTTCCACTACCCCCAACAATATGAGGGGTACAAGGATGTGGTTAAGTATTTACATAACTGCTTCCTTGCTACGGCCTTTACCAAAACCCCATCAGTCATTTATCATGACTACCTCAGGGAGTTCTGGTGTACCGCAACGGCTACTAGCCCTAAGGACACCAGAGAATCAATCATCACATTCACTGTGATGAATGGGAAGAAACCCCCTCTCCCTGGACTACAAGACCTTTCTCAAGGCCACTGGTCTTGATTTCGCCCAGACCTTTGAGGCAAACCCTACTGACCAGGAAATTAAAGCAGAAATGCTATTCCTTGGGCCTCATGACGCTAAGCGTCCTACTTTGTCTCCTGAAGCCTTGTTAGAAAAGGCTCCCATAGTGAAGACATGTTTTCACCCCATCTGGAGACTCATGATGACATTTGTCATTCAAGTCCTAGGAGGGAATAAATCCTCCACTGAGCAAGTGAACTCATCACAGCAAATGATGATGTTCAGTCTCTTGGAGGGTAGAAAAATTGATATCGGAAGTATAATCTTCCGTGACCTCGTTGCCAAGCTCTCAGGGAAAAAAAGGCAAAGACACATGTCTTATCCTAGGTTCATTTCCTGTGTGCTTCAGGACCTTCTTGGTTCTGACTACTTAAGGTCTGACGATCAAGGTACAAAACCTGACGTCTTGCATAAGACCAATTTTAGTAGTGACATCACTGAGGTACAACCCACCGCCCTGACCAGCTACATGTTAGTAGTCATTCAGGGTGAAAATGCAAGCTCCCCAGTACCTTCACCAACCAAGAAGGTGAAGAAGAAGAAAGGGGGACAGTCCAGTAAGGTGGTTAGACCTAAACCACTCATCACTGAGACTGTTGCCTCAGGCACCTTTAAAGTTGTGGCCCAGACCTCTGAGACACCCACTACAAAGACCCTTCTGATCACAAAACAACCGTCACCAGAGGTCACTGAGAAATCATCCTCAGTGTCCTCGGACAAACCCTTTCCGCATGTTTCCTTTGACATAAACAAGTCAGAGGGATCAGGAACATCCACCCATTCACATCCCAATGAAGGCACTGATAAATCACAATCAGAGCCTGAGGGAGTACAGGGTTCTATATCCTCAGTAGGGCAGAACTACTCCACTGAGAAGGGACCCACACCCACTCACATCCCGCTAATGTCTCTAAGAAATCACACTCAGAGTCTCAGGGAGTTCAGGACCCTAAATTCCCAAAAGGACAGTCCAATCCTGATAGGAAGGGGGTCCATAAATCTTCACAAGGAGTGCCTCATGATTCCACTGGAAAACACCCATCAGTGGTTGAAGGCGCTCAGGGGGACAAAGACTCGGAGGGATATAAACCACCCGCCGATACGGAACCCAGAACCACCTCAGGCATCTCAGGCACTTTTGTTCTCTCGGGAACTGACCCTAAAAGTCAGGCTGGGCAAACCCCCCCAGTTATTATGACTAGTCAGGCTGGTCAAACCCCACCAGTTATTATGACAAAAGAGTCAGAACCTGGCCACAACGAAGGTGAGCCCTCTTCTGAGGGGGAGTCGGGTATCCTGAAGGCTCCTTCTCTGGCTGACTATGAAATCTTGTTAGCTGATGAGTCAGAGGAGGAGATTGATTTTGGTGATGATGATATCCCTGATGCTGAGGAGGAAATGGAGGGTCAATTAAACCCTCCTCAGCACTCTGAGCAACAACATTCTTCTCCTCCTCCTGAGGATCAACCACCCAGTTCCCCAACATCCTCATCATCATCATCAGGTGCTTCAGCCACTCCTGAGTGGTTGCAAAAGTATGACAATTCTCGTTCGGCGTCGGAAAGGCAAGTGGCTAAATTCCTTCGCAAAGCCAACGAAGGTCTTTACAATATACTCACGGATGAGCAATGGGATAAGCACACTGAATTGGCAGCCTCCTATGCCGACTTCAGGGCCTCTGTAGAAGAATCTCAGGAAAAGATTCTTCAGACCGCCAAACTCACTGACAAACAACTTGGCGACCTGAACAAATCTGTAGATGAAATAGCCACTGGACAGCATCAGGAACTCTCCGACATCCTCAAGGCTATTGAATCAGTCCAAGAACAACTTGCAGAGGATCATATCTTAATCAAAAGACTGGATGCCTACTTGGCCTCTCAGGAGTCCACCTCCACCAACATTACTGAGCTTCTAAAGCTCCTTCAGGGGGTAGATCTTCAAGGTCTAAGGACACAGCAGGAGTCAATTCATCAGGCTGTTATTGCATCCAAGGAGTACCTGATCAAAATCTCTTCAGCCTATGATCAGCTCTCAACAACACATAATGAGCTGATCACCCACTACACCACCCATGTCAATGAACTCACAACCCACCAAAAGGAAATGGCTGCCGAATTAAGTGTTGTGAAGAATGAGACTTCTGAAACAAAGTCTATGGTCTCCAGCATTCTATCCATTCTTCAGGCCTCTCATGTTACTCCAACTCCTCAGTCAGCAGGTGTCTCCACTAAAGTTCCACCACCTGCTGAAGGGGAGAAAAATGATGATCCGATCCCTGATCCTACTTCTGCTTTGGTGACTGTCCCTAAAACATCCACCAGTCAACCCCCTCCCATCGACAAAGGGAAGAAAATCATGGTGACTGAAACAAACCCTCCTCCTGAAGCACGCTTAGTCAAGGCTTCAACTGAAAGACGTGCAGATCTTGATGCACCGTTCTATGTTGATTTAGAGGGAGGGAAAAGGGTCTATGGGACTCATGAAGAACTAGCTGAAATCTTACACCAAGAAGATCTCAGGAAGGACCAAGAGAAAGAGCAGGAACTCAACAGGTCTATAATTTATGAGGTCGCCAAGGAGGAAATCAAGTAGTCTGATAAAGAAATTCAGGGAGATGAATTCATCAGGCTACAAGCCCAACTTCTTCAAGAACACAACAAACAAGCCAAACTTAAGGAAGAAAAGAGACAGAGAATATATGAGAGGTACGTATGGAACATGACCAAAACCAAGGATGAAGGCACAATCACTGACATCACCATTCACAACACCAAACCTCTAAGCATAACAATTCATAGGGGGCCAAGAAAGTCTGAACATCTTCCAACAATCAAATTTTCAGACTATGGGTTAAGAGAATGGGATATGATGATGCCCATCCTGAGGAAGAAAACCTCAAGCAAGAATGCCCCAACCCTCATCAAGTCTCTAAGTGCTAAGTATGAGGAACTCTCGAAAGTGGCCAAAAGTCTTGGAATTGACCACGAGAGGGCACTTGCTTCTCAGGGACTGACTATCCCTGAACTTACACAGAAGACCGGGAAGAAAAGAAAAGATGTGGCTCTTGAACCTGAACAATACATAGCTGCACTTCACTGCAACAGGATTACTCCTCAGGGAGTCAAGTTCCGTCCCAACCTGGTCATCAAGGAACCTGAGTATGGTATCTTCTTTGTGGATGAATTTGGTCAGGAAGCCTTTCAGAGAGTCTCTGACATTGATAAAGTGGAAACGACAACACTCCTTGCTTACAAACTGATGGCGCTTAATATCAGGAGTCCTGATAATGACGAGTTTGTCAGGCTGATGGATCAAATGATGAAGGAACGACCTGATAAAGAGGTGTTGATGTCAAAGAAGGCGAAACTTGAACTCATGGGTATCCTTCCGGAACCCTGAGTATTTTGTTTAGATGTTAGGACTTTGTAATAATATGAATAAAATGTTGGTCCATGTTTATGTTATATCAGTGTCCTTAATTGTCTTCTAGTATATTCAGTATGAGAAGAAGCCTTTAGCTCACTCATACAAATCAAAACACTTAGGCATAATTTATATCCAAATAGGGGGAGATTGTTGGGTTCGTAAATACCCAATTATCTTAAACAGGATTTGAACACAAATTAAGCCAAGTGTTTATCAACCGAGAACAATTCAAGTCACTGAGTGAACAGTAACTCAGTGAGTCATCTTCAGGAAGCTTAAGGGGAATTCAAGAAGAAGGATTCACTCCTCAGGAAGGCGGGACTCCCTAAGTGTGACTTAAGCCAAAGAAGAAGATGATGGGTTCAGTGAGTACTGACAAGAGCTCACTGAACCCCTCAGTCTCCTCACAACAATGAAGACTGATGACTAAAGACTGAAGACCAAGACTGAATCTATAGCCTGAAAGAAAAGCGGGATCGAGCGGGAAAGTTTAAAGGAGATAAGGATGAGTCTTATCGCCGCCAAAGAAAACTTACCTTATATGGATTAAGAATGTGAAGTGTCATATCTGACAATTGGAAAGCTTCTTTATGGCCATCCCAAAATAGATTCTTGGAACTGACAAAAGACTGTAGTGCTTTTGTCAGACTAGACTAGGTTTTCCTTTTGTACTATTAGTCACGGGTTGTTCTTTTATACTTGTGTATAAATAGGATAGATGGGGAGAAAAGGGGGATAGGTTTTGTGCATTAAAAGCTTAGACTTTCACAAAACCACTTTTCTCCTCCAAAGAACAACACATCCCAGAGATAGCTCAGTGGGTCTTTTTGTTGTCACTCAAGAACAGCTTGAGTTTAGAGAGGAGGACACCATACCTTGTCTATTCAATCCCAGGTGTTTATTCCGTAAAACACTTTGGGTAATAGATCCTTTGATTAATTTCTAATAAGAATTTAAACGTTGAAAAACCTTTGTTGTTTTTATCTTTACGTTATTACTTATTTGGTAAAATTAATCATTACATTATATCAGTGTTAGTACACGTTTAAGATAACTTTGTAGTTATTTCTATAAGTGTAACGGGAACAACAAGAAGGCACTTGCTTCTCAGGGACTAGCAATCCCTAAACCTACACAGAAGACTGGGAAGAAGAGAAAAGCTGTTGGTCAAGAACCTGAGCAATTCATAGCAGCTCTTCATTGCAACAGGATTCCTCCTCAAGGGGTCAAGTTCATTCCCAACCAAGTAACCAAGCTTCCTGAGTATGGTATCTTCTTCGTTGATAAGTTTGGCCAACAGGCCTTTCAAAGAGTCAGTGACATAAACTTGGTGGAAACAACAACTCTTCTTGCATACAAGATGATGGCACTTCACGTGAAGAGCCCTAAAAATGAAGAGTTTATCAGGCTGATGGACAAGATGATGAATGAAAGACCCGACAAGGAGAAGTTGGTGTCTAAGAAGGCTAAGTTGGAGCTCATGGGAATTTTGGAAGCCTGAGTATATTTTTCCCTGAGTATTATGTTTAGATTATAGAAACTGATGTAATGATATGAATAAAATGATGGCCCACGTTTTGTTATATCATTGTTCTTTATTAGCTTTCTAGTATACTTAGTGTGAGAAGAAGCCCATTTGCTCACTCACACTGATCAAAACACTTAAGCATAATTTATATCCAAATAGGGAGAGATTGTTGGGTCTATTCAGTACCCAAGCGTCCTGAAAACAAGGATTTGAATACAAATTAGCCCAAGTGTTAATCAACCTTAAACGATCTCAGGTCACTGAGTGAACAGTCACTCAGTGAGTTATCTTCAGCATGCTTAGGACGAGTCTAAGAAGAAAGATTCACCATTCAGTGAGGTGGAACTCCCTGAGTGTTAAGCCAAATAAGAAGATAATGGGTTCAGTGAGTGATGATAATAACTCACTGAACCCTAGTCTCCTCAACAACTATAATGATTGAAGACTGAAGACTGAAGACCAAGACTGAAGAATCTGAAGTCTAAAAGAAAGGCGGGACAAAGAGGGAAGAGTTTGAAAAGATAAGGAGAAGTCCTTATCAGGCCAAAGTCAAACTTTCCCTGAAAGGCTTGAGAACAAGAGTAGTGTCATCACTGTCGATCAGAAAGCAGTATTAATCTATTCCCAAAATAGATTCTTGTAACATGGACAAATACATCAGTATTTTTTCCTGATTAGTTAGGTCATTCTTTTTTTCTTTATAGTCACGGGTGCTCTTTTATACTTGTGTATAAATAGGATCATAAGGGAGAAAAGTGGACAAGTTTTGTGCATTAAAAAGCTTAGACTTTCACAAAACCACTTGTCTCCCCCAGAGAGCAACCTAGTCCCTGAGATAGCTCAGTGGTTCATTCATTGTTGCTACTCATGCATAGCTTGAGTTTAGTGAGGAGAACATACCATACCTTGTCGTTTCAATCCTAAGTGTTTATTCCGCAAACACTTGGGTATAGATTCTTTTGATTAATTTCTAATAAGAATTTAAACGTTGAAAAACTTGTGTTTTATCTTTTACGTTTTACTTATTTGTTTAAATTAATCAATACATTAACTCAGCTATGGAACATAATTAGGTTAACTTAGTAGTTAATTCTAGTTGTGTAACGGGAACAACAGTTCTTCATTGTCACAAAGTTGTGAATTTGATTTCCAATTAACTTGTAAAAATATGTTAGGATAGAACTAGAAACAAAAAAGTAAGTACCACATGATTATAAGATAAATGTACCTAATAGATAGTATTAAACTTCTTGAAATATGAATTTCAAATATAATGAAAGATTTTAATCCTACAATAATACACATGTTAACAAACAAACTTTATCTATATACTAAGTTTATGCCTTCGATAGTCTACTTATTGGACAATTGTAAAACTACCAAGAACAAAACACAATGGATACTGTTTATGCACATACGAACCCTAAAACAAGAACATTTTGGAAAAAACTACCTTATTCATCTGCTTAAAGGGTGTTTGTTTCGGCTTATATAGGCGGCTTATGGCTTATTTGGTTTTGGGCTTATGTTTTATATGCATGCTTTTTGTAGCATATTTTGCAACTTTTTGGCTTATATAAGCTTATTATGACATAATGAATATATGTAAGCCAAAATGTTTCAAAATAAGTAACAAAAACTGAGCTTATAAAACATAAGCTCAAAACTAAATAAGGCATAAGCCGGCTATATAAGCCGAAACAAACACCCCTTTATTAGACCTACTGTTTTAATCCTTGAAGGATTATAACTTAAAAGTCATCTAATCGTTAATGGTTGTCCTATTGTACGTAATACTACCTTATTGGTCTGCTTATTGAACCTAAGAACCCTAACACAAAAACATTTAAGAACCCTATATATACGAAGTTTATGCACCAATTCAAACAAAACACAATGGATCTTATGAAATAATTCGAGATGAAAATTAACCTGTTGTTACGAGACAACCACGATAAAATTAATAAACCATTACATCGTAGAACAAATATCATACCCTTGAACGCCCTAATTTTATCTTAATATCACATAGACAATACACATTATTTTTATTTTATTTTTTATTATTATTTTTTTTTTTTGTTTAATTTGGAGTATCAAAGTTACCTAGATTGTTGGAAGACATATGCTCAACAGTTCGATGGAAGATGTTAGTGGAGGTTTTGAATAATAGGGTTGGGAAGAAAAAATGTAGAGTTTATGGAGCCAACCAAGTAGATGAATGTTGATTTAGAGTTTAGAACTTCGGATGGGGGAATTTTGGGTGCCGAATAAAATTTTGTATAACTTTTAAAACGTTTTTGGAAATTTGAGCGCGACAGATTTTGGGAAATTTTGTATGATAATTCAATTTGAAAATGAAAAATAATGTGATGTCTTTTAACCAAAAAAAAAAAAAAAAAAAAAAAAAAAAAAAAAAAAAAAAAAAAAAAAGCTTACTTTTGTAATATTAACTTTAGCTCTAACATTCTGTAGTTTAATATATTTAAAACATTATACATAAAGTATTTTAGTTTCATGTTTGATGTCCAAAACACTTTTGGTTATCTAGGAGTGTTAATTCGGGTCGTGTTCGGGTTAGCGCGTTCAGGTTAGAAGGTTGGCGTGTTAAAATACCTCGACCCGTTTAAATAATCGGGTCAGTCATGTTAACCCTAAGTTGTTTATACATAACCCGAACATGACCTATTAAACCCACATATATATTGGTTGGTGGGTTAAATATGTTACGCGGGTTGAATAGGTTAAACGGGCTTCGGGTTTACCCATTTAACCAATTTATCTGAACAAGTTAACACATTACACGGGTTAAACAGGTTAAACGGGTTCATGGGTCGACCAATATAACCCATTTAAACTGTATAATAAATTATATATATTCTTTTAATTTTTTAAATAAATCTTAAATGGGTTCGTGGGGCGACCATTTAACATATACCCAACCCGAACCTGGCCCGTTTAATAAACGGGTTAGATGGATCTACCCAAACACGACCCGAAAACTATTTATACTCAACCCGAACCGGATCAGTTTAATTTCTTGTTTAATAAGAACTCCTACACTTTTTCATTATACCCCCTATAGTCTTTATCGTTTGCACTTTTAGTTATATTCTTTATACCTTATTAAATTAACCCCTGTTAATTTAATTCTCTCAATCTTCTCATTTATTATTCGCATAATAAATGTTTCCATCCATTTTGTGATGCATAGGTATGACCTTTTAGTCCTTACTTACCGGATGTGATTCACTCATATATAATTAAATATATAACATATCTGCACATTATTCTTTCAGACTCCCACTTGTGCAAGATCATTATATACATGTGCAATCATTGCCTTACAGAGGTACAATAGAAGACATATATAAGTTCTCTTGATACATAAACTTTATTCATTAAGTCCAAACTAATCAGATAACAAAACTAAGCCTAATCGAGGTACTTCAATCCAATAAACTCCGCATGTGTATTTGTTTATAGTCTTATATATTATATTTTTATTATATACTATACAAATCCACATTGTTAAACAGATGAATACACATAATATTTTCTAAGATATTTTTTAATGCTTATAAGTGTACCGGTAGTATATAGATTCTAGAACTTGCTTTAGTGATGCATTTAGAGATCGCTAGTGAGATCGCATTCGTGTGATTAGGATTGACTAAATGATAAGAGGCATTAGGATAACCCTTGTTTTAAACCTATTTATTATAATTACATTGGCTACATTGGTCAAGTAATTACCCCACACCCTTGCTATGTACTCATTTTTAGTACAAGATACACCTAGTGAACCCCACCAAATGTTACACCCAAATCGCCTTAGCCTTCTGTGTATGCACTCCTTTTTAGTGCATTATTGTTACAACATTTATGTTAAACCCTTAGTTAATTATCTAGTTTTTTACATGGTTGCTAAGTCGAGTCATATCTTGTAAATACAGTTTTGGGAAGATTGGGACTTATGGTAGTATTTTATTATGGAGTAATGGGGAAGAAGTCAAATTATTACCCCCATATGTACGTTAATGTTTAAAGTACTCCACATGTTTTGATCCTTACAATTCGGGTCATTAGTTAATTTATTTTTATGCAAAAATGCAAGTGTAGGGATGCAGTTATAATCCCAAGTTATTTATGTTATTTATTTTCAGCAGATCAAAAGATGGCAGGGTAAAAGTGTATGAAAAAAATAAAAAGAAAAAAAATAGAAAAAAAAAAGAAAGAAAAAAAATACGGACTGCCATCCTGCTTTTGTTTAAGTCAAGAAAGGCATAAAAAGAGTTAGAGTTAGTGTGTCGAGTCTTGGCTTAGCAACGCCACTTTGTACATGTAACTAACTTAGATGATTAACTTGTCACCAATAAAAATTCCCCATAACCCCAAAACCGTGTTTTCCTTACCCTTACACCTAACATTACAACCCTTGTAAAGTCCTCTTTGATAGTTATTCCTAGGTGCTTACGCCAAAGCGATGGAGGTTTGATCCTTTATCAAGCCTATGGTAATCTATATGCTATGATAGGTAGAGAGTGTTTATTTTTCCGTTTCCTTAATGTTATATCACCTATACACCCAAGAGATGAGAGAATCCAAACGCTTTATGTGAGGTGCTAGTATATAATTTCCGTGCTTGATATGACTATTGTATAATAAGTTGTGTTATAAATTATCTTTGAACCAATGTTAAATGCCCCATAACTTGTAAATTGATTAGGTTAAAAGCACAACTACTTTAGGACAAGCAAATCTCAGGTGTAAGGATATTTGATGAGGTGTAATTTTATACGTTTTTTTAAGGGGTCATTTAGCCTCTAAATCCGTACATATTCGATCAATTATTGCCCTAAATCGTTTCTATTTGAGTTTTAGGTACTTGGGAAGCAAATGATGGAAAATAGAGCATATTTTTCTTGATTGGACAAGAAAACGACAACGTCAAGAAAAATGTAACAAAAAGGGATTATGACGGTGTCATGATGTGACAATTGCGAACCCTTGTAGGAAGTTTTACAATCCTCTAGGCAATGTACCTAATCACTGTAGTTATAGGTAAGTCTCGGGGGATTGATCGTTCTCTAGGGGAATAATGTCGTTAGGTCAAAATGTATGTCGAGATAGTTCTAGAGGTGAGGGATGACTCTTTTTGTGTTTTTATATTTTTTAGAAAGCAGGTAAAAATCTCGGGTTTTGAAAGAGTGTGCGGAATTAGTTACTAATTAACTAACCCAAAACTACTAATTAAACTAAATTAAACTACTATGCGAGAAAAGTAAATTGGTGGTAACTCTTATGATAGGAAAAGCAATGTTCACTTAGACATCCTTACTCCCTAGTTATCTCCTACTGATTCGTCGAATTGTCACTTCCTTGTTTTAATTGAAGCGTTGTATTCCTTAATATTGGTCGTGAGGAGGTGCCGAAGTCCCAAACTCTATGAACATTAGTCTCCCCTAAATTCCTTAAAGTCTATTAAGTTATCTAGGATCTACAAGCCGCAATTCACGCAATAAATACAACGAGGAAAACCAATAGTGCACTTTATGGTTGTGTTTTATAAGACGTTCAAGCTAATACATATAAGAACTTAACCAGTTTTCTAATCCGAACGCGAGGCAATCAATTAAACAAGAGACGAAAAATCAACATTCAATAACTAGGTTTGATTAGATCTAAGCAAACACTAATTAACTTACGCTAGCATGTTAAAGTAAAGAAAAGATAAATAAATAATCAAACAACACATAGACACATTGAATGATTAAAAGAATAACTTATCTTCAATGAAACATGAGGTTCAAGGGCTGTAAAAGCCTCAAAAAATTGATAAAATCGTCTAGGTTATGCCTCTCCAAAGTGTTACACGAATTATGAAAAACATACGAAAGTATATATAGATTTACACTTGTGACGGCGTTAGTTGCAAAGTGTGACACCGTCAGCTCGCCTCCAATTAGGGTTTCGTCTTGTGCAAGTCGCCGTTGTGACGGCGTCGCTTACGATGTTTGACGCCGTCAAGTGATCTTTTGACGTCGTCATTTGTTAATTTATCTGAGCCGTCTCTTGTTAACTTTGTACGAAATCTTGGTCTTCAAATAAACCTGACGCTGTCAGGTTATAGAGTCTTCAGATTTATCTGAGGCATCGCTTGTTAATTCTGAGGCAAAAATCCATCTTCAGTTGCAAGTGACGGCATCACTTGGTAAAGCGTGACGCCGTCAGGACCCCTTTCCTGACAGAATTTGGGACTTGATCGTTTCTTCACTTTTCTTGTCGTTTTAAGCCCAAAACATGCCTATTTCCAAATTTTCCTTCCCAAGTACCTAAAATGCAAAAAGAAACGATTTAGGGCAATATTTGATCATATTCATACGGTTTTGGCCTTAAAAGACCCCTTATAAAGGTACCAAATAAATCCTTATCAAATATCCCTACACTTGGGATTTGCTTGTCCCCAAGCAAATATGCTTTTATCCTAATCAATTTACAAGTTAAGGGTTATTTAACATTAATATAAAAGTAATTACAACATACAATTGTCTCACGTTAGTCATAATAAGCACGTAAATTATATACAAGCAAATATGCTTTTTATCATTTTTTTTCTTTTTTTTTCTACTTTATATACATATATATATATATTATATATATATATATATATTATATATATATATATATATATATATATATATATATATATATATATATATATATATTATATATATATATATATATATATATATATTATATATATATATATATCTACATTATATATAACAGGAGGTGTTACACGTAGATAATGCCACATAAATGCCACATAAAGGCCACATAATCATAAACTATGCCACTTGGCCACCTAAGCATTATTTTAGTTAATTAAAATTCGGATTAATTAAAAATTTGACATTGGCAAGAATTGAACCTGGGTCATTTAATCCACATACAAATGCTTCAACCACTAGACCAACCCAATTTTTGTGATTTACAATATAAACTAAATATGTCATGCTTAAATAATTGATATTGTTAAGCTATATTTAAGGAATAGATTATGCATAAAATTAAATTGTTATTATTATCCAACCCTAATAAAACATATTTGAGCAAAAGGTTTCAAAAGTAAGTGGTAGTTTTGAACTTTATAACTAATGTGGTAAAGTATCTACTTATGTTAGTCTAAGATTTTAGACTTTTTTTTCGGTGCCCCCGAACGTATGTGAGTGTTTTAAAGATTATCAACCGATTGCAAAAGGAAAGCAAGAAGTAGGCTTCTGCAATCAATGGGACACAGTTAATGATGAAGCAAGTTGTACCGTATGTGTTTTCACATTTTAGCAGCTCAAGTAAACAAGGACCAAATGCAAGATTCGGGACTACCTTTCTTCAGCCTCAATGAAGTAGTTAAGGCAACTAGAAAGTTTTCAACCGATAATAAGCTCGAGCAAGGAGATTTAGTGCAGTATACAAGGTAAATTTAAATCACTAAGTAACCAGTGAAGTTCTCGAGAATTTAATATCTTTAGCCATAGCTCGAATTACATTACAACGCCATGTTCTGGAAGTGATTGATATGAATTCATTAATCAATGCTTGAAATAAGGATTAAACAGTTACATGTGTAGAAATTAGGATTAGTATCAGTTTGGTTGGATCATACATGATTACATGAGATATATGTCCTTCTTATGTGTCTAGACTCTAATCTATTTTTTTTATTTGGTGTACTGTAACAGGATTAAAGCATAAAAGATCAATACAACTATCAAAGGGTGGTACAAGACTATGATTTAAGATAGTTGCTTATCTTAATTTCACACGGTTGTTACGATTAGCAAATTTTGATCCACAACCCTTCATAGAAGGTAAGGCAAATGGCTTTATAAAACTAATAACTTTATAAAACCCCTCATAGTGTTATGAGAGGATATAAGGCCTTAAAGGATCAGTTAGTTACGCGCCTCATACCCAATGTGTTGAAATTAATATGTGCCTTAGTTGTCCACCGCATGTTTGTTGCACTATTTGTCAACCGCAGTGGTATACAAAAGCTTCTTGCATTCCTAAGTGTGCCTGTGACTTTCTATGCTAAATGTTGTCATGCTTATGTATCAACTCATCTAACTATGGTGCTCTTTAGGTAATAATGCAGCGTGTATGTGCCCTACCATCAGAGGTCATCCATCAGTTAATTGCATTAGTTCTTCAACTTCTTAGTACCAAGCGAGAAAAAAATGCAGCTTTAATCACATCTTTAGCTCTGTTTATCATTAGTATTTCAAGATTATTCCGATTCGTTACGCCATCCCGGCTTATTCAAGAAGAGGAAATTGATGTTCCAATGACAAAAGAACCATCGCAAGAAAGAAAAATGATGGAGACCAAGGCTAAGGTTAGTATACACAATTGAATATTATCACAGAAGTCATAAGGCACTTTGAATGTGGTAGTGATCAGTTATGAATTTCACATATGTGGGAAATAGGTAGGGTTATCAATGCGGGTCGAATCATGGGTACAAACACATCAGTGATTATGACTTGAGTATTTTTATGTGACTAAATATGCAGTTAGTTTTGCATTTATACCTAAACAACATCAACTTAGAACCTTAGTTACTTAAATCATAAGCAATATACCTCTTTGTTTAATGTACAACTTGGTACTTGCAGGATTGAAAATGTTTCCTAGCACGAAGAGGAAGGTGAATGAGGGTTCACAAGGCCAAGAATTTGAACCCATAGATGCAGTTATGATCTCCAAGAGAAGGCATATTGATTTAGCTGATACGGTATGGGTTACTAGCATATTATTCCGACATTTAATCATGGACCATGCTAAGCGCAACAACCCGATGGAAAAGAATGTTTAATGCAACTTTAGATAGTAGACATTATGATCAGCAAAATAGTAAACTTTCAAGAAGTACCAACTTGCTTTAGTGTTCTTATAGCTTTAGTGTTCTTATAATATGAATATTATCTTTGACAGGGTCATTGTGATCACAACTTATGAAAATTTTGTGAAATAAGAAAATCTGGAAATGAATGAAAAGGAACTAACGGAGAGAATGGTTCTTACTTTTCCTTTTACATATATGGTTATCCATTTTTCACATCTATAGGTGTCTGTCATTACATTTTCAAAGTGACTTTGGGACATGACTTAATAATCATACAAAATAAGCTATAACTAAATAGACTGCAGTCTGCAGGATATATTGTATTTATAAGCCTATGTTGCTTAAACTTGTAACAGTAGGATAATCATTAGGATGATCATTAATTGATGTATTTTAACGACTTATATGTAAACTGACCCTTGAATAATAAGATAAGTTATATACTAAATCATAATTTTGAAAAGATATGTTTATCATTAACAAAAAAAATATGTAACTTTAAACTTAAATGTATGAACCTAATAAGTAATAATATTATTAAATTTACATGACGCTAGCCGTCCATCGGACGGGTCATGCGACTAGTAAAACATATAAACATAAACATACGGAAAGCAGTGTTGGCATTGTATATTTAATATATATACGAATTCAACTTTAAACACTACCGAATTCATTGAAACATGCTATGAAACGACCTCAAAATATCATTTAAATAGTAAATTAACCACAAACATAATTTAAATATACAATTCATTAAATAGTAAATTATTTAAATTCGACAATTTACTATAAAGTAAATTCAAATTTAAATTACGAATCATTTTGTAAATTATATTCGAATTATATATAAATACACACGCTACTTTATACGAGTAACATTGTTAAAATGTCTCAGATTATGTTTTAGATATATTTTAAATTAAATGTACATAATATTCCAAATGCGTATTTTGTTACTGTGCGTATGTTAAAGTTAACTTATAGATAGAGCCACAAGAGTTTATGTCTTGAGTTTAAACGTTATTGTATGGCTATATCTCATCAAAATAGTTGTAACTGTTAAGTTGGAACATAATCTAAGAGTAATGTTTGCCTAGGAAAGAAACGTCCAAAACGCCTTCGACAAAATAGGAGATACAATTCTCGCATGTGTACATTTCAAAAATAGTGATATGTTTCGTAACAGTGCATGGTTAGATAGTCGGGTATTTCTAAACATGGATATAATAACACAAAAATGCATATTCGATAACCGTTTATTTCTTTTCGTTCTTAATGCATTCAATAAAAAATTTGGTACGTTTATATCTTATTTTTCGTTAACTTATTTTTTTCAAAATGACAATTACAAGTCATGCCCGCCCTCGGGTGAATACATAAGAAATAACTATAAAAGATCATTATTATCCGTACATGATTAAATTAACATGTAAAATTACAAGTCATGCCCGCCCATCGGGCGGGCTTCGAAAACTAGTATATATATATATATATATACACACACACACACTCTTCCCATAGCATCCAAAATAATACATCATTAAAAAGAGATTTCTTGCAACCTCCCTACACTTGAACTTTTACGTAGATAAAAACTAACTAACGGGCCGAATTAAGAAAATCAAAAAACGTGAAGTACTTTAAACATTAATGCACATATGGGGGTAATAACATTGACATTCTTCCCCATTACTCCATAATAACTAGTACTTTACCCATTAGTCCCAATCGTCCCAAAACTGTATTTACATGATATGACTCAACTTAGCAACCATGTAACCAATTAGATAATTAACAAAGGGTTTAACACATAAGTTTTAACAATAATGCACTAAAGATGAGTGCACACAAGGTAGGCCAAGGCGATTTTGGTGTACATTTAGGGGTGGATTGTAAACAATGCTCTTCATTAATATTTCGAAATCCACCAAAATATTACGAGAACCGCGAAAAGGATAGGCTATGAGGGGTGTACTAGGGGTATCGTGTATTAAAAATGAGTACATCGCAAAGGTGTGGGAAAATTACTTGACCAATAAAGCCAACGTAATTATAAAACAGGTTTAAAACAAGGGTTATCCTAATGCCTCTTATCATTTAGTAAATCCTAACTACACGAATGTAGTCTCACTAGCGATCTTGGGATGCATCACAAACACAAGTTCTAGAATCTGTATACTACCGGTACACTCATAAGCATTAAAGGTGAATGCTTTTTTCTAAAGATCTAAAGGTGAACCTCACATTTTTTGGGTGAAAATTTTTGAGTAGAAGGGTTTTTGTGCTAGCTATATAATTCCTATCCATGAGATACTTATTAAAACTAAAGTTTCACTCCAATATGTTGTAAAAAAATTTAAATTTGGTGCTAAAATCACCCTAACAAGTATCTCTTTTAGTTTATTACACATTTACTAAAAAACAAAACAAATATCAAGCGAGTTATAGTTTCTAAGGTATCCCATTTTACCCTCCCTACACTTAAATTGAACATTGTCCCCAATATTCTTGAAAAGTATCAAAGTTATGACAAAGGGACAAATAAAATAGATGAAAGAAACTAGTACTCCCCTGATTTGCTCGGCATGGTCGACGTGAAATATGGTTAAATCCTCCTCCAAGAAAATAAACTTTAATAAGTGCACATCATACTTCATCTTTTATCTTCTTGTCCAATATAACCTGTAATTCACTAAGAAAACAAACACGAAACCTCGCATAAAATCGGCGGTAAACACTATATATATAAATCCTAGAAAGAAAAGTAAGAAATAATGCTTGCAAAATAAATGTTTACAGATTCCTAGAAATTTAAAAATTCTGAAAATTTTCAAAAATTAAGTTATAGCACAAAAACAAAATTCTGGAAAACTGTGCTGCTACAATGCCTGACGCTGTCGAGATTGACCTAACAGTATTTTTGTGCTTTCTTTCTGGAAAATTTCTGGAAAAATCTTAGTATTAAAACCTGAAAATTCTGCAAAACATTCATTGTGACTCGATACAAGCATTTGACTCAAACAAACACACAAATATATGCTAAACATTCATTGTTAACTTTCATGTTTGAAGTTGTTCTTTTAAACAAATATGATCTTCCCTATACTTATCTTTTTGTAAAATACTTTTATATGCAATTAAAACGAAGTTAGAAACAAAATAAAGCATTTTCAAAAAATATTCGAAACATGAAAGATTAAGCAATAATGATAGGATATATATATATATATATATATGACTCAAACAAAAATAAAAATCAAACAAATAAACAAAAAGCTTGGGTTGCCTCCCAAGAAGCGATTTTCTTTATTAACGAGTCTTGTATCTAAACTCAAAGTTATGGCCTATTACGTGACTCCAGGGTCATCTTCTACCTTGGTTTTATATTCCGGACCTATTTGTAAACATTCTTTGTAAAAACCAATTATCTTCTTCATCACATAGTCTACACCTCTTTTCTTATCTTCTTCATTCCTATAGTAAACCGATTGCTTATATTCCTTCTCCAAAACTTGACAGTTGTCTAAATTGTTCAATCTTATGCGGCATTTGGTAGGCAATCTCATCCGTTTCATCTTTAAACCTAACTATCCCTAAGGATGGGTCATAAGTCATCTTAGAAGTTTCCACAAATGGCCTACCTAACACTATGTGAGTCAAACAATAATCAACTGCCGGACTAATATCTTCCACTATCACAAAATCCGTAACATATGTGAAATTTCCAACAAAAACATGCATTCCCTTAACTCGCCCCACAAAATTACTTGTCTTTCCCTTATCGGGATCTCTCCTAGGTGCCAATTGCTTTTTCATGATCCAATTTTAATGTATCATACTCATAATATTTATGGGGGACTTAACGCCAATGTAAGCCTTCCAAACATGTACACGCCCGATATTACATGGTATATTTATGTTAGATGGGTCACCCGCTTGGATGATCGGTAGATTCATGTAATATGGTGGATTAGGGTTATCTAACAAATACTTATGGAATGCAAGTTCATCTTTTGTGGGGAACCTATTAAAGTATTCATTACCTACTTCTCCCTCTTCTTTACTCTCATCATCCGTTGTCTCCATCCTAGGATCACTACTACCTTCCATTACAATTTCTTGCTCTTCCTCTTCACTAATCTTATTTGGTGGTAGTAGAGTAATGGCGTTAGCGAAGTGGACATGTTTTGATGATGATGGATCATTGATTTCACTACCCCCACTTGTCTTCCTAGCCACTCTACTTGACGGGGCTATCACTTGGTTATTGAGATCCTTTAACAAGTTGTCAATCTTATTTGTCATCTCGCTTTGTTGTTGTTCGAAATCGGCTTCAAACTTGGACAAACGAGCTTCTTTAGATGACATAAAACTAGACACTAATCCTTCAAGATTATTGGAATTGTTGGGAGGATTGTTGCTAACGGTACGGTTCGAGGACGAACCGTTTGGTTGAAAACGATTAGGTGGATTTGAAAATTTTTTTTGAGAAGAATTTTGGTTTTGTTTCCACCTAAAGTTTGGGTGATTTTTTCAAGATGGATTGTATGAATCACCAAGGGTGTTTTGCTCGGGCATGAAAGTGTACCACTTATCTCCCGCTTCGTCGATACGTGAGGATGCATAATCTGTAAAAGCTTGTTCGGGGAGTTCCATGCAATCACGAGTGTCATGGGGACCACTACATAATTCACATGAAGAAGTGATTTTGTTGACTTGACTTGTTGGTTTAGGAGCTTCATAGGATTTCATGAGAAACTTGACTTGGTCTTCAAGTTCCATGATCCTACGGTCGGGAATGCTTGAGTTTTTCGAAGGCAAGGATATTGCCTTGACCGTTTTGCTCAACTCGTGGGGGTCATTCCAACATTCGTTGTCATAGAGAGCAAGATCTTCTATGATTCCCCACGATTCTTCCGCATTCTTGTCACGTAGCTTACCACTGACCGCTTGGTCAATGGTTTGCCTTGTGCATTGATTGACATGATCATGAAAATTTGGATTTGAAGCCAAAGATCAATGCCATGGTGAGGGACTTTTTGGTGTAAGTCCTTGAAATGAGTCCACGCTTCATAAAGAGTTTCAACTTGACGTTGTTGGAACATCAAGATGTCATTCCTTAGCTTGGTAGTTCTCCCCGGTGGGAAAAATTGAACGAGGAAACGAGAAGTAAGATCATACCATGTTGAGATAGATCCCGCGGGTTAACGCTCAAGCCAATGACTAGCTTAGTCACATAGAGAGAATTGGAAGAGACACAAAAGCGTTGTCTCTTGAGTTGCAACATCAAGGTCTATGGAATCAACGAATTTAAGAAAATCCTTGAGATGTTGGTTTGGATCTTCGGAATGAAGTCCGTGGAATACACATCCGCTTTGCACCAACCGGATGGTGTCGGATCGCAAGGGTAACACATTGGCTCTTTAGGGGAGCTTAATGGTGTTTCGATAGCCTTGGTGGCTTGGTTTGGAGTACTCACATGGAGTACGGGCTCGAGGTGGGTCTTGGTGTGGTTGCTCTTGGTGTGGTTGGTTAATGGGTTCAAAGATATTATCATCCACCATGATGGAAAATGATATAGATTATGAACAAAGGAAACGAAGAAAATATAGACTACAAGAAATCTAATAAAAAAAAATCTCACTTGATAAGAATCTAGTGAGTAGACCTAAACGAGATAGAAACCGAACCTAAACTATTAACTATTCCCACTGCCTAGAGGATGGTAAAACTTCCTGCGAGGGTTTGCAATTCTCACATCAAGTTTTTGGCGCCGCTGTAGTGTAGTATAGGTATGTCTCGGGGGATTGATCGTTCTCTAGGGGAATAGTGTCGTTAGGTCAAAATGTATGTCGAGATAGGTCTAGAGGTGAGGGATGATTCTTTTTGTTTTTTTATATTTTTTAGAAAGCAGGTACAAATCTCGGGTTTTGAAAGAGTGGGCGGAATTAGTTACTGTGGAAAACTAGAAGGGGGGTTGAATAGTTTTACGTCTTTTTAATTTATGAAAACTTTTGTTTACTTTTTAAAACTTCGATTATATCTTATGTGAATTCAACTCTTGATCAATATTAACAAATATAAACAAATATAGATAAGCAATGCAAGTAAAGTAAATATAATGAAATGAAAGAAAGAGATGGAAAGATCAAACCACAACACGGAGATTTATAGTGGTTCGGCTACAAGGACACCTTCCTTGCCCTACTCCACTCCTCGAGTCACCTACTCGAGAGTTTTCTTCACTATGTCAACAAACTCCCTTATGGCGGAGAAAACCTTACACAACTTTAGCTTACACCGGCTTAACGACACAAAGCTAGATGTCGAGTTCTAATTGTAGCTAGAACCAATCTCACAACTTCTACACAACTTAATCACGACTTCTTCACGACGGCTTCACGACGGCTTCACGACTTCTTCTTCACAACTATTTCACGACTACTTCACAACTACTTCTACACTACTTCTTTACAACACAACTAGTTACTTACACTTAGATCTACTTATCACAACTATACAACACTTTACACAACTACAATGATGATATGAGTTAAGCTATAATACTTCTTCTCTAGTTGAAGGAGTATTCTTCTTTTGCACTTTGATGGTGGAAGCTTGGATCACTTAGAAACCAATGCTTAAGAGAATATGATCAAAGGATTTTTGAAAGGATTTACAAGATTTAAAACAGAAGGTTTTGGTGTGCAAAAGGTGAGTAAAAATCCAGGGGAAGGCTGGTATTTATAGGCAGAAAAACTGGACAGCTGGAACCTACAGGAGCGTGGCCGGCCCCCTTAAATAGGGGGGCGGTCCCCTTAATTTTAAGGGGGCCGCCTAGCATAATTAAAGGGGCCGCCCTCCCTGCCCGTTGCCCAGTTTTGTCTTTTTGTGGGGAAGGTTTTTCTGGAACATTTTTACTGATTTTGGTTAAAATTTTGAATTCATAAATTTATAGTGAATTAAACCTTTTTATTTATTACCAAAAATGTTTTTCTAAAAGATATAAAATGTTTTTGACATTTTATAAAAAATCTAGTGTTTAAGAAAATGTTCCTTTGATCATATAATGCATTAAGCATTAGTTCATTCATACCTTAAGTGATTTGAGTTGTAGAAATAGATATTTACAACTAAATACTTGTTTACGTCATAATTTTTCGATTAATGATTTTACATTTTGTGATTATCAAAACGTAGAGATATCGAAAAATATTAATAACGTGTTTAGGCATTATTTATATCAACAATCTCCCCCTTTTTGATGATTACAAAATCTAAACTCATTAAATCTAAAAATTAGTTTTTAGACAAGTATTTAGTGAGTTTACATCTATTTCTCCCCTTTTTTGTAGAATCAAAAAGGTTTAACCGACAAGTTTTAAGTGTAAAAGTGTCGTATGAGAACTCCCCCTTGATGTGTACTCCCCCTCGTTTGGGGGCACCAAGGAAACGAGCTATGGAACGCTTGCAAAAAAAATGTTAGAAGCACAAGTATATGTAACAACAATAAGCAAGCATATAGAATAAGAACATTCATTTAATAAAAGTGTTGTGTATGAATACACAACCAAGTAGATTACAACATAAGGCATGCAAACATTCAAACAAAAACAACTAATGATGCTACATAATCGTCCTAGGAGTACATGATCTTCCATGGAGCTTGCATACAAAAAGTTTTTGAAAATTATTTTTAAGCATTGCATATGCTTAATTGGGTGAAAATGGAGGTGGTGGTGGTGTAGTGGGTGAAGGTGGTGGAGGTGGTGGTGGTGGTGGGTTGGTAATCATGTGTTCAAGTGATGAAAACATGTAGTGTATCTCATCTCTAAGACCAAAGATTATGGTCCGGTTATGGATGCAACAAAGACAATTGTCACCATGGGCTTCAAGCAATGCCCAAGGTATGGGAAAGAATGGTTATGGGATAGGTGATGGTGAGAAATGAGCATCAAGAGGTGTGATGGGTGATAAGGAAATGGCAAGTTGGTTGGATGGAGGTTCTTGAGTGGATGGTGGTGATGATGCTCTTGGTGATGATGTTAGGTGAGTGTTGATGTAGTCATTGATGGATGAAGTGGATGGTATGGAGGAAGATGATGCTCCATGGGTAGAGGGTGTTTTTGATGGTGCATTTGGTGCACTTGGGGATGAACTTTGAGGTGGTGGTGATGGAGTTTTGGTGTCATCTTGGGTTAAGTCAATAAAGAGTTGTTTTGGTGGTATGATGACAAGTCTTTGCTTCCTTGGAGTCTTAGAGATGGAGGATTTTGGTGATAACATGGTTGTTTTGGATGGTGAAGGATGATAGAATGAGAGGTGATTATATGGATGGAATTTATAATATGAAAATGTGGTTGGTTTAGGTTAATTTTTGAGGTTTTGTAGGAAGATTCCAATACCAGTTCGTCCATAAGGAGAAATGGTAGCTGGGGCTAGATAAAAGGGGTCACATGATGCAAAAGGAAACAGTGAATTTCACTGCCCAGATGGCCCCCTTAATTGCTGGCCGGCCCCCTTAAAATTAAGGGGACCGCCTAGGGAATTAAGGGGGCCGCCCATCTGCTGTTTTCCCAGGCGACCAAATTTGAAAATTTTTCAGAAATGGGTCATTGTTAGGGTGTATTTGCAGCAAGCTTCATTTGGATCATGTACATGAAGAATGATTAAATAGTGGCATAAACATGTTTAAATAAGCATGTATACATTTAGGCTAAAAATAATCATATTATAGAATAAGCATGTTATTTAATCATTAGCAAGCATATTAATTTAAGCATAGCATTTAAGAACTAATCAAGAAAATAGATACTAACATACTATGCAAGAAATAAATAATTCTCAAATACAAAATAAAATGTCTAAACATAATATTGTTCAAATAAGCCAACATCCATATCTCATCTCTTCTTCTTTTCAAAAATATTCTTGAAAGCTTTCCCTATCGACTTGAAACCACCTCTAACTTCTTGATGCATCTGTTGAGTTGTGTTGAGTAATGCGGTTTGTCGTTCAAATAGGATTTGTTCGGTTTGTTCGGAAGGACGAGGAACTTGATAATCGGAATAATTAAGTTCCAGGAGATTGTCCACGAACCTCGTGGGAGATGGAGTACTGACACGTGAGGTGCCTTCCTCCTCATCATCATCATCTCCTCGATGACATGTGGAACTACGAGGGGCGTAGATATTAGGGCGTCTAGATTTGCCCTTGTCACTACGAGATCAACGAAGTTGGCTACGAGATAGAGGGCATAGGACGGGATGGACGAATAGGTAAGCATCACTCTCAAGATGAGGGAAATGTTCCATGACATAACGATAGAGACGGGTGAGGAACATGCCATAGGGAAGGTTGGCGTTGGGAGTGTTTTTGGCTGACATGATGCGATAGACAAAGAGGTAAGCCAAATTGTATTGTTCTTCTGCAACAATACAATACAACATGTGAGCAATGCTCGCCGTGAGATGATCACGGTGACCACCGGTACCGAACGCATTCTCACGAATGAGTTCTTCCCAACGCTTCATGTCGGGGCTTAGCTCTTTAAGAATGATTTGGTTTGCATGAATTTCGACATTTTTTGACTTGATCCTTCGGCTAGTCGTACCACGTTCTAGCTCGAGAAGTCCACGAATCTCGTCAGGAGAAGGAATATCAGAATAGTACGAACCATTCTGAGGCCGATTTTTCTCAAGAGATGAGAGATCCCATTCATTTGAGAAAATGGCTTGACCGTTGTAAGGAATTTGGAGAATTCGACCAAACTGAGCTAGATCGAGAGTGATAAATTCGTTTTGGATCATAAAGGAAATAAGAATATAGCCATATGAATCGGTTTGCACCGTCACTTGGCTATAGAAGTCAAGAACGAAGCGAGGAATGATTGGCTCATTAATTTTGTAGAGACAATCGAGACGAACATTTGAGAACATTCGCTCGATTTGATCGGATTGATAGAAAGATGGATCGACAACTCTACCTTCGTGAATGTTTCTATTTTCGATGGGTCGATAGAAACATGCAATAGAAGGAGAGATGCCGGGAGTTTCGGAGACTTTTGGAATGTAGGCCTTGGTTTTGGAAAGATCACCGACTGTAGCTTTAGGCATTTTCACCTATACAAGGAAGCAACACAAAAAAAAATAAGAAAATGACATGCATATAGTATATATGCTACTTATGTGGAACGTAAATATACTTCGACTCTAAAACTTTAATCCTAAGAAGTATTTTACAATGTTCCTTAGTTTTAATTTTTAACTCGCTTAAAATGTATTTTATGATGTTAAAGAATAGTTACATGGATATTATGACAAGAAATCAAAAATATCCAAACGCTCCTTTATACGTCATAAACTACTTTGAAATGTGGCTAGACAAACATTAGATTGTATATCTAGCTATTTCTTACGAGTGTTTATGTTAAGTGACTTATTGAAAAAAGTGAAAACTTAGATTTTGACTCAAAATTTTCTTTTAAAATGTTATGCCAAACGCTCCCTTAATTATAAAAATAACTACTAATATTTCAATATACATATGAATTATGTATCCTGATGACTCAAAATAACTAATTGCGTGTTTATAAACTTGGCAAGTAGTTGTGAACTTAATTTTGATTAAATTTCGATGACTCTAGCTCCTAATCCAAACACTCTCTTATATTTAACAAAAACATTTTTATGATTCGAAAAATATATTTTTAGTATTAAGAGGTTATGATGTAGCAATGTGATTAGTTTTAACAAGTGTTTATGGCATAATTCAACAATGTATAACAAGTTTTGAATATGAGTGTTTGGTTTTTCAAAGTTTTGACATGAGGGTATCTAATTACTTAGTATTTAGGTTGATTAAGCATTCTAATCCTATGGGGAGCATTTGATTATAACATTCCTAGACTCAATTTCAACAAAAATTCGGATTTTGAAAAATTAAGTAAAAGACCTAATTATGATTAGACTCAAAATTGGATGAAATTAGATAAAATGTGTATTAAAAAACTTACAAAATGTGTTGCTAATCGAAATATAGGTGTTTGCCCCTTGCGAAATTAGTCGGAAATGGTGATTTGGTGAATGGTTTTGGGTTTGCAGCTCGTTCACAACAGAGGATAGGGAAGGAGTGTTTGTAAAATGGAGTGTTTGGTAAAGAATTTTGAAAGAAAAACGAATTTGGTGGCAACAGTAGGCCGGTCCCCTTAATTATTAAGGGGACCGCCCCCGTTTACTAGCCGGTCCCCTTAAACATTAAGGGGGCCGCCTGCCAAAATTTGATTTTTGTCGGGTTTAGTTTCTGATAGCAAAATATTTTTATGTATATAGATAGATTTATTATATATCAAAAATACGTTGGGTTTTATTGGCACGAGGAAGGAATACTTGACATTTTAATAACATTTCGTTAAGAAAATAGTTCTTGAGAATTTTGGATAAAATAATCAAGATGTCAAGTCGACAAAGGTTTTAGGGAGTGAGAGTAAATGTGCATATATATATATATATATATATATATATATATATATATATATATATATATATATATATATATATATATATATATATATATATATATATATATATATATATATATATATATATATATTGTGTGTAAACGTCGGATGTTGAATGGAGTCGAGAAATGATGAGGTAATGACGGAGATAGGTGCTGACGGCGATGGGAGTTTGTTTCACCCATAGTTTTTTTTTGACGCAACGGTCGAAGTGCTACTTCTACGTTAATCCACTTAACTCACTTCTCTTCATCACCATGAGTTATGTGATAGTGGACACGAAAGATTTTCGTGTTGAACGTTAAAGTTCAAAAGAGGCAAAGTGGGAAGAAAAGGTTCGAGGACGAACAATTTTTTTTAGTTCTAGATAGTCAACAAATGACGTATCTAGGTTATGTGCAGATATATTTATATATGTATATAGTATATATAGTAATATGGATATATAATATATATATATATATATATATATATATATATATATATATATATATATATATATATATATATATATATATATATATATATATATATATATATATATATATATATATATATATATATATATTATATATATTTATATTATGTATAAGGGATTATCTACTAACTAACATACAAGAACTAACCAAACTAGGCATTAAAAACTTACGGGGGCATGCAATTGGCTACACATATAATGATGAGCATGAAAGAGAGGCGTACCTTTTAGTCTTCAACATGTGGTCTTCAAGCTCTTCAAAGCGTTTATGTTTGACTTGTAGAAGTCAATCAAGGAAGAGATGCCAATAAACCAATGAGATAGCAATTTAGCCACTTGGTCCCCATTGTCTCATTGATCCAAAGTTGTTTGAACCAAAAATGGGTTGTAGTTGACTAGGATGCATGTATGGTGGAAGTATTCCCCAAGGATTGAAGCTTGGTGGATTCGGGTAATTCCACATTGGGTAACTATTATTATGACGGTTTGGTCTATTTTGGTTTCTTTTAGGTTGAGGAGTTTTAGGCCGAGGGTGAGGACTAGGTGGTCTTCTAGGAGGAGGTGGTGTTTTTGACCTTAACTTTGGTTTAGAGTATTCTACTTCATTTTTTAAAGATGGTTTATAAAAGGTTTTTACTTCCTCATCACTAGCTATGGGTATTTTTCTATCTTTCATAAGTATATACTTAGGTTTTGACTCTAAAGGTTTTTGCTCACTAGTTTCACATTCAAATTTTACATTTTTAGTTTTACTATTTGAATCCTCAGTTGAATTAAATCCTAATCCTGTTTTATCACTTGATACTCTTTGAATACTTATTATTTTCCTAAGTGAATTACTACTATTTTCGAATTTGTTAAGTTTACAAATTTCCTTCCTAAGTGTTTTGTTTTCATTTTTAGTTTCTTGACATGTTTTACATTCAAAAATTTCTTTCCCTTTTTCTAAGTTATGTAGTTTAATTTTTAATTCTAGTATTTCCTTTTCTAATTGGTTATTTACATGTTTTAGTGATTTATTTTTACTCGTTACTTTTTGACCTAGTTTGCATAGTCTATTATATTCACTATCTAAGTCTTTTTCATCTAATGATAAATATTCATCACTAAAGTATTCGGTTTCAGAATGTACCTCACTTGATGTCTTAGCCATAAGACATTTCTCCTCCTTTGTAGTTTCTTTCTCGTCTTCGTCACTATCACTCCATGCTCCTCCAACGAACGCCTTTTGGTTTTGCTCCTTTGACATCATAGGACATCTTTCGATAAGATGATTTGGATCACCGCATTTGAAGCACTTCCTCTCGCTCTTGCTACCTTTGTCGTCTTTGTTTCTTTGGAGTGTTTTCCTTTCGTCATGTGGTTGTCTAACGAATCTTCCTCGTCTTTTGAAAAACTTCTTGAAGTCTCTTACGGCCATGGCATATTCTTGTCATCACTATCGGAGGTTGAGCTATCCTCGTCACTTGATGCTTTCCTAGCTTTCAACGCGATTGACTTGCTTTGCTCTTTCTTTCCTTTGACCATCTCGGAGTCTTTCTTGATTATTGCTTCGTAGACCTTCAAGTTGCCAATCAACTCGTCAAGTTGAAGAGTTGACAAGTTCTTCGATTCTTTAATCGCCGTAACTTTAGCTCGCCATTTTGGATGAAGAGCCCTAAGAAATTTCCTGACAAAATTCTTACTAGAAAAACTCTCATCAAGTGCCTTTAAACTTGTGATGATTGTGTTAAACCTAGCAAACGCATTATCAATTGATTCCTCTTCCGGAATCGTGAATTGTTCATATTGTTGAACAAGAAGATCTATTTTATTATCTTTGACTTGACTATTACCTTGGTGAGTTATTAGTAAAGAGTTCCAAATTTCTTTTGCGGTTTCGCACATAAAGATTCTTTCGTATTCTTTACGTGGTAACGCATTATAAATAACCATTTTAGCCTCATTATTTTTAGAAAGTTTTCTTTTTAAATCATCACTTTGTTTTTCAAAAGGTACAACTTCATCCTTTTTAGTTTCAAGATTATGTTGAATAGGTAAAAAATCACCATTAGTAATAACATGCCAAAGATCTAAATCTTTTGACTTCACATAAGTTTCGAATCGATTTTTCCAATATAAAAATCCATCACTTTCAAATAGTTGTGGTCTTTGCATAGATTGCCCTTCTAAATATTTTTCAGATTCCATAGATCGTTTCAAGTTTTAAAATACAGTTTATTTTAAAAATCTTGTTTAACCTGGCTTTGATACCAATTGTGGAAAACTAGAAGGGGGGTTGAATAGTTTTACGTCTTTTTAATTTATGAAAACTTTTGTTTACTTTTTAAAACTTCGATTCTATCTTATGTGAATTCAACTCTTGATCAATATGAACAAATATAAACAAATATAGATAAGCAATGCAAGTAAAGTAAATATAATGAAATGAAAGAAAGAGATGGAAAGATCAAACCACAACACGGAGATTTATAGTGGTTCGGCTACAAGGACACCTTCCTTGCCCTACTCCACTCCTCGAGTCACCTACTCGAGAGTTTTCTTCACTATGTCAACAAACTCCCTTATGGTGGAGAAAACCTTACACAACTTTAGCTTACATCGGCTTAACGACACAAAGCTAGATGTCGAGTTCTAATTATAGCTAGAACCAATCTCACAACTTGTACACAACTTCTACACAACTTAATCACGACTTCTTCACGACAGCTTCACGACGGCTTCACGACTTCTTCTTTACAACTACTTCACGACTACTTCACAACTACTTCTACACTACTTCTTTACAACACAACTAGTTACTTACACTTAGATCTACTTATCACAACTATACAACACTTTACACAACTACAATGATGATATGAGTTAAGCTATAATACTTCTTCTCTAGTTGAAGGAGTATTCTTCTTTTGCACTTTGATGATGGAAGCTTGGATCACTTGGAAACCAATGCTTAAGAGAATATGATCAAAGGGTTTTTGAAAGGATTTACAAGATTTAAAACAGAAGGTTTTGGTGTGCAAAAGGTGAGTAAAAATCTAGGGGAAGGCTGGTATTTATAGGCAGAAAAACTGGACAGCTGGAACCTACAGGAGCGTGGCCGGCCCCCTTAAATAGGGGGGCGGTCCCCTTAATTTTAAGGGGGCCGCCTAGCATAATTAAGGGGGCCGCCCTCCCTGCCCGTTGCCCAGTTTTGTCTTTTTGTGGGGAAGGTTTTTCTGGAACATTTTTACTGATTTTGGTTAAAAATTTGAATTCATAAATTTATAGTGAATTAAACCTTTTTATTTATTACCAAAAATGTTTTTCTAAAAGATATAAAATGTTTTTGACATTTTATAAAAAATCTAGTGTTTAAGAAAATGTTCCTTTGATCATATAATGCATTAAGCATTAGTTCATTCATACCTTAAGTGATTTGAGTTGTAGAAATAGATATTTACAACTAAATACTTGTTTACGTCATAATTTTCCGATTAATGATTTTACATTTTGTGATTATCAAAACGTAGAGATATCGAAAAATATTAATAACGTGTTTAGGCATTATTTATAACAACAGTTACTAATTAACTAACCCAAAACTACTAATTAAACTAAATTAAACTAATATGCGAGAAAAGTAAATTGGTGGTAACTCTTATGATAGGAAAAACAGTGTTCACTTAGACATCCTTACTCCCTAGTTATCTCCTACTGATTCATTGAATTGTCACGTCCTTGTTTTAATTGAAGCGTTGTATCCCTTAATATTGGTCGTGGGGAGGTGCCGAAATCCCCAACTCTATGAACATTAGTCTCCCCTAAATCTCTTAAATTCTATTAAGTTATCTAGGATCTACAAGCCGTAATTCACGCAATAAATACAACGAGGAAAACCAATAGTGCACTCTATGGTTGCTTTTTATAAGACGTTCAAGCTAATACATATAAGAACTTAGCCAGTTTTCTTATCCTAACGCGAGGCAATCAATTAAACAAGAGACAACAAATCAAGATTCAGTAACTAGGTTTCACTAGATCTAAGCAAACACTAATTAACTTACGCTAGCATGTTAATGTAAAGAAAAAATAAACAAATAATTAAACAACACATAGACATATTGAATGATTAAAAGAATAACTTATCTTCAATGAAACATGAGGTTCAAGGTCTGTAAAAGCCTCACAAAAGCTGATAAAATCGTCTAGGTTATGTCGCTCCAAAGTGTTACACGAATTATGAAAAACATACGAAAGTTATATTTACACTTGTGACGGCGTCACTTGCAAAGTGTGACACCGTCAGCTCGCCTCCAATTAGGGTTTCGTCTTGTTCAAGTCGCCGTTGTGACGGCGTCGCTTAGGATGTCGACGTCGTCATGTGATGTCTTGACACCGTCATTTGTTAATTTATCTGAGCCGTCTCTTGTTAACTTTGTACAAAATCTTGGTCTTCAAATACACCTGACGCCGTCAGGTTATAGAGTCTTCAGATTTATCGGAGGCGTCGCTTGTTAATTCTGAGCCAAAAATCCATCTTCAGTTGCAAGTGACGGCATCACTTGGTAAAGCGTGACGCCGTTAGGACCCTTTTCCTGACAGAATTTGGGACTTGATCGTTTTCTTCATTTTTCTTGTCATTTTAAGCCCAAAACATGCCGATTTCCATATTTTCCTTCCCAAGTACCTAAAATGAAAAAAGAAATGATTTAGGGCTATATTTGGTCATATTCATACGGTTTTGGCCTTAAATGACCCCTTAAAAAGGTACCAAATAAATCTGTATTATGTCACAAACACAAGGTGACGCCGTCACTTGAAGAAGATGATCAAGTTATAAATTTTCCAAGTGACGGTTCAGGCGATGGAGACGACCTTGAGCTGACGGCGTCATGACCAAGATATTGAAGAGCGACGGTGTCACAATTCATAAGGTGACGCCGTCACATTAAGTCGGTGCTAATATCAAAAGCCTAATGATGGGTAGCTAACGACGTAACAGTTAATAAGTATCTCCCTCCGTCCCACTATAAGTGTCCACTTTTCATTTGCACAAAGTTTTAGGAAAGTGGGGCCAACTACACTCTCCACCAATTAAATATCACTATCACCCACTAAACTCTCTTCTCATTGGTTGAAAATATTCCCTGGACACTTAATATGGGACAAGCAAAAATACCATTGTGGACACTTATAGTGGGACGGAGGGAGTAATAAGTATCTCCGTCACAAGTGTAATCCTATATATATTTTCGTATTGTTTTCATTCTAAGTGTGGAACTTTGTGGGCGACATTGGAGATAAACCCTAGTCCGAATATTATCAGCTTTTTAGGGCTTTTAGCCCCAAATATACTTATGTATTGAAGAGATGAGTTGTTTAATTCAATCATTCAATTATGATAATTTATGATTGTTTGATTCCTTTATATGCTTTTCTTTTCATTACTATGCTAGGCTAGATTTATTAGCATTTGCTTAAATTACGTGAAACTTAGTTATTGATTATTGTGTGTCGATTCTTTAATTAGTTGTGATTGCGTTAGGAGTAGGAAAACTGGCTAGGTCTAATATATTAGTAGCTTGAATGTCCGACTAAACGCTTAGTTATTAATTAACTTGATGTTTGTTGTATTTCATTCGTGAATTGTGTTTGCCTTGTTGAATTTGAGAGTTGAAAGGGCATTCTTAGGTGCCGGTCAATTATAACATAGTTCATAGAGTAGGGAGTAACCAACCCCGATTGATATTAAGGAATACAACGCTCTAATTAAACAAGAACGTAACAACTCGACTAATCAATAAGAGATAACTAGGGAGTAATGGAATTCTAAGTGAATACGCTTTACCTATCATACGAGTTTCACCAATTTACTTTTCTACATATTAGTTTAGATTTAATTTAGTTTAATTATTAGTTTTAAAAACCAAACTTCTTCAAACCCGAGATTTTACTTGCTTTCAATTAAACATAAAAATACAAAAATAATCTTCTCTCAACCCTTATATTTAATTAGTCATACACTTCATACCTACCTCACTATTCCCCTAGAGAATGATCAATCTCTCAACCTATATTATACTACAATTGTTAGGTACTCTACCCAGGAGGATTGTAAAACTTCTTGTGTTTTGCAATAATCCGCATCAGTTGCTCTACGACTTATCACTTTCCATGCTTAAAATTTTTGAAATTCCAAAAAAGACCGGGCGACTGGTCAACTTGTACAACGCAACCATTAGGAAACACGTGTCCAGTAGTTGTATATCATAGTACAAAATTTTGTATGTATGTGTAAGGTATTTTTCTTTTGGCCAACTAGTACTTCTTTTTTGGCAACTTGTACTAGGATGACTAGATATTTTTATCATTTTACCACCTTACACAAGTAACAAACACATCTGCTTCGATTCACACAGAAAACACACACACCTCTTCTTCTTCCCCAACACCATGAACACACAAAAATCACAATACATACCCGAATCATAACCCTAGAAATCCCGATAAACCTAAGTTAATCTTACAGCCAAATTTGATATGTCTAATTTGAATGAATTGTATCATGTTAAAATTAGTGTTCGGTCTACTGTTAAGTTGCTTCCATAAATTAAACATCTTTTGTCAATCAATGCAAACCGTGAAAGGTTGTTCAGAAATACAGTTTTTAGGCCTTGGTTGAATATTTCATCTCATGATAATGATAGCCATTTGATGCATTATGTTTTGCAACATCAGGTATATGTCTCTAACATCCCGTCTGATGTCTGATCCCCCCCCAAATTATATTCCAAATTGGGGATCATTGGTTACAGTTTGGCCGGAAAGAATTTTGTTTAATCACAGGGTTTCGATTTGGGAATGTGTCAACACAACATAATGAATCTAGTCCTTTTTGCGATTGTGTATTTCCTGAAAAAAATAGACGCTATAAAGAATGTATATGGCACTGATCTTTTGAAACTTGTTAGAGATGAGAAAAGGTGGTTAGATGTATCTGATGAGGATGCTGTTAGGTTGTGCCTCCTGATTGTTGGTGAGTTAGTGTTTATGGGTCTTGAGAAAAGGAATTGTATCCCTAAGCATATATTGTACTTGGTTGAGGATTGTGATGCGTGAAATGCATATCCTTGGGGTGAATACATGTGGGATAAATTTTATCAAACGACTGTTAATGTTGTTGCCAGACACAAACCATATCATTAGACTGAGTTGAAGAAAAACCCAAAGTTCACTGCCTCATACAATCTATACAGGTTTCCTTGGGTTTCAAGGTTAGAATACTTACTAGTTTGTACTAAATTTTACGACTATGCACTAAGCTGTTACTCTTGTTTGGTTATGATTAGAATGGTATGTGTTGTTCTATTTCTATAGGAAATGCATTTATGAATCTTTGGAATATATCTTGTTTTATGATTACTGACTGTTTGTAAATGCTTATTAACTCTAAGTAACATTGTATTGTTAGTTATTGTGCTTATTTGTTATTAACCGGACTCCAATTCGCTTGAATGTGTAAGGTTCGGTCTTTGAATGATTAAACTGAGTTTTGCAATATCTTTGAATCACTCAGTTATGCCTAATTGCCTATAATCTGTATGAAACCTGGTTGTAATTCACTCTACACAATTTATTGACAATGCTGGTTTTTTGGAAATGTGTTATGTTAGTATCCTAGGACTATAATTTATGTTAAACATGTTGTATTGTTGTTTGTAACTTTAAATTAACCTTTGGTTTGCTGTTTGTGGTGTACGACATGTTTGTGTTTGTTACTTTATGTTATTATACTCGGACTCTAACTCATGTTTACTTGATTTTCAAAATTGATATTTCAAGTCTAAATAGTTTACCCATACTTTTAACAAGATTTTAATATTTAAGAAGCATACCGGTTTTTCAAAAATAAGCAAGTTATTAGGAAATTTTTAAATATCATATGTTTTACAATGTATCTCGCTAACCTACACATCAAAACTAACAAATCTAGCATTTGACATTATAAAGAAGGCATCTCATTTTTAATTTTTTATAAATATTTTAGTAGATATGGATTTTGGAGAGTTACACGAATTGTGGAATTTGGTGGGCGAAAAACGAGAAGGTGATTCCACGGGGTCTTGCTTTGTCAAAGCTTACAAAGTTTGAAAAATCAGAATATTCTAGTCTATTTGGGCCGGTAATCACACAGCTATCTTTTCTTCTAACTTATTTAACGTTTTTTTTATACGGGTTCACAACCTCAGCAATATTTGTTTTTATTTCTTAGGAGTCAAATCCCATCGTGGACCTTTTTGCAACAGATGCAGAGATGAGCCAACCATGGTTCATTGCAAGCGTTGATTTTATCAATGGTTTGGTTGATCGAGACATACATGTTGGCCAAGAGGATGAAGGGCGGCCAAATGAATTCATAGATGATTACAGCCAAGAACTGTTACTCAAAGACAGACACCACGGGGAAGTCCAAAACGGGCATGGTGTCTACCTTCAAGATGGACCTTCGGTTGAAGTGGTAGATGAAGATGTACTCAAAAACAGAAATCGTGTCCAAGTAGAAGAGGTGACTGGTGTTTTATATTCAAAGGGACCTGGTGTCGCAGTGTTAGAAGAACATGATGATGTCCAAGAGGAAGCAAATGTTTCAACAGCTGACCTTGTCGCTGAGTTTAATGATCTGGAAAAAAAAAACTTGATTCGATAAAGAAACGCATAGTATTTGTCCCAACATCGGACATTGTCTATGAGCTTCTGAATGTGAAAAGCAGTGTTTCAAAGATAGAGACACTTTTGAAAAATTAAACCTCAAACTGATGTTGTTCACCAACAACCTCAAACTGATGTGAATCCAAAAGAGTTTGAAGAGAACCCAATCTCTGAAGTTTTTCCGCAAGTTATTCCTGATTAGTCTGATGCGAATCCAAATGATTCCATGGTAAGTTAAAGTTATATTATCTCCAAAAGTTTATAATGATCCATTTGTTATTTTAAACTTATATAATTTTCTCACCATTGATTATTATTATTATTATTATTTTAATTATAGACCACGTGCTTTCCTTCTCATGCCAATAATGGCGTGGGTGTCGGCGAGGCAGTCGATCATATGGAAATTGATGAGAAAGATGGGAAGAAATGTTATGATGAATCGCAGGTGGGGTTGTCTCCATGGACATTCTAATAAAAGCATTTGAGATTATGCCTGAATTTCCAGCTATTGATGTCCTTAAACCTGCTAATGAAGTTGAAGCTTTTGTACCTAGCCTGAAACAACAATCAACCGCTATCCACGTTGATGTATGTTAACCTTTATAGATACCATATAGATTAACTAGCCTATATTGGCCTATTTATGTATATATGTACATTTTATCAGGATGATCATTTTATGGACGATTACTTGGCGTACATAAACGATGAAAAGGATTCGGCTAGGTATTCTTTAGACGATATTGATTTTGATCATGAAGAGGAGAAGGTGGTTGAGAAAGAAGTAGTGATAGAACAATTATCCGCTAACAAGGTTACTGATGTTCAAAAAGAAGAAACAACACCATTGAAGGAAGATGTTGAGGTACCTTCCTTCCTTACTTAGTCATTTTCTAGCATATGGTTGCTATAATAAAATGCCTAATCTTGTATATGTCTATCTTGTTTTTAACATATCACTTTTTTAATCGCAGCATCAAATGAAAAACTCGCCATACATAAATGTGGTTGTTGTTAATGATAGACCTTGCTTAGAAACTGTTTTATGTCCTCTCAAACTAAAAAACAAGAAGTCAGAGAAAGCTCGCAAAATTTCCAAATGCATTTTAAGGTCTATTAAAGCAAGGCAGAAGAAGTCGTCTGTGGCTCTCATTTCACCCTATGTTCAGCAATCATCGACTACTTTAGCCCGTCGAAAAACAAGATCAACTACTTTCAATAAGGAGATGATTGTCATGTCTGTGTTTTTAGAGGTATAGCACCTCATTAATTTGTAATTCAAAAGAATATTGAGTGGATTACTGTGTTTGTATTTTGTCCTAAATTCATAGATTTATTCAATCATGTTGTTCAGGAAATATCCGGACACTAAAAAACGCGGTCAATTACTGAATTCTATTCACCAACAATAGAACCATTTGTAGAGGTGGAGTCAACTTATTTTTAAATAGAAAAGAATTTGATTGGGTTAATGTTAATCATTTTTTTTCTTTAGGATCTGTCACCACCCCATAATTGCAAAAGGGACAAGGTAATTGTGCCGGATTCTATTCTTATGTTTTTAAAGCAGAAACAACCACCGGAGTATCAGTTTCCTTGGGGCCGTCGTGACATTGTTGTTGGTCGGCGTTTTTGGTTAGCGTTATCCTGTCTGGAAAATTGCAAAGACGGTTGGTTGCATGATAGCGTAAGCAACCTTCACGCGTATTATTGATATTTATTTTATTTTTATTTTCATAATTGAGTTACTTGTTTAACTTGTTTATTTGTTATTTATTTACACAACACCTGGATTTATGGGTGGACTTGATGTGGTCTTTTAGACCAAGCAATGCGGATTGGGCTATGGTAAGCTCTCATTTCCCACCAAGCATCCTAGGTGGTAACATGGTTGACTTTTATTCAAATGGCAAAAGATACCCTGTGCTGTGGCGAGATGTTAGGAAGGTGTGTGGTATAAACAGTTTACGTATTGAATTTTTATATACATAAAATTATATTCTTCAATTGTTTGTTTATATTAGGTATATTTTCCCGTGAATGAACCTGGCAAACATTGGTGTCTCGCTGAGGTTCAACTCCGTACTGGAGTGGTTTCCTTTTACGATACTCTTGGTTGGGTTCAGGGAAATTCAAGACGGTGGTGGAGAAACATGAAGAGAAGGTTGCCAGAACAGCTTACGTTGTATTTAAACGAGCAAGCGGTTTTGCAGAGTAAATGTATAACGGTTGAAAATTATGAAATAACATATCAGTTTCCAGATGTCCCGTATCAAGTCGATTTATTCGGCGATTGCGGTGTATGGGTGTGTATTATTTTATACAGATTGTGTCGTAACCAGCCAATGGAAGTGGATGACCCTCTTCAAACAGCCTTAGCCTATCGTGAACGGATGCTTGAGTAATTTTGGAAGCACAAGGAAGAATCAGATTAGTCCGTAACAGTGGTTCAAGGTACATACCAATGCATGATTTATCCTTTATCATTTGATGAGTTATCATAAGCTACCCTTTATACATTGAACATGGATGAGTTATCAACATTCCAAAATACTAACTATTGTGATCATTATAAGTTTATTATATTTGTATTCTAAAATACAGGATCATGCAAACTGCAAGCATGCAACTATGCCAGTCAATCTAGTACATTTAGTAACAGAGAGTTACATTTGTAGCTCTATGACATCGTATCCAAAATAAAAAATAAAATATACAAACAAAGGCATCCTGAAATATAAGAAACCATAATACAAAACATAACATAACCTTGGAACAAAGTCAACCCACAAACAAACAAAAAACTAATATAACAGGGACCACACTATAAAAAAGACCGTCACAATGTATCCATATGATAATGTACTGAAGCTGAATATCTATGTAAATGCTTATTAGGACTTTAAAAATTACCCTACTAGAAATATAATTTCATTGCAAATTTCGTCCCCGCCAATTTAGTGATTGCTTCTCATCTTGTCTTTCTTATTTAATGAAGTATGACATACTCCACCAACAATGAATTAACTCTTCCACAACTAACATTATTAATTCTTTCCCAACCATGAATTAACTCTTCTACAATTTAGTGTTAGTTTCTCATCTTATCTTTCTTTACCATTTTAACAATTACTCTAACTTCATCACAAATTCACTAGATATTAGAGATGACGTAAGAAGAGCGTATCACACATGCTCGATAAACCTATGCACCAACACATAAAGTCCTTACTAACGACGACCTTTTGACTGAAATCTTAATTCGATTACCTCTTCTGTGTCTTCATCTATTTACATGCGTATCAAAACAATGGCTAAGAATCTCACATCCCCTGTTTTCACCTTAAAATGCAGCCATCCTTAGCCTTGATCCTCCTACTGGTCTCTTTGTTAATCACATTATATGTTCATTTAAATGTGATTTTGTGTCGTTAGATTCAAGAATTCATTCACGAAAATCCATTGTGGATAGTTCCTTCACTCTTGGCTCCACCGAGGCAGTTGATAATGCTAAGATCTTTCAGTCTTGAAATGGTTTGCTTCTGTGTACTGGTACGCCAGGCCTGGTTTTGATTATGTATATAATCCATCCACTAATCTGTTTAAAATGCTTCCGCAACCAGATTACTCGCATGATGATTAACCTTTTTACAAAAGGGCTGGATTGAGACTGACCTTTGATCCCACAAAATCACTTTACTATAAAGTTGTGCATGCTGGACGCACATCTTCTGACATTGATATAAAAACTTACTATTCAGAGACAGGCAATTGGAGCATCTGCAGGGACCGGTTTAACTTCTTCAGTTTTGATCATTTTGACAGTGTAGCCTATTGGAATGATGCATTTCATTGGCTAGAAACAGTCAATAGGCAACTTACACATTACAGGTAAAATATTGAAAACCATGAACATCCTATTTAACAAACATACAAATCCCTCAATGCTTGCAGCCGGGAATGAACTTCTTCGAGTCTTATGGGTATATGCTTCCAATGGCAATAACCATACCAAATCCCTCAAATATTGCATCTGGAAGGGAAATTATTCGAGTCGCATGGGTGTTTGCTTCTTGTTCGTAGAGCTCATATTGGCTCTCGAGAGTTTACTATCTACGAGATGAGGAAAGGATGTTTTGTGTGGTCGATTAGGTACATTGTTAATACATGACTTTATGACTCCACTTCCCAAAGGATGGTCGATTCGGTCCACTATTTGGAGTATTGTTTTGGGAGAAAGGGAAAAGGATACATTTTTGGTGATCAACTTATCTGGAAAGGTTGTAGAATACAAAATCATATCAAAGACTTTGCGTGAGATCTATGAAATGGGATCTAAAAAACTTGATCATAAGCTTTATGAGATCATTCCGTCTTTTGCAAGTGTGTGAATCTCCAACTTTGTAGAAGGTTTGTTTCTATTTGCTGTTAGAATGATTCCGTTAGGTCTTTGGATTGGCACACGTAGGTAGTTTGAACTTCCCCATTGAAACCCTATTATTTTGACGTCATGGCCATGGGTTTTAAGCAAACCTGTGCACATATTACGTTGTGGACTTGAACTTAAACTGAATAAAAATTAGAATACATAAAATACTTGAGGGAATATATTTGCATATACCTTTTATGTATAAAATATGTAAAATACTTGCTATATGTTACACTATAATGGTAGGATGCCTAAAAGTACAAGAAAGTCCACAATAATTAAATCCTTTCTTTCTTATTAGGTGTAGTGGGTATCAATTTCACTTTTTATATTTAAGTATTGTTTTTACTAGTTTTAATATATAAAAACTCTATACTTTAGATCTATAGCCAAAACCCTCCTTTATTATATTCCTGACAAATTTTCAAAATGTCAGACAACATACCTTTGGAACTTCAAATCGATATCATGAATAGGCTACCTGTTAAGTCTTTACTCCAGTTCCATAGTGTGTCAAAGAAATGGAAGTCTAGCATAGACTGTTCAACTTCATTTTTCATTACGGTGTTCGTCGGACTGATAAGTGTCTTTTTAATCTAACCTATGATCAAGGTTTTCAAGGTTTTATGTGTTCGGTAGATGAAAATTTATGCTGCACCCCACTGCATTCAAATCTCCACCTTTCATGTCCGACGCCAATCGGCAATTCTCACGATGTATGGTGTTTTTCATATGGTTCTAGTATGACGGCTGTTCTTTGGAACCCATCGATAAGAAAATCTGTTGGAATATTTGTCCCTTTTTTCACTAGTCAAACAGAATCCGATTAAATTGCTCTTGGTTTTGGTGTCCGTCCGGACACTTTAGACCCAACCATTGTAAAGATTTCATACCCTAATTCCGAAAAAGGGTATTGGTTTTTGTTAGTCTTCTCATTGAACACGTTAAGCTGGAAAAATCTTGACAATTACTGTTTACCCCGTGAAATAATCATATTAAAAAGAAAAAGTCAAGCAGTTGTAGGCCGTTTTATCTTTTGGGCTACTAATGAGTATTTCGTACAAAAGTTACATGTTGATTTCATATTAAAAAGAAAAAGTCAAGCAGTTGTAGGCCGTTTTATCTTTTGGGCTACTAATGAGTATTTCGTACAAAAGTTACATGTTGATTTCATTTGATTTGATTACCCACCAATTTCAAATCGTAGACATACCTGATATGTTGAGTCATGCTACCAATTTCATTCTATGTTTCCAATCTAGGAAACTCTCTTGTAATTTATGGAATCATTGTTAGAGGTAGATGGTGGTTCCATAACATCCTTTACCACTCTATTCACCATTCCCTCCCCTGGTTTGGTAAAATTACTGGGATTTACTAAAGATCAGTTTTCGATAGTTGAAGTTGATAGCCCCAACCATATGGCTCACTCGCTACAAGTGTACGAACCAATATCTGAACAATTTCAAACTTTGGGAATCGAAGCAGATGCTGGTTCTTTTACATTGGCCCCTACAAAGAATCACTAATTCTTCTTACTCACCCAAATCGTTCACTCTATTGGTATGTGTCTTTTTATGTTATCATTATTATTAGTGTGTCTTTTATATCTTATCAGTTTCTGTGTTTAATGATATAGGTTAGCTAATAACATAAGTAATAATATAAGATGTGTTTAAAGTGCTTGTAAATAACGTATCAGTAAACATTGAAAGATTTTGTACTACCATTGATATTCAAACGTAAACACTTTTATGATTGTGTACAGGTTACCCTTCCTGAAGTTCTGGATCAACTAATAGTGTCTGAGAAGAAAGCAATAAATCATAAGCTTTAGGAACGGGGTGAATGTTCACAAGCAGGGCGTGGTGGAATCTGTAACTTTTGTTGAATAGTTATATTGTATATAAATTTCTGACTGCTTTTAGCTTTAAAATGGTGGTAGTTTAATGTTTCTTTAGAAACATGTTTAGGATGTCATGACATTATGTAAGCTACGTAGCGGGTCAGTTCCCTAACTTTTTGTTTTTAATCTATGTAACAAATATTCAGTTTTTTGTCACCAACATCTTTAGAGATGGTGGTAGTTTAATGCGATCTACGTATTGTGGTAGTTTAATGTTACCTATAGTTTGTTGTTAATCGATCCAGTAGTTCCTTATCTTATTAACAAGTGCAGTATAGTTCCATATCTAGTAGGTGTTATGTAGTATAATCTAAGCTACGTTTCGTGATAGTTTAATGTTTCCTCTATTTTACAACAGCGTGTTCCATATCTTATTAAACAAGTGTAGTATAGGTTCTTAGTCACCTTTAGTACAAGCTTAAGTCACAAGTCTGGGTTATATTACTTCATTCTCAAGTTTGTCATATTGGGTTTTCTCCATAAGTGGTCACTACCGTTTAGCCGTTGAATTGATAAAGGAGGTCTGATTAGAGGTTGATTTAAGGGAGCAATAAAGAGAGATTTATCGAAATCTTTTCACGGGTTAGAGCTTATGCAAACCGTATTCAATAAGGGGATGATCTGGCAGTGAACCCACCCTGATTATTTCAGGCCTACGGCTGCTAACTCGACCATGAAAGCGACGAAACAAGTTCAACAATGGCTCCGCTAGTGCGGCCTCAACATCAAGTTATTCCCGTAGTTGCATAAGGATAGTTAGTCTCACATCATTTGGTTCAGTAGCTATAGTTTTTGAGATGGTAGTAGGGAGAGTTTAACAAGAAGTTCTGTATGAAAAAGAATGAGGGTAAGGGGTATTTGTAGGGGAAAAGTATCCGTTAGGATAATTATATGTATCCGTTGCATAGAAGTACACGTACGAAATCAAACAAACTAAATTTTCATTCATTTAAATACAAATACAAATTACAATACGTAACTTAAAAAATAATACGAAAACTAAAAAACGATCGTTCTATTTGTATTTTGCATGTAGCCAAAAAATTTAGTATTGATTTGATCTTGTAGTTTTGCCGCCTTTCTAAACAAAGCATTATGAATCTTGTAATCTTTTCAAGATTCTTCTATTAAAAAAATGTCAATCAAAGCACGATTTTCTTGCGAAGTGTCATTGCATTTCTGGTATGCTTTCCTCAGATCATCTTTAGCTAGGCTTGCATTATCAAATTGCACAGCTAAGTCAATAATCGCTTGCTGACGAATGATATCCTCCTCAATTAGTTTCTCAACACAAGCCTTGATTTCATCGATGGTATGTGGAAGCAAACAATCCATAATTTTTGGTAGAGAAGTATGATAAAAATAAGAAGATGAGTGAGGGTTTTATAGAGAAGAAAGTGGTGTTTTATTTATTTTTTTATTTTTTATTGTCTAAAAGTATCAAACGGTTGGAAATTAATGGGTATTGTATCAATTGTGTCGGTTGGGTTGCCAACTACAACTTCAAATTTGGGGAGTTGGGGGGGGGGGGGGGGGGGGGGGGGGGGGGGGACTCAGTTGCCTATTCAGTCGGTTGGGGGAACGCAAACCATTAGCATTGGTCTAATATTTTTATACAAAAAATTCGCACAAAACCGGTCTTTGTACAACAGTCAAGTAACCATGTGGCTTCGCCCCTACATGTGACTATCTTTTTCTTTGGCTTGCTTGAAAAGTTTGCAGTACATTCTTTATCATCACCTCCACCTTTTAATTTAATAAGACAAACAAACACACACTTGTAGTTGGGAAAGAAATGAGGGGTGGGTGGCCACTTTTGCCATTGAAGTGGCCTTATGTTATAGATTCTAAAAGTTAGAGCATCTACAATAATAACATAAAATGTTTACTTTAAAAGTATTAAAACATCTTTTTAAGTTTTTAGCATATACTCACACCAAATAAACATCATACCAATGTACGATACTAAATTCTTGCTCTAAACATTTTTTACTAGTTTGAGAAAAAAAGTACATATCAATAGTAAATAAAGAAAACTGTTAACATATATCAATATTGACCGCATTGTAAAATTATTTATTAAAGCAATATAAAAACATTGTTACATTTATTGGTTTTTCTAATTTTAGTTAAATATCAAAGATTTTACAAATACACTGAGTTAATAAGGTGCATCGAGTAGTCTAGCACTACATTTATCGGCTATCACTAAACTAGTGCAAAAAGAACCGTTAATGTTACGGAGTAATATTGAAGATGCTTTATATGTAAATAATAAATATCTTCGGGTTAAAGTTGGGATATGTGGTTTACACACCAGTGGAACGTTTTGTTTGTTCTTGATTGAGATATTTATGTATTGAATGTGTTTAGCATGCGGAATCTACTACAACACACTTTAAAAGAACACAAGATGGTGAGTTTGAGTAAATGAGAGAATGCAATGAACAAAGAACACAACTTTGGTTAGAACAAAACGATTCAATATTATTGATGAAATAATACGGATGATCTAAGTATCACCAGGATTACAAAGTAATCTTGAATCTAAGATTGTAAAAAGGATTTGTGATTCGAAGTAACTAAGTTACTTGAGAGATAGTTTGGTTCGTGGTTATTAGTTGTGAAAGATGCATGCATGAAGAAGTGACTAAGATATCCTTTTATAAGATAAGGATATCTTATTACATGTTGTCAAGTAGATGAATATAATACTATACTTTGACTATTATGGCGCCTACAATTAAATACAACTACCCATGTACACTCTGATATATTCTTCTGTCACCACAGAAGACTATTCTACTTCTACATAACGTATAACAATGTACAAAGACTAATAATTCAACTAAATATCTATTACAAAATATCTAATCGACAAAACAGAAGCTTGGCAGGCTCTTCATTAGCTAGCAGTACCTTCTACCCAGAAGGTACTGGTAGAACATCTTCGTACACTACAAAATCAACTAGCAGGCTCTTCTCATCATTGGCAGGCTCTTTGACTTTGATCATTTTATTCCCAACAATCCTCCCCTAAACTTGTTATTTCCATTAAAATACACAAGTTTCTGATGAATAAAATACATACCTTGAGGATTTGAGAACTCTTCCAAAAACCTTACTTTCTATCCTTCCTTTTTCTTTCATATTGCTCAGATATGCTCCTCAGCAAACTCTGAACAATCTCTGAGTTTTCTTCATCCTTGTCACACCTTAATCTCTTGGAGATCATAGCTTTAAGCACTTCATAGCTAAGAGGATACTCTTTCTCAGCTAACATAAAAAGTTCTATCCCACTCTGTGTGAAAAGATGATGAGTATGGCTATGACTTAGAAATTCCCAAGTTGTTGAAGGATCATAATAGGGAAATTTCCAATGAACATCCTTGGGATCAGGATCGAACATCCTATTGAATTCCACCCAAAGCTCTTGTTCCTTAGCATCTGTACTAGAATTTGTAGCTAACCTAATCTGCACTAGATTCCACAATTCTTCCAAATCTGCTCTATCAGATGCTCTAACTAAATTTTCAAAATTCTTGAAGATAGCAGACTGTCCCCCAACCCTTAATATTTTCCATGACTTACCAAATCTATCATGGTGTATTTCCCAATCAATTATAGGGTGTCTAGACCTAATTGGATCAGCATGAATGATAGTAGGTAAAGTAATCAACATTTTACTTACTTGCCCTTGATCCAATTTTGCTACTTCTTTCTTCTGAGCATCTTCCTTCTTCTTAGATGGATGTACATCAGATGGAACATTATAGTAAAGATTCTTGTAGGCTTGAAGATATAAAAAGAAGATTTCATCAGCAGATTTCTTCTTAAGTTGATAATCAGTCCAATTTGCCTGATTCTTCAAAAATTTCTTCATAAAGATTGTTTGATCTTTGTTAGTTTTGCCCACTTTAAAACCTCTCTTCTGACTTTCCTTCATCTTCTTAAAAATGTCAGCCAAAGCTGCTTCTTTGTATTTCTTGTTGATGAAAGATTCAAGTGCTTCAGTCTTCTCATCAGAATTGAGTGTCTTGTCATTTACTATATTTGCTGCATGACCTTTCACAATTGGATCATTGTTAATAATCCATAACATCTGTGCATCAAAGGTCTCTTGAGCAATTTGAGTATCAAGAAGAGCTTGAGCAGCTTCTTCAGCTTCTTTCTGCTCTTTCATTTCTTCAAGCATTCTTGAAGCTTCTCTAGCTTTTAGCTCTTCTTCATGAACTCTTTTGGCCTCTTCTTCTCCTAAAGCCATCTGAATTTGCTGAGTTCTTTTCAACTTCTTGGACTTTGGCTCATCTTCAATTAGAATACCTTTGCCCTTATCCTTTGGAGTTTTATCTTGTGTTGGAGCAGAGGATTGCTCATCAGCAACTAAAATCCTCTTTCTCTTGTACACTCTCTCAGCAGATCCTTTTATATCCCATAGCCAATAGCCTTTCTCTCCTGGCAGACTCTTCTTCTGCCCTAGCAGGCTCTTGCCCTGCTCCAACAGGCTCTTCATCATAAACTTGAGTTCCATAATGGAATTCAAATTGAGCCTGTTCCTCCTCTTCTTCCTCATCTTCAGACATATCCTTCCTCCCCTTTTTGGAAGAGTGATCTATCCTATCAGCATCTGACTGTGAAGAACTAGATAAAACAACCTTTGCAGACTTTTTACCTTTTAACTTCTTCACTTCACCCTCCAATCTCTTAACCCTCTTAACCAATTTGATGTTGATCTTAGAAAACCTTTCATTTTGACGTTTAAGAGCTTTCTCTAAGAACTTCACCTTGTCTTTCAACTCTTGCATTGTCTGAGGTGATTGGGTTTGTGATGTATGATGTGGGGATGGTGGTGGTGTTGCTGATGGTACTGGAGATGGTGTTGGTGATTTTTGATGTGTTTGTGAAATGAAACCATGTGAAGAACTGGATGATGGTGTATCAGCAGATGGTGTTGGTTCTTCTGGATGTTGTGGTACCATTTCATCAAAAAGTGGAACTTCCTCCCCTCTAAAACCAATTCTCATATTTGAAAATACTTTTTGAGAAAGTTTTGGTGTTTCATAAACTGAGTCTGTGGGAAGCAACATATGTTGTAATTTTCCAATGATGCATCCAATGAATCTTGGATACATCAAAAATTTTGTTTTACTATCCACATTGTTTATCAATCCTTCAAAAATATATTTAGAAAAATTGTATTTTCTGTTTGTAGCTAAGCAAATGAGAGCAGAAGCCATGTTGCCACTAAATTGCTCCCAAGAGGTTTTCTTCTGGCTCAAACAGTGAAGGATTGTGTGAATCAAAAATCTCCATTGTGGAGTAAGATGCTTTTTCAGAAAAGTGAGTTTGTTGAACTCAGCATGATACCCCATTCTTGTTAAATTTTCAAAAATTTCAGTATCTGGTAACTGACTAATACCATCAGAATCATCCAAATGAAGATGTCTTCTTATGGATGACTCAGTAAGAGTCAAATGTTTACCATCCACTTTGGCTTTTATTCTTTGTTCCCCATTTTCAGAAGTTTTAATTTTAGCAGATTCCCAAAATTGTAAAATTTGATTTTCATAAATAGTGGGATTGACTAGCAAAGCAAACCTGATGTAGGAGTTGTTTAAAAAGTCCACTACTTGATGAAATGAGGCATTATCCTCTGACTTCTCCAAAAATGCTAACTGATTGTGACGTTGAACAAAGTTTAGATCAATTGTGGAAGTCATAATGAAAATTTTGAATATGATGGTGGGATTTGTTGGTAGTACTGGTAGAAGATTAAAGATGTATGTGAATTATGATAATGACTGATGAAAGAAGATATGAGAGAATTACTTTTAACCGACAATAATAAAGATTAAAATAAGTAAGTGAAAAGGCGGTTAAAAAGATCTTTTATATGTAAAATATAATATAATATATTCATCAGTGAATTACATAACTACCCCAACGGCTAATTTTAACTACCAGGCCTAAAGGCTAAAACTTTTTCTGACAGGCTCAACGGCTATCTAGCAGTACCTTTGTACTCTAGCAGTACCATTTTTGTACTAGCAGTACCTTTGAAAGTTTTTTAAAAATCCCTTATAGTTTTTAGCAAACTACCAGCTATCAACGGATTTGAGTTGTCTTTACCAAAAGCCGTTTGCTTAAGGACTAGCTAACTATTTACAATTAAGTATGGTCAGTTAACAACCATATAGTTTTGGGTAAACTATCAACCATTAACGGATTTGATTTGTCTTTACCAAAAGCCGTTTGCTTAAGGACTAGTCAACTCTTAAGTTTGTGAAAACTTGGTGAGATGAATACCAAAAGCCATGATGGCCCAAAAGATGGTGCAATTTCCTTGGATGGAGGAAATTTGAATCAGGCATTGATGCTGTGTATCTTGGATGATTGGCTCAACAAGTGAAATCATCTAATAGCATGCCTTTGAGTTGAAAACATTTCTTAGTTTGATCTAGATAGAACTTTCTCCTTGAGAAATGCTTCATCCCTTCTAGATATGTGATCTAACAATCTCTTTTTCAACTCTGCATCATCTTGTATGCTCTTGTCTTTTCATAAATTGGTCTTTCTTCCATTCTGGGCTATTAATTCCTCCCCTGAGATTGTTATTTCTCCTGAAATGAATAAAACTTTTGTTGCCCCTTTTGTTTGAAAGAACTCTTGTTTTGTTATTAACCTGAAATGTGTTAGTTGCAAACCAAAAGAACAAAGTGTAGAACACTTGATCTATAACATTTTAAGTATTCAAGCCTTTAAATGAACAAAACATAGCAATTTTGTATCAGCAGGACCAATTATGAACTAACAGGACCTTTTGACTAACTAGCAGTACCATGTTTAAAATCCAATACCAGTTAATATTATGAACAAAAACATATGATTTTCAAAGATTTATCATTCCAATACCTCCTACAAGATATTTGAATCTACCTAAATCAAAAGCTTTGGTGAGAAGGTCTGCATAATTCTTTTCAGAATCAATTTTAACAACTTGAATTAACCTTTTCTCATTGCAATCCCTTATGAAATGGTGTCTGATTTCAATATGTTTTGTTTTTGAGTGTTGAACTGGGTTTTTAATGATACAAATAGTACTGCTATTGTCAATATAAATAATGGTGTTAAGAAAATTGTACCCATAGTCAAGCATTTGATTTTGGATCCAAAGAACTTGCCCACAACAACTTGCACCAGCAACATATTCTGCTTCAGTTGTAGAGTTGGCCACCATTGTTTGTTTCTTGCATTGCCAGGAGATTAGTCTGCAACCAAGAAATTGACATCCACCAGTTGTGGATTTTCTGTCTAGTGTTGCACCAGCATAGTCACTATCCGAATAAGCCACCAATTCAAAAGATGATTCCCTTGGATACCAAAGACCCAACCTAGGTTGACCCTTAAGATATCTAAAGATTCTTTTGACTGCTGTGAGATGAGAGATCTTGGGATGTATTTGAAACCTTGCACATACACATACTGAGAACATGATATCTGGTCTTGATGATGTAAGATACATCAAAGACCCAATCATTGATCTATAATTGTGCAAATCCATATCTTCTCCATCAGCATCTTTGATTAGCCCTTTGTCTGGATCCATTGGTGTACTTGCAACCTTAGAATCAGCAAAATTGAATTTTCTTAGGATCTCTGCTACATACTTATCTTGGCTGATAAATATGCCTTCTTTGGATTGTTTCACTTGGAGACCTAAAAAGAAAGTAAGTTCCCCCATGGAACTCATCTCAAACTTACTGTGCATAAGTTTTTCAAATTCTACACACAAGCCTTGGTTTGTTGATCCAAAGATTATGTCATCAACATAAATCTGCACTAACAAGATGTCTTTCTTTGTCCTTTTGATGAACAAAGTTGGATCAATCCTGCCTCTTTGGAATCCACTTTCTAGTAGAAAACAAGCCAATGTTTCATACCATGCCCTTGGAGCTTGATGTAGGCCATACAAAGCCTTGGTAACTTTGTAAACTTTATCTGGATACTCAGCATCAATGAAGCCTGGAGGTTGAGATACATATACTGGTTCTTCAATTTCACCATACAAAAATGCACTCTTAACATCCATTTGATAGACAGTGAAGCCTATGAATGAAGCATAGGCTAAGAAAAGCCTAATTGCTTCAAGTCTTGCAACTGGAGCAAACACTTCTTCATAATCTACCCCTTCCTCTTGAGTATATCCTTGTGCTACCAATCTAGCCTTGTTCCTGATCACTATACCCCTTTCATCCTTCTTGTTTCTGAACACCCATTTGGTTCCGATTGCCCTATGACCTCTGGGTAAATCAACCAATATCCAAACCTTCTGAATCTTGAATTGGAGAAGCTCTTCTTGCATAGCTTCCACCCAACTTGCATCATCTAAAGCTTTGTTTATGTTTTTGGGTTCAGCCTGAGATAGAAAACATGAAAACAGGCATATATTGGAATTATCATTATTCTTTTCTTCATAAAGAGAGGAGATTAACCCTTCTTCATCTGAGGATAAGACTTGAGATAAACCAACTTGAGATCTTGTTCTAACACCAGAAGTTATGCTTCCAATCACATCATCAGTTGAGTGATCTTTGAGAATTCTAGTGTTTGGTGTTTTAGGAACTTCATATGTAGTTGGAAGATTGCTAATCCCAACTTCTTCTTGAAAAGAATCATCTATTTGAACATTCAATGGCTCAGCAGTACCAATACTTGTACTAGCAGGACCATCTGAAGAACTGGCAGTACCATTGTCATTAGCACCACTCTCTTGATTCTCTTGATTCTGAGTTCCTTGATCTTCTTCATTGCCTTCTTTTGTTGTGTTTGAAGGTCCTTCTTCATTTGAAGATAGATCCATACTTTTCCAAATTGGCATCCAGATGAAATCTTGATTTTTAGGAATTTCAACATTTTCTTCAGAACCTGCATTTTCATTAGCATTTGTACCTGTAACAGGCACATAATTCATAGATTCTGAAAGCCTATCAACATCAAACATCCAATCTGGTCCAACTCCTTTCACATTTGCTAGTTTCTCTTGAAACTCTATGTGAAGATTCTCTTCAACTAGCCTAGTGCATGTGTTAAACACTCTATAGGCCTTACTTTGCAAGGAATACCCTATCAAAAAGCCAACATCTGCTTTTCCATCAAATTTGCCTAAATGATCTTTGGTATTGAGAATAGTAACCTGACAACCAAAAGGTCTCATAAAACTTAAAGATGGTTTTCTACCAAAGAAAAGTTCATAAGGTGTTTTTCTATGTGGTTTTGTCACAAGAACCCTGTTTTGTACATAACAAGCAGTACCAACTGCTTCAGCCCAAAATGAAATAGGCAACTTAGAGTCTACTAACATAGTTCTAGCAGCCTCTATAAGTGTTCTATTCTTTCTTTCTGCTACTCCATTTTGCTGAGGTGTTCTAGCTACACTAAACTCTCTTTTTATGCCTTTTTCCTTGCAAAAGTCATCCATAACTCTATTCTTGAACTCTGTCCCATTGTCACATCTGATGACCTTAACCTTCTTATCAGATTGGTTTTCTACCTCAGTGATATAGGTTTTAAGTGTCTCACTAGTTTCATGTTTGGATCTTAAGAAGAAAACCCATGAAAATCTACTATAGTCATCAGTAACAACCAGACAATATTTCTTTCCATTCAAGCTGCACACATTAGTAGGACCAAAGAGATCCATATGAAGCATATGTAAAGCCTGAGTAATAGAGTTTTGGGTCTTGGGCTTACAAGAAGCTCTATGTTGTTTGCCTTTTAGACAGTCAACACAAGTTTGGTCGTTTTGGAAAATCTTTTTGGGTAAACCTCTTACTAAATCATATTTTGCAATAGTGTTGATTGTTTTAAAGTTTACATGACCAAGCCTTCTATGCCAAAGCATAGATTCATCCAATGAGGCCTTTGCTATCAAACAGGTTAAACCTTCTTTGGGATCAATGTTCTTTAAATTGACACTATACATATTGTTCCTTTTTGGAATTTTAAGAAGGATCTGACTTTCATCAGGCATCTTAAAATCAGAAGAAAGAACCATACATCCATTGTCAGTAAATAGAACATTGTTCTTTTTGTCACACATTTGTGAGACACTAAGAAGATTAAACTGAAGTTCTTTCACAAAATACACATTTTCAAAATCTATTTTACTGGTTTTAATAGTACCTTTACCAGTAATCTTTCCTTTAATTCCTCCCCCAAAGGTAACATATCCTCCATCAAATGTTTTGAAATCTGAGAGGAATGACATGTTGCCTGTCATGTGCCTGGAACACCCACTATCAACATACCCTTGATCTTCACTATCAGTTGAATGTTCCTGCACATGAATAAACACATTAGTTTCCTTGGGGTACCCAAGCCATGACAGACTTGGGTTTGCCTCTTGCATCAATGAAGTCAAACCTTTTCAGGATTGTTGATGCACCTTTGGATTGGATTGGTTTCCAAATCCAACATGCTGAGGACTTAACAGCACTTTCCCTTTTAATCCATTGTGTGGTCTTTGGTCTATCAGTACCAATTTTGGCAATACCAATTTTGGCAGTACCATGTGGTCTAGCAGGACCTTTTGGTCTAGCAGGACCTTTGGTTTTTGGATTCCAAACTTTTGTTTTGACCACATTTATCTTTTGAATAGGATTCTTCTCAACTTTTGGTACACTTTTGAAAGTGTTTCTTGTACCCTTTTCAGTTGATTTTGTAATAACAGGCTTATGTTGTCTAACAGTATGATTATCTTTTGTAGTGTTAGACTTAACAAAACTTTTTCTGGGTTGAGTAACATTTGTTTTAGCTTTTGATTTACTCCCAGAAACCCATTTATTACAATAAGCATGAAGATGATTAAAGCTACCACAATAATAACAAGCTTTATTAAACATAACAAAGTTATCACCTAATTGTTGTGATTTAAGGTTGTTCCAATTTCTTTGGCTTCCCCTAGGTTTGTTATTACATTTTTTACAACTTTCAACTGTCTTCAAAACAGTTTTGTCTTTAGCTTTAACTTCTACTTTCTTAGGACTGGATGGTCCTACTTTGATTCCTTTAATAGGAATAGTCTCATCTTCATCATCATCAGATACCCAATCCTCAATAATTAGGACATCTGGTCTCTTCTCAGTGAGCACCTTGGAGAGTGAGACATTCTTAGCACTCTCAGAAGGTTCACCTATCACTACAGGTTTAGCTAATGGTTTTGCAACAAATTCATGTAAACCTGATGCAGCAAGATCACTACCTTGTGGACAAGGAATTCCTCTATAAGGTGGAGGACAATTATTATATCCTATCCCTGATTTTATTCTCTTATTCAACTGAGTCTCAACTATGCTCTTAGTACACTCAGAAGCATTTTCCAATTTAGTAACAGTCAGTTGAATATTGTCTCTAGCTAATGTCACTTTAGTGCACTCTGTCCTTACCATTTCTATTTCTCTATCTTTCAAAAATATTTGTCTTTGAAGAGCATTTTTAGCATCAGTAAAGGTAAGTTCATTTTCTCTATAGTGAGTGATTTGTTTTTCTAGCTTGGACATACCACACTTATGGTCAAATAAGGTTTGAATGGTTTTTCTATGTTCTAATACTTCTGTATCATAAGCTTTACTTATGATTTTTAATTCTTTAAAAGATTCACAATCATTAGGACATTTGATAATTTGTACCTCAGGGGTGGAGAATGCCATCAAAGCCAATTCATCAGAAGTTGACTCATCTTCACCCATGAAACTCCAGTCAAAACCCATGCCATCTATAGCAACCATTGCTTTTGGCTCAGCAACTTCAACAACCTTACTCTTGCTTTCAAAGCTTCCTTTCTTCTCAAAGCTTCCTTGGTTTCTATTGTCAAACCCTCTACCTCTGTCATCCTGCCTCTTAGGTCTTCTACACTCTCTAGAGTAGTGACCTTTCATGTGGCAGTTGTAACACTCCACCTTTGACTTATCATAGCCAGCAGGCTCACTTCCATCTATCAGTATCTTCTTGCCAGTCCTCATCATCAACTGCTTAGCTCTAATGCTTAAAAGTGAAAGTTGCCACTTTAGGTCCATTACTTCAAGATCATCAGGATGAATCTCTTGAAGGTCTTCAAATGTTAATACAGACCCATTGTGTTGAGATGTAAGAAAAGCACACCCAATTGTTTCACCCAAAAAATGGACTTGGTGCTACTAGAAGTATTAGCAGTACCAAAGGTTGTGTTAGCAGTACTTTCTTCTCTGCCTCCTTTGTCTTCATGATCAACCTTTGAAATGTTTGGGGATGAAACAAATGCCATATTTCCTGAGCTTGACCCAGTAGTCTTCTTAACTTCATGTTCTACAATCTTGAAATTGTTGTAGAGATCATTGAGACTCATCTGGTCAATATCTGACTTGTTCTTCCATACAATGACATGCATAGACCATTCTGAAGGTAAACTCCTAAGAAATTTAGAGTTTAGGTCTTCTTGAGTTATCATCACTTCATGGATGGCTAACTGACTTGCAAGCTTCTGAAGTCTATTGAACATACTGTCCAAAGACTCATTGGTTGTGGCTGTGAAGTTCTCAAATTGTTGTTTGAGAAGGGTTTTCTGTGTTTTCTTGGTAGCATCATTACCACCAAACCTAGCCACAATAGCTTCAAAGAGGGTTTTGGCATCTTTGTATTTGTTAAAAATCAGAAGTTGATCATTTGGAATAGTCATCAGTAGCATACTCCTTGCCTTGAGATCATTTTTCTTCTGAATTCTTTCATCTGCATTCGATGGTTGGGTTTGTATTGTTGTTACAAGAGCATCATTTACTGTTGTTGTGGTGGTTTGGGGTTTAAATGAATTGCCTTGTTCAATAATCTCCCAAAGTGCATAATCCTGCACTTGAAAGTATTGTTCAACCCTGAGTCGCCACATTTCAAACTCATTTTGTTTCAGTAATGGAAGTTTAGCTGCAACATTTGTCTGAATATGTTCAACATCCATTTTTCTTTTAAATTAGTAAATATCAAGCCTAGCTCTGATACCACTTGTGGAACGTTTTGTTTGTTCTTGATTGAGATATTTATGTATTGAATGTGTTTAGCATGCGGAATCTACTACAACACACTTTAAAAGAACACAAGATGGTGAGTTTGAGTAAATGAGAGAATGCAATGAACAAAGAACACAACTTTGGTTAGAACAAAACGATTCAATATTATTGATGAAATAATACGGATGATCTAAGTATCACCAGGATTACAAAGTAATCTTGAATCTAAGATTGTAAAAAGGATTTGTGATTCGAAGTAACTAAGTTACTTGAGAGATAGTTTGGTTCGTGGTTATTAGTTGTGAAAGATGCATGCATGAAGAAGTGACTAAGATATCCTTTTATAAGATAAGGATATCTTATTACATGTTGTCAAGTAGATGAATATAATACTATACTTTGACTATTATGGCGCCTACAATTAAATACAACTACCCATGTACACTCTGATATATTCTTCTGTCACCACAGAAGACTATTCTACTTCTACATAACGTATAACAATGTACAAAGACTAATAATTCAACTAAATATCTATTACAAAATATCTAATCGACAAAACAGAAGCTTGGCAGGCTCTTCATTAGCTAGCAGTACCTTCTACCCAGAAGGTACTGGTAGAACATCTTCGTACACTACAAAATCAACTAGCAGGCTCTTCTCATCATTGGCAGGCTCTTTGACTTTGATCATTTTATTCCCAACAGTGGTTTACACACCACTATACATATTTTGTTCTATCACATTTTTCAATGTAAGTATGAAAACATTTCATTTTTTTTTTTTTTTTTTATAGTTCTAAAAGCTGTGCATGTTAAATAAACAAATATTTATATATTATATTTTTCCACTCTCCCATATTCTCTCTCATCATTATCCTCTACATCCTAACTCATTTATCACCGTCCAAAACAACCAGCGTAACCAAAATCCGACCAATACCATCACAACCGCCGCAGCACTGACAACACCACTCATAATTTTTCGAGCAGCTAATCCCCATACACATCTCCATCACCCTTCCTATTCTCATTTCTACTACCTAAGAGCGGGGCCCACATGCTTCATACACCATCATTTTAGTTTTTATTTTTTTATTATTTAAATCTTTTTGAAAACATAAATTCATAGCACCAGTTTTGAAGAAGAGGGTGTTTGTGAGATACGGTCGCACCTCCATTTGCCTTACCGCCGCCGCACCTCCAGTCACCACCTTTTGGGAGTTGCCCCAAAAATGGTTTATGGGTATATGAAGTTTTAAGATCTGTACATGTAAATAAAGATGCCTTAATCTAGGTGGAGTCCGGATCCTAAGTAGGTGGCGGCGTTTGGTGGTGGAACAGTGATGGCGTTTGGTGGAGGAGCAGTGGCTGTGATTTGTGGTCGTGGTGGCTGTGATTTGTGGCCATGGCGGAGGAACAGTGGTTGTGTAATTGGTAGGGGAGAAGGGGTGGTTTAGTGTTTTCCGGCGTTGGATTGGTGTTTGCAAGAGTTGTGTTTTTTTTCCGGTGTGAGTTTCGGTTTCTTAGAGAAAGAGAATGAGATTTTAGGGTGCGTTTGGTTTGAGGGTTTATAAAGGAATGGAATGAAAGAATGTAAAAAATGTGTGTTTGTTTGCATTGTGGGCCCGGGGGAATGGAATCAATCTATCAAATATTGATAGATTTGATTCCCACCTTAGTTGGGTAGTTTCAAGTGAAACCTGCGGGCCCCATTTTTTTTTTCTTTCCCACATCTTTCAAACCTTTCCCAAATCCAAATCCAATTCCAATCCCACTTACGAACCAAACACACCCTTAGATTATATGTGAGAGATGATAAGATGATTGCATGTGAGAGAAAACATATACGGAATATTTATTTAAAACTTCATCTTTCCCATAAAAGCTGACTAAGTTTTAGAAAAAGCATGCCTTAAAAATGTAAATAATAATTAGTGGTGTTTTGATCCTAAATAACTGGTGTGCAAACCCAGAGAGCCTTTACACTGTGTTCTCCAAAAAAAAATAAGAAAGAAAGTGAATGCAAAGTAAAGTGAATGGAAGAATAAATGAAAATGAAGTAAAGTTGTGTTTCACTCCAAAAGTTTTGAATACAAAATCCTCCCACTTTCACACCATTACTCACTTTTAGGGGTGCAAACGAGCCGAGCCGAGCCTGAGCTTTACTATACTCGAGCTCGGCTCGTCAGGTTTTTTTCGAGCTCGAGCTCGAGCTCGGCTCATAAACTTTTCACAAAGCTCGAGCTCGGCTCGAGCTCGACAAAGCTCGGCTTAATAATCTAAATATATGTCCAAATATGCTCGATAAGCGAACTACTCAACAAAGCTCGGCTTAATAATCTAAATATATGTCCAAATATGCTCGATAAGGCTCGACGAGCCTACTCGAGCTCGGGCTCGATAAGTAAACGAGTTGATTTTCAGGCTCGAGCTCGGCTCGAGCTCGACAAGGCTCGGCTCGTTTCGAGCTTTTTATCGAGTCGAGCTCGAGTAGCTCGCGAGTAGCTCGGCTCGTTTGCACCCCTACTCACTTTCCCTTTCACACCATTACTTTCACTTTCCCTCCTAAAGAAAACTGAAGAACATGAGCTTTTTATATTTCATCACTTTCTTTTTCTTTCATCCCATTTACTCAACTTGAGAACATAGTGTTAAAGTTTTGTTAGTTATAGAGAATCAGACATCAGTGTACGGATGTTTGAAGTAACATTGTTACTCACTTGCTTGTCACACGAAAATGGGATTGCTTGTGTTAGACCCGTTTCCCGGAATACAAATAGGCCCCACCCTAGATGAAGTTGACCCGAGCCTAAGTATGTTTGACTAAGGATATGTGGTTGAATCTTTTAAGTGGATGTCTGATGAGGTCTAGATGCGGCGCATCAAGAAAGTTACATGCGGCGTATGGTAGAATGAGAAGTAGAACCGGCTTGTTATAGTCCATGCGCCGTATTGGAGAAGGAGATACGGCGTATATAAGATGCGGCGCATCTAAAATATAGATGTGGCGCATTGACCTTAAATAAGCAGAAATGACAGAAATGCCCTCTCAGCTAGTTTATATGTGTTAGGTTCTAGATATCTCCACACAATTCTTGTGTGTTCCTGTGATGTCGAGATAGAGAGAAGAGAGGGAAGATGATGGAGCATTTGGTGATGAGATGATGATGGTTTAGTGGTGATAATTCAAGGGTTAAGCCTATAGCTTGTTTCTTACATAAGGTATGATGTTCATGATGTTTAATTAGAGTTTAATTGGTGATTTAAGGGTTAGGGTTTATGAACCCTAACTTGGGAAGGATTGGGTAAATGGTGTTTTAAGATAATTAAGAGGTAATGATGATTATGTGATGAGTTTATAATGGGTTTAAGTTAGTAAATGATGGGATTTATTCTCATATAATCAATATATGATTATATGATGATTAGAAGTGTTTAGAGGTTAGTTATGGTTGTATTAGTCATGATTATAGTTAATGATTATGTATTATATGTTATGTATGATTATGTGTCTTAGGGTGTTTATGATGATGGATGCTTGGATATGCTTAGCTTGGAGATAAGGTAAGTAAAATGATGATGGCATGTATTATATGGATGTCTAACATGTATGTGTTATGTGTGTTTTGTGACTAGTGATAAGGGATTGGATATGTGCTTATGTGCTAGGATGAATATGATCTAGGTGGTGATTTGGTTATGATGGTAAGTTGATGTTAGATGGTTATGCAAGAATTAGAGAGTGGAGTAGCTAAGTAAGTGTTTAGAGATAGGTGATGCTTATGTGTTTTGATTGAAGTATGATGGTATGTGATTATCGTTTTACTTACTAAGCGTTATCGCTTACGGTTTAGATGTTTAACCGTTTTGTAGGTTCATGTGCAGCGGAATGAAAGATTATGTGTGGTAGCTTAAGGATTTGGAAGCGGTTGGAAGATAGTGAGCATTAGGAGCTAGGTAGAACGCCGAGCTCGAGTCAAGGTTGTGCCCCCGAGAGTCTCTTTTATGAGTCGTTTATTGTGTGTCAAAGTCGGGTAACGGTTTGGGAGTCTAACGAGTTGTCAAATGTGTTTTAAGTGTTTTTAGTGAATGTTTAAGGGGCGTTTGGATTTAAGTGTATTCGTACCCATGTTGGAGTCAAACGGGTCAATTGCCGTGTATTAGGGTTTGTTGTGGTTTTGAATGTAAAATGAGTGTTTTGGTATAAGATATAATGTTGTATTGAGGTTAAAGTGGATTGTGTGGTGTGTTGAGTATATGCAGGTTTTCCTGCTGATGTTCTGTCTTAGTTGGTCGATGCGGCGTATCTAGTATATTAGATACGACGCATCAGAAGTTAAAGTGATGCGGCGTATCTAGTATATTAGATGCGACGTATCAGGAGTTTAAGGTGATGCGGCGCATCATTTCAGGTCGATGCGGCGCATGGTCTATCAGCTTAGATACGGCGTATCCCTAAAAAGGATACGGCGTATCATTGGTCTGAAGGGTTGTTTGGTTGTGTTATACAATTGATTATGAAATGTTTTGTAAGGTGTCCGAGTATATATTCTTGCAAGTATTTTAAAGGGTTAAATATGATAGATTTTGGATATGTAAATGAAGAATTTGTATGAGTCCGGTAAAGTCAAGCGTTTCCGCTTCAAAAGTTTTAAATTTTTAGTCAAAACGGGTACGGGGCGTTACAGCTTGTGTCCACATTGTCGGTGACTCGGTGGTCGTAGGTTTTGCTGAAATCAGTGGCAGAATTATTTCTGACTGAAAATGTGAGCCCACAACATTAACTTTCTTCTTCCATAATACGTTCAAATACTATAGATACAAGTTGTGAAAAAGACTTAAAAAACGCCGGTACAAGAACATCAAAATTTGCGTCTAAACTCTTAAGTGATGCAAATACAAATTGATGCAACTTCAATTTCATGCCAGAAGTAAACAAACAACCAAAAACTACAGATACAAAATGTGAAAGAGCTTGTCGGAGAAAAATCTTGTACACAAACATTTCATATGCATTTGCAAACATAACAGACTACAACCCTTTCACAACAACAACAACAAAAACAACAACAACAAAAAAAAAAAAAAAAAAAAGAAAAAAAGAAGCAAACAGTACTTGACCGCAACCTAACAGTAATAACAAACTTCATTTTAATTGCAGCATTTCAGCCATATGTACAACACCTTCTAAATTTAACAAATATGAAGGTTACAATAGTGGAACAATTGATCATATATATCAAAAAGCTAACCAATGGACAAAACTACAATGACTCGGACTTGGACTAGTGTCCGAAATCATTATCAAAAGAAGGCTGCTTTCTGCAGGTTAAGACACATTCTAGTTTCTCTAAGTTCTATTTTTCTGGTGTGATATCTCCTAAGAAATTAAACACTCTCTTTTTGAAAATCCTAGCTAAATCCGTAATCTCTGACTCCCTCATCTGCCTGGTCATGGTGTCTGATTGCTGCAACCATTTATCTTTCCTTGACAGCCTGCTAGCAATGTCAATAGTCAAAATGGCCATGTCTCTTCTTTTTGTAAGAACACGTAACACTGGTGTTGAGTATTGTGAATTGGAAGCTAGTCTATTCAGAAGAATGAGAGCCTCACGAATTAGCAAAGTTCTGCACAAATGATAGCAAAACCAAATATGAAAAACAATGGATTTCAGAAGATCATGAACGATTTATTATATACTCTATCATCTTGCTAGAGGTGGCAAAATGGGTAACAAGTCATACTTTCCAAATGTTGGTACCTGTCAAAGCATCAATACAAAACAGATTTTGGCCAAGAAACTATAATAATTAATAAATGTCAAATATGATGATGAAAATATACTATCTTTAATAATAATCGAACTTTTGTATTGTCATAATGTCATTGTGCATTTAACTTGTTTTTAGTTTTGTCCAATTAAAGACCATATAGAAATTTTCTAAATGAATTTATTTGTGTTTGAATTTCCACCCAGTTGAACCTTATTTCATTTGAGCTAATCTGTTCAGATATCCATTCAAGCGTTAGAGATAAAACATAACCCGCATTGACGCATTTATAAGTAAATAAACAGGGACTGCCACCTCCAGATCTGATAATGACTATATTGTAACAGGAGCTGGCAAATAATAGATTACCTTTCTCTGAAATCATCGGATGGCTGGATACATTCAGAAGATTCTACATCAATTTCAGATGCCAAAACTTGCAGAATCATGTGAAGAAAATTGGTCCTTCTCGAATGACTACGTCCCAACAAAAGTTCAAAGCCATGTCTCCCTGACGATGCTAAGAAAGCCAGCAGAATGATGGCATTCCGTTGAAGTTTCAAAACCTGAATGTTTTGATGCACCTAATGAAAATGCAGCTTTCATATGATATATCCTTTTGATTGAAGAACTTAATATCGTGAAGTTGACGAGTTTTGTAAAGGTCAAAGATGTCAGGTGGTCAAAACAAGTTTGTCATGAATCAGGTAAATATTTAAGGCCGGGTCAAAACATATCCAGCTTTTGGTTGACCCCTCAATACATTTGTCTATTATTTCTCATAAAGACAACTATTTGTTATTGAACAGCCTAAAAAAACTAATGAAGAATAAATGCTCTAAGCAATTGAGAACACTTCTAACAGCTTTTGATCTGTTTGACCCGATCAACCTATTTGGCATGCATCCTTCCTAACTATGTTTTTAAACTTGTTTGACCTATTCAACGATTACATGTGAATTTAAAGTACAAACTATGACTAAAACGGCCAAAATGGCCCCCTCTCTGATTTAATATCAACTTATTTTTCTAGCCTACCAGAATCTTGAAGCCATATTGATCACTGGGATAAGACTTCAACAGTTTGGTCTGAGACAACCATATCAAAATAGGAACCATTTTTTTTTTTTTTAATATTAACTAGCCTAGGCTGTAATAGAGAATTTTTGATATTCCATGAATAATTCTGACCAGGAGTCAGAAGATGCTAGGGATAACCATAAAGTCCACATATGCACACAAAAAAAAAGTATACTAAAAATCAGATAGCATCAAGAATAAACATAACATACCATCATTGTTGGTGCACTATTTCCATGACAAATTAAACAATCAGCTAAACCGTCTAGTATATCACCCAAGCCCTGAAATGTGGAGGCAGTTTCTGCATTAGTAGCTGGAGCATCAGCGGTTGCTTCCTCTTCTTTGGTAGAGGAGCAGAACATCGACATTAATTTTGGACCTACACAAAAGAAAAAAAAGGACAATTACTGGAAAATATGTGAATGAAAGTAACATTAACGAGTAACTGAATAGAAACTAAAAATCTTGAAGTGACAGCGCAAGTGTACAAGTAAAGACTCTATTGGACACGCTAAGTTGGGTTCCAGTTAAAAAAGAGCAAAGAAAAGTCCTATACAAACAAATGGATACCATGTGGTGTTCCAATTATAACATCATATAATCATTATATGTCTGTGCTCACCATGAAAAAGAAACGATCCCCTAAAAAATTTCCCAAACTGACTTTCAGTTGTGTAAAATCCAGTATTTTTATTTTCAATTCAGATCTAGTAAAAACTGATTACAAATTTAGAGCCAGGTTGTACTAGACATAATTTATACTAAATATATATGAAAATGTGTAACTTAAGAGAAGACCGGAATAATGGTGCATCCCACAAAATTAATGTCTGATTTGATTGTAAGCTTTCCTAGCAAAATGATTAAACTAGCAAAAGTTAGGTCACAACACCAAAAATTTTGGAGAATTAGATTGAGATAAAGAAATGAAATTACAATTTAGCAGGAGATAGAGCAGATGCACAGCTTGCTTTTGTAAACCAACGCCAGCTTTTTTTCTTAACAGTTGAGAGATACTTTGGAAGACCGGCACCTCTCCATACCTACCTTGAGAAGAATTTACACAGCAAACTTGAGAAAGGGTACAACAATATGTGACATACCATTATATTAGGAGCTGGTTGATTCAGGTTGTGTTTTGTTTCTAATGAGTCAAACAAAAAAATTTAAACTTTGAAGTTTGCTAATAAGGAAGCAGTCAAATGGATGAACAGGGTTAAAAGTCATGAAAGTGTAGTTTTTAAGCATAAACCCTTCTAAATCACTTTATGCAAACAAGTTATATTATTATTATCATTACTATTAATGGGAAAGATGTTTTCGTAATCATATTTGACAGTTGACACACTAATTTTTTTTATATAAGAATAAATATTTTGACCCAAGTTCTTCTGAGTCAACCCAACCACTACCACACCTTACCACATTTGGGTAACCCTGACTTGAACCTAATTTCAGACGTCACCAGGCCCACTCATATTACAACTTCTACCCAAAAAAAAAAAAAAAAAATGAAAAAAAAAAATGAAACTTACATCTCTCTCTCCGCATAAGCATCAGTTCTTAGAAGAAGAAGAATCATGATAGAAACTGCCTCCGTTCTTAGAGACTCTTCACCGTGTTTAGTGATAATTTGATGCATATATTGATAAAGAGAAAGCCATTTCGAACAAGAAATCAATGGCGAGGATTCATCCCTCAAGCTGTCCTTGTTCCAAATCTTCTTAGCACTTAATAACCTTGTCAGAACTGGATGCTGTGGATTAGAGGTCTTGTTGGTATTCTCATGCAGAAGATATTCAATTTCAGAATGTTTTCCGGAGCTTCTATTCACAGCAGAAGGGTCATTAACAATGACATTGTCCCTGAGCACAGTACACTGGAAAGATCAAATCAAAGTTCATAAGGCGGAGAGCATCATGGCCAGCAAAAAATAATTCAGATGATTAATTTAAATCTTATATGAACACAATAAATGCCGCATAATAGGAACAAAAGTGAAGAAAAACTAGAAGACTGAAATCAGATCTCGAAAATTAGAAGTAATGTTTATTGATAAAAAAATAAATAAATAAATAAATAAAAGAGTAAATTTTGGATTAAAAACTTGCAAAATATTACAGTTTTGAAAGCAACCAAACAAAAAAGTTGCATTACTGTTGGGATAGAGAGAATATACTCGAATACTTATATAGATAAGACACATTTATCACAGTTCAATAAAAAAAATAGATAACAGCACCAAGTGTGCAGTACGCAGAGAGATGGAAAGAACATTGACAAAATAATCTTTGAAAATGAGCATAAAAGCACCAAGGGGTGGAAGGGGAATTTACCTGCCACGTGATCTGTTTTCAATGCTCAAGATGTGCTTCAAAACCACATGCAGTACACAAAGAGATCTGTGAACAATCATCATCTGTTGAGCAAAAAAAAAAAAAAGAGCTTATTAGCAACAGAAAAACAAGAAAATGAATAACACTGATAATATCTTAATTTCTAATACGAATGGGAAAAAAAAATGTCTATGACAAACTGAAGTAACAAAGAAGATGTATTCAGCCTCTTTTAATATTTTAACAACATTAAGTTGAAAACAAGACTCGTGGAAGAAAACAAGGTTTTTGAGTTTCAATTTCATCTAGTCGTGATTTAAATTCTTAACTAATTTGCCAGAAGCGTATAAATACTAATTGGCTATAAATAAAAAGGCTAAACGGATGAGGTTTTCCCTCTTCAGGTTACCCGGGAGGAGAGTCTTTTGACTCAGATGTACGCGGTCTAACCAGGATATCCTCATGACCGTTTCCGACCCTTCTCTGGTCGCCCCCAAATTTGTACCTAGCAAGGTTTGAACCCTTGACCCCTTGTGAGGAGGTCAAGTGCCTTACCACTAGGCCAATTGGCTAAAAGAATTTTATAAAATAAACATAAGAGAACATAAGTTACTTCATCACAAGATAATTTGTGCAAAGATATGCTGAAGTTCTCCTATTTGCATTAAGCGGTACAGAAATGTTTTTTATTGGTACTGAAACACAACGCAGGCCCGCAAAGAATTTTAGAAAATAAATATTCAGATGTATACAGATTAGTAATATTACAGACTCACATTCTGAAGACAACAGAGATCAACCAAAGCTTCTAGAAGATCGTCCAATCCTCCCCTATCATAACTAGTCTGCATAGATAATAATCACTAGAGATAATCAGCAGGAAAAATATTCCTTATTAGAACACTGAATGAGAATAAAGTTAAACGTCACTAAACGTATAGAAATAACAGTAACACTGCCAAAACACAAATAGCATTTACTAACATCACTGCGAGCAGGCTATTAGTAAGTTAAAAAATAATAAAATAAGAATTTAAAAGAAAAAAACAGATTTTCACATTCTACTTGGTATATAACCTATGGCTATATTCAAAAGGCCAAAAATGCCTGAACAATTTTCAGACTTTCACCTACAAAAACTTAAAAATCAAAATCAAAATCCTTGCATCAACAGTAGTTAGGGCTTAAGGCAAGAAGCCGTTACTAAGATATAGCCACACACAACCATAAAAGATGCTTTTTTTGTAGTATTAATGAACCATAAAAAATGAACAAAAAAACTATAAAAGCCAACAAAGATACAAAATGTTTTGGTTGACATGCTGGTAAACTGCCTTTACCAATCCAGCCAGATACAATCTCTTAAGTCTTAACAAAGAAAAGATTAATAGTTGTACCATAATACCTACCTTTGTTAATGTTAAGTAGAGATGAGACACTTTTGCAGCTTCAACAGGCTGAATGCAATGGTTTGGAGTCATTGTAGTCGTTGCTTTTGTAGATGGTATGTTCAAACCTAAGCATCCAAATAGGAACTGTAAATCTGCTTCACACGCTACAAACAACTTGGAAACAAGGTCAACTCTTGGTTGTTGTTCTCTTAGTGGTTCCCAAATGCGTGCCAGCTTTCTTGAAACAGATAAACTTTTCTTTATGGTCAAGTCAGTCGCTAAGACATGCTCCTCGGTCTGAACTCCCACTCCCTTACAGGGAATTGCGACTAATCAAAAGCGAAGACAAGTCAGATCAGGACCAAAGAAAATCTATAAACACATTTGAAACTCATTTTGTTACGATTGTACGCGCATCTCCAGCTAATCCTGAATAAATACGTGAGTAATGCTAAAAAATGATTACTTGAACTGAGTACCTTTAGTCGCCGGAATCAAAGAATGCTCTTCAATAGGATCTTTATATTTCCTGTCACATTAATTAGTGTAAATATTGGAAACAAAAGAATCCCCTTATCATAACACATACTATCAACTAAGCCAAATAGTTGGGAAAATTCATATGCAGTATTGCAAAGAAAGTAGACAAAAATCTGAGAAATGCTAAACATAGCCCTTAAGGCTGTGTTTAGGAGATTAGGTCATCCATTATCTTGTTGAACTTTGATGATAACCACCCACTCACCTAGATCATAACCACTTCAACCACCTTGATGTGCCACACTTTATGCATGATTTATTTCTTAAAAACATAACCCTGAGGGCTAGCAAAACCCAAAAACGTTTGCCCAAAGCTACAGTTGACATGAGGTTAACAGGCTCAAAACATATCCATTACCATTCAGAAACTTTCTGCTTCTTCTACATGTATCATATAAACGTGCTGCTGAAAATCTTTATGTAAAATCTGCTTGACTAATCAAAGAACTCTTACTTGGACAACTAAAGGACTACTGTTTTTCACTGTACCCTCAAATATATAAAATCTTACCGGATGCTTGAATGCTTAATACTCGGGGATGTTACTTAGCCGTTTCCTATATTCTAGGGAGCATAAGGAACCTGTTCAGTATACTGCTAAAACCAACTTAGATGAAAACATGCCGACTAACTCAACAAAGTAGAACTTCCTCAGGTCTAATGTTTAGAATGTACTTGAATAAGCAACAACATTACATATATTCACCTTTTAAACAAATATAAACTATATAAGAAAGCAAACTAGTTGCACTTAGGCTTTTAGTCTCTATAAGAACCACAGAAAAAAACATCTTTATATGGATTCTTTCACTTGCAATTTGTTGAAAAAAATACAATTTCCTATACCAACCCATATGACCTAGGGCCTAGGATTTAAGGTTTAGAGGTTAGGGTTTAGCCATAGGTTACATAAACGGATCTCTTTGTATAACACATATAAAAGGATTAAAAGCCCCTTGCTGTTTTCATGTTAAACAAGGCCTCTTCACAACTTTAGTAAGACAAGTAAATGATAGTTCTACATAAACTTACTGAAAAATCAAAATCTATAATAAATATCCTTGTGTAGCATATGCTTGTCACAAAATCAATATGAATATATGACTCAACTCCTAAGAACAAAAACTCAGAAATGAACTAGAGAGTTGAAGTTGTTTGACAACGCACATCAGCAAGTTATCCTTGCTAACTTGCATCCTATTCATGCCAATCATGTTTCTTCATTGGAATATCCAAATAAGTATCAGTAGCCAGAATTCAGGCTATAATATTGCTTCCAGGCAGGAGAAGAATAATTAAGAGCATTTAAAACATCTAATCATTAGCAAAGACCCATTTACCAGGACACTTTTAAAAGATTGCATGTTCACTTTAAACAATAATGACCACCCTTTAAAAACCAATTTATTACATCATACATCAAGTAATGTGACACCAACGCTAAAGAACTTTTGATTTCAACAACTATTCACTTACCCTCTAAACATAAAAAGCAAATAAAGAAGAAAAAGCAAATACATTGCAACTCTAGCTGTAAATGATAAAAATAGCAGACAAACTGGCTTTGTGGCCAGGATACACCAATGACAACGCCTTCTATTCAATACAGATAAAAGCAGATTAACGGAAAAGTAGAAGTTCAAAACAAGGATTCTAGCACCAAGTACGGTTCAACTGAAAAAGACACTGTCTAACAAAAATTGAAGATAGTACTCACATATTTGACTTGTTTGTGCAGATTGCTTCAGCATCTTTGGATCCATTTACTGGAAGTGCCAATCTAAGATGCTTCTCATTCTTTTCTCTATCTTTCTTAAGTTCCGAGCACTCTTGTTCCTAAAAGTGAAATAATAATAATTACTATCAAAACTCCATCTGATAGACCAAACTCGAGATATATGTTATGCATCACAATTTCAAAATAAGCACTGGATAAACATTAACTTTTATAAAACTAGAATCTTGTAACATCCGTTGCAATGAAGTGTGTAAAAAATAACAAGAGTTTTGTAGAAAGATAATTAAGACAACATATGATGTGAGCATCTGCTGAGGCAAAAAACAACAAGCCGTTGATCCCACACACAAGTTATTACGTAACATATTCATACATAACCATAACCAATCATCATATCATCCTTGCAACGATAAAAACAAATTCTCGTTTCCTACTCCATTTTAACAAATCAGATCATAAACCTATCAACAGAATCACGTTCCACAAAGATTTAATAAGTGGAAACTCCCATAAAATAGACCATACCAGATTAGTAAGCATGTTGGATACTCGTCCCAACTCTTCCTGCAAATTAAAACAGGTAATTTAAAATAAATTGGATTATGAAGAGAGCTGATATCATAGTTAAGCCAAGTAAGTTATACCTTCAAGCGATCAATTTCCTGCTGTTTGGAACAGCTATCCTTGGCACGGAATTGATTATTAATTCCACTCATCTGGCAATCAAAACTCGTATCCTCGTGACGCAATTGAGGATTAATTCCATTCATGTGGCAATCAAAAGTCGTACTTGCCGCAGGCACATTATTAAATCCCTAAATCACATTCAAAATCAATACTCTCTATATAAACAAGTTGACTAATAAATATGAAATAAACAACCTTGTTCAACTCGAATTCCTTTGCCGCATTACTACTAAAAGCCTAATTGAAGGAGCAATCAATTAGTATAGTCACAAATAATAAAAAAAAAAAAAAAAAGAAATCTAAAACGAAATAAAGAACCTCGAACTGATCATTCAAACGAGATGGATCCACATTATTGTTATTATAATGGAGTATAATAACTCTTTGAGATAATTCTCTAGGAGGTGAATAACTGATTGGGGGTGGTGGTCGGAAAAGTTGTTGTTGTTGAGTGGAAGAAGAGGAAACGGCGGCTTCCGTGAGATGGATAGCTTCGGTCAGGAAATCGTCGTCCCAATCTTCCAAGTCGCCTGCCATTGTTGATTGCTTTTGATTTGGGGGGAAATTGAAAACCTATATTACTCTAGTTTGCATGTTGGGTTGGTTTCAGAGACTCAAATCCCCAAACCCGATTTGACCGGGGACGGGGAATCCCGAATTATGTAACCGGGTATAGGGAACCCGACCCCGATTTTTTTAGGGTGCGTTTGGTTCGTAAGTGGGATTGGAATTGGATTCGGATTTGAGAATGGTTTGAAAGATTGGGGAAAGGCTTGAGAAAAAGTATAGATTTGAATTAAATGAAGAAAGAGAAAATAAATGAGTAATTAGGAGAGAGAAAAGTATTAAATTATATTAAAAATGTATTTGTTTTATAATAAATTAGATTAAAATATATTATTTAAAAATAAAATACAAGAAAAAGACAAAAAAAAAAAAGAGTGTGATTCCATATTTGTGTCAGACAAAAGACACCAGGGACGAGTGGAATGAATTTTTGATTCGAATACCATGTGTCAGAGGGTATAAAGGAGTACCAAACAAAGGATTTGATATTGCTTTCATTTCAAACCGGTCAAAATCTTGAACCAAACAGCACCTTAATGTATAAATACATGAAAATTATATATATCCATATAACATTTGCTTTTATATATGTATATATTTTTTTATGAGCATTGATATGTAATTTATATGCATGTGTGATATAAAAATGATCAAATAGGTTTAAAAGTATAAACAATTAAACACTAATTACTATATATTACTTAACCAATGTTTTCTCTGAATACACACATACAATGCACGTTAGTCTTATATTATATGTGTTGTCTTATTATCTACGATGCTTTAAAGTTGGATTAACAATGTAACTAATTTAAGTATGAGTGATGTACGTTTCTTAAAACACTTTATGGGTTAAATTCTTTATATTTTCGATTAGTTTGTGTATTTCTATGTTTACTTGATCACAATGGAAAATCCCCAAATCCCAACGGGGATCCTCGATCCCATTGGGGACGGGGATGTAAAACTATTCCCCGACGGGGCCATATGGGGCGGGGATGGGGACAAGAGTGGGAAACGGGGATGGGGATGGGCAATACGATCCCCGAAATTCCCCGACCCGTTGTCATCCCTACTCAAAGGGTTGCCTACTTTCTAGTTTCGTCTACATTGTTTATTTTCATGGGAATACTTTTCAATATTGTGCATTTAGTTGGAGAAAAAAAATCTCTTGTTTGCTATCTCTAGTTTGTAAAAGTTTAGAATGGAAATTTATCTCCACAAAACACTTGAAAATATAGAAAACGCGTTTAGTTGATGTTTGTATTTTCTATTTTGAAGAAGGGGAAGGAGAGTTGTGGGTTACAAAGGAAAACAACTAAAATTCGTTTTGTAATTTTACTTGTTAAGTTACGAAATAAGGGATTTTATGCAGTGGCGTAGCCAAGATTTTACTTTTGGTTATGCCGAGATGTTCAAAACAATAGCACAAACTGGTTGAACAATTACTAACTCACCAAAGTGGATCAGACAAATTAGTGTGTGGATAAGTGGCTCATTCAAATTAGATTACATGTGTCAAATTAGTTTTTAATGGGTATTTACTCTAAGTATTGATGAATATTTTGTGTTTTGATAGGCTTAAAGGCAAAATCTTACTAGTTTTTTTTTTTTTTTTTTTTTTTTTAATTTTTTTTTATTATTATTTTTTTTTATTTTTATGAGTAAATTTTCTAAATGCCCAAGTCGCCAAAATTGTTCACCTTTTCTAGATAAAAAAAACATGACTTCTCAAATTAAACAAGGCGAAAGTACAATTAGGGGACACTTTTCAACATTTTATTTGAGCGACTTGAGAGACTTGGAAAAGTACCTTAAACAAAAAGTCGCCAAAAGTACAATCAGAGGACACTTGTCTACATTTTGTTTAAGCGACTAGTCGCCTTGTCTATTTTGAAAAGTCATGTTTTTTTTTTTGGTTTAGAAAAGGTGAACAATTTTTGGCGACTTAGACATTTAGAGAATTTGCTCTTTTTTTTTTTCTTTTACTCTCAAAGGGCTAACTAATGTACACAATTGAAATTTTTATTGGGTGAGCCATGGCCCAACGTTGCCTCCATGTGACTACGCCAATGATTTTATGTTTTGCAAAACATTTTGTTGAAAAACGTTGATTTGAATGCGATTTATATTTTTCTTGTTTTCCCCCAACTAAACGCACCCTAAACTTTCAACATCTGTGAGTTTGACAACAAGGGTATCGTAGTTTGACTCGCTTTTTCATCTCATTGTCACTTCGGTATTTTACTATTCACATTTGAATATCAAAATATCTCTTCATTAATAACTCAAGCCATTTCACTTTTTTAGGACCCACAATTTTTATTTTCTTTTCCATTTCTTCAAACCAACATATTTTTATTCATTCAAAATAAAAATACTAACAAAGTACAAAACAAAAACTAATACAAATTAACCCATTCACACCTTAGGCCACATGTAGGTCTTACATCCTTTGCACCATTCAACATAAAAATAAATAAATAAAAGAAAATTACACCATTCTCACCTTCTTCTTCCTCTTGGTTGCACACATACAAAAACACACACATTTCACCCAAACAAATTAAACATTTAAACACTCACACCAAGCACAAACAAAACACTAATATAACATAAACCCAAAAATGGGTTGTTTCATAATTGCCTTGTGCCAATTTACTCATGTCGTGAATGGTGTCGAGGGGGGGGGGTGATAAAGTTGACTTACCAGCGCCGTTGGGCTGGCCACGTCGGAATGGCGTCGAGTAGGCGCTACGACACCACATTGAGTGAGTTTATAACTAAGTTGATTTGGTTTATGTTGTTTTTATTGTAAATATTGTTAATGGGTTTATGTCTATTCATCTTAATCTTTATTAACAAGTTAGGGTTTTTAATATTAGCCTTATAAATACCTCTTAATTGTAATCATCAATCAATAATAATTTCTCTCTTCACTCTGCTTCTCTTTACTCTTGTTCATTACTTTTCACAATACGTTATCAGCACAACGTTTGCTCCAAACAAAAAGAGGTAGGGAATTCTCAAGTTATATCTTATTAATCTCTAGTTTAAGACCCGCGTAATACACTGACTTTTTACATCTATTTATTTTAAAGTATAAACAAAAAGTAACGTTTAGTATAGTAGAATTAATACTCATTAGTGTATCAACCTGTTAAACAAATACATGGTCTTATATGAGTTATCATCTTCAATAATTTGATTTGAACTTCTAAGTCTTGGCGAAATGTTTTCTAATAAATTTTACAATAAAAGCTTCACCCATTGGTATGCCTTCTAATAAAGTTAACTGATACTACCACTAATGATTGGTTACCTCAGCGATATTAAGATATTTGCAATCACTAAAAACTTAATTAACCTGGAGTATAGCTATCTCGTGATAAATCTATAGTTCAAAGTTCAATCAAATGACAATAAACAACACGTTCACACTAATTATACAGTGAAATAATACCCTCGGTAAGTAACTGTCGTCAATCTAGGAGCAACATCAGCTTTGTTGTTCAACCAAACTAAGTTGTCTCCATCATAATGTTTTAATTTACCAAATACTTTTGAATTTAGCTCAATTATGTGCTTAGTTTTTATGTTACTTGCTTAGTTGTGCTAGAGACAAAATACTTTATGACAAATTTCTAGAACCCGGCTCCACAGATCGAGTCACAACCTCCTTTCCTGATATTGCCTTTTGACGTTAATTTAGTGAATTTAAACGACCAAAATTGAACAAAATATATATCCAATGGTAAAAATAATTTTAACCACCACTTACCATCGACAATTATACTTGTTACTTATAATAATCAGTCTTGTTCGTTATAGTCTAAGCGATCATACTTGCAATTGCAACTTAATACTTCCCCAAAATTCCAAACTTTCAGGTATAGTTCTCATCCAAGCTTATTTGAATTATCAACAAAACTGAGTAAAAATAAAATACAGGTGTCAAATGGTTGTCAAACGTTTTCAAAGCAACTTCAATCCATAATCAACAACATATGCTAGTAGTAGCAACCTTGCACGTAAAAGAATAAGAAACGTTTTAAAAAATTGGTGAAAGATGAAGATTGATTAATTGGCAAATAATATTTACATTAGCAGTCGTTAAGCCAAAGATTCAAATACAATCCAATTGTATGTGGAACTTGTAAAATATATATAATGCAAACTTGAAGGGCGTAATTTGTACCCTTCCAAAGGAGTGATACGCATCGTCTTTTCCGGATCTGAACAAAACCCACTTTCTTCTTATCATATTCCCCCAAATTTCACACACTCTTCTCTCTAATTTCACATAATTTTCACACAGTAATTTCATGCAGTAATTTCACACACTAATGCCGTAAAATCGATACCACGTCAAACCGATGGTGAAGACGAATCTATTGTAAGTTGATCTTGAAAATCTTAAATTGTTACTGCATCTTTTTGTTAATTCTATTTTACTAAATTAGTGTATTGTTTCTTCAGTTTATTAGAAAAAGTAATAGACTTATTAAGGTATTAGGTTATTTTTTACTGATGCAGTAGGTTATTATTTGAATTAATAATGCAGTAGTTGCTCTAAAATAGTGGTGCAATTCGTGTTCATTTGTGGCACACAAGATTCAACCAGTTCACGAGTAAGGTCTATGACTTGTTGAAAAGTGCTTGTGTTTGTATGTTTATCACTTATGCAATAGATTTGTAATTGTGATGTAGTAGGTGTCCAGTTGTTGGCTATATGGCTGAATTTAGCTACGTGAGGTTGTATTATGTGTCCAAATGTGGTTCTCTTTGTGGTTGTATGAGTCATGCACGTTGTAAGAGCTATGACTTAAAAATATGTTAAAGAGTGTGTGTATGTGTATGTTTATGTATGTTTTATTCTAGTTCTGGAACAAAATGTGTAAAAAAATAAATATAAAACGTGTCTAAGAAAGTTGCTTACTAGGTGTTTGATAAAATGTCTCAAATAAATTTTATAACTGTGATGCACTAAATTTATATTGTGATGCAGTTGTTTTGAATGCTGATGCAGTTGTATTTCATATTATGATTCAGTAGGCTTTTATTTTAATTGTGATGCAATACGTTATTTGATTTTGTGTGTTGGTTATTTGTGCGATTCACTTGATTTTCTACGATGATGCAGTAGGTATTCAGTTTTCGTGTATAAGGATGTAGAAGGTTAAGCGTAGGTTGCGTTATGTGCGTAAATGTGTTTGTATGTTTGGTTGTTTGTGTGATGTACTTAAACATGCACTGTGATGCAGTAGGTTTTAAGTTTCCGCGTATAAGGATGAATTAGGTTAAAGGTAGGTTGTGTTATGTGTGTAAAATGTGTTTGTATGATTGGTTGTTTGTGTGATGCACTTGTAGTTGAACTGAGATGCACTTAGTTTTGCATTGTGATGCAGTAGCTCCTCACTTGTGGTGTATAAGAATGCATTAGGCTTCGTGTAGGTTGTATTATGTGCGTAACTATGTTTGTATGCTTGGTTGATCAAAGGATCTTTTGTACGAACTAGTAAAGTAGAACTTGAATTAGTGAATTTGTTATGTTTATATTAAGTTTATCAGTTAGTTTATAAAATATCGCATCCGTTTAATAATCTATCTTGGTAATCACAGGTTAGCATGTTTGTAACAACTTGCTTAGGAAATATCACGTAAAAGGCGACAAGATGGACAAGATTCTAAATCCTGAAAATGGAGTGAAGATCAACCTAATATGTGAAAGAATTCAAGTATCAATGAGAGAGATTTGAAGTGTTGTCATTCGTAGAGGAATTTTAATTGTTATATCAAAACAATGGTGTAAATTCTACTGGATGATTCAAATTTTTAGTTGTAACACTTTGGATTGATGAATGTTTAATACTAAGTACTGTACCTCTTAATGATCAAAGTGTTTGTTTAATATTAAGTACTTTTGAATATTGTTGATTACTTGATGAACATAGATGCACTAGATTATAAAATGTGGTTCACTAAATTATTAACTATGATGCACTGAAAATACTAGTGCATCACAATGTATACAAATGGTGCATCATAGTGTATAAAAACTGGTGCATCATAATGTATATATCAAGTGCATCACAGTGTAAAAATCTAGTGCATTACATTGTATATATTCACTTAAGTATAAAAGAATTTTTTGAATTACAACAACCGAATCAAAATATTAATAGTATGATGCCTTAAATTTTGATGTACTAACAAAAACCTGTGATGCAGTAACACAAACACTGTAATGCACTGAAAATAACACTCTGATGCACTGGATTTTGAATTATTATGCAGACAATTCTAACTATGATACACTGGATATATAAAACAACATAGTGATACACTAGAAATAACACTGTGATGCACAATCATTTAATAGAGATGCACTAGAAATAAAACTATAGTGCACTAACAAAATGAACACAAAAGATCTGTATGATATTTAATAAAACTAAGATAATTTTACATTGATGATCTTTATGCTATAGCTATTTTTTTAACAGTTGAATCAATATTTTGTAAGGAACATGTTTCTATACATAATGACTCAACATCGAACTTATTCGTAAAAACATAAAAAAAAAATACAGAATGCTCAATGCCGAACTTTTTCTACGGATCTTGTTTCTAGAATCTCTTGGATGCTGGCAATGTCTATTTACAGGTCCCATTCATTTTTGGTACAGTTGGGATATCAATTTGAGCTTGATTCAATAACATAATATCCAACATGATCTCTAACTCGAACAATTTCAACATCTGTAAGATGAACGCATAGAATGTTAGAAACTACAACATTCATTGCTTCATAGTCTTAAATCTATTGCATCACACATAAAATCATTATTGTGATTTAAAAACTCAAAATAAATAATCTTTGTAATAGTGCATCATAGTCTTATATCTAGTGCATCACACCTACAAAATCATTGTTGTGATTTACAAACTCAAAATAAAAAAACCTTTGTACTATTGCACCATGGTCTTATCTAGTGCATCACATAGTAAAAACCCGGTGCATCACAATGTATATTTTAACTTAAATATAAAGAAAACTTTGAATTGCAACAACTGAATAAAAAATATTAACAGCTTTATACACATACAACTACACATATAAGCCTTTTCCACTGAAAAGGATTAAACAATTAAAGATTTAAAAGCTGATGCATTACAGTGTAAACTTAGTGCATCAGAGTTATAAAATATCACAATGACATTTTATCAAACACCTTATGTGCAACTTTACTAAAAACAGTTTGAATTTATTTGTTTCAAATCTAGACACTTTGAATATAACATATTTGGATCAATAGCAACAAAAAACCAAACTAACTAATCAAAATAAATAAATGAACGTCATATACATGCAAACGAATATCAGTATATCCATATTAATTAACAGTAACAGTTAACTACAATAAAAAAAACGTTACTTTCAAATTGAATAATTAATCTGGTAACATCCTTGACGGGGAACGATAGTGAATGGTCGGCGGTAAACGATGGGGAAGGTGGTGGTGAATGGTGTGGAAGGCGGTGGTGAAGATGCCGGTGACTGGTGGATCGAAGGAGGAGAGCGGGGAAGGAGGGAAAGAGGAAAGCAGGGAATGGGGATGAACCAGAGAATGAATGAGGATAAAGGTTTTTATATGGTTGGACGTAAAAGACGAAAATAACCTTGAGAGTATTAGAAAAAGGGGCAGACTAATTGGGACACATGGCGCGCTGGCAGCCCTTCATACACTTTTTATTTTAACCCAAACATATATATATATATATATATATATATATATATATATACATATATATATATATATATATATATATATATATATATACCATAATGCCAAAATTCTAGCTTGACTATCTTGCCACTCAAAGCATTCACACACTTCATTAACATATGCCATCATGTTATGTTGGTGTTTTTGGTTGGCCCAGAACAGGGTTAAGATAATCAATAGCCTAACTAATTACCAATGAATGCTTACCGGATATCACTTGAAATCGTGTTATCACTTTCCAAAGTAAACTATTCGACCTTATTGCCTGGGTATCATGAATATCTACTTGGGATAAGACCAAATGTTTGTTATTGAATTAGGCACAAATCAACAACCCTTTTGCTTTCAAGTGTTTATGTTCTCTGTTATGTATCTCATGCATGATTTGATCTTCCTATTTATAGGAGGATACTCATAGCTAGTCAAATGAAATTATGAGGATTAATTGGCTCATTAATCACCTCATAATTATCCCCATTATAGCCAATAGTGGTTACATGACCAATTAAATGTGGTCATAAAGACAGTTTTAACTGCCACTTGAATAGGTCAGAGTAGTTACATACTTATACCAGCAGTACTAACTCTGCACCAGCAGTACTAACTCAATAAACCAGCAGTACTAACTCAGCATTACATGAAAGTACTAGCAGTATAACTCTGCTCCAACAGTACTAACTTAGTACTAGCAGTAGTAACTCAGTGAAGGATTAACCTCCTAGATTACTCCTAACCATTATTGAGTCAGGGTATGGACCTGATGGGTGTACACTCCGTACCTCCTGACCAATTACCAGGTGTGAACTGATCCCTCAAGTGCACTAAGTTTTTCAACAATCCTCCCCAAATTTAGTTCACTTCCTTTGCATGAAAATTAAACATTAAACAAAACATGTGCATAAACGAAAATATCATGAGGATTGAATTTCCATCTTAGTACATTATACGTTCAAATATTCGAGAATTAAGGTGTTCTAAGAATTGAACCCTTCAACCCATTTGAATACCTGAAGATAAAATACACACAAGTTTTCAAACACTTAAACGCTCCTGACACTATACAAGCCATGTGTCCATATCCAATTCATAAATGTTGTAAGAGCCAAAAGTCCGAAGCTCCCTGAAGCGGCAAAATTTCAACATTCACATAGGTGGTTCCTCTTTATTCATGCTCCTGCTTAGCACTTTTTCAAAGAAATTAACCATTAAGAAGTAAATACTTCATCCTCCTTTCTAGCAGGTTCCGAGCACAAACCTTGGGATGATTGTAAAACATGTGCTCCAGTCTACTGAATGTTCAGCTTTCCACATTGAACTCAACTCCCAAGTTTTCTCAGGAGGGAGTTGGGTGTCTTAGCATTCAGTAACTAAGTTGGACATTAAACCCATCCCTTTAGCAGACTTTATAACCAAGTCTCTAGCCAATCCCTTCGTCAAGTGATCAGCTAAGTTTTGTTAAGATCTAAGAAACTTTATAGATACCACCCCATTCATGATAAGCTCACGAATCATGCTATGCCTGACACCTAAGTGTCTAGACTTCCCATTGTACATTTGGCTATAAGCCTTTGCCAATGTAGCTGCACTATTATAACGGATAAAAATAGGTGCTATAGGTTTAGGCCACAATGGAATCTCAAGAAGCAAGTTTCTCAACCATTCAGCTTCTTTACCAGCAGCTGCTAAAGCCACAAATTCAGATTCCATTGTTGAACTGGTGATACAAGTTTGCTTCTTGGATGCCCAAGAAATTGCACCTCCACCAAGTAGGAATACCCAGCTACTAGTAGACGAATTGTCTTCAGTGTTACTGATCCGACTTGCATTAGTGTATCCTTCCAATACTGAAGGATAACCCGTATATGAGAGACTATAATCCATAGTTCTCTTCAAATACTTCAGTACCCTCTGAATTGCTTGCCAGTGCTGAGCAATAGGATTACTAGTATGTCTGCTCAGTTTTCCCACTGCAAATGTAATATCAGGTCTTGTACAAGTCATGGCATACATCAGGCAGCCAATTACCCTAGAATACTCAAGTTGAGATACAGCTTTACAAGTATTAGGCATCAGCTTCTCAGTTGTATCCATAGGAGTACTCACAGGAGTACAATCAGAGTGGTTGAATTTCCTCAGTACCTTCTCAATATAATGAGATTGAGTGATAGAAATTCCCTTACTCTCATGTTTGATCCTTATACCAAGGATAACATCAGCCTCTCCCATGTCTTTCATAGAGAACCTTGATGACAAAAATTCCTTTGTCAGGTCAACCTGATTTTGATCAGTGCCAAAGATCAGCAAGTCATCAACATATAGACAAATGATGACTCCTTTACCAGATTCATCAAATTTGCTATATACACATTTGTCAGACTGATTGAGTAAATAACCACTAGACAAAACCACTTCATCAAATTTTTGATGCCATTGCTTAGGTGCCTGCTTCAGTCCATAGAGAGACTTAATCTGTTTACAAACCTTGTTTTCATTTCCAGGCATGATGAAGCTCTAAGGTTGGTTCATATAAACCTCCTCATCCAATTCACCATTCAAGAAAGCTGTCTTCACATCTGTAGCAACCGGCATTTTTAGGGCAATACTTATTTATAAAACTCGAAACTAGTTGCGGCAGACGATGATTTTTCCAAACTTATTTGTGACAACTGGTAAATCTCAGGAACATTTTAAGTTACCGCATTTCGTTTTAAAATAAATATTTTATCACTAAGACTTAGGCTATATTTAGTCCACAATGCTCCAGTACCTTGCTCCTACTCCGGTTCACAAATTTTAAACTCTAAAACAATTTCCTTTTTCTTGAATTACTTACGGTTGTCAATTCAACAAACACTATTCGTAAATTAAAAATTTAACACCCGATATACCCAATTCACATTTTTAGGATATTATTTAATCAAATAATTTTACTTATTATTTTAATTTTTGCGGAAATTAACCTTTACGAGTAACCGAGTAGGTTATCTCGCGTACATTGTAACACGTACGTTAACTTGAACCGACATTAGACTATACTTAGTCTACATATTTTATACATTCTAGTATCCATATTTTCATAATTCACATGTCATATTTTTATTTTTACTTTTTCGGGACTTTTGCACATTTTATGTTTTACGCGTTACGAGCTACATTTTTAATTTTAACAACGTTTTAACACTCCGGAAAGCTTGTGTCTCATGAAAAATACTAAAATTAGTTATTTTGACAACTTATAACATTTTTATAAGTTTTGGATTTTTATGTTACCCGGTATTGTGTTTTTCGCGTTTTTAAAGACTTCACGTTTTATTTTTATCATCAAACAAATATTTTATACACTTTATTATACAAAAACTATCAAATGGTCATCTTTTTCTCATCTAGCCCACGCCTCCCCCCATCATTTCCCATCTAACTTCCCTAATTCATGGATCTTGTCCCATTGTTTTTATATATATATATATATATATATATATATATATATATATATATATATATATATATATATATATATATATATATATATATATATATCATTTAAATCATTTTCTATTTCATTTCAACAACTAATAACACAAGCTTCCTTTCTTTTGTTGCTCTTCCTCTTGCTGATTTTCGAACCAAAAACAGCCCCCATCACCATCAAAAATTCAATTTTCACATATTCTATTACTCTAGTATTGAAGATCATAAGTTCCTTGTACTAGTTCAAGAGAAAAACAAATATAACACCTCCCGTTTCTTATATAAATTTGACACACATAAGAGGAGCAAGGAGGAGTTAGCTTGATTGTGGTTAAGTTCAAGCATACTTAGGGTATTCTAGCAAGGGTTGGAACACTAATCTTGGGTTTAATCAAGTGCCTTACACTCTCATTTCACTAATCTCTTTTGTAAGTGATCTTACATTTGCTAAAACTTCATTATTTTCATGTCATAATGCTAGTCAAGTATATACTTAGTTATCACTTGGTACATGTTGATAAAGACTTACATTCGCAAAGATCTTTTAACAAAAGATTATGTTTTGAACAAGTTTTGATTACAAGAAAACTAGTTAGTAAAACTCTTCACAAGAAAGTGGTAATAAACCTTATAAACATGAATGTTAGTAAACTTGTATATTTAAACATTTTTGAGGAATATTTACATGGACCTTTGAATATTGTCAAAATTATAGCTAGATCACTATTGTTGTGTTGAGAAGTTGATGGATGAATTAGGACTAGATTTGAAGTGGTTGTCAAGAGGTTATAATAGATAGAAGGTTTGGAAAAATGGTTTGGTAATATTAAATGTGATTCTGTCCCATTTTAGTAAATACAGAAAAATCAGTAGTGTGGTGATAATTTTAGGCTAGAAATATAAAAATAGACTTAATAACAAAAACGTAGCCGCTTGAATGAGTTAAAACGGGCATATAACGAAAAAGATACGCTAGTTTCAATTTAGCCGACGAAAACTACATTTTGAGAAAAATAAATGAAGTTGTTAAGAATTTTGGAGGATAAAAACTGATGATAAATGGTAACTAGACTAGCCAAGACCTTGAAAAGCCGATAGTATACTTAAATACCTTCGCGGGGATAGGTAAGACTTAAGAAACGAAGCTACGAGGCAAAAGTTATGGCCAAAAGAAAGTTTACGTCAACATATGCGTTGACAGCTTATTTTTCTCTATTAGAAAAGCTGATGGAACAATAAAATGTGAATTTTGGATCATTTAGAGTATATTTTGGCTAAAATGACGTAAACGAAAATGGTAGAACATTATATACACTTATTAGGCGCGTTAGAGATTATTGAAATACTTATTAACATGACGACTAAAATTTGATCATGAGATTAACAAGTTACGTTTTTTAAAGTGGTGATGTTCGAAATAAATGATCAAATGGGCGCAACTATATTTTGACGATAAATATTACAACAACATGTACAAGTGATAAAGTAAAGTATGAACTTGCGCGCATGACCTTATTTTTGAACTTAAGACATATGTGTTATTTAGGTCGTGATTAGAGTTATCGGGCTTAATTTACCGTTGCCAACTTATCAATCGGAATTTGCTTTTGCTAAGGTGAGTTCTCGTAGCCCCACTTTTAACGTGTTTTACCTTGGGGGAAAATGGTACTCAATACTTTACAAATGTTTTCATGCTGTGAATTACTGTTTTACATGAATTTGGACATATATGTGTGATGATGCGATTATATGCTGTGACATGTTTTGTTTTGTGCAACCATGATTGCGCAACTGTTAACTCTCTGCGGAAGGCCCACAGGTTATAGGTTCAGTTGGTGTAACTGTTAACTCTCTGTTGAGAGCCTACGTGTAGATAGATCTATCGGGGTAGCTCCCCACGTGATATTGGTTATGAGTATGATGGACATTATAGGTTCAGTTGGCGCGACACTATTACTGTTTGGATAACATGCTTGTAATTGGTATTCATGTGCACTATTGTCCTATGTTTCACAGCTCAATGGTTTTACTTTTAAACCTACGAGCTCACCAACATTTTGTTGACGTTTTCTAGTACCATTTTCAGGTGGATCATTACTAAAGTATTTGAAGGCACATTTATCGGAGCCAGACTATTTGATACCTATTACTATGTTTGTCAAGATGTCAAGATTTCAAATGAGACATGCTTCTCTTTTAAATCTGGTCGAAGAATGTTTTGTAAACTATTACTGAAATAATTGTAAGGTATGAATCTATTATGTTATGCAATGTACCTTTCTCAGTTACATCCTGTGTTTCCGCCTTTGACGGGGTGTGACAACATCCATCTGATGAATAATCAGATTGTGAATTGATGCCAAAGCAATCAACAATCTTATGGTACTGTTACGAGCCACATGGGCATAAGTATCAAAATAGTCTATCCCTGACTTTTGTTTAAAGCCCTGAATGACTAGTCTAGCCTTGAACTTTTCAATAGTTCCATCTACCTTCATTTTCTTTTTGAAAATCCATTTGCAACCCAAAGGTTTGCAACCGGGTGGTAGATCAGCCAACACCCAAGTGTTGTTGCCCATGATGGAGTCCATCTCATCATTTATTGCTTCTTTCCAGAAAGCAACATCCTGGGACTTCATTGCTTCATCAAATGTTTTGGGGTCATCCTCAACATTAAAGCAATAGGAGTGTTGGTCAGAGACCTCAGCCCTTGTACCTTCAATTAGATATAATTGAAACTCAAGTCCAAATGACTTTGGAGTCCTGATCCATTTGCTATTTCTGAGCTCAGGTTGTTGAACCACAACCTCATCAGGGACCTCATCAGAGACCTCTGATACACCAATGTCATCAGTTCCATTAGGAATTCTCTGACTTGGTCTAGGGACTGATGAGAATCTATTCTCATCAAAGAGTGCATCCCTTGATTCAATTATTAAGTTAATTGAAACATATTCATTAGGTTCAATAACATAGAACCTATATGCCTTGGAATGCTCATCATATCCAACAAAGATGCGTTCAATGCCTCTTTCACCTAAAGTTTTCTGCTTTGGATCAGGGAGTCTTACAACAGCCCTACAACCCCAAACCCTGAGAAAGTTCAGGTTGGGTTTCTTTTTAGTCCAGAGTTCATAAGGGGTAACCTTGTTCCTTTTGTTGGGAACCCTATTTAATAAATAGCAAGCTGTTAACATAGCTTCACCCCAGAACCCTTGACTCAGCCCTGAATAGGACAACATGGAATTAACCATCTCCTTCAGCACTCTGTTTTTCCTTTCAGAGATACCATTTTGCTGAGGAGTATAGGGAGCAGTCGTTTCATGGATTATACCAACAGACTGAAAATACAGAGTATCCATGTACTCACCTCCCCTATCAGTCCTTAATCTTTTGATCAGGGACCCAAGTTGTAATTCAACTTCAGTTTTAAATACTTTGAATTTATCTAATGCTTCATCCTTAGTATGCATCATCAATAAATGTCACAAAGTACTTCTTATTCCCCAAAGAGGGAGTGGCATGCAAATCACACAGGTCACTGTGTATTAGCTCCAAGAGCTCAGTCTCACGTTTTACACCCTGAAAAGGTTTCTTAGTTATTTTGGTCAACATGCAAGTCTTACACTTTTCAGTGTCCATGTCAAATGCTGGGATTAACCCATCCTTAGACATATCTTGCATCCTTTTATAGTGTACATGGCCAAGTCTAGCATGCCAGAGGGTAGAGTCGTTCACTTTAGAGGTTGACATAAAGGCTGAATTAATGATATCAGTGACAATATTAAGCCTGAACATTTGATTACACAAATAGCCAAAACCAATAAACACACCATGTTTAGATAATATAAATTTATCAGATTCAATAACTTGTTTATATCCATGATTATTCAAAACACTACTTGAAACCAAGTTCTTCCTTATATCAGGAACATGAATAACATTAAACAAAGTTACAATCTTTCCAGAACTAAAACTAAGATCTACACAACCATGACCATGCACCAGGGCTGTTGACTCATTTCCCATGTGAAGAATAGAACCATCATTCAGTGACTCGTAAGTCTTGAACCAGCGTCTATCTTTGCACACATGAACACTTGCTCCAGAGTCAACCCACCACGCAACATCATCATCCTGCACATAGTTAGATTCAGATACATATGTAACATGATAAACCTGAAAAGATTTATTAAACATATTCTGACCTTTCAGTGAGTTGGTAGAACCACCACTCCCTGAACCACTAGTGCCTGAACCATTGGATTTACCACCAACCTTAACACCTTTGCAATCCCTTTTAATGTGACCAGATTTACCACATTTCTAACAAGTAGGTGTTGCCTTCTTGTTAGGGTTAGCCCTTGTGTTATCATGATGTTTACGTTTGCCCTTGTTGTCATTGTACCTGGTGGAGTTGTTATGTTTCACCATATTGACAACAGATGCACCAGTAGCATTGCTACTCTTTGGCTTGTCACTGTCCTGTGCCCCGAGGGATTCCTCAATACGCAGATGACTGCCCAACTGAACAAGAGTCAGTTCTTCCTTCTTATGTTTCATGGTATGCTTGAAATCTTTCTAAGAAGGAGGGAGTTTGTCAATGATACAAGAGACTGAAATAACCTCATCCATGTTCATTTTGTGTTGTGTAAACCTTCCAAGTATACCAAGAAGTTCATTGTATTGTTCCATAACTGGTCTTGAATCAGTCATTTTGTAATTTGTGAAATTACTTACAAGAAACTTCTTACTTGATGCATCCTCAGCCATATATTTGGCATCCAAGGAATCCCATAGTTCTTTGGAAGATTCAACATTCTGATAAATATCAAAGGGAGAATCAGACATACCATTGAGGATTAAACCTCTGCAAATGTAATCATCATTCTCCCATTTGCTCTTCTTCCTCATTTGTTCCACAGTAGCATCATCACCATCATCAGGAATAGGAGTGCTCAGAACATACACCACACTCATGCTAGAAAGCAAGAAGTGGATCTTCTTCTGCCATCTCCTGAAGTCCACCCCTTCAAACTTGTCAAGCTTGGTAAAGTTTGAAGCTATGTGTTTCATAGCAGCAGCAACCATTGATTATCACAAAATAGTTTACTTTGATTGTTGGTGTTTTTGGTTGGCCCAGAACAGGGTTAAGATAATCAATAGCCTAACTAATTACCAATGAATGGTTACCCGATATCACTTGGAATCGTGTTATCACTTTTCAAAGTAAACTATTCGACCCTATTGCCTGGGTATCATGAATATCTACTTGGGATAAGACCAAATGTTTGTTTGTTAATTAGGCACAAATCAATAACCCTTTTGCTTTCAAGTGTTTATGTTCTCTGTTATGTATCTCATGCATGATTTGATCTTCCTATTTATAGGAGAATACTCATAGCTAGTCAAATGGAATTATAAGGATTAATTGGCCCATTAATCGCCTCATAATTATCCCCATTATAGCCAATAGTGGTTACATGACCAATTAAACGTGGTCATAAAGGCAGTTTTAACTGCCACTTGAATAGGTCAGAGTAGTTACATACTTATACCAACAGTACTAACTCTGCACCAGCAGTACTAACTCAGCAGTACTAACTCAATACCAGCAGTATTAACTTAGCATTACCATGAAAGTACTAGCAGTATTAACTCTGCTCCAGTAGTACTAACTTAGTACTAGCATTAGTAACTCAGTGAAGGATTAAACCTCCTGATGAGTTACTCCTAACCACTATTTAAGTCAGGGTAGTCAGGGACCTGATGGGTGTACACTCCGTACCTCCTGACCCATTACCAAGTGTGAACTGATCCCTCAAGTGCACTAAATTTTTCAACATGTTATGTACCTCCATGAACTTTTCTTATCATCGTCCAGAACTAAGTCAACTTCCCATAATTCGTAAACTGTTTTAGTAGCAGTTGAAGGTTTGGTTTATATTGTACATTGTGTGTGGACTATGAGTTTTTTTAATTCTAACCATTGTAAATACTTTTAATAACCATTTGTATAATGATCATAACAAAGAAGACCCAGTTAGATGGCTTTTTTTCATAATATCTGACTCAAATAAAATGTTCTGAATAAGCAATTTGAAACTGCTCATTCAAAACAACTGTTTCAAAAAACTCCATCAGAAGAAAAAAAATTATTTCAAAAAACAACAATAAGCGTATAAACAGTTTTAATAAGCACTCCCATATTCCCGCACCTCCCTTAATCTAAATCTGCATATGTTGATGTGTGAAGACTCGGAAGTTATAAAGTATTCATTTTGGTCGATCAACAAAATATTAAAGCGCACATAGTTATAAAGTAATTTCACAATTGAGATTTAACCTCAAAGAATTAGACATAAATGTGTCTGATATAATAAACCATTGACCAAATAGTACCTCTAACATAATAGATAACTAAATTATTTCTTCATAGTGTGTACAACAAAAGACATCCAAATTATACACCCTTTGCTGATATAATGGAGCACAAAAAAACAACTTGTAAATAATAATTGCAAGCACACAATTAAAGAAAACTTTAAAGAAGAAACAAAAAGAAAAATAACAAACCTCACATTAAAAGTAAATATTATAGAAGAAACTAAAAGAAAAAAAACAACCTCACAGGGAACTGAAAGGATTCTTAATATACTCCCATAATCAATATAATGTCTTGCATCATATTAAGAGGTGAGTTATTGTCAAGAAATTCTCCATATAGGTTCTTATAAATAATCATTCAATAAGATAATCCAGTCATCCATAGAAATTAAAATTTAGCTACAATGTATCGAAGTACATTATGAAGACATGAACAACATATATGACCATACATTAATATAACATTTATTTTCATTCAAGTATTTAGTTGTTGTACATCAAATACTTGGTGTAACACCCCCAACTCGGAATTATGGCAGCGGAACGGAGCTTGGGGTGCTACGTGAGGGGTAAGACAGTCACATCCATAGAAAACGATCTCATAACGAGACGTTTTAGCAAAAACATATCATTCGAATACAAAATTAAACATTTAGAGTTTAAAAGACTCTCGAACATAAGTTGCAGCGGAAATAAAACATAGTTCAAAAGGTTTTTCGAATGATAAGATAGTAAAAGATAGTAAAGATAGACAGTAAAAGCCAAAGATAGCCATCAAAGTCTTCAGCCACTCCCAGTGCCCACAAGTATGCATCAATTACCTGAGATAAAAAATGCTAAAAAGTCAACACAAAGGTTGAGTGTAATCCATAGGTTTAATAAATAAAACAGTTGAGCACAAGATTTTAAGTCTGGAAGATATAAGTAACAAATACAGATATCGGGTAAGCGTCAAATAATTTAGCTAAGCTCATGACACACAAAGCATTAATTGGCACCAATAACCTTGGTGTAAGTCGACAGTAACCGCTGAATTTCATAATATAATAGTTGCCCCCCAAAGCTAGGTACTTTGCCAGATACCTAGTGAAAATCGAATATAATACATCACATGCGGACCAACCTTAGTCAACAGGTGGGAGGGTCAATTCCTATAGGCCTATAAACTATAATCGCGCTCACTCGCAAGTGATTAATGGTTCATGATCGAGGGACTTGCTTTTGGCAAGGACGATACTTAGCATTATCATTTCAGTCAGGAATAGCATACCAATAAACAATTGTGCTCATAAAAATAAGTAAATAGCATGTATCTCCCCCATGGGTTTATAAACAATTTAAAAGTAAAAGTGGGGCTAAGAATCACACCTTAGTAGTAGTACAGAAACAAGATTTCACAAATGATCAGATGGTACATCACAACAAATGAACCTCAGTACAACCTAATAAGTGAATAGTATGTCTCAGCAATAAACCTCAAAGCGATTTATAAAGTAATACTTGTATTTGAAATGAAAAGGTTTAATTTCAATGGCGTTTGAGAGGAATAAACGTTTAAGACTCGTGTGGGTTCGAGAAGTTAAAATAATAAAATTCGGCAAACACAAACGGGTACGAAGAAAAGAATAACGAAAAGAGAGAAGAACTAAGATTAAGAAGAAGAAATAAAATAAGAAAAACAAGAAAGAAAAACATCAATAGGTTGTTTCGGTGTTTTACCCATTTCCCAAATAGTTGATAAAACATCATAATTTAGGAAGAAAACGTATAAGTTTTGAAAAGGTTTTTAGGATATTTAGTAATTATAAACGATTAAGTTATAAGATATTTTATTGAAATTTGGACATGATGCATCCGTTTATAAAGCATTAAGTCATTGCGACTCTTGAATAATATAAGTTTTATCGTCATATTTACAAGTTAAATATATAATTAGACATTATCATTCGCGTGTATATTAGTTGTCAAGTTTATCGACCATTTTGTGTATGTTCGGGTCCAAATATGTTAAACTCTTATGAATCTAACATACTCTTCTGTCTCAAGTACCAAAATCGTCCATAAGCTCCATCGGCTAATACCGTAAATCTAATAACGTCCAATCTCATCCAAGCATAGGTTATTATAATATCCAAGTCGATTGTCCAAATCATATCCCATATTATCCAAATATTTTCTGAAATACCAATCGATAAACAAATAATAAAATAAAATAAAAGACAAACTAATATAAAAGTTGACTCGAGGTTTTTTAACCTTGAGTACGACACGGTCGAGACTCCCGTGAGTCTCGACTAAACTACTCGGTACAAATAAACTTAATGACCATTGCCGTGACTCCCGTGTGTCACGGCTTGACTCGCATCGAGCTTATGTAGCTCTCGGCTAGGACACAACTCAACCACAAGTCCAATACTAATCCCACGGCTACAAACCAAACACCAAACAATCATAACTCGTGACATAACAAAACGACAACTCTTGCCGTGACTCCCCGTGAGTCACGGCTCGACTCCATCCGAGCCTTTGTGGTTCTCGGCTAAATCCAAACACAACCAAATCCAAACCGCGACATAACCAAACCAAGTCCAACCAAACACAAACAACAAACCAAAACCTTATGCCGTGACTCGCCTTGAGTCATGGCTCGACTCGATATGAGTCGTATGACTCTCGGCTAACACGAAACCCGAACCGAATCCAAACAACTCTCAAATCAAACAAATCCAAAACCCTAGTCTACACTAAACTACGCCGTGACTCACCTTGAGACACGGCTCGACTCTACGTGAGTCGTAACCCACGGCCGAAACAAAAACCGGAACCAAATCCAAACTACAAAACATCAAACCAAGTTAAAATAAAACAAGATGAAGCAAAATAATCAGGAACTCGTCTCGAGTCAACTCGATTCGCGAGTTGACTCGGCTGAGTCGCGTGACTCGGACCGAGTCACGGGTAAAACAAACGGATCCACATGGTTAATAATAAAAACAAAGGGTTTTATAAAGTTTTATTTATTAAAATCAGTTTTATTAAAAAATCTAGGGTTAGGGTTTCGATTATAAAAGAAATAAAGGGGGTAGGGGGCGCGTGCGTTACCAAAAATGAGAGAGGAGGTGGTGGTGGTGAAGCGGCGAGTGGTGGTGTTGAAGTGGTGGCGGCGGTGTTGCATCGAACGGGTATCAAATGGACTCCGTGAGTCCCCCAAATGCTCCAGAATTAACGTACGGGTCGAGATCTACGATTGGGGACTTTTTAGGGGTTGGCCGGAATTTGGCCGAAGATGGTGGTGATGGCGCCGAAAAAGGGTTCCGGTGAGGGTGGGTGTGTGTGTTTGTGTGTTATAATGGGGAAGAAAGAGAAAAATGGGTTTTTTATATGAAGTGGAGGGGCCGAAGGTGGACAAAACAAAGTGGAGGGGCGCGGTGTAAACATTCGGGCGGAGGAGGTATATGTGTCAGGTTTGTGAAACTTTTAAAATAATCACTGTGGGACCCATTTGGCGCATCAAATGGCCATAAAAATTTACGAGACTTGCGCCATTGTTTCCGAAATAATTTTTCTAATAAAAACGAGTATAAATACCCATAACTTTTTCGGAGTTAATTTATTTAGCAAATTGATTCGTTTCATGCTTTCTAGGTTATGCTGGTTCAATAAAGGGACAATGTTCTCGTTTCTCAAGTTCAAATAAGTTCAGGAAAAAAAATTAAATGCTCAGGTGATGCAAAAATAAAATATTTGGCTAGGAAAAAGGTTTGGAAAATTACCGGGTGTTACACTTGGCGTTAATCAAATAAACTTTTATATCTTAACAAACAGTTGTGTAGAAACTAGAATGTGGTTGAATAGTTTCACCGTTTTAATTTCGTTTTTAAGAAAAAGTTCCTTTAATTTTTTTTTGATTCGAAGTTATGTGATATCAACCAACAATATATGAACACAATAAATATAAACAATACAAATGAAAGAATGGTAAAGAGAAAGAACGATCAAACCAATACGCAGAGATTTATTGTTGTTCGGCTAAGAGGCTATATTTGGTTTACATTTTTTATTTTGATGGGAATAGTTTTCAGTATTTAACTTATTAAACTTTCAACATCTGTGGGTTCGAGAGCAAGGGGTATCGTAGTCGCTTTGTCATTTCAGCGTCACTTCAACATTTTACTGTTCATATTCACATACCGAAATAACTAATAACTCAAGCCATTTCATCATTTTTATTTTCTTTTCCATTTCATCAAACAAACTAATTTTTCATTCATTCAAATAAAAATACAAATTACATAAATATAAATAAAAAACAAAGAATAACAGCACACAAAACAAAAACTAATACAAATTACCCCATTCTCACCTTAGGCCGCATGCGGGTCTCACGTCCTTCGCACTATTCAACATAATAATAATAATAATAATAATAATAATAATAATAATAATAATAATAATAATAATAATAATAATAATAATAATAATAATAATAATAATAATAATAAGAAATTACACCATTCTTACCTTCTTCTTCCTCTTGGCTGCACATATACAAAAACACACACACTTCACCAAAACAAATTAAACATTTAAACACTCACACCAAACAAAAACAAAACACAAATATAATAGAAAACCAAAAAAAATGGTGTTGGGTATTAAAGCTTCCAAGGTGTTAATGCTGCTCAAGATGGTTAAGACTGCTCACATGATTAAGACTGCTCAGGTACTTAAATGAAAATACTCTAAGTATGTTTCTACTGCTGGTACAAAGATTAAGACTGCTAGTGTATATTACTACTGCTGGTAATGTTGCTGAACTTCAAAGAAATACACTAAGTATGTTAGTGCTGCTAGAAGAAAAGTTAGTGCTGCTAGTACTAACTTACTACTGCTGAAGTATTAATGCTACCAGAGTTAAAGTTTAGTGTTGCTAGAGTATTGATTAGTGCTGCTAATGTATTAAGTCGGTTTATGTGTAAGATAAGTATAGTAATACCGTGTAACACGCTTAGATAAATATAGAAAAGATTTATTTTTCATAGAAAGTTATTGTAAGCCGACTTGGACTCCTTAGTCTATAAAAGGAGGTCCTAGGGCATAGAGATTGATACGTATTCATTGAGTCATAGTGTTATAGCTTCAAGGTTGTAAAACCCTAATACTGTTGAGTATTCGTATTATAGTCAATAATATTGAAGCGTTTTGTTTGATATAATTTGTGTTCTTTGTCTACTGTTACATTGATACAAAGTTCTTCTTAAGATCAAGTACAGGATTCCGCATTGTATTTGATAAGCTCAAAGACAGTTTCTATACTTAGTTGTGTTGAATTTATTCAAGATAACTAAACCTTTACAAGCTAAAGGATTCGATCAAGTACATAACTGGGATCAACAAGTGGTATCAGAGCTTGTGATCTAGAAGTTGTGATCAAGAAGAACCTATTTAAACTCAAGATTGTTTTAACCTTACTTAAGACATGGATTCAGAATCTACACATATGATTGCTGCATCAAAGGTACCAATGCTCAAGCCTGCTGAGTATGAGCTCTGGAGAATGAGAATCGAGCAGTATATTCAGATGATTGTCTACTCTCTGTGGGAGGTCATAGAGATTGGTGATAGTTTACCAAAAACTGAAACATCTGCTGCTGGTGTTGTGACTATTGTGCCTATTAAAACTGCTGAAGAAAAGGCACAAAGAAGATTAAAGGTTAAGGCTAGAAGCACTCTCATGATGGGCATTCCTAATGAACATCAGTTGACTTTTAATTCTATCAAGGATGCTAAGTCTTTGTTAGCAGCTATTGAGAAGAGATTTGGAGGGAATACTGCTACTAAGAAGACAAGGAAGAATCTTTTGAAGCAACAATATGAGAACTTTGCTGCTTCAAGTTCTGAGAATCTTGATCAGACCTTTGACAAACTTCAAAAGCTTGTCAGTCAATTAGCACTTTTGGGAGAAACAATTCCCCAAGAAGATATAAATCAGAAGTTTCTAAGAAGCTTGTCACCAGAGTGGCATATACATACTGTGGTATGGAGAAATAAGGATGATCTAGACACAATGAGTATGGATGACCTTTACAACAATCTTAAAGTGTATGAACCTGAAGTTAAAGGGTCATCTAGCTCATCCTCAAGCTCACAAAACTTGGCTTTTGTGTCCTCCTACAATAACAGTTCTGGCAGTACTAGTGAAGCAGTTAAAACTGCTCATGGAGTTATTACTGCTGGCACTCAAGTTAATGCTGCTAGTTCTACAAACTTTGACAACTTGAGTGATGCTGTTATTTATGCTTTCTTGGCTGGTCAATCTAATAGTTCTCAGATTGTACATGAGGACTTGGAACAGAGTCATCCAGATGGCTTGAAGTGGCAGATGGCTATATTGACAATAAGGGCAAGGAGATTCTTGAAGAGTACAGGAAGGCAGCTCAAAGTTAATGGGAATGACAACATTGGGTTTGATAAGTCAAAGGTAGAATGCTACAACTGTCACAGAAAGGGACACTTTGCAAGAGAGTGCAGGGCACCAAGGAGCCAAGACCACAACAATGGAGAAAGCTCAAGGAAAAATGTGTCTGTGGAACCTACAAATTCCACAGCTTTGGTGTCTTGTGATGGTTTGGGTGGATATGATTGGAGTGACCAAGTAGCAGAAGGACCAAACTTTGCACTCATGGCTTATTCTTCTTCATCAAGTTCTGACTCTGAGGTATCTAATGATTCTGGTTGTTTTTATAAATCTTGTTTAGATACTGTTGAGTTGCTTAAGGCTAGGAATGAAAAATTAATTGAAGATTTAAAGAAGTCTGAGTTAGATAATTTAGGCTATAAAGTAGGTTTAAAGTCTGTTGAACAAAGATTTGAATTCTTTAAGCAGAATGAGACTGAGTATGCAGAGAAGGTTAATGTTTTAGAAAGTAAAATTTATGTAAATAACACGAAATCATAACACACACTAAAGATCTAAGCTTGGCCGAATTCAAGAGAGTTTAGAGAGAGAAAGAAATGGGAGTTTTCTAGTGAGAGAAAGTTGTGTGGATTAGATTAAGAAAATGAAAGCTCAAACCCTTCCCATGGGTGGGAAGGGCTATTTATACAACTTACTTAACGCCCCACATGGGCTATGGAGCGGGCTACAGTGGGTAAAGACCCGACCCGACTCCATGGTGAAACGATATCTAAACTATAACTATAAAGCCTATGAGCTATCTAATGCCAAAAGATACTCGGGGTGACTGAGTCTTTCATATGAATATTTATATTCCTAACAATCTCCCCCTAAGGGAGGTCACCCCAGAAAATACACTTTGATTTCTAGCATTCTATTACATGATTGTAAATTCCTAGCTTGTAGTCTTTTGATTCTTCAAGTTTAGCACACTTTGTACTTCAAGCAATGATCGTGTGATTAATGTTCCTTTGACATATGTGATCTGTGAGCATTCTTTGAGATCATCAGCCATTGTAGTATCGCCTTCATGTGATGTAGTGACCATTGGACCGACATGCTCATACTTTTTTGGATCAGGAGACTTTGCATCAGAGTTGCGGAAGCATTGTTGTAAGTCTCTCAACTTTCATGATCCATTGATAATGAATTGGTCGTGTGAGCATGGGGTATGGATTGACATGTCTCTGCTGGAATTAGGTACCACTATCACCATCTTTATATAAATCTGAAATAAAACAGTTAGCAATAAAGTTGGGGAATGAATATGGCTTTGTCATTCGCTCGGTGTGGTTGGATTAACCTTCGGTTCCGTGAGGACCGACCTGTGATCAGGTAGAATCCCCTTTAAAGAAAATTCTCCTTGACAGGACTTTCTAGCTTATTATAAATAATCATCCAACGAATTAACATCAGAATCATCATACTGAGCATGTTTTCATACCAGAACGTCTCAAAGCAGACAACACGGTAGAGTGAATCAGTGAATTAAATACCCACTGATTGATGAGAAATTGATTAGAAAAATCACTCGCGTATTACTGAATAAAGAGTTTTTGGAATACGACGAAAGTTTTATAGACAACATCAAGTTTCAATCACTAATACTTTTGTTTGAAAATTTATGCGCAGTCAATGTGCTCGAAAACAATTGTTGAGCACATCGAAAGGTTTTCCAAAAGTATCCGTCAATTCATTTCCTGGAACAAGTTTGATTCAAATGCGAATCGCCCCATCACTTCTTTCCAGTTGTCACAAGTTTGATCCATGAAGGATCTCACATGTCACCCACGAAGAGCTTGTTTGATGTTGGCTCTAGAAGGATTTCCATCTTCATTGTGAATACTTTACGTATTACTCGGATAATGCGTAGGACTCTTAATATATGTTTTCTTACTTTTCATGGTGTATGAAACAACAAGCATATTGGAAATGTGTCCTAATGAGATTTATGGATGATCTCTTGGCTCTAGACTCAATAGTGCATTTTGATTTAGTGATCGGAGGCTGGAGCAGACTGCCACCTTTTCAATATCAACTAACTCGGAGTGAGAGAGTCAATAGTAATGAATGAATCTCTGTGTGAATGAAACAAGAGTCTTTTGAGAGACCTTGAGTGGCTAGGGAGGATTATGCAGCATATCACTGGGTCCATGATACTTGTCTTCAATGTCAGCAATCAACTAAGTAATTCTGACAGCATATGTATTGACCCGGTTTCTGCCTAAAGTGTAAGGAGGGCTTCTTTCTTTTCACCCTTTATCTTTACATTTCTTTTTCATTCTTCAACCCCTTCAGCGCTTACCGAGACTTCATCACTAGTACCTTGTTGGGTTTGTTCCAGTACCAGTTCCATCTCAGTCGCACTCTTCGCTATCCACTTTTCCTTTTCCGTCCTAAGACTTTTATAGAGATTGCTGAGAAGATACCTCCAGTTCTGGCTGGATCATGGGAACTGATACCTAACCTTACCATCCTTATAACTCCAGTACATTAAATAAAATGGTCGGTCTTTGGTATTCTTCCACAATTGCCATCATAAATCATTCGCTCCCCCTCAATATGTGCATCGATATACGAAAGAGTTTAGCACATATGAGAGAGCCTACACTTGAGTCTTAAACAATCACATTTTTTATCAGATCTAATATTTAAATCACATTCTCTCCCCCGATCAAAAATTTCAAATCTTTTGAGATTTTAGATCTCAATTGATTTAAATGAGTTAGAACATTTGAGAGGAAAAGTGGTCAGGTTTAATATGTGCTGATAATGGAACGATACAATGCTCCCCCTCAATCTATGAGGGAGAATGTTAGTGTCAATTATGATGAGTTTATAAATGATTTGGAGTTTAAAGAGAAACTCATGAACAATTCATACTCTGACACATAACATCAAATGTTTATTCACTGCTTATAATGTACAAAGTTTAGGTAGTGTCATAAATTTTTAAAAATACTCTCCCCCTCAATCAATGACCCATTTTCTATCTAAAGAGCTGTAGTCATTGATTGAGTGACAAATTTTATGAAAAACTTCAAGTCTGATTGATTTCCAAAAAAACTCATGGTACCACCAAGTTTAGCACAAATACTTTCCTGAAGAATCATAGATGGAAAAGTATTTGCGATGTAAAGAAGACTTCTCTTCTTATATGAGAAATGATGCACTGAAACGTACATCAAATCGGGGATGCACGGATATGAAGTAATCCATGCTTGGGTGAACTTCATCTGTTGCTAGGAACAGCCGTCTTTTTGGCGACGTGCTTTCCTCATTTTGAAAAACGGGTTGCATATCTGAAGTAATAGCAAACCATTTAGGCATGTTTTGTTAACTTTTTGAACTTCTGCTCGAACTTCATTTAAAGACCCGTGTCATTATTGAATAACATTTCTAGGACCGTAAATGTTATCGATACCAGAAGACATGCCTTGAAAAACTATTTTTGGAATTTTGTATTTTTTTGAATTTTTTATGGTTTTTGTTGGTTTTATATTTTTCTATTTACATTTTGGTTTAAGATATGTACAAAATATATTATTCAATTTAAGAAGATGTTGACATGAATACCGAAATAAGGATATTGTTCTGTACGTTGTAGAAGTCTGTAGTCAACATCTCTTAAATTTTCACCACCAAAGCTTTCGAGGCTCCTGAATAATCATCTGAACTTGAGCCTTCTCAATGTGAAGCTTTGATAGCTTCCCCCCAAACCGACAATATTCTTTTTGAGCAGTTTCAAAGCTCTCTTTTAAGCTTACATTAGTTAAGTTCACAGTGAAATCCGTAGCAAACCACATCAAATATTGCTGCTCCTTTTAAGAATAATCATCGTGATTATTCGTTCGGGGGATCATCAAATAGATCAGCAAAGTATCATCTCACGCTTGAGTAATTCTTCTCATATTTCTTCCCGCTGAAGTCTGAAATAATGCGTACCAAAAGTATCCAGAGACCACTTTCCCCAAGTAGTTGAAGTGATGCAATCAGTCTCATTGTATAAAGCTCAAAAACCTGAAGTACACACTCAATCCCATAAATGAAGTCAAAATTGTTACATCAAAATCAATTAATACTCGGAAATGCACTTTTCTCCCTTCAGGAAATTGCAGATGAGAATTGCTACACCAAAGTCAACTAAGTCCCGAGTGTAGGCAAGGTATCCCGTATGTAGTCGAAATGATACAAACTAACTAGAGGAATCATCACACCATTGTGTACCTCTTTTATCATCAAAAACTATTTCTTACATCTCTTCCCTCACGTAGTTGGAATAATACACCAGAAGGCACGAGTTAAAACACTGATTTTCTCTGCGGTTATGACATTTGTCTTCCCGGAATAACTTCAATTAAGAAGAAGTATAAAGTTCATCACGTGTACTCGTTGTGCGTTCAGATGTATGTATCCTTCCCCCTTGCTGGTTTTGATACCTCAGAATCAGCAACACATTTTACGCACATATACTTGAAATCTTGTGAGAAGAACAAAATTGGCTCAAATGTATCAATTGAGAATCATCCGCTACCGAAACTCTCTCTGACTATTTTTACCAACCCTTAAGTAGGCTATTTGAAGTGATAACTGATGGAGCAAACCCGATATACCAAACTTAAAACTGAAGTAGAATTCCCCGTTCTCGTGACTTAAGCTTGCACTAATGTTGGAAGAACGGTGTAGATAATTTATGCTCCAAGAAAATCTCTAAGTACTCAATACCCAACCAAAGTATGAGACATTAACACGCCTTGCGATTATCCACAACGTCATCGGCGTGTGACACTGAGCACTACAACATAACTCCTTTAAGTGATACTTAACCAGGTCTTCAAACATTTACCCCGACTGCTGGTAACTAGATAAACTCAGTATTCAACTTAAATCTTAAGCACGAGCAAGTTATCATTGAAAGTCATGCATCTAACTAACCTCGACTTCAAGATAGAATAAGATCACGCCTTTGTAAAAGTCAACTTCAATCTCAAATAAGAGATACCTGATCAACTCTGTCGTCACAATTAGAGTCACATGCCCAACAAGTGAGTGAACATACAATCAAATGTACGTCGATCCACTGTTCACACTTCTCCCCCTCAAAAATTGCATATGAGGTTGCCATTTTTGATTGAACAAGTGCATATGAGGTTGATCCACTGTTCACACTTCTCTCTCTCAAAAATTGCATTTGAGGTTGCCATTTTTGATCGAGTGAATAAAAATACAATCTAATGAAAGTAGATCCACTTAATGACTGAACGAACATGGAACAAGTATGAAGCTTGTTGATGAGAATAGTCAGAAACAAGAAGATTTCTCTTCTTCCGAAGATAAAGTGCACTCAAGCGTACGCCTTTCTTTTCTTTGAGGAACGGGGCCTGGAGTGTTTTCAGCAGACGTCATTATGTTGACATTGAGGCCCGAGGCTTGAACTGCAGTGTTCAAACGTCATATTTCTCAGAAGAATGAGGCTTGAACTGACGTGTTCAAACATCATTTGTCGTTTCCCCTCATATGTTGTGAGCATCCTGAGTCCAAATTTCAAAGGACGATCTATATGACCTGCATTTGAAAACAGACGAAAGAAGAGAGTTTGGAGTGCCGGATCCCCAATTTAAGTTGGGTTCCAGTTGGTTAGTACAAACAATCTCTGAAGCTGCTGAAACCATAGGTGCCTTGGTTTTAACAATGGGGGCAACACTAGTAGATGCAATGGACCTAGTTAAAGGGCATTGTGTATCTAAAGGGATAACTCTACCAGTTGGCTTCCATTCCTTAACAGGCACTACTCTAGGCATGGTAATCCTCGTTAAAGGGAAATGTTCGCCTAGTGTGAATATTCGGCCCGTGGGCTTCCACTGAAAGCCCATATTGCTAAACATTTTCCCTGTAGGTTTTCAAGATTGCTTAATTTGTTTAGCTCTCCAAACTTTCTTAACTAGGGTTTTGTTGGAGGACTTCAAAAATTTCTCAACACATTTATCATGATTACCCGAAATTAAACAATAATTACATGTTTTGCAAAGTGAATTAGGATTTGAATCATGATTCTTTTTGTTCAAATCCGACTTATTGTTCCTCATGTGGTCTTCTACTTTCTTCTTAGGAACACTTTTAGCTGGTGAAGTCCTATAATTCTATATATTTCTCCTAGGTTTTGACTTTCTAGCTTTAGTGTCACTGTTAACTCCTGTAGAAAGACTGATGGGAATCTTAGTCTTTTTCACTTCCGGTTGTTGAACATGTTTTGATGTGTTGGGATCTAAAGATTCCAAGGGTACCTCAAAGGTTACATGCTTGTTCTTAGGTATCGAAGAAGATGCAATAAATCTATCTCACTTGCTACTGGTTTTAGGGCATGTGCTAATGACGTACTCTAAGAATTCCTGAGACCGTTTAGTGTAGATGCATGCATTAGCAACTACACTATCAAGAGGTTTTTCTATTCTATCATCTTCAACGATCTCACGAAGAGTTTCTAGGCTATCCTTAAGGTGAGTGAGATAATCTTGATGAGCTAACCTATTGTTCCTAAGGGGAAGGGGAATAGGCATAACATCAATTGCATACTTCTTACAAGCAGAAACCTTTGGAACATCATTATCACTAGTGATGATTGGCATTTTCCATTTCACCTGAGTCTTTAGATTCTCAATCTCATTTAGCAAAGAAGTTATCTTTTCATTGTGATTGTTACGTGTGACTTTAATCGAGTCATATAACTCTTTGTAATGCACTTTAACTTTTGAATTTTCAGCTTGAAAACAATCATTTTCCTGTTGCAATTTATTGATGATGTTTTGAAATTGAAAATTCTGAGAATCTAGAGGTGGTGGTTTATGGGTGCCAATCACATCACTACTATTGGCCTTCAATTGAGAGATTTGTGCTTTCAATTTTCGGATCGTGTTAGTGTGAGCTTGAATTCGTTCATCTCGTTTGCTTATTTCAAAATATGCATCAAATTCAGGAGCATCCAACGATGTCTTGGCATTTGAAGTTTTATTTCTTTCTTCTAGATGTTGAAATTTTAATTGGAAATTAAGATTATCAATCTCTAATTTAGACAAATGCCTGACCATGTTATCATGATCATCGTTTTGGATTTTCTCATGCAATTTTTGATTCTCAGCTTCAAGCTCAATGACACGATTCTGGGCAACTTTAAAAGCAATCGATAGATCATGAAATTGAAAAGCGGTTAACGCAGAATCAGTAGCAGTATAATACACATCCTGAGCAATACATCTCGCAATCAAATTCTCATTGGTGATGAGAATGTTCTTTCTCTCAATCTCACGACTCTTAAGTTCTATCGCATTTTGGGACACCTCGTTTTCCATAACATTAAACACCTTTTTCATTTCTTTTACCTTAGCATCTAGGGATTTTTGAATACCCTCAAAATGTTCTTTGAGTAGTTTAAAGAATGGAATGACCTCAGTTAGATAGCACCGTTTTGTTTGCTCAAATCCCCTTTCCACTTCAGTAATTCCCGTTGGTGTAATTCTCTTCTTATATGTTTTATCAAAATCAGCAAAGAGTTGACTAAGTACATAAATGCCAATTAGAGTTTTACATTCTGTGGGAAGAGTTCTAGGAACTAAATGCATGGGTGTATTAGGTGGGTACACCGTTGCAGCAAGTAATTTCCTTAGGGGTGGATTTTTGACTTCGAGTTCTTCAGCCTTTCTTTTTTGCATGTCTAAGGTCCAAAATACTTGTTCAGGAGTCAATTGAGTTTGGGGAGTGAAAGTGGCTAAGAATTTATCCTTTGAATAGTTGTGAGGTTTGATTATGACCCGTTTTGCTACACATACAGGATCATTAATTTTCTCAGCCATTTTTTCTCTATTTATTTCTTCTATCTCACTACTCTCTTCTGATGATGGTACACTAGTGGGGGCATGAACAAGTTTAAGGATTTCAGTACCATCATATAAAATAGGTTGGGCCTCTTGTGCACTTCTAAGGTAAACAGATTTTGGTTCACCTATGGCTTTCTCACTGTGTTCATCACACAACTTTTTATGATTGAGCATCATCTGAGCAGCTTGTTTAGAACGGTCTTGTGCGTACAACTTGTATTCGAGTTTATTCTTTAACGTTTTAAGTTTGGAAAAATCATTTAAGAGTTTTGTTTCTTTTTCTTAGAAATTTGTTTCTTTTTCTTTGAAATTCTGTTTCAGCGTATTTACACTTTCTTGTATTACTTGTTTAAGCTGAACAGTTTGATTAAGTTTCACTTGTAAAGAATATAATTCCTTTTTCAATGTTTCTTCCCTTAAATTACGTTCTGAAATAAGTATACGCATTTGACTATCCATTTTATGCTCATGTTCAGTTAGTTCAAATTTTGCATGTTGTTCATATATGGCCACTTGATCTTTATAGATATTAAGTTGAGTGGTCAGAGAGTCATCAGGGACAAATGCAGTGGTCTCAAGCAACACATTATCATCATTAGGAATAGAAGATGCACTATTTGGTACAACAGACACTTCGTTGTGTTTCACATATTGTTCATATGGGATAACATCGCTATTTCCCATATTAACAGTATCTGACTCAACAACGTTTGTCTGTTGCACTTTGTTGGGAATCTTATGTTCATCAACCATGCCATACAATTTGAGTACCTCAGATATGACAGATGCATTGGAAGGACCAGATTGTTGTGGTGATGAGACTGCAGAAGATAGATTAGCCATGAAGATGGTTTGAGCAGTGGGTTCATCATCAACGTCCGAGTCAAAAGCATCACAGTCATCAGCTTGGAAGATGTTGGGATCATTTAGTGCCAAGTCCTGAACTGGTTGATCATCCACATTAGCATCAAACGTGTTCCCCTCATCACCAGCAAGAAACATTAACTCTTCTTCGTCCAAAGATGCTCCATTCTCTTGAGCTTGCATCAACAACATCTTATCTTTGAAGTAGTCAGAGTTCTGTAGACGCTTTGGTTGAGTGCAGTTCCTTGCTTTGTGTCCTAGACCACCACAGTTGTAACAATTGATTTGCCTTCCCTGTTCCTGATTAGCATTCCCAACTATGTTCTGTATGTTACCCTGACCAATGTTCCTTTGAATGTCATCAGAAGAAGTGCTTCCCATGATGTAAACTTGCACGGGATTTTACAATTCTATGATTTAAACCGAGAAATAGATTCTTTCGTGGGATTTTACAAAAATCAAGAATAAACCGTGATTTGATTACTTGAATGTGTTATGATAACTGTTGGATAAGTTCAATGATTAGTGATTGTGTGTTAAAAGTGATGATCGTTTGTTAGACTTGGTGATCTGTTGTTTAGTTGTGATTTGGTTTGGTTGATGCAAGTTGTTACGGTGAAATTTTGGACTGAAAACTTAAAACTTCATTAACTTCTTTCCGGAAGCGATTTGGGCCTCGAAAAATTCGTTTCACAACTTTGTATTGAAACCTCACAATAGTCAGGCTGTTCCGGTCGTTTTGATAGGTATTTCGCTGAAAACGGAGTTACGGTTCAAAAGTTATGGCCGTTTGAAGTTTTGTCGTAAAAAGTCAACTTTTAGTCAAACCGCAGAGTCTTCAGTCAAACCGCAACAGACAAATCGCAACTGTCAAGTCACAACACTCAAATCGCAGTGCCAAATCGCAATGCCAAATCGCAGTGCCAAATAGCAATCCCAAATCGCAATGCCAAATCAAAGAAGTCAAATCGCAGACTTGTTGGTCAAATCGAAATAGCTAGATGACAAATCGCAACAGACAAATACATCGCTATCAAATCGCAGACCTCAAATCGCAACCAAGAAACTCACACCGAGAGTCAAATCACAGTTCACACTTTTCACCTAAAAACACCTAAAAATCACCCTTTTTAACGTTTTTGCTTGGTTTCTTTTGCACCACTTGATCTTAGAAGGTTATAACAACAATAAAGACACTAACTTTAACACCACAAACTTGAGAATCAAAGAAAGCCAAGAATAAGCCCATAAACCTTCAAAAACCAAACTTTTGATCTAAACTAACCAAGAAAACGCACACACAATCTAGCTAATCAAACCATGGCTCTTGATACCAATTGTAAATAACACGAAATCATAACACACACTAAATATCTAAGCTTGGTCGAATTCAAGAGAGTTTAGAGAGAGAAAGAAATGGAAGTTTTCTAGTGAGAGAAAGTTGTGTGGATTAGATTAAGAAAATGAAAGCTCCAACCCTTCCCATGGGTGGGAAGGGCTATTTATACAACTTACTTAACGCCCCACGTGGGCTATGGAGCGGGCTACAGTGGGTAAAGACCCGACCCGACTCCATGGTGAAACGATATGTAAACTATAACTATAAAGCCTACGAGCTATCTAATGCCAAAAGATACTTGGGGTGACCTAGTCTTTCATATGAATATTTATATTCCTAACACTTTATGTCAAAGAAAACATTATTAAAGAGCTTACTAAGAGACTAGAACAGACTCAAAAAGAAAATGATGTAGTTCAACAAGAAAAAGAGGGCATTAAAATTAAAGTGAATAGGATTGAACATGCATCTGAAGGTGTTAACAATATAATAGAGTGCCAAATTATGAGGAAAGGTAGTGGCATAGGCTATAATGAGGTTCCCCCTCCTATTACAGGAAAATTTGTACCTCTTTTTCCAGAATTGTCTTGTTTAAATGAGTCTGCTGATAAGCCTGTAGGTGAGAGTAGTAATGCTAAGTTTAATGAGGAAAAAACTAAAGTTGAAAAGAAGTATACTGATGCACCAATTATTGAAGATTGGGTATCTGATGATGAGGATCAGGTTGAGTCTACACCTAAGGTTGAAAGAAAAACAGTCAGGCCTAGTGTTGAAAAGAAAATTTTTGCTAAACCTAATTCACAGGAACAAAATGCTAGGAGAACCGTTAGGCAACCTAGGATACACACTAACAGGCCTAGAGGGAACCAAAGGAATTGGAATGATATGATGTCTCATAGGTTAGGAAGTAACTTTGAGATGTTTAATAAATCTTGTTATGTTTGTGGTAGTTTTGAACATTTGCAGGATAATTGTTATTACTATAAAAAACATGTGTGGAACTATGCTCAGAGGGTGAATCACCAAAGTTTTGCTAAAAAATCTCATCCCTTTGCTAAAAGAAACATAGTTCCAAGAGCAGTACAAATGAGGTCTGGTTTAGTATCATTTAATACTGCCAAGCAAAATGTTTCTAAACCAGCAGTATTGAGTAATACTGCTAGATTAGTTAGTGCTGCTTTGACAAAAAGAATAGTGAATGGTTCTAAGTCAATATCACATTTTTCAAAAAGAGCACATTCAACTGAAAAGAAGCCCATTCAAAGGAATACAGTTGTTAATGCTGCTAGGACAAAAGCAGTAGTTAATACTTCTAAGCCAAAAGCAGTGATTGATACTGTTTAGGGTGATCATTTTTATGCTGTTAAGGCCTCAGCTTGTTGGGTCTGGAAACCAAAAGTTAAAGTTTTAGATCATGTTTTCATACACAGCAGTGCATCAATAGTTTTAAAGAAATTTGATTCTGTTGATGCACGAGGCAGATCCAAGTCAGTAATGGCTTGGGTCCCCAAGAGAAACTGATTTTCTTACTTTATGTGCAGGGCAATCCACAGGTGGAGTTACAGGATCAAGGAGTTGTTGACAGTGGATGCTCAAGGCACATGACAGGAAACATGTCGTATCTCATAGATTTTGAAGCAATTGATGGAGGATATGTTGCCTTTGGGAGTAATCCCAAAGGAGGGAAAATCACAGGCAAAGGTACAATCAAAACTGGTAAATTAGATTTTGATAATGTGTACTTTGTAAAAGAACTTAAGTTTAATCTCTTTAGTGTCTCACAAATGTGTGACAAAAAGAACAGTGTTCTTTTTACTGACACTGAATATTTTGTCTTGTCTCCTGACTTTAAGTTAACTGATGAAAGTCATGTTTAACTTAAGGTTCCTAGAAAAGACAATATATACAATGTTGATTTTAAAGATCATGGTTCCCAAAGGAGGTTTGACTTTCTCTTAAATTTCAAAACAATGAATAAATTAGTTAAGGGAAACCTTGTTAGAGGTTTACCTTCTAAAGTTTTTGAAAACAATGAAACCTGTGTTGCTTGTCAGAAGGGAAAGCAACACAGAGCTTCTTGTAAGACCAATGCAGTGAACTCAATAAATCAGCCTTTACATATGTTGCACATGGATTTATTTGGACCAACATTTGTGAAAAGTTTAATGAAAAAGATGTATTTCCTAGTTGCCACAGATGATTTTAACAGGTTTACTTGGGTTTTCTTTTTAGCAACTAAGGATGAAACCAGTGGCATTCTTAAGACTTTCATAACCAGGATAGAAAACCTAGTTAATCATATGGTTAAGGTGATAAGATGTGACAATGGAACTAAATTCAAGAATAGGGATATGAATCAGTTTTGTGAGATGAAGGGTAATATGAGACAATATAGTGTAGCTAGGACTCCTCAACAGAATGGTGTTGCTGAGAGGAGAAATAGGACACTAATTGAGGCTGCTAGAACAATGTTAGCTGATTCTAAGTTACCTACTACCTTTTGGGCAGAAGCAGTTAATACTGCTTGCTATGTGCAAAATAGAAGTTTAGTAGTTAAGCTTCATAACAAGACACCTTATGAACTTTTACATGGTAGAACACCAATGTTAAGCTTTTTAAGACCATTTGGGTGTCCTGTTACTATCCTCAATACCATAGATCACTTAGGCAAGTTTGATGGCAAGGCTGATGAAGGTTTCTTTGTTGGATACTCACTGAATAGCAAAGCTTTTAGAGTGTTCAATAGTAGAACCAGGAAAGTGGAAGAGAACTTGCACATTAAGTTTAGTGAGAGTACACCTAATGTTGTAGGTAGTGGACCAGACTGGCTGTTTGATATTGATGCTCTAACTAAAACAATGAATTATGAGCTAGTTGCTGCAGGTACACAGTCTAATGAGTTTGCAGGTACAAAAGCTAATACTGATGCAGGTACACAAGTTAGAAAGGAGACAAAATCTGCACAAAAGTACATTTTGTTACCTATATGGACTGCTGATCCACTTATCTCAACCCAAGATCCAAAGAGTTCACAAGAAGATGATCAAAATGAAGACCCAAAAGATGATAAAGAAGATGGTGTTAAATCTTCAAGTGAGAAAGTAAAGCAGAATGATGAATCTCCAAGAAAAGAAACTGACAAAGAAGGCATTGCTGTTGATGAAGATGAATATCCAGTTGATCCAAACATGCCTCCTTTGGAAAATATCTATGCTGATACTGATGATGATGAAGTTGGTGCAGAGGCTGACATAAACAACATGGATGATACTATCCCTGTCAGTCCTATTCCAACTACCAGAATTCATAAGCATCATCCTCATGAACAAATCATTGGAGATGTGAAGTCAGCTATTCAAACAAGAAGAATGACAAAAGATTTAAAGGAACAAGGTTTCTTTGCTAGATCCCTTAATCAAAGAAACAATCATTAAGACCTTCAAAACTGTTTGTTTGCTTGTTTTCTATCACAAATAGAACCCAAGAATGCACATAAAGCATTACAGGATCCAAGCTGGGTGGAGGCTATGCAGGATGAGCTTCTACAATTCAAGCTATAAGAAGTTTGGACTCTGGTAGATTTACCAAATAGGAAGAGAGCTATTGGTACTAAATGGGTTTTCAGATGCAAAAAGGATGAAAGAGGTATTGTGATAAGAAACAAGGCAAGATTGGTAGCTCAGGGATACACTCAAGAAGAAGGGATTGACTATGATGCAGTCTTTGCCCCAGTTGCAAGAATTGAAGCTATAAGGTTTTTCTTGGCTTATGCTTCATACAAAGATTTTGTAGTATATCAGATGGATGTGAAAAGTGCTTTTCTTTATGGGACAATTGAGGAAGAAGGTTATGTCTCTCAACCACCTGGATTTGAATATCCTGATTTTCCTGATTAGGTATATAAGGTGGAAAAAGCACTTTATGGTTTACATCAAGCTCCTAGAGCTTGGTATGACACATTGTCAACATACCTGTTGGAAAATGGTTTTAGTAGAGGGAATATTGACAAGACCTTGTTTATCAGAAGACACAAAGATGATATTCTGTTAGTTCAAGTTTATGTTGATGATATTATCTTTGGATCCACAAACAAGGTGTTATGCATTGAGTTTGAGACATTGATGCATGAAAGGTTTCAGATGAGTTTTATGGGATAACTCACATTCTTCTTAGGGTTACAAGTCAAGCAAAAGGAGGATGGCATATTTATCAGTCAAGATAAGTATGTGGTTGATATTTTGAAGAAGTTTGGGTTTACTGATGTGAAGCCTGCAAAGACAACAATGGAAACTTCCAAACCTTTGCTCAAGGATGAAGATGGTGAAGAAGTTGATGTACACTTATATAGATCAATGATTGGTTCATTGATGTATCTTATAGCTTAAAGACCTGATATTATGTTTGCAGTGTGTGCCTGTGCCGGATACCAAGTCACACCAAAAGTTTCACATCTTAATGCTGTGAAAAGAATTTTTAGATACTTGAAAGGTCAACCTAAATTGGGCCTTTGGTATCCAAAAGATTCACCTTTTGATTTGGTAGCATATACTGATAGTGATTATGCTGGAGCAAGCTTGGATAGAAAATCCACAACAGGAGGTTGTCAATTTCTAGGATGTAGGTTGATTTCATGGCAGTGCAAGAAACAAACCGTGGTTGCTAATTCCACAGCAGAAGCTAAGTATGCAGCTGCTTCAAGTTGCTATGGACAAGTTCTCTGGATTCAGAATCAATTGCTGGATTACGGGTATAATTTTATGCATACCAAAATATTTATTGATAATAGCAGTACTATGTGCATAATTAGAAATCCTGTTTATCACTAAAAAACAAAGCATATAGAGATAAGAAATCATTTTATAAGAGATTGTTATGAAAAGAAGTTAATTCAAATAGTTAAAATTCATACTGACAATAATGTTGCAGATTTGCTCACAAAAGCTTTTGATCTGGGCAGATTTCAATTTTTGATTGTCAGTATTGGAATGTTAAATCTTTATAATCTCTTATCTCTTTGTGTTTTTGTAAAGTTTTGTAAGGATTAGTACTATTATTTAAGTCAATAAATTGTTTCTGCTGCTAAGTATACTTAGTGTTGCTAGTTATACTTAGAACTGTTGTGTTAATGTTGCTAGTTATACTTAAGACTGCTAAGTATAATTGATGATATGATTATTGTGCATTGTGTTATTGCTTGTGGTTTTGTGTTTTTGGACTAATGTTTTGCAGGATAAGCAAAATCAAATGTTGGAGTGTTGATAAATGTTGGGGGTGGAAGCTGAGTTACTGCTGCTAAGCATAAGTTAGTGCTGCTAAACCTAACTTAATGCTGCTAGGTTTCTGCTGCTAAGTTTGAGAGTGTAGGGTACTGTTTTAGAACTTTGAACGATTAAGGGTTTATATCCTTCAATCATTCACACAAGTGTTTTTATCCGATCAAAACCTCTCTCAAACTAAACCCTAACTTGTCTTTATCGTTTAATTGCAAAACCCTACACGATTTTTCAAAATTACACAATGTCGACTTTCTCTTTTGCTGACCAACACAACATGGTTGCATTTTTGCAAAAACCCAAAGAGTCTGAAGGGTTTACTGAAATCATTGATTTCTTAAATGCAAGTCATATTAGATTTGCATTAACAGTAAACCCTACTATATATATTTCCCACATTAAACAACTGCAAAGGTCAAAACTATTAATGGGGAAGAACAGATCCATGCCCTTGTAGATGGGAAGGAAATACTCATTACTAAGGCATCTGTTAGGAGAGTTCTTCACCTGGCAGATACTGAGGGAATTGAGTGTTTCTCAAACTCTATAATTTTTGAAAACCTTGAAGTAATGGGTAATGTAAGGAAAAATGATTCTTTAAAATTTTCAAAAGGATCTTTCTCCCCTCAGTGGAAATTCTTGATTCATACCATCTTACAGTGTCTTAGTCCAAAGACAACTGGCTGGAATGAGTTTAGCAGCAATGTAGCTTTTGCCATAGTCTGCTTAGCTACAAACCAAAAGTATAATTTTTCAAAAATGATTTTTGGTGGTATGTTTAAGAACTTAGATAAATATGCAAGAAAATTTTACTTATATCCAAGGTTTTTACAATTACTTATGGACAAATAATTTTCTACAAAGAAAATTCATTTAAAAACTTATCTTCCACTCTCTCATTCTAAAAAGATTTTTGCTAATATGAAGAGGGAAGGAATAGACTTTTCATGGGTTGTAACACCATTGTTTACAACAATGTTGGAACAATGGTGTTTACAACAATGTTGGAACAAGCTCAAACTCAGGGTGAAGGTTCAGTCATCCCAACTGAGACCCATCACACACCCACTATTTTACCATACACATCTCAACCACAAAAGACCTATACCCGTAGGCTCACATAGAAAAAGGGCACTCAACTTCCTCAGGCTAGTGCTGGTATGGATGCAGATGAGGCTACTAATAAGGAGTGGGAAGGTAGTTTGGAAAGGGCTGCTACTACTGCTACTGGCTTAGATGCAGAGCAAGACAATAGTAACATAGCTAAGACCCAATCCAAGGCAACATCTAATGGGTCAAGTTCCCATGGAACTAACTCAGGTAATGGAAACCCTAGACGCCAAGAAACCATGGGGGGCTCAGAAACTCAAACTAGGTTTAAGGCTGAGTCTAACATTCCCAATGATGCACCACTCGGGAGAGGTAATACACTCCGAAGTGCTGAGGGTAGTATGCAACTAACCAATGAATTGATGGCTATGTGTACCACACTTCATAAATATGTCTTTGATCTGAAGGAACTCACCACCACTCAGCAAAAAGAAATTTCTGCCTTGAAAAAGATCATTTCTTCTCAACAAATAACTATTACAAAGTTGAGAAAGAAGGTCAAGCAACTAGAAGGGTAAAGAAAGGCACAAACTCACAAGTTGAAGAGGTTATTCAAAGTGGGTACAGCTGCTAGGGTATACTCCTCTGACTCTGATGATGTTCTCAACATGGCTATAAATGGGGATGCTCTCAAACCAGGGGGGGGGAATAATGAGAGCATGGTTTCAGAGGAGGCTATGGTGGATGGGCAGATGGATGAGTAGATTGTGTATGAGAGTGATGAATTTATGGTAGCTGATCAACAAGGAAATGAAGTGGTTTTGGATGATGCTGCTAAGTCTGTTAAAACTGCTGGGTTAGTTGTTTAGAAGGTGATTGAAGTGGTTAAGTTGATGGTTGATACTGCTGATGTTAATGCTATTAATGTATCAGTTAGTGCTGCCAGTTCTAAAATTACTGCTGCTGGGCAACAAGTTAGTACTGCTATACTAGAAGTTAGTGTTGCTTCTCAAGAAACAACTGCTAGTGTTATTGAAACAACTTTTATGGATGATGAAACCATTTTGGCTCAAGCTATGATAGATTTAAAGAAGTCAAACCAACAGTCAAAGGGGTTATCATTAAAGAACCATCTTCAACAACAACAACAACCACAAAACAATCACAACCACCACAACAGGGCAAAGGCAAGGCTATTATGATTGAAGAGCCTGTGGTGAAATCTCTTTCAAAGTCAAAGCAGATGCTCTTAGATGAAGAAATAGCTAGAAAGCAACAAGAAGAGTATGATGCTGAACATCAAAGAATCTTAGCAGAAAGAGCTCAAAAAGAAGAAGAAGCCAGTCTCGGTCTTATTCAACAATGGGATGATATTCAAGCCAAGATTGAGACAGATGGTTTATTAGCTCAGAAAATGTTGCAAGAAGAGTAAGAAGAGCTATCAATGGAAGAAAAGGCTAAGTTATTTATGGAGCTCTTGGAAGAAAGAAGAAAACACTTTCTAAGAAAGAAAGCTGAAGCCAAAAGGAATAAACCACCCACCAAAGCTGAACAAAGGAAAGTAATGAGTACATATCTGAGAAACATGGATAGTTGGAAGCCTAGTCAGTTGAAGAATCTTAGTTTTGAGAAGATAAAAGATCAGTTTGACAAGGTATTCAAAAGGGTAAATACATTCATTGCTATGGATAAGAGGTGGTAGGTAGTTCATTAAAAAGAACTAGAGCAGAGTTAGAGTCTGAGGTTGTTAAGAAACAGAAGGCAGATGTGCCAATAGCAGAGCAAGAGCAAGAGATTGAGCAGACAGAGCAAGAGCAAGAAGGTAATTATCAAGCAACAGCTAATCTACAACAATTGACAGAACTTGCAAGTGATCATGATGAAGAAATTATTGATGTTGTTCCTTTGAAGACCAAGGTGCCTATCATTGACTGGAAGATTGGGTATCATGGAAAGACTGCTTGGTGGGAAATAATAAGAGTTGGTGGACAGTCTCAAAGGTTTGTCACTTTTGCACAAATGCTCAGAAAATTTGATAGAGATGACTTAGAAACATTATGGAAGCTGGTAAAAGATAAGTATGGATTAACAAGGCCAGAAGGCATTTTGGATAGAGTTCTATGGGGTGATTTAAAAGTTATGTTTGAACCACATCCAGAAGATAATGTATGGTCTGGACAGTTTCATAATAAAGTTGTGCTTTGGAAGCTTTTTCAATCATGTGGAGTTCATACTTAAAAATCTATAAAAGACTATGGGTATGTGTATGTTTATGTATGTTTTATTCTAGATCTAGAACAAAATGTGTAAAAAAATAAATATAAATCGTGTCTAAGAAAATTGCTTACTAGGTGTTTGATAAAATGTCTCAACTAAATTTTATAATTGTAATGCACTAAACTTATATTATGATGCAGTTGTTTTGAATGCTGTTGCAGTTGTATTTCATATTATGATTCAGTAGACTTTTATTTTAATTATGATGCAGTACGTTATTTGATTTTGTGTGTTGGTTATTTGTGCGATTCACTTGATTTTCTACTATGATGCAGTAGGTATTCAGTTTTCGTGTATAAGGATGTAGAAGGTTAAGCGTAGGTTGCGTTATGTGCGTAAGTGTGTTTATATGTTTGGTTTTTTGTGTGATGTACTTAAACATGCACTATGATGCAGTAGGTTTTTTGTATAAGGATGAATTAGGTTAAAGGTAGGTTGTGTTATGTGTGTAAAATGTGTTTGTATGATTGGTTTGTGTGATTCACTTGTAGTTGAATTGAGATGCACTTAGTTTTGCATTGTGATGCAGTAGCTCCTCACTTAGTTTTGCATTGCGTTATGTGCGTAACTATGTTTGTATGCTTGGTTGATCAAAGGATCTTTTGTACGAACTAGTAAAGTAGAACTTGAATTATTGAATTTGTTATGTTTATATTAAGTGTATCAGTTAGTTTATAAAATAGTGCATCCGTTTATTAATCTATCTTGGTAATCACAGGTTAGCGTGTTTGTAACAATTTGCTTAGGAAATATCACGTAAAAGGCAACAAGATGGACAAGATTCTAATCCTAAAAATGGAGTGAAGATCAACCTAATATATGAAAGAATTCAAGTATCAATGAGAGAGATTTGAAGTGTTGTCATTCGTAGAGGAATTTTAATTGTTATTTCAAAACAATGGTGTAAATTCAACTGTATGATTCAAATTTTTAGTTGTAACACTTTGGATTGATGAATGTTTAATACTAAGTACTGTACCTCTTAATCATCAAAGTGTTTGTTTAACATTAAGTACTTTTGAATATTGTTGATTACTTGATGAACGTAGATGCACTAGATTATAAAATGTGGTTCAGTAAATTATTAACTATGATGCACTGAAAATACTAGTGCATCACAGTGTATACAAATGGTGCATCATAGTGTATAAAAACTGGTGCATCATAATGTATATATCAAGTGCATCACAGTGTAAAAATCTAGTGCATTACATTGTATATATTTACTTAAGTATAAAAGAATTTTTTGAATTACAACAACTGAATCAAAATATTAATAGTATGATGCCTTAAATTTTGATGTACTAACAAAAACCTGTGATGCAGTAACACAAACACTATAATGCACTGAAAATAACACTCTGATGCACTGGATTTTGAATTGTTATGCAGACAATTTTAACTATTATACATTGGATATATAAAATAGCATAGTGATACACTAGAAGTAACACTGGGATGCACAATCATTTAATTGAGATGCACTAGAAATAAAACTATATTGCACTAACAAAATGAACACAAAAGATCTGTATGATATTTAATAAAACTAAGATAATTTTACATTGATGATCTTTATGCTATAGCTATTTTTTTAACAGTTGAATCAATATTTTGTAAGGAACATGTTTCTATACATAATGACTCAACAGCGAACTTATTCGTAAAAACATAAAAAAGAAATACAGAATGCTCAACGCCGAAATTTATCTAAGGATCTTGGTTCTTGAATTTCTTGGATGCTGGCAATGTCCGTTTATAGGGCCCATTCATTTTTGGTACAGTTGGGATATCAATTTGAGCTTGATTCAATAACATAATATCCAACATGATCTCTAACTCGAACAATTTCAACATCTGTAAGATGAACACATAGAATTCTTAGAAACTACAGCATTCATTGCATCATAGTCTTAAATCTATTGCATCACATATAAAATCATTATTGTGATTTAAAAACTCAAAATAAATAATCTTTGTAATAGTGCATCATAGTCTTATATCTAGTGCATCACACCTACAAAATCACTATTGTGATTTACAAACTCGAAATCAAAAAACCTTTGTACTATTGCACCATGGTCTTATCTAGTGCATCACATAGTAAAAACCCGGTGCATCACAATGTATATTTTAACTTAAATATAAAGAAAACTTTGAGTTACAAAAACTGAATAAAAAATATTAACAGCTTTATACACATACAACTACACATATAAGCCTTTTCCACTGAAAAGGATTAAACAATTAAAGATTTAAAAGCTGATGCATTACAGTGTAAACTTAGTGCATCAGAGTTATAAAATATCACAATTACATTTTATCAAACACCTTATGTGCAACTTTACTAAAAACATTTTGAATTTATTTGTTTCAGATCTAGACACTTTGAATATAACATATTTGGATCAATAGCAACAAAAAACCAAACAAACTAATCAAAATAAATAAATGAACACATATACATGCAAACGAATATCAATATATCCATATTAATTATGCAAACGAATATCAATATATCCATATTAATTGACAGTAACAGTTAACTACAATAAAAAAAACCTTACTTTCAAATTGAATAATTAATCTGGTAACATCTTTGACGGGGAACGATAGTGAACGGTCAACGGTAACCGATGGGGAAGGTGGTGGTGAATGGTGTGGAAGGCGGTGGTGAATGGTGGTGAAGATGCCGGTGACTGGTGGATCGAAGGAGGAGAGCGGGGAAGGAGGGAAAGAGGAAAGCAGGGAATGAGGATGAACCGGAGAATGAATGAGGATAAAGGTTTTTATATGGGTGGAAATAAAAGACGAAAATACCCCTGAGAGTATTAGAAAAAGGGGCAGACTAATTGGAACACATGGCACACTGGGAGCCCTTCATACACTTTTTATTTTAACACCCTTTTTATTTTAACAACCTATATATATATATATATATATATATATATATATATATATATATATATATATATATATATAGAATCTAGATCAAATAAGATCAAACTTAAAGTTGTAAAAATGAGATCCAACTAAAATTTGAAAAATGACACTCACCTTAAAACAAAAATTAAAATTTTATTAATTACAACTAAAATTGTTAAAGTTCTGATATTTTTCTTTTTAGAAGTGACGATATCTAGGTGATACACTTTGATTCGACGTGTAATGTGTATCAGGTTTTTGCATGTGTATTAGTTTATTTAGTAGTTGATATATATTAGGTGTATCAGTTTATGTATAAAATATCAGTTTTTTGAGATTTTGATGTATCGAAATAAAAATTTTAATTGTGTATCAGTAATCCAAATTCATGTACCAGTTGGTTATTAGTTGCTAAAATGTTAATTTGTACTAATATTTTATATTTTGTGTATTATTGATAAAATGGTTATTTATAAATGTTTTTAATGGTTGTTTAGATTAGATCTTATTTTTACAACTTTAAGTTTGATCTCACATTAACCCTCCCCTATATATATATATATATATATATATATATACACCATAATGCCAAAATTCTAGCTTGACTATCCTGCCACTCAAAGCATTCACACACTTCATTAACATATGCCATCATGTTATGTACCTCCATGAACTTTTCTTATCATCATCCAGAACTAAGTCAACTTCCCATAATTCATAAACTGTTTTAGTAGCAGTTGAAGGTTTGGTTTATATTGTACATTGTGTGTGGACTATGAGTTTTTTTAATTCTAACCCTTGTAAATACTTTTAATAACCATTTGTACAATGTCATTATTGGGGTTTTCAACGACTATCTTGTAATCGTTCCAATTCAATATTTTTCACAACTCTTATGTAGCTGTAGTGGAACGCATGTAAATTACTTTATTCTAACCAACTCTCATAGCTAAACTTGACTAAAAACAAAAGAAAATCATCAAAACACAATAAAATAAAAAGTTTACATAAAAACACAATAAAATGAAATAATTTTTTTTTTACTAAATATCACCTTTAATTCATTATAATAAGTATCTCAATAAACTATTCTGAATAAGTAATTTGAAACTACTCATTCAAAACAACTGTTTCAAAAAACGCCTTCAGAAGAAAAAAAAAATTATTTCAAAACACAACAATAAGCATATAAACAGTTTTAATAAGAACTCCCACATTCCCGCACCTCCCTTAATCTAAATCTGCATATGTTGATGTGTGAAGACTCGGAAGTTATAAAGTATTCATTTTAGTCGATCAACAAAATATTAAAGCGCACATAGTTATAAAGTAATTTCACGATTGAGATCTAACCTCAAAGAGTTAGACATAAATGTGTCTGATATAATATACCCTTGACCAAATAGTACCTCTAACATAATAGTCAACTAAATTATTTCTTCATAGTATCTACAACAAAAGACATCCAAATTATACACCCTTTGCTGATATAGTGGTGCACAAAAAAACAACTTGTAAATAATAATTGCAAGCACACAATTAAAGAAAACTTTAAAGAAGAAAGAAAAAGAACTCACAATAAAAGTAAATATTATAGAAGAAACTAAAAGAAAAAAAAACAACCTCACAGGGGCACTGAAAGGATTCTTAATATACTCCCATAATCAATACGATGTCATGCATCATATTAAAAGGTGAGTTATTGTCAAGAAATTCTCCATAGGTTCTTATAAATAATCATTCAATAAGATAATCCAGTCATCCATGGAAATTAAAATTTAGCTACAATGTATCGAAGTACATTATGAAGACATGAACAACATATATGACCATATGTTAATATAACCTTTATTTTCATTCAAGCATTTAGTTGTTGTACATCAAATACTTGGCGTTAATCAAGTTAATCAAATAAACTTTTATATCTCAACAAACAGTTGTGTAGAAACTAGAAGGGGGTTGAATAGTTTCACTGTTTTAATTGTGTTTTTAAGAAAAAGTTCCTTTAATTTTTTTTGATTCGAAGTTATATGATATCAACCAACAATATATGAACACAATAAATATAAACAATACAAATGAAAGAATGGTAAAGAAAAAGAATGATCAAACCAATACGCAGAGATTTATAGTGGTTCGGCTAAGAAGCTCTATATTTGGTTTACATTTTTTAATTTGATGGGAATAGTTTTCAGTATTTAACTTATTAAACTTTCAACATCTGTGGGTTCAAGAGAAAGGGGTATCGTATTCGCTTTGTCATTTCAGCGTCACTTCAACATTTTACTGTTCACATTCACATACCGAAATAAATAATAACTCAAGCCATTTCATCATTTTTATTTTCTTTTCCATTTCATCAAACTAACTAATTTTTCATTCATTCAAATAAAAATACAAATTACATAAATATAAATAAAAAACAAAAAATAATAGCACATAAAACAAAAACTAATACAAATTACCCCATTCTCACCTTAGGCCGCATGCGGGTCTCACGTCCTTCGCACCATTCACACGTGTTACCCGAACTGCCGAATCTACATTTTCTTTATCTACTCGACAGATGGTGTTATGGAAATCGCAAATGGAGGACTACACTTCGGACTGGCTTAGGGTAGGTCCGATATCTGGGTTGGGACAGACTATGAACGCCAGGACCTATCGTTGCGTGTTATGTTATCGGCTTGGTGTCCCCCTATTTTCTGTTCAGATGCCGTGCTCAGCTTGTTCCAGGGTCTTTGCCGGTGATATTTATGGGGATCATGCTGTATCTTGTGCTGGTATTATTGGTATTAAACATCGGCATAATATGGTACGTGATGTTCTTGTTGACATATGTTCTCGATCTGGGGTTTCGGCTCGTAAAGAGGTTGACATTGGGCTTTGTGGTGAAAGGGACAAATCTTTACGTCCTGCTGATGTGCTGCTCTACTCGTGGGATGAAGGACTTGATGTATGTGTTGATTTGACTGGATCATCGCCCTTGACGCAAACTGGTATGGTTGATTTCGTGCCGGGTCGTGTGGTGATTGAGGCTGCGCAACGTAAACGCGTCAAGTATGAGGCTAAGTGCGCAGGTATGGGATATGGGTTCATCCTCTTCTCTTTCTCTTCTTTGGGGGAACTTGAAAAGGACGCTGTGACTTTATTGAAGCGTATTCGAAAGTTTTCGATGACTCAAGACATTGGAGCACGTACTGCTGCTCATATTTTTTAGTAGGATTAGCTTTTCTATAGCTAGAGGAGTGGGAGCCCAATTAGTATCTCGGCTCCCTACTAACTTCTTGTAAATCCTATTTGTTTCTAATAAAGTGATGTTTAAAAATAATAATAATAATAATAATAATAATAATAATAATAATAATAATAATAATAATAATAATAATAATAATAATAATAATAATAATAATAATAATAATAATAAGAAATTACACCATTCTCACCTTCTTCTTCCTCTTGGCTGCACACATACAAAAACATACACACTTCACCAAAACAAATTAAACATTTAAACACTCACACCAAACACAAACAAAACACAAATATAATAGAAAACCAAAAAAAAATGGTGTTGGGTATTAAAGCTTCCAAGGTGTTAATGCTGCTCAAGATGGTTAAGATTGCTCACATGATTAAGACTGCTCAGGTACTTAAATGAAAATACTCTAAGTATGTTTCTACTACTGGTGCAAAGATTAAGACTGCTAGTGTATATTACTACTGCTGGTAATGTTGCTGAACTTCAAAGAAATACACTAAGTATGTTACTGCTGCTAGAAGAAAAGTTAGTGCTGCTAGTACTAACTTACTACTGCTGAAGTATTTATGCTGTCAGAGTTAAAGTTTAGTGCTACTGGAGTATTGATTAGTGCTGCTAATGTATTAAGTCGGTTTATGTGTAAGATAAGTATAGTAATACCGTGTAACATGTTTAGATAAATATAGAAAAGATTTATCTTGCATAGAAAGTTATTGTAAGCCGACTAGGACTCCTTAGTCTATAAAAGGAGGTCCTATGGCATAGAGATAGATATGTATTCATTGAGTTATAGAGTTATAGCTTCAAGGTTGTAAAACCCTAATACTGTTGAGTATTCATATTGTTGTCAATAATATTGAAGCGTTTTGTTTGATATAATTGTGTTCTTTGTTTACTGTTACATTGATACAAAGTTCTTCTTAAAATCAAGTATAAGATTCCGCATTGTATTTGATAAACTCAAAGATAGTTTCTATACTTAGTTGTGTTGAATTTATTCAAGATAACTAAACCTTTACAAGCTAAAGGATTCGATCAAGTACATAACTGGGATCAACAAATGGGTTGTTTCATAATTGCCATTGCACCAATTTACTCATGTCGTGAATGGCGTGGGGGGAGATAACGCAGAATTGGCGACACTGCTGGGCACGTCAGGAGGGCATCGAGTAGGCGCAACGTCACCCCATGCTCTGATTGAGTTTATAACAAAGTTGATTTGTTTTTTTTTTTTTTTTTGTTTTATATATATATTGTTCATGGGCTTATGCCTATTCATTATAATCTTTAGTAATAAGTTAGAGTTTTAATATTAGCTTTATTAATTCCTCCTAATTGTAACCTCTTGGTAATCATCAATCAATAATAATTTCTCTCTACTTCTCCTTACTCTTGTTCATTACTTTTCACAATACGTTATCAGCTTGACGTTTGCTCCAAGAAAAAAGAGGTAGGGATTTCTCTATGGAAACCGTAGAGGGGGGGGGGGTTGAATACGTTTCCGTTTAAAAACTTAAAAACTTTTGTATCAAATACCCGATCAAGTGTGACATAATATGAAAAGTGTCAACACTAGTCTTACATGAATTAGAGATAATATAAAGCAACATGTAAATGCATAAATGAATACAACAAGCATATGAAACATGAAAAATACATAAAATGAAATGTACATCAGTAGAGAAATAGAAAAATATTTGGTGTTTTCTTACACAAATGGAAGTGGAATAACAAGGAAATTTAGAATCAATGACACCAACTTTGTAATCACCAAATCAACTAGCCTTCAAATCTTGTCACCAAAACTTTTTGAGGACACAAGATCAAGGTACAAAACACTTGCTAATAACTTCTTTAAATCATTGTATAACTTCACAAATAAAGCACTTGGATAGGAGATTTTTGCACTAGCATCAACTATGGAGTATAAGCTTTCATTTTCTTTATAAATATTTGGTGAGATCTCAAGTGAAGATGGGTGTTTTGGGGGTGATTGTACATGACACAAAGAGGAGAGGAAGGAAAATCTTGGCTAGTTTTGAGATCTATGTTGAGTGGTAAATGGTTAGATGGTTTTATCAAAATGGTTTTGTGCTAATGGGAGACAAGTGAAGAAAAAACATAACAAGTGTCTCATGACACATCTAATAAACGAACGGCTCAACATGAGGTTGTGTTGATTGGTGATTTTTGTGTATTATTTGGTTTAAAGTGTATCGTTTAGTGTATAGTTTGATCCCGGTAATTGCAAACGTGGAGTTTTTATGACGCGAAACTTAAAATCGGGTAACGTAAAAATATAAAACTTATAAAAATGTTAAAACTTGACAACAAAACCTATTTTTGATATTTTAGGTGATCCTTGAGCTTGTTGGGTGATTACTTGGTGTTTAAAAATTGAAAACGCGTAAAACGAAAAATGTGCAAAGTTTAATTAAAAAAATGAAAAACTAAAAATTGGATATTTAATTTATGATTTTAAGAAACCAAAATGTATAAAAATAGTTATATTGTATATTGTCAGTTGTCGGTTTGAGTTAAATGTACATTTAACGGCGTACGTGGGATAACTTATCTAGTTACTCGCAAGATTAAATTTACTTAAAATAAAATAATAAGTAAATTAAATAGTTAAATAATTAAATAATGACCTCAAAATTGTGAATTGTTACAGTCATCAAATCCAATCTTGTAACGAAAGTCAAAACAACAAATCAAAGCATCAAACAGAACAAAGAAACATCACAACAAGATATAATTCCAGATTTAGAAATAAAGAAAAAATAAAAAATTAAAGGATAGGATACTTGTTGAATAAAATACAAATAACATGCAGGAAAATTGGACATTTTAAGAAATTCTAGAATTTTTTCAAAAGTTAATTTTAGACATTTAACAAAAATCTGGAAAAACTGTGCTACAGTGGCTGACGACGTCAGGTGTAAACCGTGACGCCGTCAGACGGACCTGATAGATTTGTTTCGTTTTATTTTTCGGAATTCTTTTTTGGATCAACCTGTTTTCTAACGTCTATTTTCCTGCAGAAACTCATAAAACATATCCACAAATATTGACACACAAAGACAACTAAAACAAACAAGATAGAATATATGCTAATCATGAATTATAAATCTTCCATGTTCGAATTTCATTCTTTTAAACAAAATATGAACTTCCCTACACTTATATTTTTGTAAAATAATTTTATATGCAATTAAGACGAGGTTAAAAACAAAATAAAACATCTTCACAAATTATTCGAAACATGAAAATTAAACAATTATGATTAGGCATATATGACACAAACAAATAAAAACATGGGTTGCTGTTGTTCCCATTACACAATTAGAATTAACTACAAAGTTAAGCTAATCATGTTCCATGACTGAGTAATGTATTGATTAACAAAAAAAAAAAAAAAAAAGTAAAATGTAAAAGATAAACACAAGAGTTTTTCAACGTTTAAATTCTTATTAGAAGTTAATCAAAAGAATATATACCCAAGTTTTCGCCAAAGAAACACTTGGGATTGAAATGACAAAGTATGGTATTGTCTCCTCACTAAACTTAAGGTAAGCTTAAGTGGCAACTATGAATGAACCACTGAGCTATCTCAGGGACTAGGTTGCTCTTTGGGGGAGAAAAGTTGTTTTGTGAATGTCTAAGCATTAAGTGCATAAAGCTTGTCCACTTTTCTCCCTTATGATCCTATTTATACACAAGTATAAAAGAGCAACCGTGACTTAAAAGACAAAAAGAATGACCTAACTAATCAGGAAAAAATACTGATGTATTTTATCCCTGCTACAAGAACCTATTCTGGGTATAAGACAATTCTACTTTCTGAGTAACAGTGATGAAACTGTTCTTGTTCTAAAGCCTTTCAGGGAAAGTTTGACTATGACCTGATAAGGACTTCTCATTATCTTTTCAAACTCTTCCCGCCTTGTCCCACCTTTCTTTCAGACTTCAGGTTCTTCAGCCTTGGTCTTGAGTCTTCAAACTTCATTCTTTATAGTTGCTGAGGAGACTGGGGTTCAGTGAGTTATTGTCATCACTCACTGAACCCATTATCTTCTTCTTTGGCTTAGGTGACACTTAGGGAGTTCCGCCTCACTGAATGGTGAATCCTTCTTCTTAGACTCGTCCTAAGCATCCTGAAGATAACTCACTGAGTGACTGTTCACTCAGTGACCTGAGAGCGTTTAAGGTTGTTCGACACTTAGGCTAATTTGTATTCAAATCTTTGTTTCAGGATGCTTGGGTACTGAATGGACCTAACAATCTCCCCCTATTTAGATATAAATTAAGCCTAAGTGTTTTGATCAGTATAAGTGAGCAAATGGGCTTCTTCTCGCACTGAATATACTAGAAAGCTATTAAAGAACATTGATATAACAAAACGTGGGCCATCATTTTATTCATTTCATTACAACAGTCCTATCATCTAAACATAATACTCAGGGAAATGTACTCAGGCTTCCATAATTCCCATGAGTTCCAATTTAGCTTTCTTAGACACCAACTTCTCCTTGTCGGGTCTTTCATTCATCATCTTGTCCATCAGCCTTATGAACTCTTCATTCTCAGGGCTCTTCACATGAAGTGCCATCAGCTTGTATGCTAGAAGAGTTGTTGTTTCCACCAGGTGTATATCGCTGACCATGTTAGTGCAAATATTACGATATTTAAACTAAACGGTTTCTTCGGTTTTAATAATGATAAACATGTAACTTATAATGCATAACGTAAAATGAGCAAGTTACTTGTAAACTTAAATCATCAACGCATACTTACACCAACATCTCTCAACGTATCAAGTATGCCTCAACAGAGTCATTGATTTCCATCCCGACGTAAATCACTCAAGGTATGAACAAACAAATTTAAACTTGACGGATGATCAAAGAAATAAATTTTTTGTTCTAAACTTCACATTTTTATGAATGTGACAAAACATTTTTCAAAAATACATTTTACAAATTATTTTTGAATTAGAAAGAAATGTTTTATTTGGGATAATCATTTCAAAAATAGTAACAGCTATTTCCCCCCCAAAACAGCTCCAAACATTCCCAAATAAACCTTCCCGACTAAAAAAACAAACAGAGGAGCGTCCACGGTACCACTAAAGTACTGACGGTACCACTAAATTTAGTGGTTCCGTCCCTCTGTAACGGCTAGTTTTCTCTTTGCCTATAAATAGTGGACCATTTTACACTTCCAACTTGATTTTTCCAGTCAGCTTTCTCTGGTCTAATCCCTTCTTATTTAGATCACTTTCTTTGATCATTTAGAGAGTCTTAGTTTGTTTAAGAGTGATCATTTCATCCAACCAAGAGATCACCTTCATTTCTCTACTAGTGCAAGAGAAGAACACATAGTATCACAAAGATACAAAGTGTTGTAGTTGTAGTTAGAGCACTTGTAACACTTGTTACATACTTGTTGTATCTTTGTATACATCAAGTTCATTTTTCTTTTGAGAGTTTGTGAGAGAAGATCATTGTGATCTTATGGAGATATTGAATATCTCTTGTAGCTTGTGAGCTAGTGTGTTGATCAAGGGTAGATAGGGTAGATCGAGTCAAGTGGAAGTAGATCATTGCGATCTTGTTGAGATCTTGGAGATCTCTTGTAGCTTGTGGGCTTGTGTATTGATCAAGTGGATCAAGGGTAGATCGGGTAGATCGAGTCAAGTGGGAGTAGATCATTGTGATCTTGTTGAGATCTCTTGTAGCTTGTGTGCTTGTGTATTGATCAAGTTGATCAAGGGTAGATCGGGTAGATCGTTAGTAGATCGTGTGGATCGTGGTAGATTGGTACTAGCTAAGATTAGTACTCGACATTTAGGTTAATGTCGGAAATTAGGATAAGCGACGTTGTACGGTTTTCTCCGCCTAAAGGGAGCTTGTTGATTAGTGAAGTAACTCTCGAGTTGGGTACTCGGGGAGTGGAGTAGGGCGAAGAGGAGCTTCGTGACCGAACCACTATAAATCATCGTGTCCGGTTTGCGCCTTCTTGCTTATCTCTTTACTTTTATTTTATTCTTTATCGCTTTATATTTATATTTGCATTGCGTTTATGTTTGTGTAGCTTGTTGCTTATGTTATGTTGATTATGTTTATGTCATGGTTTGATTGTGCTTGTGTTGTAGTTTACTTTATACCATCTCTAGATGTTATATGATCATTGTTGACACTTTTCATATTACGTCACACTTAATCGGGTGTTTGATACAAAAAGTTTTTAAGTTTTTAAACGGAAACGTATTAACCCCCCCCTCTACGGTTTCCACAATTGGTACTAGAGCCACGTCGCTCAAAATTTTAAAACAAATGGTTTTCAAAATTGATTACGATCTATGTATCAAATTACCCATGAAGGTGATAAAATATGAAAAGTATTTAGTTGCTTAATACTTACAAGTTTTGCTGTTAAGTATACTTTGTCATACTAGCATGAAGGTTTTCTTAAATCAATAAAAGAATAGAGTTTTAAGTGTCCGGTCATGTTTTCAGAACGAGTCGTTAAGTCATGCGGTTTTGAAAGGAGTATTTGGGACAAACCATTATTTTGTAGTAAAAGTATTATCGTAAATGTCTTTCTTAGTCCTAAACGTGAAAATGATGCTTAATATATATTTTATATGTTCGGTATCTAGTTTATTAAATTTTACATTTTTTCGTCGAGTTGTCGCACTAAAATAGTAAACTGAATCAGAAAACAGATCACGGTACCACTAAATATAGGACGGTACCGTTATATTTAACGGTACCGTGGGGTATTTAAAGGTACCGTGCCTCTGTCTGTCTGTTTTCAGTATTGGGTCATTTTCAGAAATTCATATAAAATCAACCATAAGTCCGTAGGAGTCGTGTCACCCATCATTTTAAACGAAGTTGAGTCTACTTTCATTTGAAAAATACTTTTATGAATTAGTTCTAAATGAAAGTATGTTAAAGTCATTGATTTTCAACTAAAGGTCTTTTTGGTCATGCAGTTTGCGTAAATTTTTGGTTAAACCGAAAAAGGGCGTTTCAACTTTTAAACCTTGACGTGTTTTCAAAGTAAGTTGGTAAAAATCTTTGAAATGGGGAGGAAACCAATTCGTTTTCAAATAAAATCAAGCTTAGTATACATTGTTATACTTAATACACAAAATGACGATAAGTATTTTTGTGTGTTATACTAAATGAATATTTGTTTTTCGTTGTGCCCTAGTATTGTTAGTTAATTTTTTTTATTTTTTTATTATTTTTTTTTTGCTTATAGTTATCTTTAGTTAAGCTAATTATATCTATAATCACAAGTGTTTTACATTCCTTGTTGCTATTTGCTGATTATTAGTTTCTCGGCCTATGCGTCAATAGGACTTAGACTAGACTTCTTGCACTAAGTTGCGTAATTGATTTTGCATTGCATATAGGCATAGACCACTTTTCTTGCATACGTGTTCTAGACATATTGCAAGTTTTAAGATGCTTTAGTAACCTTCTTAGGAATAGAAACTAAGTTGGTTGATCATGTGTGTCGAAAGATATTGTCTTACACAATTATTTTTCCAAAGGTTTAAGTGTAAAAGGTATATCACCTCAAAATACTTAACACTCTCATAAAATCCGTAATATGATCTCTAAAACATCACATCATTTTGTCTTGCTTGACCATGGGTTGTCTAAACAAGATAAAAGATCATATTAATACATTAGTATTTAAGTAAAAGAAAATGTATTAAACTTGCATTGATCTAACACACATACAAAATGTTTTAAACATTTAATATTTTACGTATGTTGTATAAAAATGGTTAAGATAATTATTTTTATACTAATGAGATGTCGAAAAACTAAGAATATTATACTTAATAATATAAATAGTTTTTCGCAAATAAAAATAAATGACAATATCGAAGTAGTAACTTAATATGTCATTAACCTCACACATAGAACCAGTATTAAAATAAATAGAACACATTCCTTAAATCTTTATTTTCTTTTTAAAAGAGTGATCGTGAGGGTCAAGAAAGATTACGAGTACATATCAATTCATTATTCAAATTATGATTGATATCATCATCGAATCTAATTAACAAGTTTTCGAGTATGGACATGAAATTGGAGTCATTATTTGTCTAGCTTCAAGATAACATCAAAATATAAAGAAATATATTATCTTGAATCTACATACTCAATCACACTCGGTTGTTATGAAAATAGTGACTTGCTCTCAAGACGAAAATAATATGCATCGGATCATAACTCACACTTGTGTTGAAGATGCCATATTGAGTCTTCTTGTCCAATGGTTGTGTTCCAAACTTTAAACTAATATGTTTAAAAGATGCATAAAATACACAACTAAGTAGGATTGAAAACTTGGATGTTTCATCCGAAATATACAAGTAATTTACATTGCAATGCAATTAGCAAATGTGTCATTTCCGAAAAACCAAACACGAGCAAACAAACAACATATGTAAACTTTGCTCATGAACGACTCAACACTCAAAATCACATGTCTAGTAAAAGTGTCACACATAATATGTTATTAACTATTATGTAAGTCATCAATCTTTGAGAATATCACATGTATTTCTCTTATCAAAAGATTGACAAAGGATAACTTATATCCTATGCATCTTATTCCCTTTGTAACATGAATGGTTATGTTACAAGAGAGTACATTGCATCTTGTTAACAAATATAGGATATTAGATTTGAATAATAACCCAAAACAACATGTGTCATTGCTTAAACAAGTAATATTGGTCATATACTAAAATACTTGTTTTACTAGGCATTCGTAAGAGCGATAAGTTTCCTTTTAGAAAAGCATATTTGTTGAAATATACAGTATGTCTCATTTTAAATATAATACTAACAAGATCTATTGAGGTAAGTAACCTTTACTAGATTCCTTTCTCAAGATATGCAAAGGAGCATTCTTGAAACACACACGATGTAGTAGATTCTACATTGTATCACATTAGAGTGTCTCTTGGTTCTAGGAAACCAAATCATGTTAAAATAACATGTAACAACTTAACAAACAAAGATGTTGTCCAAGAGATCATAAAATGCACCATCTCCACCAAATAACCTCTAAATCTCAAACACGAAATTAAAACATTTCATTTGCCTTTGTTAGAAGTTGTGTAAGACATGTCATCTTCGTAACCAACTTTCAAAATACGGTTAGTTGAGTTATATTAGGCCATGTATTAGCGAAATAAGCTAATATCATCTTTGCTATACTTCGATAGGCAAATATAGGAATATGAATTTTCTAACATGAGAATGACTACTGGAGAACCTATCGCACTAGAAATTCAATTTGACCTAACGGTTGAATTGCTTCCAGGAGAGAAGTTGGGTTCATGGTATAACCCGTAAAAATGGTCGTGTTTAGCCTGAATTGAGCACCACTAGTGCTAAGTGTCTGCTCATGTATATTCTGTTGCGCCTCTGCTTAACCTTTTGGATTCAAATTCGTGTCTCCCTATATTTGACTAAAGATAGTTTACATTGGTGAACTTTATCTCCTGTTAGGATTTCATTTTGAAAAAGTAGTAATTAGGATCCTCCTTAGCGAACCTAGATTACTTGCATCCCACATATGTGTTTCAAAATGATAACATGTTCCTGTAAGGTATGTTTGAATGTCTTCATGCTCTTAAATGCTAAATAATTATCATGCTTTGCATGATGTGTGCATTTATTCCTTATGTGCATTTTACATTAATTGCTTGTAAATTTTGCACCCACACTACGTCACTTTGACACATAATGAATTAGGTATGCCTATCACTATGAACTCTTAGACGTCATATAGTCATACACTAGTGTCAAAGCCTATAAGTTAGAGTAGTCGCAAAATTGTCCTAATTCATTGGTCATCATTTCGCTTTCTTCCAAGTAATACACCCTTTGTCATGGGGAGGTTAGATACAAACCCAGTAGAACTCGGAGTAGGTTTTACAACTTAAATATTTCATCCGAAATATTCAAGTAAGTTTATCTTGCGATCACAATTGTTAAATGTCATATCCGAAACATCATATTCAAGCCTTTTAACAACATATGTTAAAACGCTCATCCAAAAGCTAAAAGCTAACATCAACCTTTGGGTGATACAGGACTCACGAGTTACTATATAAGTGATTAGTAGTTCCTTTTATCCTCGTGTGAATATACACTTCTTAAGATCCCAAACCCTGCTGCGAATCAGCACCATAGGCCTTGCTTTACGTCTTTCAAAATCCCGTGAAACACTCACATGCGAAGCACATTGAAATCCGTAGATCAACCAAACCTCTCAAACGAGAATCCTCTAACCATCTTCGTCTAGGTCTAGGAATAATGGAACACATTCCGTGAATTTCACAATTCCCATGTGTTCAAATGCATCCTTTAAATCCCTCTTATGACTAATTAAATATTTCACTGGAAATGTTCAGTGCAGAAAGTACTATTGTGTATAGATATATTAAATGCATAAAACTGGAGTTGTCACATCAGTTGTGTATAGATGTATTGAGCTGTCATAGGAGGAAAAGTTGTTCAGTGCAGAAAAGTACTGTTGTGTATACAGGTATAGATGTATTAAATTCATAAAAGTGGAGTTGCATTTTATTTCGTTTAAGATTTTCATATTGTAGTTTGCATAGAAATTCAATTAACGAAAGGTAATAATTCTTGAACGAAAGTTAATAATTCTTGAACGTTAAACTAAAATAAAATATAATTTTCCTTACAATTAAATGAACATAATATATAATGTTGTCAACGCCGTTAAAGTAACATAGGAAGAACTAAATAAAAATTTGATGTCTTTTCCTTTCAATACATGCAAAACGTTCTCTAAACTGTAAAATTCTTCAACAAGGGCTTCACGGGCTGAACAAGCTAGCTGAATGGTATCACGGTGTGGTGGAATTTAAATACCCAGCATTAGAGTCCTCATGTTTAAGAGCAGTAAAGGACCACAATCACCAAGAGAACCTGATTGTTGAGGAACATCATTTGGATATGATATATTAACAACATATCTAGGGGTATCAACGCCATGTGCCTCTAGAACTCCTAGGTCACGTAAATACTTAGGCATTTTAAATCATCAGCTGAAACCTCTCTGTATGCCGAATTCGAGCTCTCTCAAGATTTTTAAAAATTGACAACTGCCCACTGGGTATGTGAAATGTAGCAAGATACCAATGTGATACAACATTGTCGAATATAGGGAGAAAACCTGAATAGACAAATTAGTGATTACTATAATAAGTTAAAATAAAATACTTATATATAAAATTTTCAAAAAAATATAAAAATTTACCACATCGCATTCATTCTAGTGTTTGCCATACCACCTGCTGATAACATCAAATAGTCCTGATATTTTAGTGTCAATTTCCCCCTAATATGCTCACCATTTATATCATTTTACTTGAATATACACTCGTATTCGTTAATATATCATTTTTAGGTAAATAATGAGCATAGGAACAAAGAGACGCGGATTTGGAAGGTTATTAATGAAAATACACAAAAGTATGCTGACCTAGAAGACCAAAGTCAACGCTGTAACTAGGATTTATACTAGAAGACCAAAGTCAACGCTGATCAAGGTTACGGCATAACTCATACAAAAGTTACGCCGTATATATTTCTCAATGACTTAGAAGATTTTCGTAGTCCAAGAAGTTACGACGTAACCACTTGTAAGGTTACGTCGTAAACCCGTGTACGAAGGTTCTACGTTCGTAACCTACTTAGGGGTTAAGCCGTATATATGTCAGCAAGAGTTAGAAGAACCCAAAAAAGTTACGGCGTAACCATCCACATGGTTACGGCGTAAAACCATGTACGAAGGTTCTACGATCGTAACCTATCTGTAGGTTACGCCGTAGAGTCATCACTGAGGATAATATCGTCCATGATTCAAAGGTTACGGCATAACTAACCCTAGTGGTTACGCCATAACGCCATAACTTAGTCGAGGCTATAAATACCAGCCCTAATTCCGCATTTTTACATATCTTTTTACCACACAAAACCAGAGGGCGATTTAGGGCTTGAAGAAGGACGTTATTCAGCAGCATACAAGCCATTTCCAAGGGAGAATTCACGCATATAATTCATAAGTTTTAGTATTTCATATTACATTTGTGTATTTAATTCCATGTCTTTATTTATAATGTTAAACATTGAATTTATTGCATGTTAAAATAAGATCAGCTAAACAGCTCTGGTGTTAGCATAATTATGAAATTGTTATTGCTATGAGTTAGTTTTCTCGTTTTCGTTTCGCTTTATATGTATGCTTTCTTTGTTTATTCGTGACACCTTCGTTTCGGTAGTATGGATGTTATGACATCAAATAATCCTGACTTTTTAGTGTCAATTTCCCCCTTATATGCTCATTATTTGTATCATTTTCTATGGATACATACTTTGATTTCTTTATATTTCGTTTCCATGTTATAAGTGAGCATTGGAGCAAAAGAGACGCGGATTTGGAAAAGCACTTACAAGATTATACACTTTAGCATGCTGAAGAAGTTACGGCGTAACTCTACTCTCCACTTACGCCGTAGCTAAGGATTTATACATGAAGACCAAGTCAACGTTGATCAAGGATTACGACGTAACTACCACAAGAGGTTACGCCGTAACAATTTGAAGACTTAGAAGAATTTTGAGACAATGAAGGTTACATCGTAACCAACACAAGAGGTTACGGCGTAAACGTTACACAGAATAGGGTTCAAGTGATTGATGAGATTACGACGTAACTACGCAAGAAGATTACGATGTAAAGGTAACCCTAAGAAGATTACGGCGTAACAATGCATGAAGATTATGACGTAATTGTTGCCGCAAAGATAACGGCGTAACTATCCATCAAAGTTACGCCGTAACTATCACTAATGGATAAGATCGTTTGAAGAATACACTAGTTACGGCGTAGCTTTGTTGGGCCTATAAATACTAGCCCTATTTCCTGCATTTTACACATCTTTTACCGCACCAAAAGTCAGAGAACAAAGTAACGTTCCCGAAAGACGATCTCCAGCAGCATACAAAGCATTTTCCAAGGGAGAGATCACGACATAACATCAATAAGTTTTATCGATTTATTTTCAATTTACATTTACGATTCCATGTATTTCATTTACATGCAAAACATTGAATCCGATGTACTTTTTAATATGATCGGCTAAGCACCTTCGCTGATACGTGTCAATTATAGATCAAGGAAAACACACAAGGTAAATATGTGTTAACCCGAGTCGTTTGTCCCGATGAAGATCGAATGGAATTTGTGTTCCCGGAACGTGATTCGTGTAGTGAATGTGAATAAGAGTGATTGATTTGTGATTTTATACTACGAAAAATAAAATAATAAAAGTAAACAATTAATTAAGCTAATGAAACAATTAAACTAAACATACGAATTTTAAAAACGAAAATTTGAATTTAAAAAAAAAAACGTAATGCGACGAATTATAAAACGTAAATAAAAATGATTTTGTGAAATTTAAAACCTAAAAATATAAAAATAATTTTCCTAGATTAAAAATGATAAAAGAAAATTTTTGGAAAAATAAAAATATTTTTTTTTTGACTTTTTAATAATTTTTATGAATTAAAAACTAATTAAATCTATTTAAATGATTTAACTAAAATGCAAAAGTAAAAAACTAATGGACTGAAAAAGATAATTTGGAAAAATAAAAGTTTTATAAAAGCTGAGGGACTAAAGTTGACAAAACTGAAACTGTTTAAGACTTAATAAAAGACAGGTACTAATTTGTATTTTTTTTTTTTGAAACTTTTATAAAATTAAAAACGTGCTCTAAGAAAGAGAGGGACTGAAATTGCAATTTCCATAAACTAATTAAACAAGCAGACATGCAGTTACATTTAAACAGAATAAGCTATTCTAAACTCCCTACTTACAGTTCGAATTAAGCACTCAAATAAGCTCCAATTTGGAATCCAAAAGCTGAGATAGATAGCTTATATATAAATCTACTCTAGTACCCAAAATGCCCAAAATAAAAGCTTATTTGCTTGTCTGAATCGAGCCTAAATCAGTTGGTGATGGACTGATAATCTGCAGGTCTGCAGATGTCAATTTGTAGCAGCAGAGGGTGGAAATCTGAACTTTCCTATTTCAAAACTTGACCAAAATTCATCAAACCTTGGAACACTACTTAAACAATTACTAGCTACTCAGAAATGCCAAGAATGGAGCTCCAATAAGCTCAGCTTATGCTGAGCTTATGGAAGCATTTTGAGCATATTTGAAACATATGTGTACTATAAACCTCAAATCATCTCAAACCTGATCAAAACTTCTTAAAATAGCTTAACAACTATAAATTTACCTCAAATGAGCCTAAACTTTAATGAAAATGAACAATACTACAACTCTAAATCCAACAGCACTTAAACCAAACATTCCCTAATCAAACTCAGAAATTGCAATCCAACTCTATACTAAACCTTTTTGTTCTAAAATCTATACTACTCTCTTCTAATCTAGGCTAATTCTTATCTAAAAACAGAATACAAAAAAAAACAGATAAGCTAATAAGAGATTCTGATTAATAAGCTAATAAACAAGCTAAAATTTGAAATGAAACTTACACCATCTAGCTGAAACAAAATTCACTCAGGGCCATCTTATACCCCAGACTCAAAAATAACATCCAGATCAGTCAAATACCCTCAGCTTAATCAAACAGCTGAATCAGTTGACTTCGTTGACCAAAATTTGACTTTAAGCAATATGAGAACAAATTGTTAAAAATGTAAACATTAATCATTTTCTTATTATCAAATATCAAAAACAATATCAGAAAAATTAAAATAAGCACTTATAAGAAAGATAAGCTGATGCACAATATCCTTGACCGAACTTTGACTTTTATTAAAATGAAGAACTGAGTACAAAAGATGACTGAAATGTAAATTACAATTTGAAATTAAAATTTAGACTACAAAAAAACAGTAAATGATACGAAATTAAATCGGTAACAATTTTTTAAAGACCTAAAAATTGGACATGAAATTACAATACGAAGTAATTAAAATCTATACTAATCTACTCCTAATCCTAATATCTAACTAAAAACCTAACCAAACGAATCCGTGAGCTGAGGAGGCTATTTATAGCCACGGGGTGAAGCTTCTAGGTCTTGCCACCTTGGCGATCCGTGTGCACATGAGCTGCTAACCACCCTTGGATCCTTTCTTTCTTCCCACGCTTCATTCTTGGCCCTTAGATCAAAATAGTGACGCGGCTCGTCCAATCAACTGCCCACACGTGTCCCTTATGCTGTCAGTCCCTTCTAGAAGTTTTAATTATTGGTAATAATTGGTGTGGCAGGGTAATTGAAGGTGTGGTAAAACTAGGGTTCTTCGTGGTATATTTTGGGGATTATTTGGGCGCGTGTTTGAGTGGGAAAGGGTGAGTGTTGTTAGTTTTATTTTTATTTCTTTCTATTGGGTTAGTTATATGTTGACCGGTGTTAAGGGTTGGATCGGGTGGGTTTTATTAGGGAATGGGCTTGGGTAGGTTTTTAGATTGGGTTGGTTTAAGTGGTGGGCTAGGTAAGTGTGGGATTGGGTTTATATTGGGTTTATATTGGGTTTAGGGATTTATTAAAAAATCCGGATAGTTAATGTAGTTTTTAGGATTTAGATAACAATCACAAGGACTAAATTTGTATTTTCTGAAACCATGAAGACTAATTCTGCCATCTTCCAATAATATTTCCCACGGGATACTTTTGACAATCTTAGATAATTGGAAGGCTATTCTTGACCATTTGAGCGTACTTTGACTGTTTGACTTCCCCGGCCCCGGCTTTTATTCAATCTTCCAAATCTCGTGCTCGTTTCCCGGCTATTTCTTTATTTTTGTCCTTTTCTTCGATATCCGTGCCTGCATATGTAAAAACACAAAAACACAATATATTTGGCATTTTGGACGGGTTTTTGGTTATTTTGGGTCCGGTTTTGGTCAAGAAATGGGATGTGTTTAAGCACATACCAAAATTCCCCCAGACTAAGATATTGCAATGTCCTCATGCAATGTTATAAAAACTCGTTTTCAAAACCAAAAATTTCCAATCTCTTTTTACTAACTTTGAGAAGTAGCAAAATTTTCAAAAGAGATCAAGAAATCTTAAGTTCTAAAAACTCCCCGAATTTCCTTTTATTCTATTTTTGTATTTTTCTCATTATTCAAGTGACGGCTTTTGTTGACAATCATTATCTTTCGATAACTTTTAGGGTCTTCGAGTAGGAAACACGACTCATGAAGAAGTGACCATACGGATAAAATTCGTCGTCCCCGATTTTTCACGAGTCCCCAAACTAAGCTTAAAATCGAAATCATTGTTATTTACAAGTTAGATTGCCAACACTACTCAGAAAGCTAATTGTGGACTTCTCGTTCCCAAATTCCTAATTTCCTCTATTTATTTTATTTTTGGTGAGAAATGAATTTCTTCAAATTCTCGTTTCGATAATTTTTTTTAAGCCGATAAAGATACTTAGTTTAGACGCTAAGTAGTTTCCAAACCTTCCCTCGAAAACCGTTGCATACAAAAATAAGGTCCACATCAAGGTCTCTGATTTAACACGATTTTGAGAATATCCCTTTTATTTGCGACCGAAACAACTCATCTACGAGTCCAGAGACGGAAGCCTTTATTAGGACACCCCCGGAGTCGAAATTTGGCATTTTTAACATTATTAAGCACATATTATTATATCCTTGGCCCTTTATAACAATCACAACATCGGCTGCGAACCGGCAAGATGTGATAGTCTATTATGACCTTGGAATTTTTCCTCTGCCTTTATTAGAAGTCTACAACATCGGCTGCGAACCGGCAAGATGCAGAAAACTTTTTATGGCTTTGGATTATTATTATTATTCATTATTCATTATATATTTTGCCAAATCCCAAGTCCTACGGCTTTTATAACAATCCCAACATCGGTTGTGAGCCGGCAAGATGGAATAGTCTATTACACCGTAACACTGGCAGTACCTTGATGTGTACCCAACTCTTATAAGCAAGGATTCTCTTAAGAAGGATTAAAAACTAAATTTCGCCAAAACCAAAATAGCTTTAATTATTCCTATTTATCTATTTTAGAGCGAAACAAGCTTATGGGAACAAAAAGCCACAAGTAACTTCGATGAGCTCTAAAGAGATCCAACTACTCCACGTTCAGCAATCTAACTTATAAACAACTCTATCATTTCTCGTTCTTCGCAAATTTAAAATCTTAAGTAATAAGATCCGCGAATGCTTAGCCAAATAATCAAGCCATGCATATATAAAGTCAAATACGGGAACTTGCAAATTCTTAAAAAGAATTCGCGTTTTCTAGCTCCTTATGTAAAAGACTAGCACGAGCTTATAGATTAAAAATGGTTAAGGGGACAAGCTAGGGTTCAACACGCCCGATCAAGTCAGAATTTTATTCCTACTCTCTCCAGCGGAAAATCAACAAAAATGTCAAAATTTATTATATTTTTGCAAAAAATTTTAAAATTTTCACATTTTTTGGATTTTTTCAATTTTTGGAGGAAAAACGGGGTTGCATGAGTAAACCGCAAAAAGTGCAAGGCAAAAATCAAATCGTAAGATTACCCCCCCAGACTAAAACGAGACATTGTCCTCAATGTCTTAAAGGTAAGGGTTCTCCTACATAAATCTAAGGCCGTTTATTAATTATGCCAAAAGATAGATGCAAAACGATAAGATTTTAGGATATCGGATGAGCAGCGGATGATGAAACTCGAGTGGAGAGAAGCAAACCACGAGCACGAGAGTCTTCATCATCGGGCATTCCTGGACACATCACAGAAAAACACGAAACACAAGATATGGAAGAGGGAACCCTCCTCACTCACTTTATTAGAAAAGAGAAAAGAAGATAGATGGATAAGCATGGGGTGCCTCCCACGAAGCGCTTGTTTATTTATCGAGTCGTATAGCTTAGACTCGCCCCGAATTTACTTGTCCTTGGGGGAGCAAGTAACGGACACCCGGCATGAAAGAACGGAGATGCCGGGGTCAAAGACGGTGTCTTCACTCCCTAAGGAGTGAATGAGAGGAGAAGTCACCGGGTAGGTGAAGAAAAGGAGAAGGATCATGATAACAATTGTAAAGAAATTGTCATCCTCACACCCGAAAGAGATAAAAAATGGTGGGTTGGGTGGGCAAATTATCATACTTTTCAGAAATCTCATCCACCACAATACCTGTATCGGGCTTGATATCATCGGGTGGTTTAGCAGGCGGACGAGTGGGTGATGGCTCAACGTGTAATGACTCAGTTTTATGAAGTGAAAGGGGATCATCATTAAGCAATCTTTCAAGAAAAAGAATTTCCCCTTCCGAGTCATGGGAATCGTCAGGGCGAGGAATTGGTAAAATTAGCTCATCAAATGTAGAGTCCTCGTCCTCGACGTTCTCTAACCCTTCATCGAAAAGAGGATTAACTTTGCAAGAAGTATACTCATCATTGAATTCAAAAAGAGGGTTAGAGAAAATCCCGGAGGTAACTTTGGAAATTTCAAGAGAATCTCCACAAGATTGCAGATCACTTTCACCGTCGGATATTTCCTCGGACTCACTTGGGATTGGGACAAGGTTCTCAACATTGTCTGATTCCGTTGCCGGAATAGTGTCGAGATGCTCGTCCCCCATTTTTAGAGAGTCCTCGGTTTCTACGGTCGGAAAGACGGGTGCTATCTGAGGGAAGGTTACCGGAACAAATCTCTCCTCGTCATCATCGGAATCATCGTCATAGGTAGATACTTTTTGAGGGAAAAGGTTGATCGTAATTTTCTCATCATAATCGTCGTAAATAAAAGACTTTTGATAATTGGACGCTCTTTCCTCGGCAAGTAATTCTTCTATAGACTTCTCATGATGATCGGGAGTAGAAGTATAATGTTTAATCACTAATCTCTTAACTTTTTGGAAGTCTTCCCAAATTTTTTCAATTTCGCTCATTCTATCTTGATTTGGACAATTGCCGGGATTTTGTGGGGGTTGGTTAAAACCATGAGAATTGTAACACAAATTTGGCTCAAAATAAGAATTATCAAACGATCCCCCACAATTTTCAAAATTTGACGAACTTTGAAATGAATCACCATTATAATACGGTACTTGCTCATACGAGTTTTGAAAAGGAAAATTGAAATCGTTTTGAGGATAATTATCAAAACTCGTATCACAAGCATAAGACGTTTCAGCACTCGGGACGTAGCACATACAATTGGTGTATCCACATTGATTACAAAAACATTGTCCGCACGGTGATCCTTCATCGGATGGGTTTTCACAACTAAAACAAGTGAACGAAGGTGGTGGTGGTGGTGTCGGATAATAATCGGGAACGTTTGAAAAATTGTTAAACGAATTGTGAACATATTCGGGAGAATTACAATTCAAACAAACGCCATCATGAATATCACTACCACATTGTTCACACGTACACCAAACACATGAACCTTCGAAGAACGGTTCTCCACAATTAAAACAAGTCGGATCCATAAGAATTAAACATAAGAGGGTGAAGAGAAAGAATTATCGGTTTAGAGGATTAGAAGTTAAGAATTAAACATATAAGAGAAGACGAAGATTATTTTTGGGATTTTTTTTTTTTGGTGATCGTTAATCAACCGTACTCGTTTCTTTCAAAACTACGCGCAGCGTGGCGGGAGAGAAGAATGGATCTCTCTTCGGTCTGCAATTTAATGTCAAGACCTCCTTAAACCCCGTAATTAGGTTGTAGTAAAGAAATAATCCAAGAAACGTTTAATTTTCCGATCTCTTTTGTTGTTATTTTGGAATGGTTTACAACCGCCCTCCTTCAACGGAAGACCGAGGATGTATTATTAATGGTGAAAACACTTTAGGAAAAGTGTTTTTTAATTATTATATTTTTGTATTTTTATTTTTTATAAAAACGATAACTTCCGAGGAAGGGTCTTCAAAACACGATTCGACGAACGAAATCACGAACTCACTTCAATCTTCCCCGGCAGCGGCGCCAAAAATTGATACGTGTCAATTATAGATCAAGGAAAACACACAAGGTAAATATGTGTTAACCCGAGTCGTTTGTCCCGATGAAGATCGAATGGAATTTGTGTTCCCGGAACGTGATTCGTGTAGTGAATGTGAATAAGAGTGATTGATTTGTGATTTTATACTACGAAAAATAAAATAATAAAAGTAAACAATTAATTAAGCTAATGAAACAATTAAACTAAACATACGAATTTTAAAAACGAAAATTTGAATTTAAAAAAAAAACGTAATGCGACGAATTATAAAACGTAAATAAAAATGATTTTGTGAAATTTAAAACCTAAAAATATAAAAATAATTTTCCTAGATTAAAAATGATAAAAGAAAATTTTTGGAAAAATAAAAATATTTTTTTTTTGACTTTTTAATAATTTTTATGAATTAAAAACTAATTAAATCTATTTAAATGATTTAACTAAAATGCAAAAGTAAAAAAACTAATGGACTGAAAAAGATAATTTGGAAAAATAAAAGTTTTATAAAAGCTGAGGGACTAAAGTTGACAAAACTGAAACTGTTTAAGACTTAATAAAAGACAGGTACTAATTTGTATTTTTTTTTTTTTTTGAAACTTTTATAAAATTAAAAACGTGCTCTAAGAAAGAGAGGGACTGAAATTGCAATTTCCATAAACTAATTAAACAAGCAGACATGCAGTTACATTTAAACAGAATAAGCTATTCTAAACTCCCTACTTACAGTTCGAATTAAGCACTCAAATAAGCTCCAATTTGGAATCCAAAAGCTGAGATAGATAGCTTATATATAAATCTACTCTAGTACCCAAAATGCCCAAAATAAAAGCTTATTTGCTTGTCTGAATCGAGCCTAAATCAGTTGGTGATGGACTGATAATCTGCAGGTCTGCAGATGTCAATTTGTAGCAGCAGAGGGTGGAAATCTGAACTTTCCTATTTCAAAACTTGACCAAAATTCATCAAACCTTGGAACACTACTTAAACAATTACTAGCTACTCAGAAATGCCAAGAATGGAGCTCCAATAAGCTCAGCTTATGCTGAGCTTATGGAAGCATTTTGAGCATATTTGAAACATATGTGTACTATAAACCTCAAATCATCTCAAACCTGATCAAAACTTCTTAAAATAGCTTAACAACTATAAATTTACCTCAAATGAGCCTAAACTTTAATGAAAATGAACAATACTACAACTCTAAATCCAACAGCACTTAAACCAAACATTCCCTAATCAAACTCAGAAATTGCAATCCAACTCTATACTAAACCTTTTTGTTCTAAAATCTATACTACTCTCTTCTAATCTAGGCTAATTCTTATCTAAAAACAGAATACAAAAAAAAAACAGATAAGCTAATAAGAGATTCTGATTAATAAGCTAATAAACAAGCTAAAATTTGAAATGAAACTTACACCATCTAGCTGAAACAAAATTCACTCAGGGCCATCTTATACCCCAGACTCAAAAATAACATCCAGATCAGTCAAATACCCTCAGCTTAATCAAACAGCTGAATCAGTTGACTTCGTTGACCAAAATTTGACTTTAAGCAATATGAGAACAAATTGTTAAAAATGTAAACATTAATCATTTTCTTATTATCAAATATCAAAAACAATATCAGAAAAATTAAAATAAGCACTTATAAGAAAGATAAGCTGATGCACAATATCCTTGACCGAACTTTGACTTTTATTAAAATGAAGAACTGAGTACAAAAGATGACTGAAATGTAAATTACAATTTGAAATTAAAATTTAGACTACAAATAAACAGTAAATGATACGAAATTAAATCGGTAACAATTTTTTAAAGACCTAAAAATTGGACATGAAATTACAATACGAAGTAATTAAAATCTATACTAATCTACTCCTAATCCTAATATCTAACTAAAAACCTAACCAAACGAATCCGTGAGCTGAGGAGGCTATTTATAGCCACGGGGTGAAGCTTCTAGGTCTTGCCACCTTGGCGATCCGTGTGCACATGAGCTGCTAACCACCCTTGGATCCTTTCTTTCTTCCCACGCTTCATTCTTGGCCCTTAGATCAAAATAGTGACGCGGCTCGTCCAATCAACTGCCCACACGTGTCCCTTATGCTGTCAGTCCCTTCTAGAAGTTTTAATTATTGGTAATAATTGGTGTGGCAGGGTAATTGAAGGTGTGGTAAAACTAGGGTTCTTCGTGGTATATTTTGGGGATTATTTGGGCGCGTGTTTGAGTGGGAAAGGGTGAGTGTTATTAGTTTTATTTTTATTTCTTTCTATTGGGTTAGTTATATGTTGACCGGTGTTAAGGGTTGGATCGGGTGGGTTTTATTAGGGAATGGGCTTGGGTAGGTTTTTAGATTGGGTTGGTTTAAGTGGTGGGCTAGGTAAGTGTGGGATTGGGTTTATATTGGGTTTATATTGGGTTTAGGGATTTATTAAAAAATCCGGATAGTTAATGTAGTTTTTAGGATTTAGATAACAATCACAAGGACTAAATTTGTATTTTCTGAAACCATGAAGACTAATTCTGCCATCTTCCAATAATATTTCCCAAGGGATACTTTTGACAATCTTAGATAATTGGAAGGCTATTCTTGACCATTTGAGCGTACTTTGACTGTTTGACTTCCCCGGCCCCGACTTTTATTCAATCTTCCAAATCTCGTGCTCGTTTCCCGGCTATTTCTTTATTTTTGTCCTTTTCTTCGATATCCGTGCCTGCATATGTAAAAACACAAAAACACAATATATTTGGCATTTTGGACGGGTTTTTGGTTATTTTGGGTCCGGTTTTGGTCAAGAAATGGGATGTGTTTAAGCACATACCAATGATCGGCTAAGCACCTTCGCTGCTAGCCTAGTTATGATTCCTTCATTGTTTTTTATTATGTTTTCATGCTTTTATTATTGCTTCTAGTGTGTGCATTCTTAGTTATTCGATAGATCCTCTAGTTTCGGTAGTTTTGAAGACCGGTTGTACGTATTACACTAGGAGAATTAACCAAAGGACCCTAGAGTAGTAGGTTGCGAGGGTTGGTAAGAATTGACCAAAAGACTACCAAATCCCTTGTGTGCGAATTGACCAAAGGATCACCCTCCGGGTTGGATGAACTTAAGAAGTTAGATGTGTGATCTAAGATCCGAGAGGCCGGATCACACAAAGAATTAATCTAGCATGTAGTGGCACTTAATGACTCAAACTAGTCTACCTGTAAGCTTTGACAGCCATAAGGATCCAGACCTTTGGTGTCCTAGTAGGATTCTAGGGAGATAGGCTAGACGAATTAACCAAAGGAGTTTAGTGAATCTTATGCCCCACTTGAAGCGGTAGAAAGATTAATTAAAAACCATCGTCGTAGCAATATTAGATGAACAACTAGGCAAGTACACTTTCTCCCATTCCTGGTGTTTCTCATGATGCTATCATGCTTCGAGTATTTTCGATGACACTTATGGGAGCCGCTAAAAGATGGGTTGATAGATTGCCCGCTATTGCCCTCCTTCAAAGACGGCAAAACAACTAGAGGAGATCCATAACTTTTGTCAAGAAGCAGATGAGACATTATACCAAGCTTGGGATAGGTATAATGATCTTCTCTACAGATGCCCAACTCATGACCTTAACAAACAGCAGAAGGTCAACATATTCTACAAGGGTCTTATGTAACACCCCTAAAATATCGTAGCGGAACGATAGTGTCACTGAGGTGCTACTTCATAGCACAAAGTACAAGTTATAGAAAATGACTTCTAAATGAGATGTTTTGAAAGTTACCATTAGAATTATTTAAATTAGAGTTATTACAAGAGGTCCCAAAGTATATGATTAGATAAATGTTTTCAAAATCTATCGAATGGTAAAAGATAAAAGCATAAGTCTCCAAAGCATGCAAATGACTCTATGATCCATGCATCTGCTATCGCCTTACTAACCTGAGATAAACATGCTAAAAAGTGTCAACACAAAGGTTGGTAAGTTCATAGGGTTTAGTTAAATTGTAAAGCCTTTAAATAATGTTCCCACAGCAAAGGTAGTATAAATCCATTCAGTTCCAAGTACTGCCCATACAAAACTTGCAACCTATGTGTTTACAACCCACTGCTAAAATATAGTATGAGTAGAACATATGTGTATACAATATATGCAAGTACTTAATGTAATGAATAACAGCCAACTGAACCTCATGACAAGTTTACGTAAGTTTACACAAGAATACTGGATTATATTCACCCAAGGCCATGAGTCTGGGATCAAGGGTGGGGGCGTCAGCCCGATAGTACTATCAATACCTCTCCAACGGCTCCATCCAGGAGTTAAACAGTTGCTAAAGAATAAAGCGTATAAGAATAAGTTTAACACATTAAGGCATATATCGCAACTACACTTTATGTCCAAAAGTATAAAAAGTATAGTGTTGCATAAGAGTATAAATGTTTTGAGTATTTGTGGAAGTTAAAGCAAGTATTTGAGCATGTATCTCCCCCAAAGAGTTTATAAAGTAATTAAACAAGTAAAAGTGAGGCTATGACTCACCTCGGTGATACAGTAGTCTGAATAAGTCAAGTAGTGTAAATAAACGGCTCCGACACGTGACCTAGGTTGATATGTCAAATCTCAGTATGTTTGTTGATGTTCAAACTTTATTAATGTGTAATATTTATAGTAGTTGTATGATGGTGTATTGTCGATAATTATATGTAAACCGTAACGCGTATGCTTGAACGAGAAAAGTACAAATGATAATTTTTATAATCTTGAAATCTCTTCAAAAGTTAATGGATGATAAATTGTGTGTTATAATATTTTATTTTTAAGATTCGATCGATCGATAGAAGTATTTCGTTTATTGATTTTTACTAAAAACCGAGTTGTTAAGTATTAAAAATATATTTAAGAAATAATATATAAAATGTTACACTTTATACCCTTATAGTTTCAAGTATTGATGGTTTATACCCCTAAACTTTTATAAACTGACAACTTTTACCCCATAACTTTGGTAAAATGATAGTTTCTACCCTATAGTTTCAATTATGACACTTTATACCCCTATGTCTCTTGTCAATTGCAATTTTAGTCCTTGTTATGAAAGAATTAGTGTTTTGGCAAAACAGGCCCTCATAGCATTTTATACATTTATTACAAATCCTAGAGTTTTGACAGTTTTAACCCTTGAGGTGTTTTAGCGATTGCATATCTAGTCCTTAATTACAAGCGATTGCGTTTTTAATTTAGGAAAAGGCATGGCACGTTATGGCTTATTATTATAAGTTAAATTAAGTTGTAAATAAGCTGTTAAGAGCTTATAGGCTTATAATTTAGCTTATGGGCTTTTATAATCCAAATATGGGTGCGTTTGGTTTTGTTGTTGCGACACAAGAAAAGAAGAAAAATAACACGAGGCCTTGGGAGCTTTTGGCAATGCTTTGGTTGTTTCGTAAACTTGGGTAGGTGCTTAATAAGATAGCTAAAAGAGTTTGATTTATAGCTTATTGTTTAGGGCTTAACTAATATGACCAAAGAGGAGGGTTTGGGTAGTTTGCGACAAGAAAGAAAAAGAAAAGAAATTAGATCCGAAAGTTTTTAAAGACTTATGGTTTATTCTTGTGACTAAAATAACATGATTAGTAATCCATTTAGATAAATTAACATATAGTTTAGTTGATGAAGTTTTAAAACTAAAAAGAAAAATACCAATTCTAAAAGGGGTGTTTGGGTTCTCGGTAAAAAGAAAAAGGAGAAGAAAAACCGTTTTCGATCTTGTTCCAACTTGTTACTTGGTTCATAACATATGTAGATGATATTAGAAAATGTAAATAGAGATTGAAAAGAGTTTAGTGACTTACAAAGCCTTCTTGAATTTGTTTAGGTTCGGCTAGAACTAAATGATCCAAATCGACTTCTAATTGTGAAACAAAGCTTTTGTACTCAAAAATTTAGAATACAATCTTCCTTTTCCTTTGGTTATGGCTCGAACTCAGTAGGTAGAGTGTGTGTGTGTATGTTTGTGTGATAGAAAGTATGGTATGAGTATTAAGGGTGTGTTTAGGTCGAATTATATAGGCATACTTTGTTAAGATGATAAGAGACAATATGAGGTGTTTGCATGATTTCCATGAGCTTGTTAGTTAGATTGCATGGATTAAAAAAAACCACATAGGTTGCTTGAGATATTAGACTAACTTTGTTGAAAATCTAGGAGACATGGTTGCTTGTTTGATTTTATAGCTACAAGGGTGGAAGATCTAGGAGACAAGGTGATGTGGCTAGTTTGTGTTCTCATACATATGCTTAGTTAGGAATCAAGTTAGATTAGAACTAGTTAGGACTAGTTTGGTTAGGTTTTGGTTTATGTCGAACTAGGAAAAACAAAAGGGGGCGTTTAGGGCTTCAGATACTTGCACCTAAGCTATATCATGTTGTACTTGAGGTTTGGAAGCTTAGGGAACCTAGTTGGAGTCTTTGGTTATGTTTCTTACTATTTAGTTTAGTTTAGTTAGTTTTAGAATTAATAAAAGTATAGTTTTTAATTTCATGCATTAAGCACTAGTACAACAAGCATTAAGGAGTTGTACTTTAGGTTTATAAAGTATAAGAAGATCTAGTTTAAGGCTTGTGCATTAAGGACTTGTATTATGTGTTTTATGGTAAGTACACTAAGGTTTATAATAACTTTATATTAATATTTTGTTTCTATGCATTAAGGACTTGTACATGTGCTTGAAAGTCTTGTACATTTATATTTTATAGAAAACATGTACATATTAAGTAGGTTTTGTGATTTTATTTACATAAAATCATAGAATGGTAAATTAGGGCTTGTATCGGGAAATAAAGTAAAGTTAGGTGTCCGTGCTTTAATGACTTGTACATTAGCTTTGAGGTGTTGTACTTTAGGGTTTATGGTTTAGTTATGTAAAATCAGAGTTATAGTAAATTAGGGTTTCGTGAAAACTCGAATAGATGGCAAACATTTAGTTTGAATGTTTAATAATCGTACGTTAACGAATTAACGTAAAGTGACAAATAAAAGTTGAAAACTTTTATATTTGACATATAAGGATGTTTATGTGAAATATACATCAAGGCATGTTGGTTTCGGTCCGCGTGTGAGCACGTTTATTGGGAATGTGAGTTACGTCACATTAGTTGGTTGTTGTGATCAGATAAACTGATAACGTTTAATCTTTAAAAAAAAATTAGACGTAAAAAATGGATAAGTATTCCTTATTTAGAATATGTATTAGTTTAGTACAAGGTGAAATTTACCAGTGGTTACAGTATCCCCCCGTTGAATGGAATCTCGTCCCGAGATTCAGTTCGTGTTAGGTGTTGAAACGATGTTGACGAATAACCGGTGTGTATAGTCAAAGTAATTATGCTAAAGCTTATGTATCTATGTTTCTTATCTAATAGAGTCATGAATCCTGTAGGGCAAAGCTAAGTTTTACCGAAATTGAATAATATGGTAGAATACTAATTGTCTAGGGAAAGCGTACCCGTTATGCGTGAGTTGCATCCGAATGACCAAAATAGAATGCTCGACCACGAGGCAGACTGTTATGGATTCCAGGGTTTGGGTTATTTCCTTCAATTGCTAAGGCTAGATTACCCTGTATTTGTCTCGGTGCCCTATTCAACCTAGGACATGCATTCCGGAGGTGATCCGGGCTGTTACACTCATAGCATATCCTTTGGTTATTCTTCATGTTGCCTGCATTCACTGGCGCTTTACACCGATTTGCAAAATGACCCAACTGATTGCAGTTTGTACACACACGGCAGGGCACAGACCCCTCATGATGATAATCACATTTAGCACACTTAGAATATGGACCCGCATACCCTCTCTGACCAGAACTAGTTGCCGCAAAGGTCATTACCTTCTTGTTGTCAACCATTGTGCCCGTTTGCTTGTCCGACTCATTCGCTCCCTTCCTTTTATCACTGTTCTTCAAAATTTCGTTCCTAATCATCTCATCCGTTAGAGTCCCTGCTTTCAATATTGCACTCTGAATTGTAGAAGGTTCAGTTGCTTTCACAGTTCCACGAATCTCAGGGACACGACCATAGATGTACCTCTCTTGATTCAGGGTTAACCAGATGCGGAACTAGTTTGGCCAACTCATGAAATTGATCTATGTAGGCTGCATGATCAGCCCCTACCATAGTGTGATGCCAAAGTTCACCTTCCAGCTTTTGCATCTCATTTTCCGGGCAGTATTCCTCTTTCAGTAGTGCCTTAAAGTTATCCCATGTCATACCTACAGCTACTTCCCTACCCCTAGCTTGAATCTGCGTGTTCCACCATATCAACGCCTTTCCTGACAGCGAGCATGCAGCATACTTCACCTTCTGATGTGTTGTACAGCTACTAATGTCGATCACCGACTCCATCTTTTCAACCCATCGAGTATATTCCAACGCACCTCCCTTACCATCAAACTCTATTGGCTTGCATGCCATAAATTCCTTATATGTGCATCCAGTTCTATAGTTGTTGTTGTTATTACCATTCCCACCTACATCATTGGTGTCATCATTTCTGCTTCCGTGGTTTCCCGAGTTATTGATATTATTGCCAACCTGAGTGACAATGGTGGGAAGCAAGTTTTGAAGCTGTTGAGCGATGATGGCGGCAAAATCAGGATTTCCACCATCGTTTTCATTGATACCAATGCCGTGGCCACCTCCTCTACCTCCACGTTCACTAGTCCTTCCACCCCTTAGTGTCGTACCTCCTCGGCTAGTGCTGCGAGTTGTCCTCCTTGATGCCATGTTTTCTACCAGGAAGGACACTTAGTAAACGTCAGAGATGAGGGAAAACCGTTGACTATCCAATCTATACTTAACGTTCTCACACATAATACCACGTCACAAGTTGTTTCCTAAAGGGTGCCAATGCCGATCAACGTAAGCATGGTCACATATGTCCACGTGGGTCTTGATGCATTTATAATTATGTTGGCCACCATAATTATAATTGTCTCCTTTCACACGTGTACATATCACTAAGCACACATATCTCTGCGATTGATGCTACTTAATAGATAGACATTCCATCATCCGATCCTAAATGGTGGAGGAGTAATGTAGTGTGGGTATCTAGGGAGTGTCTCACTTGGTACATAAGGATCTCTCCTAGATGCTTAAGTCACGGAAAGTTTAGTTTTTACTAATTTCTCAAAAGTATCCTCAAGAGAATTCCAATCCTCGAGCAAATCATCAAATTTCTATAGATAAATAATAACCTTTATTTAACTCAATCTCATGTCTCATCAAACAAGAACTGTCACAAGATCAAGTTAAATAATCAGTTATTACTGAGCTCCACATTTTTGATGACTCGACTAAATTCTGATTTTTCCCTATCAGTACAAAAACCATAACATCCAACAGCGTGGATATAAGCGAAAAAGTTTTAGGTGTGCAAGGCGATAGGAAGGAGAGTCTCAACGTATATAGTAGTTATAGTCTAGGTACTAAATGCAACCTAGTTCCCTATAACGAAGGATCTGATACTAATCTGTAACACCCCCAAAATATCCCAGTGACACTATTGTTCCGCTGCGATATTTTGGGGGTGTTACATCTAAACATTGCAACAAGGCAGATGCTCGATTCTCAGGGGCTGATCCCTGGAATGACTCCAGTTCAAGCCCTTGACGCTATTCAAGACATGACAAACCACTCGAAAAGGTGGCATGATGGGGACAGTAGCAGAAGCATGGGCGGAAGTTTGGATGGTATCGCAGTTATTACTAACAAACTTGAAAGTCTTAGCAGGGATATGAAGAAGCTGAAGGAAAATGTGCATGCTATACAAGTGCGATGCGAAACTTGCGAAGGAGCTCACCTAGCCAAGGACTGCCCATTGAAAGAAGAGGTCAAGAGAGTTGAGGAGGTAAAGTATGAGGCTAGCAGACCATTTCAAGGATACGGGGGGAACGGAGCTAAGTACCGCGTAGGACCTCCAGGTTATTATACTAGAATCGACAACAGGCCCCCGTATGATGCCAAGAAGCCCAGCCTTGAAGAATTGGTCAATAAACATATTGAGGATTCTCCCAAGAAGAACGACAAATTCAAGGAATGGATGAATAAAGTAGAGGAAGACACAAACAGGAACTTGCACAATCAAGATGCCGTAATTAAAAACTTAGAAACTCAAGTTGTGCAACTTGCTAAGGATTTCGAAGCTAAGGAAGCCAAAGCTGCAGTTGAAGCATGCAAGGCCGTTTTTACACAAGATGAACAGAACGAAGTTCAGCCTAATTCTGGCCTTACTAATGAATTTTATGGAATCAACTACTTGCAGGAAAATGATGATATTAAACAGGAAGGAAGTTTACCCTGCCAACTGCCTGAAAAGGAATCCAATCCTGGAAACTTTCTGCTACCCTACACTATTGGTAACTTTAATTTGCATGCTTTAGCTGATCTAGGTGCTAGTGTTAATCTCATTTCTTTTTCATTGTGTGAACGTTTAAAACTAACTAGTCTTAAAGAAACAACAATGATGATTGAAATGGAGGATACAACTAGAACAATGCTTAAAGGGACTATTGATAACGTGTTACTTAAAATTGGTAAATTCCTTTTTCCCGTCGACTTTTTGGTAATAGATACGGCTCGACGTCAACATCATAACATAATTTTAGGAAGACAAATTTTAGCAACATCTCATGTACATATTAAGGTATTTGAAAAGCAAATTTCTTTAGAAGTAGGAAGGGACCGAATAACTATTGATATGAACGAATTTTCAAACCCTTTCCCTGGATCTTCCAAAGGAATCCGCTCAATTAATGCTCCTGATGAATCTTTTGACCTCCTAGGGATAGATTCCGATCTGTTCTCTTATGATTCACCCTGATGTTTGAAACATGAATCTAATGAAAATAGAGGAAAATATTTTGGAAATTTTAAGTAGGAACAGGTTAGGCATGATCGGATTATGGATAGAATTGTGGAAGATAGAACACCAGCTTTGACAAATCATTATTGCAATCTAGTGATAATGGTAAAAGAGGGAGCTGCGCAAGATTGGCCATCTTGTAACTCTTTTCGTAACAAATGTAATGGGGGAGAGTATGGAGAATTAAATGGAAACCAAAGAGCCCAGTTGGAATGGATATGTTTCCATGGGTTAGAAAGACGCGATATTGAGTTCGAGAATCTATCTTTTCAAGAATGGTATAAAGTTAGGTATGGGAACGCTTATTATTAGTGAAAATCTGATTAGATGATTCCAGCGCGACTACGACAATTATCATCTTCATCAGGATGAACTAATTGAGGAGTATTCAACTACAAATGAGAGGGAAGATAATTTAGAAAAAATTACAAGTGATAACGATTCCCAGTGCAAGGAGGAAATTGATGAAGACTTTGGGGGACGGAGCTTGACATTTAATGATTGGCTTAAGAATCAGTTCGGTACTTCAAATGTGGATAAAATGGTCAAGAAAAAGGTTTTTATTGAATGGATGATCGACTGCTATCCGGGCGGACGGGATACAGCTGAAAATGACCATGTAAACAAGGACAAGTTGGACACCACCTTAGGTGGTGGCTGACCATTGGTGACCGTGACTTTGAGTCTAACTTAAAGACTCGTTAAATAAACAAAAGTGCTCTTTTGGGATACAACCCGAATTATCCTTTTTCTTTTTCATTTTATTAGATTAGTTGGGTTTGGTGTGTTTTTGTTCATATTTTGCAGGAATTGGAGCAAGGAGGATAGCATGAACTTCACTGTAGATGGAATCAGTCGGGAAAATCCATTCTGTGTAAGATTTACGGAGTAACCCAACTCTTGGTTACGCCGTAACCATTTCACCGATATCGGATGACTCCCAGGTTTATGGAATTACGGCGTAACTTAGGAATGAGTTTACGCCGTAACCTTTCCTGTATCCAAATTTAATATTTAATTTTATACACCATAACCTTGTATTAGTTTTAAATGAACTTTATGGGTGTGTTCCCTGTAAACCCTCACGAGACTTCACTCATCCACTCGGGAAATCGAGTGGTTTAAAAGGCTTGTTGCATACGCTAAATGCAACCATGATTCCTACGAAAGTGAGTTAGGTTTTCATTTGTTTTTATTTTTCCTTTTTATTTTAGATTTATGCTTGTTGGTAGTGTCGTGATTTCTGGGAATTAAAGTTTGCTCATGGAGAAAAGACGAAGGTACATTTGTTCAACGTGATCCTTCTTTCATTTTGGAGCAAATTTCAGCGAAGTTCTCGTACCAATTCTACTTTTGCCTCATCTTTATTTCATGTTTAGTACAAAAGGGACTTTTTGCATTTCAAGTGGGGGGACGGGAGTAGAATTATAACTTGAACTTGTTTGCCCTCATTTTTCTAGTTTATTTTGAAAAAATTGTGGCATTTTTAAAAAAATTTGACATGTTTTTCTTAACCTAACTAGAATAGACCTTAGCCGAGCACACTATAACCCTTGATTTCCATGGTGAGATTTAGCCATTCCATTTCCCCTTATTTACCTCAAATCCACCAAATAGGGAGTGTGTCGGTAGTATGTAAACTTTAGAACTTGGCCTTTACATCATTTCGAGACCATAGACGAGTAGTGTGTCGAGTTAGCTTGATACATTTGGAAGAGACAATTCGAGAAGGCAATATTTTAGGATCAACACCTAAATAGCCATATGTGTATATAATTGTGTGTGTTTATCGATTAGTCACCTCGACTTTTCGACCCCCATGTTAAACCCTTTTGTTGCACTCACCTTTAGTGCAAGATACCCCTAGATACACCCTTTCGAGCCATTCTTTTCATTTTATACCCTTATCAATATTGTTTCGATACACCTATTCGCCTTAGCCTACCGTGTAGTCTTAGCTCATGATTGGGAAGTCAACGTTTGCTCAAGTTCTAGGTTCGAGTAGAGAGATTCGGAAATCACGCCTACGTCGAAGACATATGTTTGAAGATCATTGAAGACCCCCCATATTTTCTCATATATGATTCATCTCAAGTAGGGGGATGTTATTATTGTAGTTATGATTACAAAAAAAAGTGTGTTTCTGTGCGAATATAGTAGTATAGATAGTGCATTGTTATAAGCACTTAGTTACGAGCTTATCAGATTTAGTATCGAGGAGGCCACTTCGATCACATTTGAAGATTTTAGTTGGTGACAAGTTTACACCAACATGTTGATGAAGACCAAGTAGTATGTTAATCGTGACGTCCGCTAATGGCACACTTACTTGTTACATTACGATCTGGTTTTTGCATCTTGAAGCTTGGATTTTGGATAGACGGCGGGCGGTGACGACTTGGTTGTAGGCTAAGACTATTTGCTTTCTATTTTTCATTTTTCACCCATTATGTGCATCCCATGTCTTATCCTACCCTTTAGTTGTGAATCATGCTTAGGTGAAAGGTCCGAGCAGTCATCGGTGTCTTGGCCATGGATTTGGTCATGTATCGATGGTCTTTATCGCTTTTGCCGTGGTATGTTAGTAACAACGCTACACCCTATCCTTATAATTTGTTCACCCAATATTGCCTTCGAAGATTGTTTTGACCTTAGCTCTAGTGGTGGAGATATGTGTAACCACCAAGCCTATGATAGAATGCATGCTATGACTGTGCGTTGAGTGATCACCCTGAAATTGACACTTAGATAGGGAGAGTATGAGTGTTTGTTTCCCATTTCGTGAAGTGTTCAACTTCGAATATTCTAGCATAGGACATTTTTAATCTCATATTTCTCAAGTAATTTGGAGGATATCTTTTTAGAAATGATTCTAATAAGGTCTACTAGAGGGCAAGTAGAGTTTAAGTGGGGGGATATTTGATGATATCAAATAATCCTGACTTTTTTGTGTTAATTTCCCCCTAATATGCTCATTATTTGTATCGTTTTATATGGATACATACTTTGATTTCTTTATATTTCATTTCCAGGTTATAAGTGAGCATAGGAGCAAAAGAGACGCGGATTTGGAAAAGCACTTACAAGATTATACACTTTAGTATGCTGAAGAAGTTACGGCGCAACTCTACTCTCTACTTACGCCGTAGCTAAGGATTTATACATGAAGACCAAGTCAACGCTATTCAAGGATTACGGCGTAACTACCACAAGAGGTTACGCCGTAACAATTTGAAGACTTAGAAGAATTTTGAGACAATTAAGGTTACGTCCTAACCAACACAAGAGGTTACGGAGTAAACATTACACAGAATAGGGTTCAAGTGATTGATGAGAATACGACGTAACTACGCAAGAAGATTACGACGTAAAGGTGAACCATACGAAGATTACGGCGTAACAATGCATGAAGATTACGACGTAATTGTTGCCGCCGAAGATTACGGCGTAAGTATCCATCAAAGTTACGTTGTGACTATCACTAATGGATAAGATTGTTTGAAGAATAAACTAGTTACGGCGTAACCACAACTCAAGATTACGCCGTAGCTTTGTCGAGCCTATAAATACCAGCCCTATTTCCTCCATTTTACACATCTTTTACACCACCAAAAGTCAGAGAACAAAGTAGGGTTCCAGAAGGACGATCTCCAGCAGCATACAGAGCATTTTCCAAGGGAGAGATCACGACATAAAATCAATAAGTTTTAGCCATTTTTTTTCAATTTACATTTACGATTCCCTGTCTTTCATTTACATGCAAAACATTGAATCTATTGTACTTTTTAATATGATCGGCTAAGAACCTTTGGTGCTAGCCTAGTTATGATTCCTTCATTGTTTAGATTATGTTTTCATGCTTTTATTATTGCTTCTAGTATGTGCATGCTTAGTTATTCGATAGATCCTCTAGTTTCAGTAGTTTTGAAGACCGGTTGTATGTATTACACTAGGAGAATTGACCAAAGGGCCCTAGGGTAGTAGGTTGCGAGGGTTGGTAAGAATCGACCAAAGGACTACCAAATCCCTTGTGTGTGAATTGACCAAAGGATCACCCTCCGGGTTGGATGAACTTAAGAAGTTATATGTGTGGTCTAAGATCCGAGAGGCCGGATCACACATAGAATTAATCTAGCATGTAGTGGCACTTAATGACTCAAACTAGTTGGTGTTAGCCAAAGTATATATATATATATATATATATATATATATATATATATATATATATATATATATATATATATATATATATATATATATATATATATATATATATATATATATTATAGCATGAAAAACCTGACCAAAAGGTCAATTCTCTCTCTAACCAAGAGTGAATATACCGAGAGGTCAAAGAAAATCAAACCAAATATTTTCCGAAAATATTGGATTTTCCCGGGTCGTTTAGGTCCCAATGAAGTGTAAATGGAACTTCGCACTCGGTTCGTGATTGGGTGATTTGATTAATTGTGATATTTTGGAATTATGATAAAAAAAAAAAAGAACATATCTTAAACTGAATTTTGACTCAAAACACAACACTTGAAGGACTAAATATGCTCGAAGAGCTGATCTACAAGCTCCAGCTTGTTTAAAACAAGCTAGTAAAGTCCCATAAGCCCATCTAAATCTGGCTTATCATCCAAACTGCTTATTTTGCCTTAAAATCAGATTATTAAATCACATGCTTAAATAAACTCAAACCAACTATTGAGAAGCTAGACTGAGCTTATGTAAAAGTAGTAAGAGCTTATTAAAGAGCTTAAGACAGCTTAGCTTAACCATATGAAATCATTATTAAAGCATTAAAAGGAAGTACACAATTATTTAAACAAATGGAATTTTATTAAAACTTTAAGAGTATTACAATACTGAAAAGGAAATACAATGCTGTTAAAAAGACAATTAAGGAAAACTACAATAAGCACTAAAAAAGCTAAAGACTAAAAACGTGTAGAAAAAGAGATCCCTTGTAAGGTGAGGAGGTCTTGTATTTATAGCCAGTTGTGGGAGCTTCTAGGGTTTCTAGGAGCTTCTTCTTCTCTAATCCAGACCCTACAATCATTTTTCATCAATATCAACCCTTGGATTGAGTGCCACATATCATTAACCAATCATATGCTTAAGAATTGCCAAGGTGGACTGATATGATGTCATTTCTCTGCTTTGTCAGCCTTCTAGAAGGGGTTTAATTGAGTATGTGAGGTTAATTGGGTGTGTGTGAGAGCTGGTAAAAGGGTGGAAGACGAATGAACAGTAAAAACTATTATTCGCGCCCTTTTCTATAAAGGTTGACCTGGGTATAAGGGTAAGGGTTGGGTTGGATCCGGGTTTTATGTTTTGGACTGGGCTTTTGGTTTAGGATATATGGACTTTTATTTTTGGCTTAGGATATATGGACTTTAACATTAGTTAGTATGGGGACTAACTATGAAATAGGTTAAGGACTAATGGTGTAAATTGGTTTTGAACATTTGGTGAAAATGATTTATTATTAAGGTTCGGCTTGGTATTTTTAGGTTTATGCATGATCCAAAATGTAGAAAGTCTCCCCGGCTCCGTCTTTTCACGCTCTTTCCACTCTCGTGCTCATTTTTGTCCGTTTTGTCTTTCTTTTTATCCTTTTCTCATATCTGTTACCTGCACATGCAAAAACATAAAAACAAGCATTTATTATCAGTTTTTGGTCTTTTGAGTCCGTTTTTTTATAAAGAAAAGGTATGTGATTTAACACATACCAAAATCCTCTAGACTAAGGTATTTCCGTGTCCTCACGCAATGTCATCACATCACGCTTTTGAAACCAAAAATTTCAAACCTCTTTCTACTAAAAACTTTGAAAAGTAGCAAAGTGTTCCTCAAAAGAGATTAAGAAATCAATAGTTCTAAAAACGCCCCATTTGACCATTTTATTATACTAGGCGAGTACCCGTGCATAGCAACGGTTCCTAGCGGCAGATAATTAACGATTTGTAATATTGTGGTGAGTGTTTTGTGTAGCGTTCAAAATAGAACGTGAACAGATCATAATGTAATTGCAAACGGTTGTACTACACGATAACTAAAGTCTAGAAAAAATTCTTAACATCTATCAAACAACATATAAAAACATTTAATGAAACTGAAAGTAAAACGTTACATCAGTTATGAAATAAAAACTAACAACACATGTTACTCTTCGCGTAAAACTTCTTGATAAACGACATTCGAGGTGTAGATTCCTGTTTGACGGAACTCTTTGACTGGTTTAACAAATACCTTTGTTGTTCTACGGGATATCCCTCTAGACAATGCCACATAAAGCTGGTCATGCGAGAAAACAGAGTCGGGCAAATAGACACCCACATTTGGAATTGTTTGGCCTTGAGCTTTATTAATAGTCATCGCAAAGTTAAGGCGAATAGGGAATTGTGTTCCCGTGCATAGCAACGGGATTTTATAGCGACATATCTTTTAGTGATAAAAAAAAGTTTATGGGTTATAAACGAAAAATAATAAAAGTTTGAAGATTTGGGGATTAAACATAATGTTTTGAAACCTGGTGCGATCCAGGTGGTTCAACAGGTTGAACCGTTCCGGTCGAAAAACATATCGATTTAAACCGGGTCAACCCGACGGGTTAGGTCGAAAACGGGTCAACCCGTCGGGTTTGAAGCGTCTTGGGTCAACCCGGGCTTTTATGTCTATTAATACTTTCCTTTTGAAATATATGTTTTCAACATTTCCTTTTTTATTTTCAACATTCAACATTTCACATTTAACCATACACCCTTCATAGATAGTAATAATAATAGAAGATACGCTTATACTAATAAATAATTTACAGTGTAAACCATAGATTTTAAAAATAAATGATAAATTGGCCCTCTCAATTTTTATGATTTACATTTCAGCCCTCGTAAAAATATTAGGCTAGCTCCGCCACTGCTCGATTTATTTGTAGGCTTGAGCCACTACGTCATTGATACATAACACCTGAATCACTCAATAAGAAAAGTTGGTTGTCAATCACATTGGTAAATTTTGACCATCGTATATGACCATTTCAGGACCAAAAATAAATTGAATTTTGCATAGGTTAATTTATTTTCTACTATCCGTTAACATTTATGTTGTAAGACGCACTCGAGAAGAACAAGGTAGCGTTTATGGCCTTGGCGTATGCTCTTGCCTACAATTTAAAGAAATGAAACATGTAGAATACAGAGTTATAATCAACTCCTTATTTGCAAGTAGTTAGGTTAAACAAGTTACTATAATATCTTCTTTGGCCAAAAAGGTTTTCAAATGCATTACTCTCTTTGGCAAAAAGGGTGTATCGTTGATGCAAGAACATGATCATGACAAAAAGAAGTATTTACGTGTCACAATACTAACATGTGACGTGCTCATTTTTTCATATCCAACAGTACTTTCGTCTTTAGAAACACATATGAGGTGCGGGTTACGTTTTGGAGAAGAATCGCAGCGGGCTTAACATGAATCCCCTCTTACGGTTATGTCGAACCAATATTTTTGTGAAAAAAACATATGAAATAAAGTTATTTACTCTATTAAATAAGCCTAAAATAGCAAGAAACTTAATATTCATAGTAGTAAAGATAAAAAGTGAAAAGTTACCTCACTTGAAATAGTCCATTGCATATCAATCGGGAATTCAATGAAATCATCAAACTTGCTACCAACCATAACCGGAATTGCCGTCTACAATCAATCATATTAAACAGAATCATAACAAAATAATTTAAAAATCATTTTCAATATATTTTTTCAATGAAATAATTTGGCATTTACTCACCTGATTATATTTCCTTGCTTGTTGATACCAATTAAATACACTGAAATAATAATTAGAGTAAAAACATCAAATTATCAATCAACAATTTTTACTTAAAAAAACCATAAAAACTTGAAAGAAATTCTTTAAGTACCATACCTATTCAATGTACAACGGCTCGTGAGATCAAACATGAACAACATTGCAACGGAGTCTTTACAAGCTTCACAAATTCCTTTCGTGCAATCACCATCATCTACAATAAAAAAATATCAATTTTCGTTAGTGGCTTATCGTATCAACGTTTACGAGACATACATTACACCAAATGTTAATGGAATTTTAGCAAGTCCATTACTTGTAAAATTGTTGATTGTCCTACCTCGTAATTGAACATGTAAAATTTGCTAAACTTTTTATGGATGTAACACACTATGTAAGTTCAACGATTCTATACAACAAAATGTCTATGCATCAAACCTAATGCTTCACTTGCAAATATCATTAAATCGATTAAATTTTTATAATCTATATCGAATAATAAATAGGGCGTATATGTTAATTACCAAGTTCTAAAACTTAAAAAACCTACAAACTTTATAAAGAAAAAAAAAATCACCTTCATATTCCGGCAACAGAACCGACAGCAGCAGATGCAATTTCCGGCAACACCAGCGACGGTCAAATCTGGTCAAAACACCACCGAATCGGTCAGATTTGGTCAAAACACCACCGAAAACATAACCAAAACACCATAAAAAACATCACCAAAACCAAAAAAAACACCACCGAGACCACTGAATCATCAATGAAACCACCGAAACTCAAACACCACCAGATTTTGCAAGAACCGGTGATGTTGGTGGCGGAATCTGTTGATGGTGGTGGCGGCGGCGAATTGGCAGCGGTGCTATTTGGTGATGGTGTTGGGGTATCATGTGGGTGTTTTTGTTTTAGAGAGAAAAGAGAAAGAGAGATGGGAGCGTATGAGAGATCGATGTTAGCATATGAAAGTCACTATTTGAATTAGTAAATGTGTCATACCGTGTTGTTAGAAGTTGCCAAAAACAAAAGACTTGTACCTTTTGCTTACCCGTTTGTAAGTCAGACATTCCATTAATTCCTAAAATTCAGACATTCCATTTTCGGTTACCAATTCACTTTTGACATTCCATCTATATTCGGTTTACATTTATTGGTTGTCAAGGGCAAAATCGGGATTGACCGAAAGTTCAAAATTTCACAATTTCATAATTTCACCTTTGACCATACACCCATTATATGTAGTTAAGATATAATATCTTTTTGTATTTTTCTTTTTATGACGGGATGTTGACTTTCATTATTTAATAAATAACTTTAAGGATCACGGAGTAAGAATCACTTTTCATGAAAAAGTGTCCATTCGGATAAAATTCATCGTACTTGATTTTTCACAAGTCCCCAAACCAAGCTTAAAAACGAAATCATTGTTAAATACAAGTTAGATGCCAACACTACCCATAGATGCTAATTGTGTACGCACAGCTACTTCTTGCTCCCTTATTCCGATTTCCTCTAAGGATTTTTATAAAAAAAATGCGTTTTTTTTTTCTGTTTATTTCTATAGATTTTTAGTCCGATAAAGGCACCAAGTTTAGACGCTAACTAGTTTAAAATCCTTCCCTCGAGAACCATTGCCCATAAAAAAGAGTTCCGCATCAAGGTCCTAATTTAACATGATTTAAGGGATATCCTTTTTATTTTGACCGAGACAACTCATCACGAGTCCAAAGACAGAAGTTTTATTAGGATATCCCCGGAGTCAAAATTTGGCATTATTAACATTATTAAGCACATATTAGCTAGTCTTCGGCCTTTTAAACAACCAAAACAACGTCAGCTAACCGTCAGGAATCAGGAGTCTTATTTTGACCTTGGAAATTTTTTCTCTGCCTTTTTAAAGTCTGAGTCAACAGGAGTGAACCGTCAGGAAACAGAAAACTTTTATGGCTTTGGATTATTATTATTTGGTTTATTATTACATATTGTGCCAAATCCCGAGTCCTGCGGTCTTTCGACAACAGAAATAATAGCACGTACTATCAGGAATTAGTAGTTTATTTTCCCGCAACACTGGCAGTACCTTGATGTGTACCCAACTTTCATAAGCAAGAATTCTCTAAAGAAGGAGTAAAAACTAATTATCACCAAAACCGTGCACCTTTAATTATTTTAAAATTTTATATTTTTGGGTTTATTTAGCTGATGGGAGCAAAAAGCCACAATTTACCTCTACGAGCTCTAAAGAGATCCGTTACTCCACGCTTAGCATCTAACTTATATTTAACTCTATCAAGTTTTTGTTCTTCGCAAATTTAAAATCCTAAATAATCAGATCCGCGAATGCTTAGTCGAATAAAATCAAGCTGCGCATATTTAAAGTCAATTATGGAAACTTGCAAATTCTTGCTAGAATTCGCGTTTTATAGCTTCTTGTATAAGAGACTAGCACAACTTTCAATTATAAAGGTTAAGGAGACAAGCTAGAGCTCAACACGCTCGATCAAGTCAAAATTTTATTCCTACTCTTACCAACGGAAAGTCAACGATGTGTCAAAACACTTATTATATTTTTGCCAAAATTTTTAAATTTTCTCATTTTTTTTGGAATTTTGAAGGAAAAACGGGGTTGCGAGAGTATAAGGCAAAATGCAAGGTAAAATCAAATCGAAAGATTACCCCTAGACTAAAACGAAACATTGTCCTCAATGTTTTGAGATAAGGGTTCTCTTATGCAAATCTAAACCCGTTTAGTAATTATGCTAATAGATAAACATTAATCGATAATATTTAGGATATCGGATTTCCCAGTAAGCACAGAAGGATGAAACTCGAGTGGATGAAAGACAAAACCACGAGCACGAGAGTCTTCATAATTCGGACAAATCCTGGACATAAAACAAACAGACACGAAATACGAGAAATGAAAGAGGTGGGCCTCCTCACGTTACACTTATTAGAAAATAGAAAGAAGATAGAAACACGGGTTGCCTCCCGAGAAGCGCTTTTTTATTATCGAGTCGTTTAGCTTGACTCGCCCCGAATTTAATGGTTCCTAGGGAAGAAACTAGTGGAAGAGAAAATCTCCATCGGACTTCCATTCAAGATGTTTGGATAAACATTGAAGCACATGAAAGTTCCACTCCGATGAGACGCCACCGGCTCTAAGTAATAGAAACTATAAGCAGAGATGCCGGGGTCAAAAATGGTATCCTCACTCCCGAAGGAGTGAAGAAGAGGAGAATTCACATGAAAGATTTTGATAACAAATGTGAGAGAAAGATAATGGCGATCCTTGAAAGTAAACCTCACATTTTCCTTAATTTGTAAACCATCATTAAAGCTCTTTAAGTCATGGTTTAAAAACACCTCAGGAGGGAGATTAGGGATAGTGTCATTACTAAGCAAATTCTCAAGATAGATTATGTCTCCCTGCGAGTTAGAATAATTGTCCTTAAGATCAAAGTAAAAATGATCATACTCTGGTAGAGATATGATGTGAGCGAGTTCATTGGCGAACTCCTCATGATAAAGATCACTCCTATCGGCAGGATGAAGCTGTTCAAAGAGAAACGATTCATAATCAGGAAGAGAAAGATGAGAATGAGAAGTGGTATTGCCACTATTCTTCTCTTCAGTATAATCGATATCAAAACAGAATGCTTCATAATCCGGAAGAGAATAATTGGAATGAAAAGTGGTACTGCCACTACTCTTCTCTTAAGTATGATCGTTATCAAAACAGAATGCTTCATAATCCGAAAGAGAATAATTGGAATGAGAAGTGGTACTGCCACTACTCTTCACTTCGATATCAAAGAAAAAAATTTCATAATCCGGTAAAGAATCATCAGAATGAGAAAATAAATCCTTGAGCTCGAGCTACGGAGGATTTGACGTCTTAATTCCCTTAATTTCTTCAATATTAATTTTCTTCAGAGGAAGTGAAAGTAACGGGTCATCGTTTAACATTTTCTCGAGTAAAATAGTATCTCCCTCCGGATCAAAGTCGGTATCATCAATTTCTGGTGAAATTGAATCATTCTTAAGATAGGCCTCGATATCTTCCAAAGTGAAATCACTTCCCTCAAACGGAGTGAGAGAAGGGGAAGAGTCGGCAACGATAGGTTCTGAAAATAGAGTGGGATTGCCACTTGGGGAATTATCCAAAAATCGAGGAAATTTCTGAGCATACTCCTCAATATCTATGACATCGATCTGGTTAACCGATAATTTATCGCAATTAGAGGAGTATCTCGAAGTTCGATTGAGATTAAAAGTTACGGCTTCATCATCAACACGAAGGGTTAGTTCTTCAACATAAACATCAATTAAAGCACCTCCCTTCCTCAAGAAGGATCTTCCTAGAATGAGGGGAACCCGAGGATCGGCATCAAAATCAACGACTACAAAGTCGACCGGAAAATGGAACTTTCCTACTTTTACGAAGACTTCGGCGACACCGATAGGACGAGTAATTGATCGGTTCGCAAGCTCGAGAGTCATACGAGTAGGAGTAAGTTCAAGATGGGAAATCTTTTTCCATGCAGAAAGTGGCATAAGATTGATGCTTGTGCCAAGATCGGCCAAGGCTAAGCATTTAACCATTCCCGGAAAATCGCACGGAATGAAAAACTTGCCGGGGTCTCCAAGTTTTTTGGGTAACTTTTTGAGGAGCACCGCCAAACAATTCTCATTTAACAGCGTATTAGCTACTTCAAACAATTTTTCTTTATTACTGAATAAGCTTCTAAAAGTCGAAGCAAATTTAGGCATGAGAAGAAGAGCATCCGCGAAGCTAATATCGAAGTGTAAATCTTGAAAGATTTGGAAAAACTTTTCCATTTGATGGTTAGCTTTTTCACAGAGCTTTTGATCATTAAGTCTTGACGGGTAAGGTATTGAACGCTTAGGATTAGTCTTTGGAACATTGGGTTCCGGAATTGAAGTTTGGACAACCGGAGGTTGGACGGGTGCGGTACTTTGTGGGCTTGAAGAATGCACTTTGTCCTTTGTCACCTTGGTTTATCATTCCACTTCCCTCACCGTAGAGGGAGTAGGAATCGAGGGTTCATCATACGCCTTACCACTTCGAGTGGTGATAGCTTTCAACTCACCCTTTGGGTTGGGAACAGTATTGCCCGGGAGAGATCCCGAAGTTAAAGCTTGATGGATTTGATTTATGAGACTATCAAACATGTTCTCAATTTTGTTTTGGGATTGATCAATTTTGCTATTTGTGGTCCTAAGTTCATTCTTAAACTCATTACCCTGTTTAGACATTGAAGTTTGGAAAACATTTTTCAAAGTTGTTATTTGATTTTGCATTGCCCTTATGTTAGCCTCATTTGACTTAATGTAATTAGTAAGTTTATTGGAGGGAACAATAGGGGCTTGGTAATTAGGAACTTGATACCCTTGATTGAAATTAACCCCTTGGGTCGGGTATTGATTGATCGGGGCTTGAAATTGGTTTTGCACATTTTGCCCTCTTCCTTGATTTTGATTGAACCTATTTTGGTTGTTAGGATGAGAAAATCCGGGTAGTCCCATTTGATTGCTAGCACGATAATTAATTTCTCCTTGAGGAAGAAATCCATGATTTTGATTGTAATTCGTTGCTGCTGCGGTAGCATTGAAAACGTAGCCATCGATGGCTTGACAATCATAATAAGGATGGGGACCACCACAAATTACGCAATTTTCGGTAATGGCTTTAACGGGCTCCGGTTTTTGGTTTTGAATCTTAAGTTCTCTCATCATACATCTTATAGCATCCTTAAGTTCGGCCATCTCTGATGGATGTGCCGAAGAAGAAGCTTGAGCACTCACTTTGGAAACAACCGGTTTGTTTCGTGAAATGGGAACTTTTGATATGTTCTCGATAATAATCATAATATCTCTCAGAGTTCGATTCAAGATATTACCACCGGCGGCCGCATCAAGCGAAACTTGATCAGTTTGAGTCAGAGCATTATAAAACGTATCGATTTGGTGCAATTCTGAAAAACCATGATGTGGGCATTTACGAAGGAGATCCTTGAATCGTTCCCATGCCTCACCAAAATTTTCATCAAAACATTATTGAAAATTCGTGATATCATTCTTGAGATTCGTCGTCTTAGAAGGAGGAAAGAAATGATTCACGAATTTAGAGACGAGATCTTCCCAAGTAGTAATAGAACGAGGGGGTTCTTTCTCGACCAAATCCGGGTTGTCCCCTTGAGAGAAAATGGGAATAACATCAACTTAATCGCGTCATGAGGAACATCCTTATATTTCATAGTCGAAGTCAACTTATTAAACCATCGGATGTGAGCGAAAGGATCATCACTCTCGAAACCACGAAATTGGTTTGATGTAACGAGTTGAATTAAACCGGTTTTTAGCTTAAAATTATCGGAAAGAATCGGTGGTAAAACAATAGCATCTCCGTAACCCTCAGTGGGTGCTTTGAGAAATTCCGACATAGTACGTGTATCCGCCATTTCGGTAATGGGAGCTTCAAAAAGAGTACGTATCTCGGGTACGTTTCTCTGTCTACGATTACGTCTATGATATTGTTGAGTCAGTATTGTGGGATTCGATTGAGAACGAGTGCGCATGCACTAAAAACACAAAATTTAAAAGAAAAATAAATTTTGAGAAAGAAAATATTTTTGGGTTTTTATATTTAGAAAAATTTGAAACACAAATATTTTTGGTAATCGATTCGTCAACCGGTGCTCGGTAGCTCTCTAGAATTACTCACAAAGTGGCGGAGAAACAAAGGTCCGCAATAAATGCTAATTAAAAACCCGTTTCTTTCGGTTCGACAATTTAATGTCAATCCTCCTTAAACCCCTCTTAAAGTTTGTAATCTAAAGGTGAGCCGACGTAACAATTGACTTCACGATTTCTTTTGTTGGTTTTTTTTTTTTTTTTTTTTTTTTTTTTTTTTTTTTTTTTTTTTTTTTTTTTGGTATTTTGAATACTTTAGGAAAAGTATTCGTGATTTTTTTTTTTTTTTTTTTTTTTTTTTTTTTTTTTAATAATAATATAGGAAAATATTTACAAGATAAAATGATAACATCACGGGGAAGGGTCTTCAAATCACTAATCTTCGAACGAGAATTTGAAATTCGTCTACACAACTTCCCCGGCAGCGGCGCCAAAAACTTGGTGTTAGCCAAAGTATATATATATATATATATATATATATATATATATATATATATATATATATATATATATATATATATATATATATATATATTATAGCCAGAAAAACCCGACCAAAAGGTCAATTCTCTCTCTAACCAAGAGTGAATATACCGAGAGGTCAAAGAAAATCAAACCAAATATTTTCCGGAAATATTGGATTTTCCCGGGTCGTTTAGGTCCCGATGAAGTGTGAACGGAACTTCGAACTCGGTTCGTGATTGGGTGATTTGATTAATTGAGATATTTTGGAATTATGATAAAAAAAATAGAGGACATACACTAAAAAGAAACTAGTAATCATATAAAACAAGAAAGTAATCACAAATAAGCAGAAACGCAAACTAAACCAAAAACGGGCTCTTAAAGGGAATTAAACGAGCCTAAGAAAACCTAAAATAAAAAATTAACCCTAGATGTGTAAAATTGATTGCTAAAAGTCCTAAATGACTAAAAATAATTTTAGAAAAAAGAATTATATTTTTTTGCTTTTTATTTTATTTATAATAAATTAAAAATAATTTTAATCTAAAAATAATATTAAAAATACTAAATTAATACGAAAAATTATGAAAAATTCTGGAAAACTACTTTAAGCTATAAGGAACTTAGGAAATATAAAAAGGAATCGACGGCTTATCTAGATAAGCTGTGAATAAGCTAAAAGGGAAAAAGTTGGTTAAGTGAATTAAAGGTGCACCCTTAGTCGAAAAATACCCAAGGGCGCAGTTGGTATTGGTGAGGTGTGTTAAACGGTTGAGGTTGGTTGAGGTCAGGGGTTCGAGCCCTGGTCACCCCTGGCTTCCCAACTTCCTTTTTTTTTTTTTTTTTTTTTTTTTTTTTTTTTACAAAAACTTTTTAAGAAACTTTTTAACCACTTAAAAAGAAGCACTTTTAATGAAAGAAACCTTTTTATATTTAGTTAAATAAGCTGGATTAAGCTGAAATAACAAACAGTTATACTAAGATACTAAAAGCTAAATGAACTTAACTTGAAAATGAGGTACAAGCTTGCACAAACCTAATAAGCTACTAACATACTTAAAAGCTAACTAATAAGCATATTCTAACCTAAAATAAGCAATCCTAATAAGCTAAAAAGCCAAGAACTGAATTAGACCAATAATCAGATCTGACAACTAAACAGCCTAAGAGGGCTACTTTAAGCTATTAAATGAATAAGCTATACCCTAAAAACTCAAAACAGATTAAGCTAAGCTAACAAAGATTTCACAAAATCAATTTAAAGCAATTAAGAGCTTATTAGATGCTTATAAATAAGCTGATAAGACAGCTAGTTATGACAAGGTTGAAAACAGAAATACTTGAAAACAGACCTGATCTACTACTTTAGACACTAAAAATAAGCTACCTAATGCTTATAGAATAAGCTATAAACTAAAAAACAGCAAAGAACACCCACTAATGAGCTTATAAAACAATTTTCAGATAATTTAAACTAGAAACAAGCTTGAAAACATGCTGATAAGCAAGGGCAGTTACAATATTTTTGGCTTATTGAAATTTTATGAAAACTTGAAATCAAGAAACTAGGACTCAACACCTATTGCTACTTATCCAGAAGTAGCAAAATGTATCTTAAACTAAATTTTGACTCAAAACACAACACTTGAAAGACCTACTTATGACTTTTTCAAAATAAGCTGATATAATGAGTTTTAACCTATGAAATTTTGAAAATTAAGCTAAAATCTATGAAACTTGCTAAAACTGATTTAAACTCTTTAAAAACTACTTTATATACTATTTTTAAGCTTAAACAAACTGACTTAATGGACAAAACACATACTAGCAGTACTAACTTATAGTTAGTACTGCTATCCCAAACACCCCTTTAAGAACTGAAAACTGAATTTAGAACTGATTTAAACCAAAAATTTGAACAACTTTTAAACACAAGCTAATTTAATGACTACCAAATGACTTTTAAGTAATAAAATCAGAAAAATAAGCACTAAGTCAATAAGCACAACTTATTGACTTATGAGACAGTTACAATACTTAAGAGAACAAATAACTTTTAAACTATGAAATAAGCATTAAAACAGATAGATCTACTACTAATAAGCATATAAAACACAAATAAAGCAATAATAAGTACTAATAAGCAGATTTAAGCAATAAGCAGTTTCAAAACTATAAATGTAAAAGTATAACTCACTTGGTCCTTTGCTCAAACAAGGACTAAATATGCTCCAAGAGCTGATCTACAAGCTCCAGCTTGTTTAAAACAAGCTGGTAAAGTCCTATAAGCCCATCCAAATCTGGCTTATCATCCAAACTGCTTATTTTGCCTTAAAATCAGATTATTAAATCACAAGCTTAAATAAACTCAAACTAACTATTGAGAAGCTGGACTGAGCTTATGTAAAAGTAGTAAGAGCTTATTAAAGAGCTTAAGACAACTTAATTTAACCATATAAAAACATTATTAAAGCATTAAAAGGAAGTACACAATTATTTAAACAAACAGAATTTTATTAAAACTTTAAGAGTATTACAATACTGAAAAGGAAATACAATGCTATTAAAAAGACAATTAAGGAAAACTACAATAAGCACTAAATAAGCTAAAGACTAAAAACGTGTAAAAAAAGAGATCCCTTGTGAGGTGAGGAGGTCTTGTATTTATAGCCAGTTGAGGGAGCTTCTAGGGTTTTTGGGAGCTTCTTCATCTCTAATCCAGACCCTTCAATCATTTTCCATCAATATCAACCCTTGGATTGAGTGCCACATATCATTAACCAATCGTATGCTCGAATTGCCAAGGTGGACTGATATGATGTCATTTTTCTGCTTTGTCAGCCTTCTAGAAGGGGTTTAATTGAGTAGGCGAGGTTAATTGGGTGTGTGTGAGAGCTGGTAAAAGGGTGGAAGATGAATGAATAGTAAAAACTGCTATTCGCGCCCTTTCTATAAAGGTTGACCTGGGTTTTATTTTGTTTGACCTGGGTATAAGGGTAAGGGTTGGGTTGGAACCGGGTTTTATGTTTTGGACTAGGCTTTTGGTTTAGGATATATGGACTTTAATTTTTGGTTTAGGATATATGGACTTTAACATTAGTTAGTATGGGGACTAACTATGAAATAGGTTAAGGACTAATGGTGTAAATTGGTTTGGGACATTTGGTGAAAATGATTTATTATTAAGGTTCGGCTTGGTATTTCTAGGTTTATGCATGATCCAAAATGTAGAAAGTCTCCCTGGCTCCGTCTTTTCACGCTCTTTCCATTCGCGTGCTCATTTTTGTCCATTTTATCTTTCTTCTTGTCCTTTTCTCATATCCGTTACATGCACATGCAAAAACACAAAAACAATCATATATTTGGCATTTATGATTAGTTTTTGGTCTTTTGAGTCCGTTTTTTATAAAGAAAATGTATGTGATTTAACACATACCACTAGTCTACCTGTAAGCTTTGACAGCCATAAGGATCCAGAACTTTGGTGTCCTAGTAGGATTCTATGGAGATACGCTAGACGAATTGACTAAAGGAGTCTAGTGAATCTTATGCCCCACTTGAAGCGATAGAAAGCTTAATTAGAAAATCTAGTCGTAGCAATATAGGATGAAAAACTAGGCTAGTACACTTTCTCCCTGCTGCATTCAAATCTATTTAATTTCCGCATTTCATTTCTATTTATTAGTTTAATTAATCAAATAAACCATAAACCCCTTTAAAACGTGACATAGACTTAAGTTAGAATCCAGATACACATAGCTCTTTGGACGACCTCGGCTTTACCAAATACTACACTACACACGACCGGGTACACTGCCCGTGAGTGCATAAGGTAGATCATAGGTAGGCGAGACAACTATAAATATTAAAATCTGCTCAGAAATCCTGCATCAGGATGCTTGGTAATATCTAGGACACAGGAGAATTGACCATAGGACCCTAGTGAAGTAGATTGCGAAATAGTGGTAAGAATTGACCATAGGACGCCCACTATCTTATATGAGACTGGACCAAAGAATCACTTTCCAAGCGGAAGTACTTAAGAAGTTAAGGGTGAGTCTAAGTTCCGACAGGCCGGGCTCCTCGTAGAATAAGTCTTAGAATGTAGCGGAGTGTAATGACTCTTCCATAGGGTAAACCCACGACCTCTCATAATTATTAGGTTACGGAATAGGACGCTATGGAATATAGGCTAGGTGAATTACTCAACTGAGTCTAGTGACTTAAATCCCTATATGAAGCGATAGAAAACCTTAATTAGAAAACGTAATCATGGTATAACAAGATTAGTAATTAGCCTAGCAAATTTCTCTCTACTGATATCTCTTTACATTTTAATTGCTTTTATTTTATTTCATTTCTTTAATTTAATTAAACAAATTATTGAACCCCCTTTTAAATCAGTGACAATTAGAACTTAGATTAGATCCGCACACATAGCTCTTGGGACGACCTTGGCTTTACCGAAAACTACACTATACACGACTGGGTAAACTACCCGTTAGTGCATTAGGTAGACCTTAGAAATCCTGCATCAAGTTTTTGGCGCCGCTGCCGGGGAGCTATTTTAGGATTTGGTTTAAGTTTTTGATTTTTGTTTAAATTTTCATCATCTCGCGATTTCTGTTTTCGTTTCAGGTACCATGGGTGACGTTGACATCAATGAACTTACCCTCGAAGAATACCTCTCTTTGACATGAGAGGAACAAGGGCCTGGTGTTGTTAGGCCAGTTATTGGAGCTGATGTTCAATTTGAAATTAAGAATCAATTCATAAGGGAGTTAAGGAAAGACCCCTTTTTGGGAAACAAGACCGAAGATGCTCATGAGCATATTGAAAACGTCTTGTACATCGTGAGCCTGTTCAACATTCCTGGAGTTTCTCATGATGCGATTATGCTTCGGGTGTTTTCGATGACACTCACTGGAGCCGCTAAAAGATGGGTTGATAGACTACCAGTGGGAACTGTCAGCACATGGGATCTCTTAAAGAGATCATTCATCCAAAGATATTGCCCTCCTTCTAAGATGGGAAAGCAGCTTGAAGATATCCACACCTTCAAGCAAGACGGTGATGAGAAATTGTACCAAGCTTGTGATAGGTACAATGATCTCCTCTACAGATGCCCAACTCATGACCTCAACAAGCAGCAAGTGGTCAACATCTTCTACAAAGGAATCAAAATTTCCACTCAGAAAATGCTTAACTCTCTCAGGGGTCGATCCCTGGGATGACTCCTATTCAAGCTCTTAAAGCTATAGAAGACATGGCAGACCACTCGCAAAAATGGCATGATGGGGGTAGCAGTAGGAGCATGGGTGGAAGTTTGGACGGTATTGCGGTTATTACTAACAAACTTGAAAGTCTTGGCAGGGATATGAAAAAACTGAAAGAAAACGTGCATGCCATTCAAGTAGTATGTGAAATTTGTGATGGAGCTCACCTGGCTAAAGATTGTCCGCTAGAAGAAGAAGAAGATGAAAGAGTCGAAGAGGTCAAATACGGAGAAAATAGACCTTTTCAAGGAAACAACAATAATGGAGCAAAATACCGTGTAGGGTTCCAGAATAGACAACCGACCTCCGTATGGAGAAAAGAGACCCAGCCTTGAAGATATCAACAACAAAAATATTGAAGATTCTTCCAAAAAGTACGACAAATTCCAAGAATGGATGAACAAATTAAAAGAGGACACGGATCGGAACTTGCAGAATCAAGATGCGGCCATTAAGAACTTATAAACTCAGATCGGCCAGCTTGCTAAAGACGTCCAGGCTAAGAAGACTGAAGCCGTAATTGGGGCATGCAAAGCCATTTTCACACATGAAGAGGTAAACGAAGTTCAACCTGTTTCTGGTAATGAATTTTGTGGAATTAATTACTTGCAGGAAAATGAAGGAACTAGTCAGTTTAATGGAATACCTTGCCAACTACCAGAGAAGGAACCAAATCCAGGAAGATTTATGCTACCTTGTACCATCGGTAATTTTAATATATTCGCTTTAGTAGATCTTGGAGCAAGTGTTAATATGATGTCTTATTCGTTATTCAATCAATTAAATTTAACTAACCTTAAGGAGACAACAATGATGATTGAAATGGCGGATATGAGTAGAATAGCACTTAGAGGAATAGTTGATAATGTATTGCTCAAAATTGGTAGATTCTTATTTCCTGCTGAATTTTTGGTTATCGACATGATTGAACATCAAAACAATAATATGATTCTTGGAAGGCCACTTTAGGCTACATCACACGCAAACATTAAGGTTTTTAAAAAACAAATTACCTTAGGAGTAGGGGAGGATCAGATGACATATAATAATGATGGATCTTTAAATTCTTCCACTGCATCTTCTGAGGAAGTTTGTATTATTAGGACATCTAAGGAAGAAGATTCTCCTGATTTACAACGGATTGCCACTAATTTATTTTCTTATGATTCACCTTTATGTTTGGAGTATGATGATAGACAGGGATCCGGTTGTGATGAGGAAGAACATGTGGCTATTGATCGGTGGAGTGACATATTTGTTAAATCCAGCACAACAACCCTAACCAATCACTACTGCGAACCGGTGATGGTAGAAAATAGAGAATCCATCCAAGCATGGCCGTCCTGCAACTCTTTTAAGAACCATTGTAACGGAGGAAAATTAGGAGAACTAGATAAGGATAAAAGATCTCAAGTAGAATGAACGTGTTTCCACGGAATAGAAAGGCAAGATATTGAGTTCGGGAATTTGTCTTTTCATGATTGGTATAAAGTTAGGTACGGAAATGTGGCTATTAACAAATGCGTCATTAGAAGATTCCAACGAGACTTCAATAATTATCATCTTGCCTTGGAACAAGAAAAGGAATATCTTATTAACGAATGCACAAGAACAGGCTCTCTTATGGCGGAACCCCCTAAAAGTGTGTACTCCGTTGAAGTAGGGGAATGTTTGAAAGGGACCATTTTAAGCAACCTTTCCAAGGAAGAGCAATATTTTAAGATTAAAGTTATTAATCATGAAAAGGAGCCTAGGGGGTGTGGCATTGCGTTCGATGATTGGTTAAAAAATCAGTTTGGCACTACGAAAGTTGATAAAGGAGTTAAGATGAAGGCGTTCATAGAATAGATGATTGACAGCTATCCAGATGAATCCAATACACCTAAAGGAGAAGACGATCCTTATGATCGGAGTTTTGAAATTTTCAAATCGAAATTCAAAAAGGAAGTTTTGCAACTTCTGGATGAATACGGACTTAGAATAGGTAAAAAAGGGTACATGTTGCAAGACATTTGGGAAAAGTGCGAGAGAACTTTCCAAGAAAAACATACACTCTGGCATGAAAAGGAATTGGAAGAAATAGAGATACGTAGCTGTGAAATAGAAGGAGGTCGGTATGACCCACCTGAAGTCAAGCTTGAAACATTTACAATAAGAAAATATACAATTAGAGGAATTGGAAGCTTCATATGCACTGAAAAAGCTGATGATAAGCAACTCCCAGTTAGTCGTATGAATGGAGAGAAATTTAAGATGATGATCAGGAAGGAGATGAACACCGACATTGGTGTGGAACCAACGTAAAGCCCTTTGGCCTTGAGTCTAACTTAAAGACTCGTAAATAAACAAAAGTGCTTTTTCGGGAGACAACCCGAATTATCCTTTTCTTTTCATTTTTATTTGTGTAGATTGGTTTAGTTTGTTGTGTTATGAATTTTTGCAGGTATTAGAGAAAGAAGGATGGTTTGGAGACGCACCAAGGAGTCTTTCACTCCTGGAATTCGCCTCAGAGAGTTTCTACGGTGTAACTTGTTGTTTAGGTTACGCCGTAACCATCGTCAGATATATGAAGTTTTGTCAGGTGCCATTACCTACGGCATAACTCAATCCATGAGTTTACGCCGTAACTTTCTCCTGTACCAGAAAAATTTCACTTTTTAAATAACATGCATACGATAACCTTGTATTAGTTTTTAAATGAACTTTGTGGGTGTGTTCCCTATAAACCCTCATGAGACATCCCTCGTCCACTCGGGACACTGAGTGGTTTAAAAAGATTGTTGCATACGCTAAATGCAACCGTGATTCCTACGAAAGTGAGTTAGGATTTTATTTTTATTTTCTGTTTATTTTTAGATTTATGCTTGTGGGTAGTGTCGTGATTTTAGGGATTTGAAGTTTGCTCATTAGGCGAAGCAAAGGCACGTTTTCTCAAACATGATCCTTCTATCATTTTTCAAGAGCAAATTTCAGGGGAGTTCTCGTTCTAATTCTACTTTTCTCCTTTATTATGCATGTGTTGATCCCAGTTGAGCTATTGATCTTGTTAATTAACTTAGATGTTAATCTAAAACAATAAGTGTAGAAACTGTTCTTGAAATAATATTAAATACTATGCGGCATCTAGTATTTAATCTTAAGAAGAATTAATCAATCAACACAATTGAATTCTCTCAACAAACACTTCAATATATTAATACAGTTACTCAAAAGTAACAGGGTTACAAAAACCTTGAAGTGAATCGACTTAGCAATAATACGTATGCTAAACTCTAACCCTAGATCCTCCTTTTATAGACTAAGGAGTCCTAGTCGGTTACAATAGCTTTCTATACAAGATAAATCTTTTCGTATCTATTCTATAATTATCCAAACATACTATACATAGTTATCTAATAAGCAGTAGAATACTAACTCTAGCAGTAGTATCTTCGATGCCTAGCAGTAGTATCCAGTTAGCGTATTTCTTTGATCTCTTCAGTAACTCCAGCAGTAGTATGAAATACACCAGCAGTAGTATGATTAAGCCCAGCAGTAGAATCATACTTAGTGAATTTTCCATTAAGATCCATAAGCAGTATTATCCAATCTGAGCATCAGCATCTGAAAACCCAACAATCCTCCCTTAAACTTGATATTTTCCTTCAAAATCATCAAGTTTCTTTTAAGCCTTAAACCATCACCAGGAGGATGCTTCCAAACACTTACTTCTTCTTTTTCATCTTATTCCTATAATCTTCTCCATATAGTTGTCGTTGCATTTTTCTGATAAGATCAATAACCATTTGACTCCAACGATCAACATGAAGTTTAATATCACCATCAACCATCATCTCAAGTGTAGTTCTAGCAAGAGGATAATCCTTCTCAACCAACATGTAAAGTTGAACCCCTCCTCTCATTTCGATATTGTGAACTCCACATGATTCAAACAATCTCCAAAGAGTCATTTTAGTACTTTTGGCTTGTGCAACCCAAACTCTGTCTTCAATATCAATTTCAAATAGAATCTTTAAATCTCTCCAGAGTACTCTATCCAACTCATTTTGTGGCCTTGAATCTCCAAATTTATCTTTGAATAATTTCCACAAAGTTTCCAAATCTTCTCTATCAAAGTTTCTGAGCATGTGATGAAATGTCAAAAACCTTTGAGTTTTTCCACCAGCTCTGTTGATCTCCCACCAAGGAGTCTTTCCATCATAACCAGCTGTCCATCCAATTATAGGAATTTTAGAATTCAAAAGAACAGGATCAACATATATATCATCATCATTATCTACAACTTTAGTCATCTGTTTTAAATCCTTTATTTCCTGTTCATTCTCATTCTCCTTCTGAGATTGTTCTGAATGCACTTTTTCTTCACTCTCAAATTCTGACTCAGATTCCTGCTCAACTACTTTAGACTTATCAACCTTCCTCTTCTTTTTCCTTCCAACAGATTTCAACACTCTGCCAGTTCTTTTAATTCCAATACCAGAACCCTCTTTCTCTTCTTCCTTCACAACTTTTTCTTTTACCTTCTTTTCTTCCACCTTTTCTTTTTCAGCCTCAGTCTCCACCTTCTTAAACCTCTTGAACTTTTCCTTTTCAAGCTCAGACCCCATAGGCACAAAACTATCACTTTCATATTTTGCCCTCTCAAACATCTTTTGAATTTCATTATCTGAATATGGCTTCAACTGAAAAAGCTTGTAGCCCTTCATGTTCTTCAAGTAATGCTCCTAAAATTTTCTTATTTGTTTGACAGTTGGTGGTTTGAGCAACTTCTTCTTTTTCCTCTCAGCAAGATACCATTTTCTTCTTTGTTCTTTGTACTTGTTCATCCATTTTACTCTTTCTTCCATTGTTTGTGTTTGTGTATCTTGTATTTCCTCTTTGACTTGCTTCAACAACTCCATATCAGCTTCACACCTTATCCTCTCCTCATCCCAAGCATCCAATGCAGCTTTTGTTTTGGCCTCATCTTCTTTATGTTTTCTTTGTCTTTCAAGTTCTGCTAGATTTTCTTCCTCATACTCAGCTTGAATTTTCCTTGCAGCTTCTTCATTAAACTTTTCTTGAAGCTCTCTTGGCCAGAACTCAAAAGGAACATCAGGGTAAGATTCAGGCTCTTCTAACATTTTGCCTTTGCCTTTTCCAGAATATGTATGTGATTGAGTAGGTTTCTTGCTTGGAATGGGTTCTCTAATGGTAACTCCTTTCACAGGAACCTTTGGAGGTGAAGGTGTTGGTGTTGTTTGCTTTGATGTTGGATGAGGTTGTGATTGTAGTTGTTGTTCAGGTTCTGGTTGTGATTGTTGTGGTGGTTGTGGTTGTTTTGGTGTTGGTGATTTTGTAGCCTTAAGTTGTAACATCACCTTAGCCAAGCTAACATCATCATCCAACTCTTCACCAGTAGAAACTCCCTGAGTCTCAGCAGTAGGAACTTTAACACCAGCAGTAGGAACTTGCTCTGGCTCAGCAGCAGGATCATTAACACTAGCAGTAGAATGAATTACCTCAGCAGTAGAATCATCCTTGTCCACTTTTGTGCTATCACCAGCAGCAGATTTAATTTGAACACTAGCAGCAGCATCACCCAAACCTTTAATAGTTTCCACCATTACTTATGTGTGTTTAATCAGCTGCTCTTCATTCAAAGTTTTTAATTTATCACCAATCTGCTCCTTTTTCCTTGTTTCCAAAGCCTCTTCATTACCAGACTTGTCCTTAACTACAAATTCCTCATTTTCACCAGAATCCGAATCCATATCCATATCAGCATTATCATTTCCCTCATTACCAACAACACCTTCATCATTCAACTTCTCAGACTCCCCTAAATCCTTGATGTCCTCCCCTAAATCCTTGATTTCCTCCCCTGAATCCTTGTCTTCATTCCTCCCCTGTTTGGGAGAATCCTCCCCTAAACTTGGTTCAGAATCATCCACCCGTGACATAGATCCAATCTTGTACAATCTTTTAGTTTTGGAAGCTCTTGATCTCTGTAAACCCTCTAGATGCCTAATCCTTTCCTTTAACCTCCTAATTTCTGCACCTTGAGTAGTTTTTACCACCATTAACTCCTTCTTGAGACCAAGAACCTCAGTTGACAATGTTGTACATTTTTCCATTAATTCATTTATAAGTTTCATACTATCCTCACCACTTCGACCTGTGTTACCTGGTCTGAGAGGTGGATCACTGGAATTGTCATTGTGTACATTGGGTTCCATCAATTCCTCTGTTTCAAGTCTATCCTCATCACTTCGGGATGTGTGACCTTCCCTGAGAGGTGAATCATAGGATGTAAACTCAGTATTAAACCCAGTTTGATCATCTGAGCCCCCCTTATTTGCCATTTGGCTGGGTTTTCCATCATCTGTTTCTGGTTCATGTGAACCTTCAACATTAGATGTTGCCTTGGTTGGGGTCTTACTTATGTTAACACTTTCCTGCCCAGCTACTAAGCCATAAGCAGTAGTGTTAGCCCCTTCCAACATGTCACCACCTACACCTGTGACAGCCTCATCTGCATCCATCCTAACACTGGCCTGAGGTTGCTCAGTGTTCTTATTTGGTGAATTCCTAGGGGATTGGGTTTTTGAGGTGGTTCAGATGATTGTTCCAAATTGGGTGTGTGATGGGAAGTAGTTGGGATTTCTACTCCTTCACCCTGATTTTGAACTAATGACAGCATATAAGGAAATAATGGCATCATAGTTCCAGAAAAATCCTTGTCATCCTTTTTCAAGTATGAAAATAATTTCTGTTGAAGCACAGGACAAGTAAATTTCCTTTTATGTACCTTGAGGTTTGAAATTTGATTGTTTAGAATGAGTTGCAAAAACCTTGGGTAAATGTAATGTTTTCCTTGAACATGCTTTTTCAAACCATCCATTATCATAGCCGAAAAATTAAAAGGTTGTCCTTTGGCCAGACAAATCATAGCATATGCTTGAGTTATACTGAATTCGTTCCAACCTGATGTTTTAGGACTTAGACAATGGAGAATGGTATGAATCAAAAATTTCCATTAGGGACAGAAAAGACCTTTATAAAATTTTAAACTATTATTTTTCTTTTCATACCCCATGTTTTCAAGTTCCTCAAAAATGATAGAATTTTCAAGACAAGTTATTTCTTCATCATCTGCAAAGTGAAGAGCTTCTCTCACAGATGCTTCAGAAATAATTACCTTGTGGCCTTCTACCTTAGCCTTTAAATATTCTTCCCCATGTTTAGTTTTGATCTTAACAGTAGACCAGAACTTATCAATGTGGGAAACATATATAGTAGGGCTTGTTGTTAATGCATACCTTATGTGAGTAGCATTAAGAAAGTCTATAACCTCAGCAAAACCTTCAGCTTCTTTGGGCTTTTCAAGAAAAGCAACCTGATTGTGGCTTTCGGAAAATGTTCTTGTCGACATTGTGAATTAGGGTTTTGATTTTGGGGGGTTTTGAAATCAGATGTTAAAAAGTATGTTAGGGTTTGAAATAAAGTTAATTTTGGGCGCACAAAGTCAATTATGATATCCAATTAGGTTTTAAAGCCATTCGGATCAAATTAGGTTTAGTTCGCGCCAAATTTACAAAACCGACCCTACACTTTCAAACCAAACAGTAGAATCCCAGAAGTTACAAAGCGAGCAGCAGAACCCTAGCAGTAGAAAGTTTTGCCGAGCAGCAAAAACTTTGTAGCTAGCAGTAGAATGTCTGCTGATCCTTCCAAACACCTTTTTCTCATCAAATAAGCAATCCCCTTTGACTTATCCTGCAAAAGATTAGTCCAGAACCACAAAAACACAAGAAAGAATATACCACAATAATCACAATCTATAGTTATACTTAGCAGTTGAATAAACAACTAACAGTAGAACTAAATATAACTAATAGCATAACCAAACACATATCATAGCAAGCAGTAGAAACAACTTATTGTCTAATAACAGTACAAATCCTTACAAAATATTACAAAAACACAAAGAGATAAGAATTTTCAAAGATTGATCATTCCAATACTAGCAATTAAAAATTGAAATCTACCCACATCAAAACCTTTTGTGAGCAAATCTGCAACATTATTGTCAGTATGAATTTTAACAATTTGAATTAATTTCTTTTCAAAAGAATCTCTTATAAAGTGATGTCTTATCTCAATATGTTTTGTTTTTGAATGAAAAACAGGATTTTTAATAATACACATTGTACTGTTATTATCAATGTAAATTTTGGTGTTCATAAAGTTGTACCCATAATCCAGCAATTGATTCTGAATCCAGAGCACTTGTCCACAGCAACTAGAAGCAGCTACATACTCAACTTCAGTTGTTGAATTAGCCACCACAGTCTGTTTCTTGCATTGCCATGAGATCAACCTATGTCCAAGAAATTGACAACATCCAGTAGTTGATTTCCTATCCAAACATGTTCCAGCATAATCACTATCTGAGTATGCCACCAGATCAAAAGGTGAATCTTTAGGATACCAAAGGCCTAACCCAGGTTGACTCCTTAATTACCTAAAAATCCTCTTTACACCATTCAAGTGAGATACTTTAGGGGTCACTTGAAATCTGGCACAAGTACACACAGAAAACATAATGTCTGGCCTTGAAGCAGTTAGATACATCAATGAACCAATCATTGATCTGTATAAATGCACATCAAATTCTTCCCCATCTTCATCCTTGATCAGAGGCTTGTTGGACTCCATGGTTGTCTTTGCTGGTTTCACATCAGAAAAGCCAAATTTCTTCAAAATATCAGTCACATACTTGTCTTGACTGATGAAAATCCCATCTTCTTTTTGCTTAACTTGAAGCCCCAGAAAGAAAGAGAGTTCCCCCATAGAACTCATCTGAAATCTGCTATGCATGAGCTTCTCAAATTCCTCACATAACAACTTGTTTGTAGACCCAAAAATGATATCATTAACATATACTTGAACTAATAAGATATCCTTTTTGTCTTTCTTGATGAACAAAGTCTTGTCAATGGTTCCCCTGCTGAACCCATTGTTTAACAAAAACTTTGATAAGGTGTCATACCAAGCTCTAGGAGCCTGATGTAAACCATACAATGCTTTCTCCACCTTGTAAACCCTATCAGGACAATCAAGGTCTTCAAAACCAGGTGGTTGGGAGACATATACTTCCTCATCAATTGTCCCATATAAGAAAGCACTCTTCACATCCATTTGATACACAGTGAAGTTCTTGTATGAAGCAAATGCCAAGAATAGTCTGATAGCCTCTACCCTTGCTACAGGTGCAAATACTTCATCATAATCAATTCCCTTTTCCTGAGTGTATCCTTGAGCCACCAATCTTGCTTTATTTCTGATCACTATTCCTCTTTCATCCCTCTTGCATCTGAACACCCATTTAGTACCAATTGCCTTTTCCCAGAAGGCAAATCAACCAAGGTCCAGACTTCTTGAAGCTTGAACTGCAACAACTCCTCTTGCATAGCTTCAACCCAACTTTCATCTTGTCAAGCTTTATAGGCATTCTTGGGTTCCACTTGTGACAGAAAACAAGCAAACATACAATTCTGTAGATCCTTGTGGCTATTTCTCTGATGAAGAGATTGAGCAAATAACCCTTGATCAAACAAATCTCTGAAACCTTTTGTTTTACTTCTTGTTTGAACAGCAGAATGAACATCTCCAATAATTTGCTCCTTTGGATGATCCTTGTGTATTCTGGTGGTTGGAATAGGACTGACAGGAATTGCATTCTCCATATTGTTTAAGTCAGCCTCTGCACCAAACCCATCCAGAACTTCATCATCAGTATCTTTATAGATGTTGACCAAACCAGGTATATTGGGATCATCTAGATAGTCATCATCAGTAAAAGATCTTCCATCTGTGTCAGCAGTAGAAAATCTTGGTGCAGCAGTAGGATCAAAAGGCTTAGCAGTAGTCTCTTTTTGCTTAGCAGTAGAATCAAAGTTACTACTGCTAGTCTTGTTCTGCACCTCATCAACAACTTGTGGTTCTTCATTAACCACCTTTTTAGCATCAGAAGGTTTATCCCCACCTTCTACATTTTTATGAACAACATCATCTTGTGAACTCTTGCCCTCTTTCTCTTTGGCCTTGAAAGTTTGATCAAGCTTCCATTTCTCTATCAAGACAAACTCCTTTGCAGATTCATTCTCCTTAGCTTGTGTACCTGCATTGAAATTAGCTTGTGTACCTGCAGATTTGTTAGTTGTACCTGCAATTACTGGCTCATAATTCATACTTTTTTTTAATGAATCAATGTCAAACAGCCATTCAGGTCTACTCCCTACAACATTAGATGTTGTTTCACTAAACCTAACATGCAGGTTTTCTTCTATATGCCTAGTTCTTTTATTGAATACTCTAAAAGCTTTACTATTAGTAGAGTATCCAACAAAGAAACCTTCATCTACTTTCTCATCAAACTTGCCTAGATTATCAATTGTATTTAAGATAGTAACAGGACACCCAAATGGTTTTAAGAAATCTATCATAGGTTTCCTACCATGAAACAATTCATAAGGGGTCTTGTTATGAGGCTTAACTACCTTACTTCTATTTTGTACAAAACAAGCAGTGCTAACTGCTTCAGCCCAAAAAGTAGTGGGTAATTTTGACTCAGACAACATAGTCCTAGCAACCTCAATTAATGTCCTATTCCTCCTCTCAGCAACACCATTTTTTTGAGGGGTTCTAGCCACACTAAACTATCTTAAAATACCTTTTTCAACACAAAACTGATTCATCACACTATTCTTAAACTCAGTTCCATTGTCACATCTGATTACCTTAACTTTGTGATTAACTAGGTTTTCTACTCTTGTTATAAAAGCCTTAAGAATGCCAAAAGTCTCATCCTTAGTTGCTAGAAAGAAAACCCAAGTGAATCTACTATAGTCATCTGTGACAACTAGGTAATACATTTTCTTATTCAAACTTTTCATAAGTTGGCCCAAACAGATCCATATGCAATATATATAAGGGCTCAGAAATATAGTTCACTACTTTGGACTTACAAGAAGCTCTGTGTTGCTTTCCCATCTGACAAGCAACACAGGTTTCAGGATTTTAAAAAATTTTTGAAGGTAAACCTCTGACAAGGTTTCCCTTAACCAATTTATTTATAGTTTTGAAATTTAAATGACCAAGTCTTCTATGCCAAAGTTTGGATTCATCATTTATGGCCTTTGCAAATAGGCAAGTTAAATCTCTTTTGGGAATTATGTTCTTTATGTCTACACTGTCTATATTGTCTGTTCTAGGGGCTCTAAGTAGCACATATTGATCATCGGGCAACTTAAAATCAGGAGATAAGACAAGACATTTAGTGTCTGTAAAAAGAACAAAATTCTTTTTGTCACACATTTGTGAGACACAAAAGAGATTGAACTTAAGCCCTTTTACAAAGTACACCTTTTCAAAATCCAATTTTCCTATTCTAATAGTACCTTTACCAACAATCTTTCCACCTTTAGGATTACTACCAAAAGCAACATAGCCACCATCAAAACCTTCAAAATCTTCAAGGTTGCTTTAGTCTCCAATCATATGTCCAGAGCATCCACTATCAAAAATGTATTTATCCTTTAGCTCATCTTGTAGATTGCCCTGCACATAAAGTAAGAGAGTTAGTTTCTCTTGGGGACCCAAGCCATCACTGACTTGGATTTGCCTTGTGCATCAACATAATCAAATTTCTTCAAGTCCATTGATGCACTGCTGTGTCTAAGAACATGATCTAAAACCTTGATTTTAGGTTTCCAGACCCAGCAAGCTGAGGCCTTAACAGCATAAAAGTGATTGCCCACAACAGTATCTGTAATTACTTTTGGCTCAGCAGTAGAATCTGCTTTTGCCTTAGCAGTAAAAACATCTGTTTGATTTTGAGTAGGCCTTTTTGGTGTAGCAGTAGTAATTATCCTAGTAGCACCAGTTCTCAGTAAAACTTCCCTAGGAACCATGTTTCTCTTAGGATGAGGGTGAGTCTTTTTAGCAAAGTTCTTATGGTTCACCCTAGTGTGTTGGTTCCATACAGGTTTTTGGTAGTAGTAACAATCTTCCTGAAGATGCTCAAAACTACCACAACTATAACAAGCCTTCTTAAGTAACAGAAAATCACTACCTAATTTTTGTGAAATTAGGCTGTTCCAATTTCTTTGGTTTCTTCTAGGCAAGTTATTAAGTTTCCTAGGATATTCTCTAGGTTTCTCATCAAATTCAGCAATTTTCCTAGAGATCCTACTTCCTAACACAGGTTTTATAAACTCAACATGTTTAGCTTTAGATTCTACTGTTTTAACCTGAGTGACTGTAGATTCAACAATTTTAGGAATTTCTTCCTTTTTAGCCTTAGGTGTTGATTCAACTTGTTCATCTTCACTATCTGACACCCAATCTTCAATGACTAGAGTATCAGACAACATCGTTTCAACCTTAGGTGACTCTTTATTAATCTCACTAGGTTCACCTACAGGTTTTGCATCTATCTCAGTTATGAAAGACAATTCCTTCCTAGGAGGTGCAAAGGCACTCTTAACAGGAGGAGCTACTTCATTGTACCCTAAGCCACTCCCTCTTCTTATTAATTGACTTTCAATTGACTTATTGACTAGGTCATATGCAAATTTTTGTTTCTCTACCCTAACAACATGTTTCTCTTTCTCAGATAAGGCTATATCTTTAGCTTGTTCTGCTTCCTCTAGCCTTTTATTTAGCACACTAATCTCACTATTTTTCATTAAAAGCTGACCTTCTAGAATGTGAATCCTATCAACATATTCTAGCTCATTTTGCTTAAGAAACTCAAGTTTTTCTTCAACAGATTTTAAACCATATTTATACCCTAAGTTATCAAGTTTTAGTTTTTCAACTTCAGCTCTTAAACTCTCATTCCTAGACTTGAGTTCCTCTACAGTATCTAAGCATGATTTAAATGAACAAGTAGACTCATTTGATACCTCAGAGTCTGAACCAGATGATGAAGAAGCATAGGCCATCAAAGCAAAGTTGTGTCCCTTTTGTCCTTCTTCAGCCATAAAAGCAGAATTTGGTCCTTCCTCAGCTTGATCACTCCAATCATACTCTCCTAAGCCATCACAGGACACCAGAGCTATTGTAGTCTTAACCTCTTCAATAGGAACCTTGCTTACATTCTCTCTGTTCTTCTTGGGTGCTCTGCACTCCCTTGCAAAATGTCCTTTTCTCTGACAGTTATAACACTAAACCTTGGACTTGTCAAACCCCACATTGGTTTGTCCTCTGTACTTGAGTTCCCTACCTGTCTTCTTTAGAAATCTCCTAGCCCTCATTGTAAGCATGGCCATCTGCCACTTCAAATCAATCTCCTCAAGATCATCAGGATCAATTTGTTCTAAATCCTGATCAGTAACAGTAGTACTTGTAGTGAGATCAGCCAAGAAGGCACAAATAGCAGCATCACTGATGTTGTCACTATTTGAGCTAGCAGCAGAACCATGTGTGCCAACAGCAGAAACTAAATGCCCAGCAGCAGAATAGTTTTCTTGAGAATTTCCAGAACCCTTGTTGTTTGAAGACATAAAAGCTAGGTTGTTTGCACTAGAAGATGAACTAGATGATCCTTTGACTTCATATTCATACACCTTTAGATTGTTGTATAAATCATCCAAGCTTATTGTATCAAAACCAGTCTTGTTCCTCCAGACCACTGTATGAGTATTCCATTCAGATGGTAAACTCCTCAGAAACTTAAGATTAATGTCTTCTTGAGGCACTGAGACCTTCATAAGTTGTAATTGACTCACCAACTTCTGAAGTCTATCATAAGTAGCATCAATGTTTTCTGAACTTGAGGCAACAAATGTCTCAAATGGATGCTTAAGCAGATTCTTCCTTGACTTTTTAGTGGCCTCATTCCCACCAAATCTGAGTTCAATAGCTTCCATCAAGGACTTTTGCATTCTGAATATGACTGAAGCTCAGTTGATACTCATTGGGTATTCCCATCATAAGAATTCTTTATCTCCAATCTTCTCTGAGCCTTGTCCTCAATAGATTTAATGGGTAAAATTGTCCCATCAGCAGCTTTAGCAGGTAGTGTATCACCATTCTGAATGACTTCCCACATGGAGTAGTCAAGCATCTTGATGTACTGCTGAATTCTCATCTTCCACAGCTCATACTCACCAGGCTTGAGTATGGGCACTTTTGAAGCAGTTACCATATGAGTTGATTCGGATTCCATTGCTTATGTAGATGATGAACATATCTGAGTTTAACACAAATTCTTCTTGATATCAGTTTCTAGATTACAAGCTCTGATACCACTTGTTGATCCCAGTTGAGCTATTGATCTTGTTAATTATCTTAGATGTTAATCTAAAACAATAAGTATAGAAACTGTTCTTGAAACAATATTAAATACTATGCGGAATCAAGTATTTAATCTTAAGAAGAATTAATCAATCAAACACAATTGAATTCTCTTAACAAATACTTCAATATATTAATACGGTTACTCAAAAGTAACAGGGTTACAAAAACCTTGAAGTGAATCGACTTAGCAATAACACGTATGCTAAACTCTAACCCTAGATCCTCCTTTTATAGACTAAGGAGTCCTTGTTGGGTTTATAGATTTGATGATACAAAACAAGAAGAATGAAACATGAAGGACTTAATGTGACAAGAAGGAAAGTTACAAAAAGATGGAGATATTAGAAGATTCTAGAAGAATATTTACTTTCCTAATTGTATTATGTTTCCTAATTGTAAACCCTAATCCTCTAGTATATAAATAGGACATGGGTCATTAGTTTTGTGTGCACAAATTATAATGTAGTCGACTAAAAGAGTTCGTATGTGTCTAGGCGTCAAGTTCCTACCATGGACACCTAGGTTAGTAGGTTTAGGATTAGAGTTGTTGATCACTGCAAGGATCGTAGGATTCCTGTTATTGTTGAGTAACCGTTTTAGAGTTGATCATCTAGAATTGTGGTGATTGTGTGAAACGTTTTGAACGAAAAACCTTGTTGAAAATATTGATGTTCTTATTGTTTATTCCGCTGCGTATCAATATTATGTGTCCTAGATAATATGAGGTCTAAACTACCTCGAGCTACAACGATTCTACAGGTGGTATCAGAGATATGATTTGCAGTCATATCTCAACTTTGATAGAAATTCTAGAGGGTAATCCTTCAAGACTCATATATATTTCTGAAGTCCTCCTTGCAATACTAACTCATGAACTCCACAAGACTCATAATATTTCCAAAGAAGAATTTTTGTACTCCTCCCCTATTCTAGCCATACTCTGTCTCCAGGACAAACTTCAAACATGATCATCAGATCTCCCCAAAGTACTCTATCCAATTCATCTTGTGGCCTTGTGTTTCCATACTTATTTTTCATTAATCCCCACAAGTTAACCAAATCTTCTCTATCCATATTTTTAAGCATCTGAGGAAAATGCTTAAATCTTTGAATTCTGCCACCAACTCTATGTAACTCAAACCAATGACCTTTCTTATCAGAACCATCATAACCAGTCTTCGATCCAATAACTGGAGTCTTAACCTCTAATGGAGCAGTATCTACAAAAGTATCATCATCATCATGCACAATTTGAGTCATTAGTTGCAACTCAATTGTTTTCTTGTAGAACTCCTCATATAGTCTTTTCTTCTTTGTTCCTTCACTTTCAGATTCAGAACTTTCTATTACAACTTTTCTCTTTTTCCTCCTAGCTTTCATCTTTAAAACTCTCCCACTTCTCTTTTTACCAATACTAGGACCTTCTTTCTCTTCTTCTTTTACAACTTTTTCTTTCACTTCTTCTACTTTTTGCACATTTTCTTTTTCTTTCTCAATTCCAACCTCAGTCTCAAGTTCAGATTCCTTCCCCTTCTGAAACCTCTTTTCAATCACTTCTTTGTCAACTTCAGATCCCATAGGTACAAAATTTTCAAATTCCCTTTTTGCTTGTTCATATTTCTCCTCAACTTCAGCATCAGAATAAAGCTTCAATTGCACAAGTTTCCAGCCCTTCATATTTCTCAAGTAGTGCTCTTAAAAATTTCTTCTTTGCTTAACAGTTGGAGGTCTGAGCACCTTCTTCTTCTTCCTCTCAGCAAGAAATTTCTTCTTATGCTTTGCTTTGAACTTCTCTAACCATTCAAATTCACCTTCTGCAGTAAGAGATTCTTGTAACTCCTCTTTCACCTTTAATAACTCAATATTAGCTACACATCTAACTCTTTCCTCATCCCAAGCATTTAATTTTGCTTCAAGCTCAGCTTGCTCTTCAGCCTGTTTCCTTTGTTTTTCAAGCTCTGCTTCCTCCTCTGCTTCAAATTGCTTTGCAAATTTCTTTGCTTCTTCTTTTTCATATTTTTCTAGAATCTCAGGAGGCCAATATTCAAAAGGAATATGAAATGGATAAGGTTTTACCCTTTCCAGTGGTATCAGAGATATGATTTGCAGTCATATCTCAACTTTGATGAAATGGATAAGGTTTTACCCTTTACGGGCTTGTTAATCCCAGTTGAGCTAACGATCTTGTTAATTATCTTAGATGCAGACCTGAAACAATAGGTATAGAAACTGTTCTTGAATGATCTATTAAGTATTATGCGGAATCTAATACTTAATCTTAAAAAGAATTATTGTTTAAATGTTTAACCATCTACATGAACCACTTAAGGGGAAGTGTTTCATTACTACTTCTAGTCATTATTAATACTGCTAGTTTAAAATTTCTATTGTCTTGAGTTCATTTTTCGCAAGCTTTTTGGTGTTCTTCATGGAGGGTAATTCAAGACATTGGAAAGATTGGATTGGAAGTTTTGATATATGATGTGGGGTAGTGACGATCAAAGTTGCATATCTTTACATATTTTTGTCCCCTAATTGATGATGACAAAAAGGGGAAGAATATTTTGAAGATTGCAGCCTGAAGATCCTTGATGATATGCATGTTGTAAGGGGAAGTCGCATGTTTCATGACATATTAACTTCAGGGGAAGTTCATGCTTATTGGTTTTGTCATTATCAACTAGGGGAAGATTGTTGGGTCTAATAGTTGAGTTGATAAAGACAAAACATGTGAAACATGAGGGACTATTGAAGACAAAGGATGAAACTTCACAAAAGGAAAAGATTACTCCGTATCTTTTATTATTCTAGTTTATTCCTTTGTAACCCTAGTATCTCTATTATATAAAGAGATACAGGGATCGTTTATTAGGGTGTGTGTGTAAAGATGTAGACGTCTAAGAAAGGTGTAGGGTGTGTCTAGGCATCGAGTTCCTACAACGGATGCCTAGGTTTTGTGTTGTTAGTAGTTGTTAGAGATGATGATGAAGAACCTTGATAATAATAATGAATCTTTTGTTATTCCGCTGTGCATCTTGTTTTGATCATTATTATTGTGTTTATTGTTTATCCTAGATCAAGGTCTAAACAACCTAGAGTCCAAAACGATCCAAGAACTAAGAAGGCATCTTAGTTTCTACAGGTGGTATCAGAGAAAGGTTGCTCATGATATCTAGGGATTAAACAAGGTTTTTATTGTTGAAGAAGAGCATATTTGAAGCAGGTATTATGATCATAAATTTTTTAAGTATCGAGTTTTGTTTCTGTATGGTGATATAATTCAACATGGTACACACATTAATTCAACATGGTCTTCTAATTCGTATGATTGATACAAAGTGGGGTCGAGGTTCTTGTCGTTTATTTGCATGATGGTTTCTATTGCAAGAGATTTCATACGTTCTGATGTGGATAAAAGTGGGACAATGATAGATGGATTTGCTTAGTTTATACTCAATATTATAATATATCTCGTACATTTGTTTGGTCAGTATATCATAGCCTATGAATTAATTGGTCAAGTGGAGAGGTAAATGAAAGATATTCTTTTTGTCGTCTGATACATGCTTCATTAATGCCACGGTAACCTCGTACACTTAATTGTGTTTGTCGCTTATCATTGTTGGTTATTATATTGCTCACATGGATCGGTGGTTATTAATTTTGGTTGTCGTCTTTTGCCATGGATTATTTAATTCAATCTCATACTAATTAATTAATAGTGGGTCGGTGATCAATTTTTGGGATAAGAATTGTTTAGTCGTTTAGTGCATGGTACAAAGAATATTTGGTTGTGCTGCTAGTAATTAATACTGCTGCTACGAGTAAGTTATCAGTTTCTGCTACTCATCGACTGAAGTTTGTGCTGGTTTGTTACACATTAATGCTGCTAAGCTTATTTGAAGTTTCTGCTGCTCGACTTAATTTCTACTGCTACGCTAAAGTGTTTCTACCGCTGTCATGTTTTTCTGCTGCTAGCGTTATTTGATACTACTGCTACCTTCAAGTTTATACTACTAGTATTATTCGATATCGGTCAGCAAATGGTTTTGGTTCTCGAATAAGCTTGGAGTTTGGATGGTTTTACATACACAGAAGGTTATTGGTTCACACACACAAGAAGTTTTTGATTTTTGATTTTTGGATTATGTTCGTAAAGGATTAAAGGCTCGTATTTGGTTTATTGGATTAATTGATTACGAAGAAGGTTGATTATCACCTATTTGATGTTGTAGTTGAGTTTCACAGGTGCGTGTTCTTATCATATCTCAAAGTGGGTGTTACACTTCGAAGATAACTTGTTTGTTTTATACGGTGGTGACAACAGCTTGACGAATCTAGCAGTGTGTGATTTTTCTTATGATGCTCTATGCACACATTGGCTATCACTTAAAGGAGTTACATTGTAGTGCTCAGTGTCTCATTAAAGATGAGGATTTTGTCAAGAGATTGCGGTCTACTTATATGGTGTTAGTATAAGTTTGGAGTCACGTGGATAGTACAAGACATAAGACATAAGTTTGGGTTATTCTACTTCTTCATCAAATTTGTTATACTTAGTTTTCTTCATCAGTAATCATTACATAGAGCCTACAGAATTGAAGATTCAAGAGATGTTTCATTACTACTTCAAGTCATTATTAATACTGCTAGTTTAAAATTTCTATTGTCTTGAGTTCATTTTTCGCAAGCTTTTTGGTGTTCTTCATGGAGGGTAATTCAAGACATTGGAAAGATTGGATTGGAAGTTTTGATATATGATGTGGGGTAGTGACGATCAAAGTTGCATATCTTTACAACTATTAGATGATTACAAAAAGGGGTAACGATTCTACTTAATAGATCTACACCTATTAGATGATTACAAAAAGGGGAAGAAGACTACAGAGATATGATTTGCAGCTTATTTATGTGTGGTGACATGTTCAAGGAGATCTTAAGTCAAGGGGAAGCATTGAAGATTGTTTCATTCATGGTGAGATTTAATTATCTCAATTTCTCTACTTCATCTAGGGAAGTTTGTACAAGAATGTGTTTGTTTTGTCATCATCAAATAGGGGAAGATTGTTGGGTTTATAGATTTGATGATACAAAACAAGAAGAATGAAACATGAAGGACTTAATGTGACAAGAAGGAAAGTTACAAAAAGATGGAGATATTAGAAGATTCTAGAAGAATATTTACTTTCCTAATTGTATTATGTTTCCTAATTGTAAACCCTAATCCTCTAGTATATAAAGAGGACATGGGTCATTAGTTTTGTGTGCACAAATTATAATGTAGTCGACTAAAAGAGTTCGTGTGTGTCTAGGCGTCAAGTTCCTACCATGGACGCCTAGGTTAGTAGGTTTAGGATTAGAGTTGTTGATCACTGCAAGGATCTTAGGATTCCTGTTATTGTTGAGTAACCGTTCTAGAGTTGATCATCTAGAATTGTGGTGATTGTGTGAAACGTTTTGAATGAAAAACCTTGTTGAAAATATTGATGTTCTTATTGTTTATTCCGCTGCGTATCAATATTATGTGTCCTAGATAATATGATGTCTAAACAACCTCGAGCTTCAACGATTCTATAGTCCTAGTCGGTTACAATAGCTTTCTATACAAGATAAATCTTTTCGTATCTATTCTATAATTATCCAAACATACTATACATAGTTATCTAATAAGCAGTAGAATACTAACTCTAGCAGTAGTATCTTCGATGCCTAGCAGTAGTATCCACTTAGCGTATTTCCTTGATCTCTTTAGTAACTCCAGCAGTAGTATGAAATACACCAGCAGTAGTATGATTAAGCCCAGTAGTAGAATCATACTTAGTGAATTTTCCATTAAGATCCATGAGTAGTATTATCCAATCTGAGCAGCAGCATCTCAAAACCCAATAGCATATTTTCGTACAAAAGGGACTTTGTACATTTCAAGTGGGGGTACGGGAGTAGAATTATTACTTGAACTTTATTTTGCCCATAGTTTCTAGTTTATTTTGAAAAAATTATGCCATTTTTAAAATTTTGACATGTTTTTCTTAACCTAACTATAATATACCTTAGCCGAGCGCATTATAACCTTTGATTTCCTTGTTGAGATTTAGCCTTTCCATTTTCCCATATTACTCAAATCCACCAAATATTGAGTGTGCCGGTAGTTTGTAAACTTTAGAACTTGGCTTTTAAATCATTTCGAGACCATAGACGAGTAATGTGTCAAGTTAGCTTGATACATTTGGAAGGGACATTGTGAGAAGGCAATGTTTAGGATTTACGCCAAATAGCCCACATGTGTTTAATTTTGTGTGTTTATCTATTAGTCACCTCGACTTCTCGACCCCCGTGTTAAACCCTTTTGTTGCACTCACCTTTAGTGCAAGATACCCCTAGTTATACCCTTTTGAGCCATTCTTTTCGCTTCTTTACCCATATAATATATTGTTTCGTTACACCTATTCACCTTAGCCTACCGTGTAGTCTTAGTTTGTGATTGGGAAATTGCCGCTTGCTTAAGTTTGAGGTTTGGATAGAGAGATTCAGGAATCACGCCTACATTGAAGATATATTTTTGAAGATCATTGAAGACCCCCCATATTCCTTATACATGATTCATCTCAAGTGGGGGGGGGATGATTTATTTGTATATGTTAATTATGAAAAAAAAACTAGAGAAAAAGAAAAGAAAAAAAGTAGTAGTTTTTATTTTATTAATTTGTTGTATATTGGTTAGTACAAGAATCATTGGCACTAGTATTCGAGCTTATTGGATTAGAATACATTTGAAGATTTAAGTTGGTGGTTTATCTACATCAACTAGTGGTTGAAGACTAAGTTAGTGTGTACCTCGCCATATGACATCTACATTGGCACACTAACTTACTACATCATGATCCGGTTTTCGCGTTTTGAAGCTTGGACTTTGGATGGACGGTGGGCGGTGACAACTTGGTTATAGGCTAAGACTATTTGCTTCTTATTTTTATTTTTCATCATTTATGTGTATCCCATGTCTTATCCTACCCTTTAGTCATGAACCATACTTAGGTGAGGGAGTGAGTAGTCATTGGTGTCTTGGCCTGGATTTGGTCATGTATCGATGGTTTTTATCGCCTTCGCTGTATTACGATAGTAATGACAAATCACCTTTAGCCTTATAAAATTATTCACCCAATATTGCCTTTAAGGATTGTCGTGACCTTAGCTCTAGTGGTGGGGATTTGTGTAACTGCCAAGCCTATGATAGAATACATGTTACGACCGTGCAATGAGTGACAACCCCGAAATTGACACTTAGAATAGAGAGAGAGTATGAGTGTTTTGTTCCCATTTCGTGAGGTGTTCGGCTTTGATAAATTCTAGCATAGGAAGTTTTTAAATTCATATTTTCCAAGTGTTTTGGGAGATATCTTTTTGAAAATGATTCTAATAAGGTCTACTTGAGGGCAAGTAGAGTTCAAGTGGGGGGATATTTGATAACATCAAATAGTCCTGATATTTTAGTGTCAATTTCCCCCTAATATGCTCACCATTTATATCATTTTACTTGAATACACACTCCTATTCGTTAATATTTCGTTTTCAAGTAAATAATGAGTATTAGAACGAAGAGACGCGGATTTGGAAGGTTATTAATGAAAATGCACAAAAGTATGCTGACCAGACAAAGGTTACAGCGTAAATCCATACTCTACTTACGCCTTAACTAGGATTTATACTAGAAGACCAAAGTCAACGCTGATCAAGGTTACGGCGTAACTCATACAAAAGTTACGCCGTATATATTTCTCAATGACCTAGAAGATTTTCATAGTCCAAGAAGTTACAACGTAACCACTTGTAAGGTTACGGCGTAAACCCGTGTACGAAGGTTCTACGTTCGTAACCTACTTAGCGGTTATGCCGTATATATGTCTCCAAGAGTTAGAAGAATTTCGTGACCCAAAGAAGTTACGGCGTAACCATCCACATGGTTACGCCATAAAACCATGTACGAAGGTTCTACTATCGTAACCTATCTCTAGGTTACACCGTAGAGTCATCACTGAGGATATAATCGTCCATGATTCAAAGGTTACGGCGTAACTAACCCTAGTGGTTACGCCGTAACTTAGTCGAGGCTATAAATACCTGCCCTAATTCTGCATTTTTACATATCTTTTTACCACACAAAACCAGAGGGCGAATTAGGGCTTGAAGAAGGACGTTATTCACGCACATAATTCATAAGTTTTAGTATTTCATATTACATTTGTGTATTTAATTCCATGTCGTCATTTATAATATTAAACATTGAATTTACTGCATGTTTTAATATGATCGCCTAAATACCTTTGGTGTTAGCCTAATTATAAAATTGTTATTGCTATGAGGTAGTTTTCTTGTTTTCATTTCGCTTTATATGTATGCTTTCTTTGTTTATTCGTGACACCTTTGTTTCGGTAGTATGGATGCTTGGAAATATCTAGGACACGGGAGAATTGACCATAGGACCCTTGTGAAGTAGATTGCGAAATAGTGGTAAGAAATAATCATAGGACGCCCACTATCTTGTGTGAGACTGAACCAAAGAATCACTTACCAAACGAAGTACTTAAGAAGTTAAGGGGGATTCTAAGTTCCGGCAGGTCGGGCTCCCCGTAGAATAAGTCTTAGATTGTAGCGGTGCGTAATGACTCTTCCATAGGGTAAACCTACGACCTCTCATAATCATTAGGTTACGGATTTGGACGCTATAGAAGATAGGCTAGGTGAATTGCTCAACCGAGTCTAGTGACTTAAATCCCCATATGAAGCGATAGAAAACCTTAATTAGAAAACTTAATCATGGCATAACAAGATTAGTAATTAGGCTAGCACATTTCTCTCTATTGATATCTCTTCACATTTTAATTGCTTTTATTTTATTTCATTTCTTTAATTTAATTAAACAAATTATAAAACCCCCTTTTAAATCAGTGACAATTAGAACTTAGATTAGATCCGCATGCATTACTCTTGGGACGACCTCGGCTTTACCGACAACTACACTATACACGATCGGGTACACCGCCCGTTAGTGCCTTAGGTAGACCTTAGGTAGACGAGTACTTATTAATATTAAAACCTGGTCAGAAATCCTGCATCACCTGCCATTCACATATTTTTCATTTATGGCCTCATCTCTAAGTACTCATTCCATGAACCAACTATCTACACATGCCCAACTGTATTGTCTTCCCCGTTTATACAAACATAATCGAACATACGCCTCAACATGCTGTAAAAAGAAATTACAAAAATAACATTTTAAAAAAACACGTCGAACAAAAAATTACAACAAAATAATATAAATGATCAACAAAAAATAATAAATAAAAATCACATACCAAATTAGTCAGATATCCACTGCCGTCTAGATGGTCCAAACACAAAATAGTTAACCACCAATTCTGATATATCTAGTTAGAACCGAGATATGGAAGGAGACTATAATCACGCTCGTCTAAATTATATAACTCTACAAACCTAGGACTTCATACAGGTCTTACTTGATCTAAGCCAACAAAATTAGGAGGAATATGTATCTTACCATTATGATCGATAGGGGGTAGGCATTTTGTGCGCAATCTTTTTAGCTCTAGATTGCATAGTTGTAGGAGGTTGTTAGGTGAATGGAGATCGACAGAGTGGCCCGGGTTTACGCTGCCTTTCTTTTCTGACATCCGGTTCCATTTGCTAATATAAAATAAAATAATTAGACTATTTGAGATAAAATATATATAAAGTTATTAGCGATAAAAGTAAGTATTATATTATATAAAAGACGAAAAATAATACAAACCACCACATGTGATTTAGCAAGTGGTTGACCAAAAACAGAGTGCTGCATTGCGGGGGAGCAATATATCGATTTGTCAACTAGAGTGGCCATAACTAAGGAATTTTAAATATTCGTAGGCTGTGAAAAAAAAGGTAAAAACATGTATTAGCTTAAAAAATATGATATATTATATATATATATATATATATATATATATATATATATATATATATATATATATATATATATATATATATATATATATATATATATATATATATATATTTGGGTAAAGGGGAGTAATCCAGCACCCTGGAAAGTAGATTAACCAAAAAAACGTTTAAGTACAATGGATATGGGTGAAGTCCCATATCTCAGCCCGTTAAATAGGCACTTACATGAAAAAATCAACAAACCAAACCACAATATAAGAATGACATGCCATTCTTATAACTAACAAAATATAACATACTACCTTTGACGACCCTTCAAGCGAATATCACTACCATACGTCTCCATATCATAGCCATCATACACTTGAGACTCATAGCCATCATAAGACTCCAAATCATACTCAAGATCATTACCACCTCCAAATAAGTTGAGAGACTCATCAAAGGTGTTCAACACCTCCTCATCACTATCCGAATCTACAATATCTCCCACCTTATAAAATGGGTTCACTCGTTTAGTAGCAGAACTAGACGGATCAGTAGAGGAAGTAGACTTATCACTTGTAGGAACATGATGTGTACTAGCGAATTGTTCCCACAAACTACCCTTTTCACTTGTACTACCAACTCTAGGTTTGGGCATAGAAACCCCACCTGGCTGTTCCAAATAACCCTTCATCAGAATTGACTTGGAACTGCTCACAACATCACTAAACTTCAGCATTTTAGGTATATCACTAGTATCCACTTCAACCGAAAGTGAGGTAGTATCAAGCACCTTTTCCACTTCCATAATCTTCTCCATATCACTTTTAAGCTCACCAATATTAATATCATCTTTAAAGTAGCCATGTTCATTAAGAGACCGAGATGAATCATTAGTGGTAACCCTAGGACCAGAATTAGAACTATCATTCGTCTTCTCCATATTAGTTACCTTATTGGTAGCCGGTTTATAAATAGGCCTGAACACAAAGGAGGATTTAGGTTTAAAAAGCCTAACCTCATGTTTAGATTTCACGACCTTTTTCCCATCCTTCATAGAGTGAACTTGCTCCTTTTCCCGAACATTCTGAGAATTTGAACACGAAACAGCCTTCTTCATAATAGAATGACAAGCAACATCCTCATGACTGAATAATTTGCAATGCGAACAACGAGGAGGCCACCATTCGTATTCAACTTCAAGAACTTCCTCATAATGTCCTTTACCATTAGGTAAAGGTATGGCAACGTCAATAGATTTGAGGATGTCATTATCAGCGGATAATTCAATAAGAGCCCTTGCATAAGAATAACGACCCCAAGGATTATGGCACATATCATATGTACCAGCATCTAATCTAATTAGCCGTCCCAACTGATTAGCCATCAAACTAACACCGACTTCTGAGAACGCAACAGCAGGTACTTTATGTATCTTCACCCAAACCAGTACCACTTTGATTTCCTCCTTTTTCAGCTTGGTGTTCGCCACCCATGGACATAAAAAGATGGGCTTCGATCTAATGAACCAAGGACCACCTTCAAGAACTTTAGTTAAGCCTTCATGTGACGAAAACTGAAAAAAGAAAAAACCATCTCGTATAATCAAGCATTAGAAGCCAAACTTAGCCCAAGTATACTTCATATAGTTTTCCACAATAGGAAAAGCTAATCGTTGTCCAACAAAATGACCGTATAATGTATTAGAATTTTTTTTACACACATAATCCACCACGGCATTTGGTATAACAACTTTAGCACTTGAAAATTGCCCTTCATTTACTGATTTCGAAATAGGCACCCCACTAGAACATCCAATACCACACATACCAGTAGCAGTAGGTACTACATTCGAAGGATCAATATCACTTTCCTTTGCTTGTACATCTGATAAAATATTTGGGTCACACGAACATACCGCAACTTTTAAAGCATGATACGTACAAGGATTAGCATCCTCTTGAACAACATGCAACGGGTCAGAATGTGCATGTTCAATAGGTGATTTCCCATCTTTATTCGTCTTCTTCAAAATAGAATTCAAAGGCAACCCATTCTTACCAACAATCTTACCATCAATGTTCTGAATTTTGGCAGTCAATCCAGAACCTTTAGACACCTTTTTACCTAACAAGAAACCCAGATCCATCTCTCAATAACCCACTTACACTAAACTTTCAATACCAAAAAAACCCACAAAGGTTTTACTTGCAGCAGCGAATGGAACAAACCCTAGCAAAGGCCTGTTTAACCATGAAGGATCCAACAAGCAAACACGCAACCCAAGAATGATAAAATTCAAATTTAAACACACCCTATAATCCTAAGAATTAATAGAGATGATCAAACCGACTTACAGGAATTATGAATAGAGTATGCGATCAGCACGATAAAACCCTAGAACCATAAAAATGATTAAAGAATCCAAGTTTAAATAACCCAACCGAACCAGTGATTGAGATAGAATCCAAACAACTGGTTACTCGAGAAAGATTATAAGAAACAAGGGTTAAGAGATGAAGTCGATCATTATTAATTTTTAGGGTTACCAGCGATTTTTAAAACCCTAATAATATGAACACCCCAAACATACAAAAAATTGTGGATTGAGCAGCGAATTAAGAAGATTACTGAATAACAAAGATGCTAAACAATAAAACTTACAAAATCAATGCAGAAAACACAAGGTTTTTGGACGAATATAGTGAAAAACGATGGAGGCAGTGAGGGTAAAAAATTTGCCAATAGAGAGAGACTTTTAGGGTTTATATATATATATATATATATATATATATATATATATATATATATATATATATATATATATATATATATATATAAAATAAACATACCGTTGGATTAGCAAAAACAGGATTTTGCAAAAAAGGGGAGAGATATTGAGGATCAAATCTATAAAAAATCACCAAACTGATCCGCGTAACCTTGGGACACACTAAAAGGTGTGTCCCGCTGAATGTTATCCTTGAGAACGTCTTCATAGGTATCATTATGTTTTGGTATATCTTTCCGAAGAAGTGACCATTCTTCGTTTAAGTGAGCTACAGGTTGTTTCATTTCTTGAAAATTCCGAAAGAATCCGGGGATATCAATGAATGTCTGAAATAAACAGAAAATTAATATGGTTACGAGGAAAATTAAAAATTTGCCAAACGTTTTTAATATATAAATATATATATGTATTGTGGAAAACTAGAAGAGGGGTTGAATAGTTTTACCGTTTAAAATTAATTCGCTTTGTTACTTATCGTGATTTCAAAGGCAAGTAAACAATCAAGCACACAAACAATTGATATAAGTAAATAAGTAAAGAGAGGAAAGATCAAACCACACAACACAGTCGTTTATAGTGGTTCGGCTACAAGGACTCTCTTCCTTGCCCTACTCCATTCCTCGAGCCTCTAACTCGAGAGTTTATCTTCACTAAGAAACAAGCTCCCTTCTAGGCGGAGAAAACCTTTACACGTCGCTTAATCTTTTTCCGGTACTAAGCTAAACACTGAGTTCTTTAGAAGGGTACAACCACTCCCGTTTGGTTCTTTACAAGGGTACAACCACTCCCGTTTAGTCCTTTACAAGGGTACAACCACTCTCATTCACTCTATGTGTTTTGAGGACTAAAACACTAACCGGACTCTACTGTATGAATGATACTAACTATGATGTGTGACTAATACAAGAACACACAGACTCTATGTTAGAAGGAAGATAACAGACTGTTACTCCTTATATGTTGAGATCTTCTTTGCTACAAAAGGAAAGATCAATAAAATGTTAGTAAGCTAAGGGTTAGTGATATGCAAATGAATGAGGATATATTTTAAGCTGTATGAGTGATGAAATGGCCAAATGATCAGCTTGCTATTTATAGGCAAAGCTGATCAACCGGCGGCGGATCCAGCGGATCCCCAAAATTGGATCCTTCCGTGTATCACTTTGGATCCGCCGTGTCAGGCCAGCTAAGAGATTTTCAAATCTTTCCAAATCTTGCCATATCTTTCCATATCTTCAAATGTCAACTCTTTGGCTTAAAGATTTAAACAAAATATCACAAAATCTTACCAAGATTGTGTACATGATGCATGCCATGATGTCATCCTAATATTTAACTAATAAAGTTTCCATTTTAAGAAATAAACATGTAAACTTGTATATGTTATTTCTAGAAAACTTTGTGATGTGAAAATGTGTTTGTAAAATGCTTATCACTATAAATGTAAAAGACTTAATCTTATTTATGCTTTGCTTAAAGATAAACTTTGTAATTGTCATTAACAAAACTAAGCAAAGATCGTAAAATATAAATAAAGTTTTTAGGACGATATTTGTATTAACAATCTCCCCCCTTTTTGTTGATGACAAAACATAAAGTGTATTTTTAAGTAGAGAGCTTAAATAAAGGATGAGTCTTTTAAAAATATAGATTAAGTTAGTTTGTGCAAGTTTTAAAATTTATTTTAAGCTAAAATTTATGTACTGTGATGTTTCACAGTTGATGCGAACTTAATCCTATCTCCCCCTTTTTGTCGAAACGAAAAGAAGATATGCGTAGCGGAATGCGATTTTGAGAACTTTAAAGCTCCCCCTTGATTTATACTCCCCCTAAATGGAGTAACAAGGATATGATGTATGAACCTACAAAATAAATTGTTAGAATATGCTATGCTCCTCTTTGATGTATACTCCCCATTGCTAGAGTACCAACGTATACATTTCAAGAGTATGATATGATGAATGATCCTTCAAAACAAATGGTTAGACTATGATATGCTCCCCCTTGATGTATACTCCTCATTGCTAGAGTACCAACGTATACGTTTCAAGGATGAGAAATGCTAAAAATGATGAGTTAGTATATGATATACTCCCCCTCGATCTATACTCCCCGTTGCTCGGGTACCAACGTATATGAATCAAGGTTGAGAAAAGCTACAAAAGAAAAGTTAGTTACTTCAATCAAGAAGCAATATGCATATGCAATAGTCAACCAAGAAAGGTCAACCCATTTGACTTCTAGAAAGTCAAAATTAAGTGTCTGATCAAATTTTTGTACCTAATGTACAATTGATCAATGCAATATGTGGAGTTAAAACAACCACACAATGATGTTAGTATTCTAAAATGAAATAATATGCTTAATGTTGATCACCCACAAGCATAAACACATAAAAATCATCCATTGAAAATATGGGACAAAAGTCACAAAAAAGATGTTACATTACAACAATAAAAATAAATCCTAAAAAGTCAAATACTACAACATCATCCAAAAAGTTCCTATAAGAAGAAACTAACAAAGCTCCTATTGAGGAGGATGAGAGATTGCATTGAGACGCTCGAGAACATGGTTCAAGATGAACCTCATCTCATTTTGGAGCTCATGGACCAAAATGTTGGTCCTTTGGGCCAAGTGAGCCGTTCTCTCACAATGTGAGCAATCATGAATCGAAAAACCAGGAGGAAGAGTAGTCTCATGGTTTTGTAGTGGTGGTGGTGGTGGTGGTTGGTTGTTGTTGTTGGATGGTTGTTGTTGTTGGTTTGATGATGGTGGAGTGGGGATGGAGTTCATCAAGATGGTTTGGAGATCCATTGCTTCATCAAGGCAAGATCCAACCATATTAGAAAGAGAGTAGAGGCGGGTGAGTTCCTCACTAATCTCTTCTTGGGTTTGTGGTAGATTGATCCACATTGCCTCATCAAAGGTAACTAGTGTGGATATGGGTGATAAAGGTTGTGTTTGAGGTTGAGGTGGTGGTACATCATGGTATAAAGGACCAGGGATATCCGGGTAAACCGGATGAAAAAGCATGGGTTGTTAACCTTCAAAGGTCATGGGTGGAGGATTGGTTGACCTTGGTGGTAGGTCTTCCAAGTCATCAAGGTATGGGTGTGGTGATGAAGGTGGAGTCCTAAATAGCTCCATTGGTTGTAGTTTGGGTGATTTTGGGGGTGATGGTGATCTAACAAGTTGTGATGGAGCGGGTGGTGAAGTGGTAGCTATGGGAGTAATTGTTGGTGGTGGAGTATGTATGACTACATTTGGTGATGTTGGAGTGGATAGTGTGAGGAAATTCTCACTTGTAATGGGTGATGAGATATTTAGAGGAGATGATTCCTCTGATGATGAGTTTGCTAAGTTAATGAAACAACATGGTTTAACACTAATGCAGGCTGTTCATTTTGGAGGTCTAGAGGTGGAAGAGTTGTTTGACTTAGTCATGGTGAAGTAAGGTTGCTAAGATGTACAGTAGAGAAAATGGTGAGTGAGTGAGTTTAGTGATGATCCTAAGGTACTAATTTATAGGCAGAAGGTTTGTTGGTCTGTGTGTTTGGATCGGATGTAAATCCAATGGAGAATGTTGGTTTCTAATTATTTGGAACAAAAATTCAAGCTTGTCATGTCTCAAGGTCAATCCATTGAGATGAAGTTGAGTGATATGAAGTGGATTTGCAGTAAATGCAAGAAGATAGTGGAAATTCTGATGATAAATTGTTTCTACGGATTTGACAGATCCCTAAAAAGGGTTCCTTGCTTGTATTAGAATGGTAACTCACAAGAAAATTTTGAAAATTCAAATTTTGGTGGGAAATTGAGTTCCTAATGTTCTAAGAGTTTCCTAAAGCTTTCTAAGGAGTTTAATGATCAGTGAGCATAATCTAAAAAAGCTACAACCTAAAATGTAAGTGTCGGGATGAGTCGGGAATTTTTGTAAAAATGACTGTTGTACCCACGGATCCAATTGACAACAAAGGCGGAGCCAAAATTTGGGAGCCGCCGAATCCGTGGGTCCTGGACTGGCGGAGCCAATTGATACACTAGGTGGATCCAATTTCTGGGATCCGCCGGATCCACCGTCTGAATGTGCTAAAACTAACAGAGAGCTATGCAATTTCGCATTGTTCGATCAAAACCCAAAATTCCTCCTATAACGTATATAATAGCTAATATATAGTACAGATATACTAAATATGTATATTCTAACACACGTGTGCACATTAATAAATCCGATCATAATATTGTACCATATAGGGAGTTAAGCCAAACAGGGGCTTAAACTCGGAAAATTGATAACACTAAGTGCTATCGACCTGCAAATCTCAGTTAGTTCACATACACATCAAGTACTACCACAGTAAGTTAAGAACCATACATGTTTAACACATAATTGTCAAATAATGTCTAGACCCAAGCACTCCTCTCATTTGAACTTCTTACTTAACTTTTTGTACCCCTTGTGAAGTTTCATTATCCAACGCCCCAAGTTTTTCATCATCCCCTTGGTTTGCTTGAACTCCGGTGATTCATTCGCAATCGGTGAAAGTCGATGCAAGTATTCCGGTGGAGGGATCCTAGAGTATGGCAAGCCGTCATCGTCACTCATTGATGATGATGATGATGATGATGCTTGAGCACGAGGACATTTGCCTTTGTCAACCGGTACCCTAAAATTGCTTAAGGGAACAAAGGTGTGTTGAATTTCATCATAATCGGGAACAAAACCTAAGGCATTTCTAGGAATGGGTGCAAAAGCTCTATAGAGACGAGTCAAGAGCATTCCATAAGGCATTGCCATGTTCCCTTGAACCGGAATATCGGCCATTCACTTGGCGATATAGAATGCAAGGTTGAAAGGTTGACGGGTGGACACACTATACATCATGTAACATAGACAAGCATTGATTTGATCTCGATTTCCTACCGTACTAATGACGTTGGCTCTCAAAACTTCTTCTAACTTCCTAAACTCGAGCTTGAGTTCATTTAGCTCCATAGAAAATGGATCTCTAGCCACTTGCTTACCTCGATGTACCCTAGTTGGGTTATTCCTAGGTAAGAAAAGATGTTCCTTAATGGTTTCTTTATCGGTCAAGGGAGTGGTATATGGTGCCGTTCTTTGAAGGTTTGATTCAACAATAGTCAAAGACCATTTATCGGAGTAGACACATCTTCCATAATTTGGAACTCCTAAGACCTCACCAAATTGATCTAGGGGAATATTGAACAAGGTTCCATTAACACTAAAGTGAATGCTCATAAGACCATTGTTACTTGAACTAAGACCTATGGTGGCATAGAACTCAAGAATGAACCTAGGTACTATAGGCTCATCAATATCTAGGAGACTATCAAAATGAATTGGGGCTAATTGCTCACGGAGATTGGTGTCTTCATAGAATGAGGGGTCTACTACCCTACCCTCATGGACGTAATGTTTTTCTAGTGCCTTAAAGATGTTGACTTGGGCATCGGTTAGACCCTTGGTTTGTTGATGTTTGGGAAGGTAATCGAGAGTCTTTTTGTGATCGTAATTGGTTGCGGGAGGCATAGTTATCCTAGACACAAAAAATATATATAGTTTAGTTAAAATTATCAAAAGTATATATATATATATATATATATATATATATATATATATATATATATATATATATATATATATATATATATATATATATATATATATATATATATATATATATGTCTAGTGTGTGCCTATATGGGGACAATGTGGAGGTGCGGTTATCTCGACTCCTTTTGATGCATGAAAATTATGTTTATGCAAGTTTTATGATAAAACGAGAGATAACCCAAATGCTCCTACTTCAATGTAGCTACGATTGAATGTACCCGAAAATACATATTAATTATGTATTCCCTTTAGCATTCAAGAGACATTATGCAAGTGATGCTCAAAACATAACATTTTTTTTTTTTTTGTATTCGTATGAACAATGTCCAAAAACCATTTTTCCTAGTCGTGAGAAGATTTTAGCAAAAATTTCTCATGGGGTTTTTGATGAATAATGACAATGTACTACAAGATGCAATTCCTAACTATGAAAAACATGATTTGTTATGTAATTTAGTAAATATGCTCCATGATTTTTCAAGAATTATACGTAACCCCAAGTTTTGGTTTTGTGCATTAAATAGAAATCCTAGACGCAGATCAGGAATGCAAACATGTTAAGGATACTTACAGTGATGATTTGAGCACAATTTGGTTGAGAAAGATGGCCTAATTTGTGAGTTTGGTGATTTATTGGTCGTATTTCCAGTGGGTGATATGTTTTGGAGTGAATGATGAATAGTATAGGAGTTTATTTAATATAAAAACCTGGTCATCATGTGACGGATCCGGCGGATCCCAAACAAGGGTTCCGCCCTTGTTGTCGTTTGGATCCGCAGGATCAGAACACAAGGTTTGGCTTTTGCCGTGTTTTGGTTAATCTAAGGTTTGAGCTAATGTCTAATCTACTCATTAGGTTCCATTAATCCTAAGCCAAGTCTAAGATAATTGAAAGGTTCTCTCTTGAGAGGTTTTTTGAGGATGTCGGCAATGTTGTCCTCTGAGGAAACTTTCTCAATTGAGATGTTTCCCTTCTGAACATTGTCACGAAGGAAGTGATGACGTATCTCTATGTGTTTGGTTCTAGCGTGTTGGACTGGGTTTTTGCTAAGATCGATAGCTCCTTTGTTGTCACAAAGAATGGGGATGTCGTTGAGTACAATTCCGTAGTCGACGAGAGCTTGTTTCATCCACAGTGCTTGTTGGCAAGCTTTTCCTGCTGACACGTACTCGGCTTCAGTTGTTGATATGGCGAGAGCTGTTTGTTTTAGCAACCATGAGGTGAGACAATGTCCTACAAAAGTACAAATACCACTAGTACTTTTCCTATCAACATAGTCACCGGCATGGTCTGAGTCGGCATACACTATGGTTTCTACACCTGTCCCTTTGGGATACCATAATCCTAAATGTGTAGTGCCTTTTATGTACCTAAATATCCGTTTAACGGCTTCAAGATGGGATGTTTTGGGATCTTCTTGAAAGCGTGCACATAGACAAACACTAAACATGATGTCCGGTCTACTAGCCGTTAGGTAGAGTAAACTACCAATCATCCCTCTGTATTTAGTGCTATCTACGGATTCACTTTCGTCATCCTTGGTTAGTTTGGTTTCGGAAGACATTGGTGTTTTCATGGGTTTTGAATCTTCAAGACCAAACTTCTTAAGCATATCCTTGATATACTTAGATTGGTTGAAGAATATACCATCTTCTAATTATTTTATTTGGAGACCTAAGAAAAAGTTTAGTTCCCCCATTATACTCATTTCAAACTCGTCATGCATGATTTTTGAGAAATCGTCGCATAACTCTTGACAAGTTGAACCGAATATAATGTCATCCACATATATCTGGACGATGATAATATGTGATCCCTTTTTCTTGGTGAAGAGAGTATTGTCTACTAGGCCCATGGTATACTTATGTTCAACTAGGAAGGTCTTAAGTCGATCATACCAAGCTTTTGGTGCTTGCTTAAGTCCATATAATGCTTTCTTAAGTTTGTAGACATGATTAGGTTTTTCAAAATCGGCAAAGCCGGGAGGTTGTGCTACATATACTTCTTCATTTATGAAACCATTTAGAAATGCACTTTTGACATCCATTTGAAATAGTTTAAAGTCATATGCATATGCAAGTAATATCCTAATTGACTCAAGTCTAGCTACGGGTGCAAAAGTCTCATCATAATCTATACCCTCTTGTTGGTTATAACCTTGGGCTACTAACCTAGCTTTGTTTCTAGACACAATGCCATTTTCATCCATTTTATTTCTAAAAACCCATTTTGTACCTATTATGGTTTGGTTTTTAGGTTGTGAAACTAATGTCCAAACGTCATTCCTAACAAATTGATTTAATTCTTCTTGCATCGCAATGACCCAAGATTCATCTTTTATGGCTTCATTGACATTTTTAGGTTCTATTGTTGAAACAAAACAAAAGAAATTACTTTCATTTTGAGCTTTAGACCTTAATGTTCTTTCGTTGAGTTTTCCTATGACGTTTTCTAATGGATGACTTTTTGTTTCTTTGATATTGACTAAATCTCTTTTTACTGGTTCATCTTCTTTATCATTTTCAACATTTTCCTGATTTTTAACCATTTGGTTTTCAACTAAGTCATCATCTACCAAAGGTGATGTCTTAGAGGGAGGTGGACCTTCATCGAATGTTACATTCAATGATTCCTCGACTCTTGAGGTTTCTTTGTTCAAAACTATGTATGCTTTACTAGTTTGTGAGTATCCTAGAAATACACCTTCATACGAATTTGGGTCGAATTTGGTGAGATAATCCTTTGTGTTTAAAATGAAGCACTTGCTTCCAAACACTCTAAAGTATCCTAAAGTAGGCTTTTTGCCTCTGTATAACTCATATGGAGTCTTTCCCAAGAATGGTCTAATTAGAACTCGGTTTAGAATATATGTAGATGTATCTACAGCGTGACACCAAAAATTTTGAGGTATGTTTTGTTCATTTAACATGGTTCTACTCATTTCTTGAATTGTCCTATTTTTGAGTTCTACCACACCGTTAGATTAAGGGGTTCGAGGAGCCGAGAAATTATGAGTTATGCCATTGGCATCACAAAAAGCTCTGAATTGGAATTCGTTGTCGAATTCACGACCATGGTCAGTTCTAATTGATACTATGTTACTTCCTATTTGATTTTGAATTTTCTTACTTAAGATTTCAAATTTATCAAATGCTTCGTTTTTAGTTTTTAGAAACTTAGTCCATGTATACCTAGAGTAGTCATCTAATATTACCAAAGTATAGAAGTTTCCCCCATAACTTTGTATAGCGGATGGACCAAACAAATCAATGTGTAATAATTCTAGACACCTAGATGTAGACACCATGTTTTTAGCATTATGGCTATTATGAACTTGTTTTCCTATTTTGCAAGCATCACAAAAGTGTTGGTCATATTTCAACTTGGGCAGGTTCCTAACGAGTTCCTTAGATGATAAGGATTGAATTAACCTCATATTGGCGTGACCTAAGCGTCGATGCCATAGAGTTGAGTTTTCGTCCAAGGAGGTAAGACAAAGCTTGTCTTTAGGTGTTTTGTCGAGTTTCATAACGTAAACGTTATTCTTCAAAACACCTTTTCCTACAGTTATGCCATCCTTAAGTATTTTACTTCCATTTTCACTGAAAAGGACGTTATACTTTTTACGGCATAATTGACTAATACTAAGCAAGTTAAATACTAAGTTATCTACATGAGCAACATCATCAATAGTGAGAGAGTCATGAGAAATCGTACCTTTTCCGATGATTTTACTTTTAAGCTTGCTACCGAATGTGACATTACCTCCGTCATACACTTGGTAGTCTGAGAAAAGGCTTTTGTTTCCCGTCATGTGCCTTGAGCACGCACTATCTTTGATCCATTCATCAGGTTCTAGTTCAACTTTTAAGCACACCTAAGTTCAAGAAAAACTCAAGCGTTTGGTCCCCAATATCTCATGGGTCCGTTTGGGTTAAACATAACATTATCATGATTCATGTATGGAAGTGGTGGACAAATGTTCCATGGCATGAAGTTGGGACCTTGAAAGTTTCTAGACATGTTTTGGTTCCAATTTCTTTGATAATGATGTTGCGAGTTGAAGTTACTCTTTGGAAAAGGGTGTTTGGGAAAACTAGTTTTGGGTGCCTGTTGAACCGTTTTGACTCTATACTCATTTCTAACTTGACCTTTTCCTATAGACACTGATGGTTTTTGTTTATTATCAGTTGTACTAGTACTAGGTTTTCTAGTGACTCTAACGAATTCAGTACGGTCAGTTTTTAGAACCTTCTGTTCACAACCTGTACCGGCGGATCCTTTTGGCATAACTGGCGGATCCAAAACTTTGGATCCGTCGGATCCGTCAGCTTCTGACTTAGTTGGAACAGTTTCTTTTTCTTTCACTGTTTGTTTCTTAAACTCACCTAAGCTTCCTAGTCTCATAAATCCTAGTCCGGTTTTATCATTAGGTAGTTTTTGTATCTTCATTATCTCATCTGCACAACTTATGTTTTTATCAAACTTTCTAAACTTAGAATTTTGTTTGATGAGTTCTTCCTGTGTTAACTTAAGTGTTTCTAGTTCTAAATTAAGCTCCTGTAGTGACATGCATGTTTCTTTAACACTTTTACCCTTTTCAATTCTTATCTCCTTTTCTTTTAACCAGTGAACTTCGTTTTCTAAAAGTGTTGTTTTGGTTTTTAAGAATTTATTCTTGTTAATGATTTTAAAGGTAATTTCACACAGTTTGTTATATTCTATTTCTAAAGATTCATCATCTATAGAGGAGTATGATGAGTTAGAATGTACCTCTTCTGTGTCGTGAGCCATGAGAGCAATTTCGTCGTTCTTAGGCTCATCATCATCCCCTTCACTATCACTCCAAACTCCACTGACAAAGGCTCTTTGAGACTTGTTCTTCGGAGGCTTTGGACATTCACCTATCAAGTGACTAGAGTCTTCACACCTATAATACTTCCTATCTATCTTTCCTTTTCTATCATCACCGGCTTTTCGAGAGGATTTCTTTTCTTCATGAGGTGGTCTAACGAACTTTCCTCGTCTCCTGAAGAATTTCTTGAAATATCTTACCGCCATGGCATATTCTTCATCTTCACTACTAGAACAAGACTCTTCATCACTTGACTCTACTCTAGCTTTCAAGGCAATGGACTTCATTTTCTCCTTCTTGCCTTTAACTATTTCTGAGTCTTTTTCCATCACCATTTCGTGAACTTTGAGGTTTCCTATGAGCTCATCCAGTGTCATACTTGAAAAATCCTTAGATTCTTCAATAGCTATCACCTTTGCTCTCCACTTCGGGTTGAGTGCTCTTAGAAATTTCCTGACAAAATTCATACTAGAAAAAGATTCATCAAGTGCTTTAAGAGATGTAATGATAGTATTAAACCTAGAAAAAGCACTATCAATGGTCTCATCTTCAGAGATAACAAATTGTTCATATTGTTGAACAAGAAGATCAATTTTGTTATCTTTGACTTGTGAGTTCCCTTGATGAGTGATGATTAGTGATTGCCAAATATCTTTAGCCGTTTTACACATAAAAACTCTTTCATATTCCTTTTTAGGTAAGGCATCGTAAAGCATCATTTTGGCTTCATTATTTTTGGCAATCAACCTCTTTTGTTCATCACTATGACGAATAAAAGAGTTACCTATATCCCAACCACCTGAAATGTCACTACTTATGGGTTTGTAATCACCCTCTACAATAATATACCACATATCTATGTCCTTTGACTTCACATATGTCTCAAAGCGATTTTTCCAATATATGAAACAATTTGGTTCAAATAGTGGTGGTCTTTGCATAGATTGCCCTTCTTTAAAGTTTTCAAAATCCATTGATCGTTTCAAGTTTTTAAAATACAATATATTTTGAAAATCTTGAGTAACACCGCTCTGGTACCAATTGTGGAAAACTAGAAGGGGGGTTGAATAGTTTTACCGTTTAAAATTAATTCGCTTTGTTACTTATCGTGATTTCAAAGTCAAGTAAACAATCAAGCACACAAACAATTGATATAAGTAAATAAGTAAAGAGATGAAAGATCAAACCACACAACACAGTTGTTTGTAGTGGTTCGTCTACAATGACTCTCTTCCTTGCCCTACTCCACTCCTCGAGCCTTGATGAACTCAAATAAGTACATTTTATTATCATCATTTATCCTATTTATTTTACTTGTTTTATTATATTATGTATGAGAATTGATACTTAATCGTTTACTTTTGTAATTCTCAATTAAAAACAAGCATTTGGTGAAACTTAGCTATTATGGACAAAAAATGGAGAAAAATTATCAAGATTGGAAAAGGTTGCTGAAATGAAGAGATTGAAGACCATTGCCTGACTTTGAAGAATGCACGCATGCAATTCTGTCATGCGTTGCATATGAAACTTTGGTCAACGAAGAAGAACCAACTTGTTCTACTCCAGATGCGCCGCATTATACTTCTTACATACGGCGCATCACTACCAAGATTTTACCAGTTTCGATCCAAGATACGAGAAGACATGCGCCGCATACAGTTATGAAGATACGCCGCATCTCAAGGCGGTGTACGAATATTCTGGAATATAATAACCGTGGACCCCACGTGAAGTTAAGTCAATGCGCCGCATCTACTTATTCAATGCGCCGCATCTTACCTCAGACAGAAACTATAAATACCCCAAGACCAGACAAAATTCGGAGTTGGACAGTTTTAGAAGACCGAAGACCACAGAAACCCTAAGGCCGAATTCAGTCGAATAGGCAGCACAATACACACCCGAACGAAGATACAAGAGCTGTAAGAAGGTCCTGCATGTGTTTAATTCATTAAGTAGTTTTGTTTCATTGTATTAGTACACTTTAATTCATCAGGATTGGTGGCTTGTGTAATGTGACAACGGAAAGGTTGCACTCCCTTAAAACTGCTTTCCCATTAATTAAAGTTTATATGTTGATGTCTTTGGTGACTTTTATTAGTGCATTGATAACCTCTGTGTCTATTAGTGGCTTGTCGTATGTGACTACGGAAGATCATATTGCTCCCACGGTTGTTACTAACTTGATCACTTAGGAATGACTTTTAGACATAAGTAATCATTAAGGGTTTACTCGCCGTTAAGATTAGAGCCAACGAGAAAGGGTTAATTACATACACTTCATATAAAACTAGCAATAAAACAAGTGACAAGCTACTTAATTATCAGGACAGGTCTTCTTATTGTCTCAAGTATTTATCTGTGTACGTGCGTGCTTATCGCTGATTCGTGCTCATTAGTTTAGTTTATTATTTAATTGCAACCAAAACGTGCCAGTCTCTCAAGCTGAACCCCCTTGCGTTAGATTAGGTTGTATAATTGACTTAAGATATTAAAATACTAATTAGAATAACTAGATAATACGTTCCACTCTTAGTGATCGACACTCTACTTACCATTATATTCATACTGACCGGGTACACTGCTCGTTAAGTGTGTGTGTTATTGATAAGTCGGCTAAATATAAATTTAAAACTTGAGTAGGCATTAATATTGCTAAACCGCAACGACACATCACGCAACACATCAAGCCTCTAACTCGAGAGTTTATCTTCACTAAGAAACAAGCTCCCTTCTAGGCGGAGAAAACCTTTACACGTCGCTTAATCTTTTTCCGGTACTAAGCTAAACACCAAGTTCTTTACAAGGGTACAACCACTCCCGTTTGGTTCTTTACAAGGGTACAACCACTCCCGTTTGGTCCTTTATAAGGGTACAACCACTCCCGTTCACTCTATGTGTTTTGAGGACTAAAACACTAACCGGACTCTACTGTATGAATGATACTAACTATGATGTGTGACTAATACAAGAACACACAGACTCTATGTTAGAAGGAAGATAACAGACTGTTACTCCTTATATGTTGAGATCTTCTTTGCTACAAAAGGAAAGATGTATAAAATGTTAGTAAGCTAAGGGTTAGTGATATGCAAATGAATGAGGATATATTTTAAGCTGTATGAGTGATGAAATGGCCAAATGATCAGCTTGCTATTTATAGGCAAAGCTGATCAACCGGCGGCGGATCCGGCGGATCCCCAAAATTGGATCCGTCCGTGTATCACTTTGGATCCGCCGTGTCAGGCCAGCTAAGAGATTTTCAAATCTTTCCAAATCTTGCCATATCTTTCCATATCTTCAAATGTCAACTCTTTGGCTTGAAGATCTAAACAAAATATCACAAAATCTTACCAAGATTGTGTACATGATGCATGCCATGATGTCATCCTAATATTTAACTAATAAAGTTTCTATTTTAAAAAATAAACATGTAAACTTGTATATGTTATTTCTAGAAAACTTTGTGATGTGAAAATGTGTTTGTAAAATGCTTATCGCTAAAAATGTAAAAGACTTAATCTTATTTATGCTTTGCTTAAAGATAAACTTTGTAATTGTCATTAACAAAACTAAGCAAAGATCGTAAAATATAAATAACGTTTTTAGGACGATATTTGTATTAACATGTACATATATTATTTTTTGAAAAAAGTTGCCACAATCTTCTTCATCATTTCCTTAATGTCCCGCACCTCATGTTTTATGGCATCCAATCTGTTGGTATTATCTCCAGCAGATTTATGTGACTTTGGTCGTGGAGGTTTGATTGCACGATTTATTTTCCTATTAGTTACAGGTCTTTGTGTTTGGTCCACGACCTGCCCGTTCATGTAAACCATGATTGATATGTGACAAATGGTAATTTTCACGTTGTTAATTAATATTATATGAGTATTAATTATTTTTAAGCTAAGCATTTCTATGCGCATTTGCATGTTTCTGAGTGTTTTTGAGCATTTTTGGGAGCTGTCCCGCATACTGTAGCTTACAGTCACTGCAGAAAAAGTATATTTTTGTCAGTAAGCTTAAATTATCACATTTCTGATAGTTAATGACAAGTCTCGTAATTTACTGAGAGCTTTCTCGCATTTTTCTGAAAAACAACCGCACGCGCGTACCGACAGCACAGTACATATGGTAGCAGTCAAATAAATATATTTTTGAGTCAATAATGATATTTTATTACATTTCTGACAAAAACGCGGATAAAAACTTTATTTTACGTAAACGTGTCCAAAAACGTCAAAACGGGACTTTACGGTCGCGTTTTAAGCTCAAACCGACACACGATACACCAACGCGGGTAAAAATTAATTCTACCCTCCCCTAATAACCTTAGAACCGGCCAAGGTATTTACTCCACCACAAAGTGACAAAATACACCCACTAACAAGTTATAATCTTATTTATAATACATACTTTTCCCTAAATGCTATAACTACAAACCATGCAATTCATTCTTATCATCTAACCATTCCTTGATCATTTTTGATCATCCATACCCACGACACACTCTTTTCTCAAAAATCCATCCATTTCTTTTGAAGTTCAAGACAATCAAAGTGTATATTAAAGGTTTTTGGGTTATTTGGAGCTTGGTTTGGGTAAATTTGGTGGAGCATTGGCTGTTCTTGGTCTTTCTTGGCTCGTTAACTACACAAACATTGTAAGGATCCATAAAACTTTTCAAATCTTGTTAATCTCTTGTTCATTTGATGTCTAATGATGTTTAAAAGTGTTGAAAGTATATATTTTGTTGATTTGGATAAATCTAGGGCTTGTATGCTTATACATAGTGCTCGACTTTTTTTTGTTACATATGAGTTAGTTTATAAATTTCTTGCTTGTGTGGTAAATCTTGTTACATATAGTGTTAGTTTGATGATACAAACACTAGTTACGGTTTTTACGCGAAATTAATCAATATATAAGCTTTTGAGGACATGTATATGGATCGGCTAAATTAAAAATAAAAGATTATTGGGGTTTTGAAAAACATAAAATTTTGGCTCAAATGGTGAAATGGTGGAAAAATATAGTTAAGTGCTTATTTGGATTAGCTTCTTTAATAAGCCATAAGCTATAGAAAATAACTAGTAAAAATGGGAAAATGAGTTGAACTAAATAATATGGGTCGAATAGACCATAAAATAGTCAACTTGGAATATTTAGATAAGTAGCTTATTTATTAGAGCTTATTTGATAAGTTTAAAGTTTATTAAGTAACTAATAAGTACTAAATAATAACAAAATGGATTAAATTGAATTTTGGGCCATAAAACCCATGATTTTACTGTTGGGCCGAAGCCCATGAAGGATTTTGTAGTTTTGACCTTTTGACCAAACGGACCCAATGAGCGAGTAAAATGATTTTTAGAAACGCGTCGATATATACGTTATAACTAAAAATGCGTTTTGGACTAAAACTTGGTTATTGGGCTTTTCTCTAGTTTTCGGCCCAATGAGCAACAAAAATGACGAAAATGATTTTTGGAGTATTTTCCGACTCGCCGTGTTTATTAAGAGTTAACGAAACAATAAATATAACGAAAACCGTTTTCGGACCTATTTTGAGACGTTTAATCTCCAGAAGGGTAAAAATTGACATTTTCACTAAGTTAATATTGAAATAGACTTTGTTGACTTTTTTTTGGACAAAATATTGACTTTGTGTCGAAATCTATTGATAATACTTAACGTAGCAATAACGAATAATATAACGATGAAAACATTCACGACGACTACAATATATATCACAATCACATTTTTGCACATCTAGTTAGTTAGTGGAATATTTGAGGAAAATTTGCAACACTTGAGAAATATGGAAACATTGTACAAACGAATGGGTCATGCCCAAATTTTCTAAAAATCAAACACTTAGAATATTTTTGTGAAAACACTTAACCTAAGTAAACTTTATGAAATTACTTAACAATGTTTTAATTTTTCCTATAATCAAAATTGTATTATAAATGATAAATAATGTTTATAATATAATAATCCTCCACTAACTCCATTATTTTATTTATTTCTCAAAAACCTATTTAATTAATTTTAATCTTAATTAATTAAATAACAAAAGTAACTACTCTAATATTATATATATATATATATATATATATATATATATATATATATATATATATTATATATATATATATATATATATATATATATATATATATATATATATATATAACACTTGCGCATTTAAAGCGGTGAATACTAGCACGGATGTTCCGTTACGTATTCCCACCGTACACTTTCACCATGAGCCACCGTCATAAAGAACGTCAACGATAAATTGTTTCAAAATATATTTTACCACACAGCAAGCAAGAAATACACGAGCACTAGTCAAGCATAAACTTTTCAAATAAAATAAGGACACATGAGACACGAGTATTTTCGCTAAGACTTACCGTACTGATTTAGGTTGTCTGTCGGCGTGGTTGCATTATTTTGTTGCTTAGCAGATTGCTGTTGTTGAAATGTGAGTTTATAGCCCCATATTTTATACGATTTTTGCTTTATAAGCTTGGGGTGAGAAACATGCAAAACTGTTTTCATGGACCAGAAATGAATTTTGTTTTTAAGTACACACTAATATGCAGAAACCAAAGTTTGCTGAATCCCATTTTGTGCCCACTATCATCTGCCGTTAATTCCTGTCTAGGAAGTCGTTTGATATAAATAGATCTATTGGGAGTGACGTCCCTGTTCGGTTGGCTCGGCATAGCCAAGGCAAACGTATACCAAATCGAATAATAGTCCGAGTGTCTGGGGATTAACACTCGTGGGCACCCTTATTTAATTGCTAACGCCAGGCTGGCGTGCTGCGCTGTCATAGATCGGTAGGATGAGGCTTAGTGTTTGCATAGCTGAGTAGTGTGTATCTGCTGAATTGTTTTTATGATATTGCTATTGGTCCATATGTGCTATTTACTTAAACCTATGAACTCACCAGCGTTAGCTGACTTTTAGCATATTTTTCTCAGGAAACTGAGGTGCGTTTAGCCGAGTGCAGAGCATGGTGACAGTCGTAATAAGTGATGAAAATGTTTTTAATGCGTTTACTCTGACAGTTGGACCTTTTATTTAAATGGGCATCATTTTCATCTGAAATGGATTTTATGTAACGCTACATAATTTGACTAATGTAATATATTTTAAAACGGATTTTCAATCCATTCCCTATATCTTGTGTTATGATTACCGACCTCGTAGCACCCCAAAGTTTATGCTTCCGCGAATATTGTGATTTTGGGGGTGTTACAGATATGAACAAAAGTTTTAGAAAGTGAGGAATACTAATGAAGATCAATATCTTGGATGTAGGGTTTGCTTGAGAACGACACAGACACGCTAATAACACCATTATCATTTTCACCTATTATAAATCTTTATTTATGAATAAATCAACAAGATTTACAAAGGATAGCCTACGGACAACTACCCTGATTTTTTGAAAAGTAAGGACTCTCCACAATCAAACAACAAAAGGCTGTTAGCTGCTTTGTTGTTCCTAGGAAAGGAGGATTCTAACCATAATACTTTGTATTATTTTCTTTGTAGGAATCTCTTCTTAACTTAGTTTACGACCTGAGTTTATATAGGAAGGGAAACAGTTTTTGCATGTGGGTTGCATAGTAAGTTGTCCACTTGCTATAGGTAGTCACGTGCCTAGTAAGCTATTCTGAATCTTACTTTCGGCTCTTCCAATTTGACAACTTAGAGTTCCAATGCCTGTTTCACATGTATCGATAAGTACTTGAGCTTATCTTCTTGTGTAAACTTCCCCTCTTCTCGTTCTGAGGTTTAGGTTGTAATCAGAGTTAAGTCTTCAGAGTCACTGAGACATTTGTCAGATCTCAGTGACTCCGGTGTTGTCTTTCAGCTCCTTGTAACTTCTCTCCCTGACACCGCATCAGTTTGTGAAGTCGTTTTCTTCAGTTGGTCTTCGACTTCCCTGAAGGCATTCAGGCTTATTTTGGCCTTTGAGCTTTATACAACACTCACTGATTTCAGTGAGTCATCTTCTGAATAATAATCAGAGAGTCATGTAATCTAATAACTCTCGGAGAGTATATCACTTCTGATAACCATCAAGTTTACTTTGATAGTTATGAAGTGACATACTCTCTGATCGTTATCAGAGAGTTGATGCTCACTGACCTTCAGAAGATGAATTAGGCTATTTTATGTTTAAATACTTGTCAGAGACAATTGGATTGATTTATCAGACCCAACAATCTCCCCTATTTAAATATAGAAATGGACTAATTATTAGTAGTAAGTGAGAATAACGGCTTCTTCTTACTTACTGATTTTCCATTAGAAACTAAAAATATTACAATTTGCTTCTTCTGATGTTGCAATAAGGAAGAATAACTATTTTCGTTATTCTTTCTGAGTCTTCATTGTTGCTGAATATCCCACAGACCCCTTTTGATCTAATTTTTGTTGAAGATCGCAGGTCAATTGTGGTTCAGCACTCTAATAATAGTAGGCTATCTCTAAGTAAATCAAAGACTGTAGGATCATTATTTCCAACAGTCTTCTATCATTGAAGATATGAGAATAGCCTAAACTATTTAGATGTGAGTGAGCATAATGGCTTCTTCACACATCTGTAGTTACAACAACAAGCACTTATGATTTTTCATGTAAGCTGGAGCTTTGTTGTTGACGTTTTCTTAGTGAAGTTTCCTAATGGATCAGGGACTGTTTCTTTTATCAAATATTCCTTGATGTTCTTGATTTACCTTCACTGAAACTTGATCCCTCTCCTTCCCCTGATTTCCATCATCTACCTCCTTTAATCCTTCAAACCTGATCTGATGCTTCCTTCTTCCACTGTTGGCTGCTATTTGAGAGCCGCCATTGACAATTATCTCCAAACTTATCTCATGAATGTCTACTACACATAGTTGTGCGAATAAATGTGTTTAAATGAGTTGAAGAAGAAACATATCGGACCATTTGCCACCCAAAATGAGTATGGTAGTACTTAATTTTGGAAGCTAGATTCTACAAAATAGGGCATAAAAGCGCTCAATTTTGTAGATAAAGGAGAAAGTGATAGTGAGGAGGGCATTTTTGCTGGGGAGTTAGTGAGGACAGGGTTTAAATGTTATTAGCGGTCAATCAAGAACAATCTCGATTTAGAAAAACCCACCCGCTCTGATACCACTTGTTGGGTCCGCGACCTGCCCGTTCATGCAAACCATGAATGATATGAAGAAAAAGTTTTAGCAAGTGAGGAAAACTAATGAACATCAATATCTTGGACGTAGGGTTTGTGATAAGGATTTATTTGGTACCTTTTTAAGGGGTCATTTAAGCCCTAAAGTCGTATGTAATTGATAAAATATTGCCCTAAATCGTTTCTATTTGCATTTTAGGTACTTTGGAAGCAAAAGATGAAAACCGACATGTTTTGGACTAAAATCAACAAGAAAGTGAAGAAAATGACAAAGTCGTAAATCTGTCTGGAAAAGGACTCCAGACAGCGTCACAATTTACACGTGACGCCGTCACTTGCAAACTAGAGATGAGATTAATGCAAATTTTACAAGATACGGCTCAGAACTTTTGGAAGATCTTATAACCTGATGGTGTCACATGTATTTGAAGACCAAGATTCAGAGTAAAAATTACAAAGGACGGGCCAGAAGTATTAAAGGCTGACGGCGTAAGAAAACATTAGCGACGGCGTCACAACGGCTACTTGCAACAAACGAAAACCTAGTGACGCCGTCACCAATGTAAACCTATATATATTTTCGTATGCTTTCCTTTATTCATGTAACACTTTGGAGAGGTGAAACCCTAGACAAAATTAAGTTGTATTGTAAGGCTTTTTACAGCCTTTTCATCCATGTTTTATTGAAGATAAGTGATTCATCTTTAATCATTCAATTTGTCTATGTGTTGATTGAATTTATGTTTTTCTTCTCTTCACTTTAACATGCTAGGCTAAATTAACTAGTGTTTGCTTAGATCTAATGAAACCTAGTTGTTAATTATTGATTGTCGTCTCTTGTTAAATTGGTTGTATTGCATTAGAAATAGAAAAATTGGCTTAACTCTATACGTACTAGCTTGAACGTCCCACTTAACGCATGTATACCCTAGATTGCACTGGTGGTTTTATTCGTCGTATTTATTGCGTGAGTTGTGGCTTGTATATAGTATGAGATCCTGAGGAGATGACTTAATTGTCACTTGTACATCTAGGGTTTTCTAAAGGAGACTTATACACTCATAGAGTTGGGGACATTGGCACCACCCCACGACAACATAGGAATACAACGCGCCAATTAGACAAGGACGTGACAATTTGACTAATCAATAAGAGACAATTATAGAGTAAAGAAATCTACGTAAACACATCTACCTATCATAAGAGTTACCACTTTTACTTTTTCGCATATTAGTTTAATTTTAGTTTATTTAGTTTTGTTTTAATTAATTAGTAGTTAAAATGCAAACTCTTTCAAACCCCAAGATTTAACATTGTTTTCTAAAAAATATAAAAGTACGAAATGACTCATCCCTCACCTTTAGACCTATCTCAACATACACTTCGGCCTTCACATATATTATTCCCCTAGAGAATGATCAATCCCCCGTGTTTTGCCTATACTACACTACAACGGTTAGGTACACTGCCTAGGAGGATTGTAAAACTTCTTTGAGGTTTACAATAACCCACATCAAGTTTTTGGTGCTGCTGCCGGGTAATAGTTTAGGTTTCGATTTTTATCTCGGTTATACTCACTAGATTCCTATCAAGTGAGATTTTTGTTTTTCTTTTTATTAGCTTTCTTGTAGTCTATCTTTTCTTTGTTCCATTTGTTCGTACTTATATCACTTGCCATCATGGTGGGTGATAATATCTTTGAACCACTTGACCAAGCACACCAACACCAAGAACCACATTATTTAGGGTTTCACTCTTCTTGTTGATTATTTAGGGTTTTGGTGGGTTCTCTGCAGATCGTTTATCTTATGGCGGTTTATTAACTGCCCTATATTATTGGCATGATCTGATCTGGTGTCTGCCTCTGTCGGTTATTGTTTATATTACTGAGGCTGGGTTGATTCGCTTGGTTCTTTATTATATAAACCAAACCCTAAATATTTAGGGTTTGGTTTCTTTCGTGGTGAAAGTAACCCTTTTAAGGGTTTGATCGGTATTATATGATGCTATGACTAGATGTTAATTCCTTCAAGGTCCTTATCAGATCTATGGGATTATGCACGTGGGTTTAAGAGAGAGATGTCAATCAAGTTTTCGGGTATCCTTGTTCAAAAACCCCATCGTATTCTATGTCCTGGAAGTGTCGATCTGCATATTATTGTTCCTGGGTCAGATTTGCTGGAAGTTAGGGTTATAAACCCTAGTGTTTTGGTCATTTGAATTTCATAAGACCTGGTGTCTATGTGGTTTCTTGTACAATCAATGTAAGTTAGGGTTGGAAAGCCCTATTATCGTCCCTATGGATTTCTTTCTGGGTTTGAAACACTAAGCTGATAAGTTTAGGGTTTTTGAACACTATGTGGAGATCGTGGGTGCGTATATCAGACCTGGTGGAGTGTTATCGAATTGTATATCAGACATGATGGCATTGTGATTTGTTTTTTCTTGTTGGTCTGCTATATGATCTGATTCATCAATGATTTGCTTGGTCTGGTTTGAAGTTGTTGTAAGTTAGGGTTGATTACCCTATTATTGTTCGCATTTCTGGTCCTCATGATCTTATGTGATGATCGGTTGTTTGAAATTCTTGTCATGCCTCGTATATCAAACTTGGTGGCTGGACGTTAGGGTTTTATACCCCTATTGGGAGATCATTGGTTCATTAGCATATATGGTGGGGATGCTATGGCGGTGTGTCTTATGCACAGCTGCTGTTCGACTATCATTACAATCAGGTCCCCTCCCTTGTGTTGCTGCTGTTCATGATGTGTAAGTCAAGTTTTTTTTGGGTACTCTTGTTCAAAAACCCAAATTTTATGCTCATTGATCTGTTGCTTATTGTTATATCTCTGGTCTTGTGAGCGTGCTTGTTGGAAGTTAGGGTTGTGTACCCTATTATTGTCATAACAGATCATTCATGGTATTCTTGTTCGTGATCTGTTTTGTTCTTGGAAGTTAGGGTTTGAATACCCTATGATCGGTCTCATTGCTGGTGTTCATTATGCTGGAAGCTAGGGTCTTCTTTACCCTACTTTTCGACTTGTGAGAAGGCCGGTTATGTGATGTTTTGTTCGTGATTGTATGCAACTTATATGTTGATGCTAATGCTTAGGGTTTGATTTTACTATATTTGCTGGTATCACATGAAGGTTTTTTAAGTTTTACTTGTGTAAGTTCATGATCTATGTGGATTCAAGACGTGCCTCATGAATGATTTATATTACTGGGTGGGTTTCTGGATCGCATGGAAGATGATTTCAAGCTCTATGATGACTATGGATGTGTTACCTAAGTGATGCAACCTTTTAATTCTCATTTTCATATTCACTTGTATAGTCATTATAGGTTGTAAGTTTAAGATGTAAGTTATAAGAATGGCCTATCATTCTTATATAGTGGTTTGGTCTATTGACCTTTGATTGTAAGTGCCTATGTAACGGGCTGAGATATGGGACTCCACCCATATCCTTTGTACTTAAACGTTTTTTGGTGTAATGTATTTTACCAGGGTGCAGGATTACTCCCCTTTACCAAAAAAAAACACCAAGAACCACAACCACACCGTGCATAACCTAATAACCAAGACCCACGCGAACCACCTCGAGCCCGTACTCTAGGTGAGTACTCTAAACCAAGCCACCAAGGCTATCGAAACACTATTGAGCTTCCCCAAAGAGCCAATATGTCTCCCTTGCGGTCCGACACCATCCGGTTGGTGCAAAATAGATGTGCATTCCATGGACTTCGTTCCGAAGATCCAAACCAACATCTCAAAGATTTCCTTAAAATTGTTGATTCCATTGACCTTGATGTTGCTACTCAGGAGACGACGCGCTTGCGTCTCTTCCAATTCTCTCTACATGACCAATCTAGTAATTGGCTTTAGCGTTTACCCGTGGGATCCATCTCAACTTGGGATGATCTTACTTCTCGTTTCCTCGCTCAATTTTTCCCACCGGGAGAACTACCAAGTTAACGAATGACATAGTTATGTTCCAACAACGTCAAGGTGAAACTCTTTACGAAGCGTGGACTCGTTTCAAGGACTTACTCCAAAAAGTCCCTCATCATGGCACTGATCTTTAGCTCCAAGTCCAAATTTTCTACGACCATATCAATCACTCCACAAGGCAAACCATTGACCAAGCGGCCGGTGGTAAGCTTCGTGACAAGAACTCGGAAGAATTGTGGGGAATCATAGAAGATCTTACTATATATGACAACGAATGTTGGAATGACCCCCGCGAGTTAAGCAAAACAGTCAAGGCAATATCCTTGTCATCGAATAACTCAAGCATTCCCGATCGTAGGATCATTGAACTTGAAGAGCAAGTCAAGTTTCTAATGAGTTCCTACGAACCTCCTAAATCTTCACGTCAAGTGAATAAAATCACTTCTTCATGAGAATTATGTAGTGGTCCCCATGACACTCGTAATTGCATGGAACTCCCCGAACAAGCTTTTGTGGATTATGTGTTGGGCTAATGAAATACCCAATGGTCATTGACTAGGATTTGAATCTAAATCAAGCTAAGTAAAGAAGACTCTCTGAGAATGAAATCAGAGAGCAGTTCAAAAAGACTCGTTGATAAGGAAGTCAGCGAGCAGCTCCAACAGATGATCAAGTCTTAGATATCGTCAAGTTAACTTGAAGACATACTCTCTAGCTGATGCGAGTAAGTCAGTATGTACAAGGGTCTCTAGCTGAAGTATAAGGGCTCATCAGGGTTGGCAATACCCTAATGATCTCTCAGCTTTCTGATCAGACCAACAAAGCATAGCTCTTATCAATTTAAGTACGAGTTGGTGATAAAAGAAGTGAACAGTTGTCAGAATTGTTCACAAAAGCAATGAAGGAGCGTTTCCCAATATAGATGCATTAAATGTGAGATGTACTTTATTGTACCTCATCCACTAGATTCTTGACACGCACTTACCTAACCCCACTAGCAACTACCTCGTACTAGTATATAAAGGATGGTCGGAGTGGATAAACTACCACTTCATATTATATTGTTGTAACAATTGAAGCATCCACTCCCTGATTGAACTTACAAGAATCTCATAGAGATTATAAGTTCACGTGCAAACTTAGAAATCTAAGTTTGCTTGTTTAGAGAGCTGGTTTTACATTGTCATTCAATTAAGTGTGTAGAAACTAGAAGGGGGGGGGGGTTGAATAGTTTCACCATTTAGAATTACGTTTTAAAACATTTTTGGTTCCTTTAAGTTCTTTTTGTAAAACCGTTAGATTAGATAGTTATGTGATATCAATAATAATAACGAGTAAAGTAAATAAAGTAAAGATAGAAGATAAAGGAAGAACACAACCAAACCGAGACGCAGAGATTTATAGTGGTTCGGCACGAAGCTCACTCTTCGCCCTACTCCAATCCCCGAGTACCATACTCGAGAGTTCACAATCACTATGTCAACACACTCCCTTCAGGCGGAGAAAACCGTACACAAAGCTTACACCAAGTTTAACGACACTAAGCGGAATGTCGGGTCCTAATCCTAGCTAGAACCAATCTACACAAAGCCCACGTGGCTACACGAACAAGCACTCTTGTCCACTTGGATTTACACAAAATCCAAGTCTTCACACGGACGATCATCCCGTCCAAATCTTCACACGGACGATCACCCCGTCCACTTGAATCTTCACCTGATCCAAGTCTTCACGAACCTTCACTAGGTCCTAGTCTTCACTTCTCAAACTCACACCAAGTCCAAGTCTTCACACACACCCCGACAAACCGACTTACATAAAGTCCTAATCTAGATACAACACTTCATGGACTTACACTTTGTCCGTATTTCTCCTAACACACCTAATCATGACTCACACACAAGTCGGATACACAAATCTACAATATATACAACTTAGAGAGTTTGGGGGAAGAAGAGAATCGTAACACAAGTTACGTTTGTGTGTGATGTGTAACACCCCAAAAATCGTAAAGAAACAGCGGAAGACTTAAACGGGGTATTACCAATTAGATCACAGTCGTAAGCATAGATAATCGTTAAAAGTTGCATTTATATCATTCAAAGAAAAACTCAATATTCAGAGATTACACATTAGATGCCAAAAGGATAGTTTTTCACAACAGTGATGAGGAGTTTGAAAAGAATGATATAGTTATTTGAGATAAAAAGGGGTAGACTCCCAATGCCCATGCCAACTCCGTGCTTGAGATTTCCTTAGTTACCTGAGATAAACATGCTTAAAAAGTCAACACAAAGGTTGAGTGAATCCATAGAGTTTAATTTGTAATAGTTTGAACACAAGTTAAATAGTAGTGGGAAACAATGATATTGCGAGGTAACATATAAACAAATATTGCCCTAAGCCTCATGACACACAAACCTTAACTTGTAGGGGTAATAATAATAAATATCCCACTCATAGCAATGATGTGGGTGATAAATGCCCTTGTCGTAGGAGTTTTTCCATACTCATAATTCGAATAAAGTGCATTTGTCTATCAATCCGGCTAACACTAAGGCTATCTATCCGGCTAGTACAAATGGGTTGTCGACTTCCAATAGATCTATTCACAAAATTCGCGTTCACTCGCAAGTGATTAATGGTTCATGATATAAGGGACTTTTTGGCAGGGTGGTAACTTAGGCAATAATACTTAGCAATATCAATCAGGAAAGCATACAGAAAAATACTTGTGTTCAGATTTATAGCATGTATCTCCCCACGGGATTTGAAAACATAGTAAAAATGTGGGACTATGAACTCACCTCAGTAGTAGTAGTAATCTGGGATGTAATAGTATCAAATGGTGTGTTGTAACTCCAACGCGTGACCTAGATTAGTATGGCATAATTTAGTAACCGTCTAAGTTTAAGATTTCACGAGTTTAATTCAAAAGTTTTATGTTGTCGTTGCTGGTGTGGCAGCCTTTAAGTTTACAAATAGTTTATTTAGTATTGTAAGTATTGGCTCTTGATTATACGTGGTGACTAGGTGTCATAATTGATAACAAGCCGTTACTATTAAAATAAGTTTTGTTTCGTTTTATAAAGATACGTTTAATGAAATAGTGTCGGGAGTGAATAAATCGAGTAAGTCGCGATCAAGACGCGGAACGAGTCGTAGAAGTCAAGTAGTCGTGACTTGCTAAAAAAAATGATGATCCGGTTATCCGTCATACTACGCCATTTGTTTATACACGTTATAAGTTTTAAATAAATGAAGTAATGTTTGAAAGTATTTGTTTGAGGTGCTTAGTAACCAAATGTACCCTACTGTTTTTGGAAATGGCTTCAGCCCAAGACTAATAGCCACACTTCCTTAGCTGCGCATGGGCTTTGGCCCAGTGTTGAAACAAATAACTAATTCACTAGTTCACTAACAGATTTGACCACACGTGTTAGCTGCTATTTCATTCGACAGTAGGAAGGAAGACATAAGATTTGTTTCGACCTAACCTATATTCGACAAACGCAAGACCCGAATCATTTTCTTAAAACTAAAACTCAACCAGTTTTTACCTCGGTGATTTGACGAAAATGGTTTTGACTCGCGTAACAATCCCAACCATACGAGGTCTTTAACAAGTTTTTGTAGGCATAAGATAGGTCGTGACTACACATCACATGACGCCAACCCAACATCCCTTGGTGTTGAGTTTAAACCGATATGCTAACACACCCTCTATGATGGACTCGAAGTCTTTTAACCAAGCAAGGCAAACATAATTAACTATCGACACGAAATTTGGCAGTAACATAACTTAGGTGACTCGAAAATGGGACATCACTATGACTAACCAAAGTAACGCCATATCCATACGACTTTTACCAAGTGGTTTCGAAACAAGAAGACCCAAAACTCAACACTTCTATACCACAAGGCCTTCTCTACATAACCAAAAGATTTATCCAAGGTCGACGCAAGCAAACTAAAACGACCAGGTTCTAGGACTTACGAATCTCCCTATACTCGGTCATATATTCATTTTGAATATTTATTTTCCTTTTTAGACATAATCACAAACGCCTTGCATGCACATTTTAACACCACGGTTTTGTTCTAGTTCGACTTCTAGCCTAACCTCAAACTAGACCACTTCACATTTCGAGCTAATAACATATTTGTATTTGTGTTCTTATAATCCTTACCACACCATAACAACATTATACTTAGCAAAAACATGTCCAGTCGATTCATAACCAAAAATGTAGAATATCAAAATATTATAACAATAACATCTATTCATTTTTAACAATAAAATCCAATTAATGTTCGAATGGAGAAGAAAAGAAGATATCAAAATCTTACAAACAATGGTGTCGATTAACAAGAAGATTGAAAATAATCCGAACCCGACTTCAAGCGAATCCACTGCCCCCTTTGCCTCAAAACATTTGTCCTTGAAACTAACTATAATTTTTGTTGGTGAATGCTTGAGAGGGTGTGGACTCACTTGTGGGTTGCTTGGTTTTTATAGAGTAATAAAAAGAAAGCTTGTCCCTCAATCATCTCGTTTGTCAGTCGGTCTTGTAGCCAAAAGGAGTAAAGCCTCCTCATCATCTAGTCACCTCTTTTTGGACCTTGTGTCGATTGTAAGGAAGGAGAGTTGGGACCATTTTTATTGTTATAAAACTAACGGTTTGTTAGGGGTGGGGGTCGATCCGAAGCAGAAGTGTAGCAGCGTGGCAGGTGGTGATGTTGTTACTCTTCTCGGCCGGTTATGGAGGTGATGACGTATTTTGTTTTGGGTGGGAGCAGAAAAAGAGATGCGAAGCAGAGGGTGCAGGTGGGGAAGAGAAAAAAGAAAAATAATATGAGGCGTGGGGATAGGATTGAGGGAAGAAAGAAGAAAAATGTTTTTATTATCAGTTTTTGTAATTTGAGTAGTATTATTTGTTTGAGATTTTAAGTGTAAGAAATATGTGAGTGAGGAAAAAAATGTAATTGTTTTGAGTAGAAAAATAAAAGTGAGGGTTAAGTAAAATGAAGTGAGACGTGGCAACGTTGTTGATTAAACCATCCTCGAGTGAATTTGACGGGTCTCGTATTTGAATAACTATCGATATTAAATTATTAGACTTATGCCATACTATTACGGTGTCGGGTCGTGTGTGGTTTCCAAAAAATGGAACGTGTGTTGTGCCACATTGTTTGTTTGGTAGTATCACTTGTCGTTTCGTTGTTTACACAGTGTAAAACTTTAAATGCGAAAATGAATAAAACAGCTTGGATAAAACTTCATAATTGATTATCTCAAGTTTACAGGAAATTAATAACGTGAAATTTTTGGGTTATTACAGTACCTACCCCTAATTCTGAATTCCGTCCCGGAATTCTTAGTCCGTGGTAGTGGTTGGTGTTGGCTCGGGAAAAAGGTGTGGATATTTGGCACGAATTCGTTCTTCGCGTTCCCACGTGAACTCTGGTCCTCTATTTGAGTTCCATCGAACCTTGACGATGGGAATGCGGCTTAGTTTCAACTGTTTCACATCCCGGTCCATGATTTCTACCGGTTCTTCTATAAAGTTGAGCTTCTTATCGATTCGAAGTTCTTTGTAAGGTATAATAAGGGTCTCGTCTGATAGACACTTCTTCAGGTTTGATACGTGAAAGGTATTGTGTACTCTACTGAGTTCCACAGGGAGTTCAAGTTTGTACGCCACTGGACCAACCCTTTCTAGGATCTTGAATGGTCCGACATATCTGGGATTCAACTTTCCACGCTTCCCAAATCTAATCATTCCTTTCCAAGGAGATACCTTCAACATGACTCTATCTCCAACTTGAAATTCCATAGGTTTTCTTCTCACATCGGCATAACTTTTCTGCCTGTCTCGGGCGGCTTGTAAGCGTTGTTTGATTTGGACAATCTTTTCGGTGGTTTCGTGAATGAGTTCGGGTCCTGTGATTTGTGCATCCCCAACTTCGGTCCAGCAGATAGGTGAACGACATTTCCTACCATAAAATGCTTCGAATGGGGCAGCTTTTATGCTAGCGTGATAACTATTGTTGTATGAAAACTCTGCTAACGGTAAGTGTTTATCCCAACCTTTTCCAAAATCGATCACACATGCTCGTAGCATGTCTTCCAAGGTTTGGATAGTTCTCTCACTCTGACCATCAGTCTGTGGGTGGTAGGCGGTACTCATATCTAACTGAGTATTCAAAGCTTTCTGCAATGACCGCCAGAAGTTCGACGTAAAACGGCTATCTCGATCTGAGATGATGGAAACCGGCACTCCATGCCGTGAGACTATTTCCTTTAAATATAATCGTGCAAGGGTATTCATGTCGTCAGTTTCCTTGATTGCCAAGAAGTGTGCGGATTTAGTGAGGCGATCCACAATAACCCAAATGGTGTCGAGTCCACCCGATGTCTTAGGTAGCTTTGTGATGAAGTCCATTGTGATCCTTTCCCATTTCCATGTTGGAATTTCTGGTTGTGTCAACATTCCGGACGGTCGTTGATGTTCTGCTTTTACTCTAGCACACGTCAAACATTTTCCGACATACACAGCGATGTCGGCCTTCATGTTTGGCCACCAATATAACTTCTTGAGATCCTGATACATCTTATCGGACCCCGGATGAATGGAGTATTTCGACTTATGGGATTCGTGCATGATAAGATCACGCATTCCTCCATGAAGTGGAATCCATGCTCTGTTACCGAAACACAACGTCCCGTCTTGTTTTCTCACAAAACCGTTCTCGATTTTCGGCATCCTATGGATTTTCTCATCCGGTCTGTTCTCTTCCTTCAGGGCTTCGGCCTGAGCCTCTAAAATCTTGGCTGGAAGTGGTGACTTAATTGTTATTCCCAAAGATCGAACTCTAAGGGGTTTGATTCGTTCCTTTCGACTTAAGGCATCAGCCACAACATTTGCCTTTCCAGGATGATAGCGTATCTCACAATCATAATCACTGAGTAACTCCAACCATCGGCGTTGTCGCATGTTCAGCTCCTTCTGGTCTAGTATGTGTTGAAGACTTTTGTGATCTGTAAACACCGTGCACTTGGTGCCGTACAAATAGTGTCTCCACATCTTAAGAGCGAACACTACTGCTCCTAATTCAAGATCATGGGTAGTGTAGTTCTTCTCATGGGTTTTGAGCTGTCGGGAAGCATATGCGATAACTTTACCCCTTTGCATTAACACAGCTCCTAGTCCTTGAATAGATGCGTCGCAATAAATCACGAAGTCTTCACTTCCTTCGGGTAGTGCTAAGATCGGTGCTTCACAAAGCTTCTGTTTCAAAAGTTGGAATGACGTCTCTTGCTCTTTTCCCCAGTCGAACTTCTTCTTCTTTTGCGTCAATTCCGTCAAAGGTTTGGCGATCTTAGAGAAACTCTCGATGAACCTTCGGTAGTTCCCAGCAAGACCTAAAAATTGTCGTATCTCCGTGGGGTTCGTAGGAGATGCCCAATTCTTAACAGCTTCGATCTTTGCGGGGTCCACGTGAATTCCCTTGCTATCGATTACATGCCCAAGAAATTGCACTTTCTCAATCCAAAAATCACACTTGGAAAATTTTGCATACAATTTCTCTCCTTTGAGTAGTTCCAGGATAGTTCTCAGATGTTCTGCGTGTTCCTCTTTGTTACGGGAATAGATAAGGATATCGTCGATGAACACAATTACAAATTTGTCCAGGTAGGGCTTGCACACTCGGTTCATTAAGTCCATAAACACAGCTGGTGCGTTCGTCAGACCAAATGGCATCACTTGGAACTCATAGTGCCCGTATCGTGTACGAAAAGCAGTCTTCGGTATATCTCCCTCCTTAACTCTCAGTTGATGGTACCCTGACCTTAAATCAATCTTCGAGTATACGCTCGAACCTTGCAGTTGGTCAAACAAGTCGTCGATCCTAGGTAGCGGGTATCGGTTCTTCACGGTGAGCTTGTTTAACTCACGATAATCGATGCACATCCGGAAGGATCCATCTTTCTTCTTTACAAACAGTACCGGAGCTCCCCATGGCGAAGAACTCTGACATATGAATCCTTTATCTGACAATTCTTGTAATTGCTCAAATAGCTCTTTCATCTCGGATGGTGCCAATCTATAGGGCGCTCGTGCCATTGGTGCTGCTCCTGGCACTAGTTCGATCTGGAAATCTACTTGTCGGGTTGGCGGAAGGCCAGGCAAGTCTTCGGGAAATACTTCGGGAAAATCCTTAACTATCGGTACATCTTCCAGTCGCTTCTCCTCTGACTTCTTCTCAGTCACTTTAGCCAAAAACGCAAGACACCCTCGATCGATATACTTCATCGTTTTGAAGCATGATATGATGCTTAGTCGGGTCTTACTTCGTTCGCCACGGACAATTAAAGTTTCTCCTTCACATGGAATGTGAACAACTTTCTCGTCGCATATAATTCTAGCATGGTTCTTGGACAACAAATCCATGCCGATGACTACGTCGAAACTACCAAGTTGAATGGGTATGAGGTCTATGTTAAATGATCGATTTAGCAAAAGCAAGGTGCAACCTTGGATCATTGTGTTAGTTTCTACTAGTATGCCGTTGGCTAATTCGATTTCGTAAGTGGTGTTTAATTTAGTCGGGGTAATTTCAAGTAGGGATGCAAATGAAGTAGACACAAAACTTTTGTCGGCTCCAGAATCAAATAAAACTTTAGCAAGATGATTATTAAGGGGAAACGTACCCGTCACAACATCGGGATCTTGTCCGACATTTCCATCTCCCAGCACATATGCTCTCCCCCGAGCATTGTTGGTGGGGTTGGCAACCTGATTTGGACACTGGTTCCTGTAGTGTCCCTTCTTACCACATCCATGGCATACTACAGCCACTGGTTGTAAATTGGCTCCTGTGGCCTTGCAGTCTTGGGTCTTGTGACCGGTTTTCTGGCACTTTCCACATCTGGCAAAACAGGGTCCATGATGGTGCAACTTACAGCGGTTGCACATGGGAGCGGGTCCAGCATAACCCCCATTTCCAGTAGGTGTAGCAATGTAAGCCCTGGCAGTTTCCTGCCGGCGGTTTTGTTGGTTATGATGGTGGTTTCGGTTTTGCTGGTAGCCTTGATTGTTGTTGCGGTGGTGACTGTGGTTGTTGCTGTTGTGGTGAGAGTTGTTGTTGCTGTGGTTGCTTCTACGATCATCAAATTTTCTTTTGTGATCGTTGCCTCCCTGAGCCTGATTACGCTTAATTTCCCTCTCCAGTAATCTCTGAGCTGTCTCCATGGCTTCTTCCAGCGTGTGTGGTTTGGATACAGTAACGATCCCTTCTATGCTTTTGGGCAATCCCTCAACATACCTCTCAAAGGTTTTCTCAAAATCAGGCACCTTAGTTGGGCATAGTAGAGAGAGTTCTTGGAACCTTCTGTCATAGGCCCGGATGTCATACCCTTTTACTACCAAGCGATCAAACTCATCTTCTAGCTTTCGGATTTCAGTGCGTGGGCAATACTTCTTCAACATCTTCTGTTTAAACTCGGCCCAAGGGAGCTGGTAAGCTCTTTCAGTACTCATTTTCTGAGCAGTGGAGTTCCACCATGATAGAGCGTCATCTGATAGGGTACCAGTAGCAAAGTTGACCCTGTTGCTTTCTGCACAACCACTCCTTGTGAAAACAATTTCTGAGCGCTCAAACCATCGAGCTAACTCTGTCACTCCTTCGGTACCTTTGAATGCTGGTGGTTTACAGCTCATGAACTCTTTGTAGGTGCATTTGTGGGTCACGGCTGGCTCGCTTTCGGCAGTGGGCCTTGTTGCACTGCCAGTGGGAGTCGTGGCTGCAGCTTGAGCCACTAATGCAGCGGTTACGCTCTCAGTGATCAATCGGCGGATCTCTTCTGGGGTCATGATCGTTCCGGCGACTGCATCTGTTGTTCTGCTGCGGGTAGCCATGTTCTAACAATGACATAAGAACACACATTTAGAATTTTTCTTTCGTGATTGAGTTGATGTTGGAATATGGTCAATTAATAAGGTAATTGTATATACTTCATAACAAAATTATCATAATGTAACACATCGATGCTGAGGAAAAAAGAAAGTTTTTATGATAAATATGTCACCATCATGCAAACACATGAAGTGATCGTCTCTGCAATACATCAATAAATATCACAATTAAATCATAAATACAACATATTCGAGCACAATACATACAAATAGAATGAAACAACGAGATAATCATAAATTTTACACCAAGTTCCGGAATCATAACATACAATATTTGTTTTCATAATCTTGATTCACTTGCTTACAAAACAATCAAATACAAGTTTCTTTATTACATCACAAACGGTACACTAGATGTCTAGCCACAACTGATATAGTAAAATCTAAGAACTACCCGATGCCCCATCCAAGCGGCACTGTAGCGCTCGAACTGTCTCAGTCAACTCCTCAATCCTAGCATCTCTCTGTCTCTCCCCAGCCTCTAATCTCCGAATGCTCCTCCTGGTCATGTGGAGCTCCTCATCCTGAGTCTCGATAATGCTCTGCAGAATCCTAGATATGTCCCCCTGATCCTGAGACTCCTGTCTCATGCTCTCCTGCCTCTCTCCCATGCCTGTGATGTGGTCCCTCTGGTCCTGGACCTCCTGCTCCATCGCCTCTACTCTATCCCTAAGATCAGCAATAATCTCTTGCGCCTCCTGGAGGCTAGTACCCATCATATCAAAAACCTCATCCATGGCTACTCTCCCTACTACGAGGTTCTCCACCTCCTCCTCAATACACTCGATGCGCTCGAGTGAAATATCCCCGATGAAACTGAGTAGTGCATCAAGATGGTCCTCATGCCTAGAGAGTCTAGCTGCTAACAGTGGGATAGTGTGATGAATGGGCTCTCCCGTGACCGGAAGAACTCTAGCAGCAGCGGTAGATGAACTCTCCCCCAACTCCGCAGCTCTCGGGGCACCCTCTTGTGCTCTCCATTTACGGATCACAGCCAACAGAAATGACCAGCGGCGTGCATCAACCCTCCTGTGGGGTTGAGCAGCGGCCTCAGCAATGGCCTTGACATATGGATCTGATGATGAAGGGCCAAAGAAACGTGCCCTCTTGCGGGGAGGCAAGGGGTCACTAGGCTCGGTCAGATGGGTGGGTGACGTGACTGAAGATGTCACCGGGACAGTAGTGGTCTGGTGATAAAAGACTGTAGGTGCTGGGGTGAATGGGTATGATCTAGTAACTGAGTCAAAAGGAGGGTCAACTCTGACTGGTGGTGGTGATGGAATCATATAAGGGTGTGGCTGAGGTGGTGGTGATGGTGGTAAAGGTGATGCTGATACAGGTGATGGTGATGAGGATACTGGTGTTGGTGCTGGTGGTATGACAGCTGGTGGTGGTATCAATGGGGCTGAAGGTGCACGTACCCGTTTCCGGGCAGTGTACTTCCTAGGTGGGCCTCCCTGGCAAGGCACATAAAGTTTCCCGAATGGGGCGGGCTCATAAGGCTGAAGAAATCTGACTGCCCTACGCCGGCGAACCGGTGCAGGTGGGGGTGGTATGGGTGAAGCTAAGTCGGAGGAGTCGGAGTCAGATGACTCGTCATCCGCCTCTGATCCTGAGGAGTAGTGGTCATGGGTAAGGACTCGACGTAGTGATGGTGGAGGATGATCATCAGCAGACAGAAACTGCTGAGTCTCCATGTACTGATCCCATGTTAGGGGACCGTACACTGGTGAGGCTGGGTGGTCAGGGGATGTAATGACCGGGGTAGGAGCAACTTCACCCTCCTCGAAAGGCTCAGTCTCTCCGGACATGGTCTCTGATAGAGCGGCGGTATGGTCAACAGGTACAGTAGTGTCAGTGTCAACATCTGATGATATGAGGATAGGGGTAGGTGAAGCAGCTGGTGTAGCATCAGTCTCGACATCAGATAGAATGATAACTGGAATCGGTGGAGACATGGTACTGTAATATCCCAATAATAATAAGTGTAAGTTATTAATAATATACATATGCATTAGCCCTAATAACATTCGTAGGTGATAAAACTAATTCGTTAGATATGCATAATCTGCCAAGCAAATCTCAATGCGAATGTTCGTAGGTGTTCATAATAACATTTGTAGGTGATAAAATTTTATTCGTTATGCATAATCTGCCAAGCAAATCTCAATGCAAGTACTTGTAAGTGTCGGCACGGAGGGCATAGGGTGGTAAGGTGTAAAAATAGTCCTTTTAAAAATCGCGGTTATAGTCCAAAATTTTGAAAAAGTTTTTGGTTCTCTATAACCTAGGCTCTGATGCCAATCTGTAACACCCCGAAAATCGTAATGAAACAGTGGAAGACTTAAACGGGGTATTACCAATTAGATCACAGTCGTAAGCATAGATAATCGTTAAAAGTTGCATTTATATCATTCAAAGAAAAACTCAATATTCAGAGATTACACATTAGATGCCAAAAGGATAGTTTTTCACAACAGTGATGAGGAGTTTGAAAAGAATGATATAGTTATTTGAGATAAAAAGGGGTAGACTCCCAATGCCCATGCCAACTCCGTGCTTGAGATTTCCTTAGTTACCTGAGATAAACATGCTTAAAAAGTCAACACAAAGGTTGAGTGAATCCATAGAGTTTAATTTGTAATAGTTTGAACACAAGTTAAATAGTAGTGGGAAACAATGATATTGCGGGGTAACATATAAACAAATATTGCCCTAAGCCTCATGACACACAAACCTTAACTTGTAGGGGTAATAATAATAAATATCCCACTCATAGCAATGATGTGGGTGATAAATGCCCTTGTCGTAGGAGTTTTGCCATACTCATAATTCGAATAAAGTGCATTTGTCTATCAATCCGGCTAACACTAAGGCTATCTATCCGGCTAGTACAAATGGGTTGTCGACTTCCAATAGATCTATTCACAAAATTCGCGTTCACTCGCAAGTGATTAATGGTTCATGATATAAGGGACTTTTTGGAAGGGTGGTAACTTAGGCAATAATACTTAGCAATATCAATCAGGAAAGCATACAGAAAAATACTTGTGTTCAGATTTATAGCATGTATCTCCCCACGGGATTTGAAAACATAGTAAAAATGTGGGACTATGAACTCACCTCAGTAGTAGTAGTAATCTGGGATGTAATAGTATCAAATGGTGTGTTGTAACTCCAACGCGTGACCTAGATTAGTATGGCATAATTTAGTAACCGTCTAAGTTTAAGATTTCACGAGTTTAATTCAAAAGTTTTATGTTGTCGTTGCTGGTGTGGCAGCCTTTAAGTTTACAAATAGTTTATTTAGTATTGTAAGTATTGGCTCTTGATTATACGTGGTGACTAGGTGTCATAATTGATAACAAGCCGTTACTATTAAAATAAGTTTTGTTTCGTTTTATAAAGATACGTTTAATGAAATAGTGTCGGGAGTGAATAAATCGAGTAAGTCGCGATCAAGGCGCGGAACGAGTCGTAGAAGTCAAGTAGTCGTGACTTGCTAAAAAAAATGATGATCCGGTTATCCGTCATACTACGCCATTGTTTATACACGTTCTAAGTTTTAAATAAATGAAGTAATGTTTGAAAGTATTTGTTTGAGGTGCTTAGTAACCAAATGTACCCTACTGTTTTTGGAAATGGCTTCAGCCCAAGCTAATAGCCACACTTCCTTAGCTGCGCATGGGCTTTGGCCCAGTGTTGAAACAAATAACTAATTCACTAGTTCACTAACAGATTTGACCACACGTGTTAGCTGCTATTTCATTCGACAGTAGGAAGGAAGACATAAGATTTGTTTCGACCTAACCTATATTCGACAAACACAAGACCCGAATCATTTTCTTAAAACTAAAACTCAACCAGTTTTTACCTCGGTGATTTGACGAAAATGGTTTTGACTCGCGTAACAATCCCAACCATACGAGGTCTTTAACAAGTTTTTGTAGGCATAAGATAGGTCGTGACTACACATCACATGAAGCCAACCCAACATCCCTTGGTGTTGAGTTTAAACCGATATGCTAACACACCCTCTATGATGGACTCGAAGTCTTTTAACCAAGCAAGGCAAACACAATTAACTATCGAAAATGAAATTTGGCAGTAACATAACTTAGGTGACTCGAAAATGGGACATCACTATGACTAACCAAAGTAACGCCATATCCATACGACTTTTACCAAGTGGTTTCGAAACAAGAAGACCCAAAACTCAACACTTCTATACCACAAGGCCTTCTCTACATAACCAAAAGATTTATCCAAGGTCGACGCAAGCAAACTAAAACGACCAGGTTCTAGGACTTACGAATCTCCCTATACTCGGTCATATATTCATTTTGAAGATTTATTTTCCTTTTTAGACATAATCACAAACGCCTTGCGTGCACATTTTAACACCACGGTTTTGTTCTAGTTCGACTTCTAGCCTAACCTCAAACTAGACCACTTCACATTTCGAGCTAATAACATATTTGTATTTGTGTTCTTATAATCCTTACCACACCATAACAACATTATACTTAGCAAAAACATGTCCAGTCGATTCATAACCAAAAATGTAGAATATCAAAATATTATAACAATAACATCTATTCATTTTTAACAATAAAATCCAATTAATGTTCGAATGGAGAAGAAAAGAAGATATCAAAATCTTACAAACAATGGTGTCGATTAACAAGAAGATTGAAAATAATCCGAACCCGACTTCAAGCGAATCCACTGCCCACTTTGCCTCAAAACGTTTGTCCTTGAAACTAACTATAATTTTTGTTGGTGAATGCTTGAGAGGGTGTGGACTCACTTGTGGGTTGCTTGGTTTTTATAGAGTAATAAAAAGAAAGCTTGTCCCTCCATCATCTCGTTTGTCAGTCGGTCTTGTAGCCAAAAGGAGTAAAGCCTCCTCATCATCTAGTCACCTCTTTTTGGACCTTGTGTCGATTGTAAGGAAGGAGAGTTGGGACCATTTTTATTGTTATAAAACTAACGGTTTGTTAGGGGTGGGGGTCGATCCGAAGCAGAAGTGTAGCAGCGTGGCAGGTGGTGATGTTGTTACTCTTCTCGGCCGGTTATGGAGGTGATGACGTATTTTGTTTTGGGTGGGAGCAGAAAAAGAGAAGCGAAGCAGAGGGTGCAGGTGGGGAAGAGAAAAAAGAAAAATAATATGAGGCGTGGGGATAGGATTGAGGGAAGAAAGAAGAAAAATGTTTTTATTATCAGTTTTTGTAATTTGAGTAGTATTATTTGTTTGAGATTTTAAGTGTAAGAAATATGTGAGTGAGGAAAAAAATGTAATTGTTTTGAGTAGAAAAATAAAAGTGAGGGTTAAGTAAAACGAAGTGAGACGTGGCAACGTTGTTGATTAAACCATCCTCGAGTGAATTTGACGGGTCTCGTATTTGAATAACTATCGATATTAAATTATTAGACTTATGCCATACTATTACGGTGTCGGGTCGTGTGTGGTTTCCAAAAAATGGAACGTATGTTGTGCCACATTGTTTGTTTGGTAGTATCACTTGTCGTTTCGTTGTTTACACAGTGTAAAACTTTAAATGCGAAAATGAATAAAACAGCTTGGATAAAACTTCATAATTGATTATCACAAGTTTATAGGAAATTAATAACGTGAAATTTTTGGGTTATTACATGATGACTCTAACACTTTGTCTCTTGACGAATACGAGCGTTCTTCTCTTGCACTTTGATATAGAGGGTAACGGTACATATCGACACATTATAGTGATCAAAGAAAGGAGGAAGAAAGAACAGAATGTTTTTGTGCAAAGAGCGTTGATTTTTCTGAGAAAACAGTTCAGTATTTATAGGCACCAGGAGGAGCGGGGGATGGTCCTTTAAATACTGGATGGTCCCATATATATATAAGGGACCGTCGCCATGTTGATGGGACCGTCTGACATACGCTCCTATTTTTGTTCTGGTGTGGTGAAAGTTTATCAGGTGAAAAACTTATCTGGTTCACAGCTACAGATATGGGATTTCATCACACATGTGGTATTTTGAACGGCCACACAGTAACATATTTATGTGACTAAATGTACCAGAATAAAATAAACAGCCACACTTGATCCGACTTGTGTGACCATTTCGGAATTTCATTGTCACACATTTGAATATTTTCGTGACTAGAGGTATCTGGTTTTTTTTTTTTTTTTTTTTTTTTTTTTTTTTTTGATTATTTAGTCACTTATAATTTGGGACGTGTGACATATACAAATAAGTTTGAAATATTAGTCACACTATATATAAACATATGTGACAAATATATGTTACACAATTGAACAGTGTGAGCAAAATCCATATATGATCACATGAAGTAATTGTGTATATGGCTAAATCATATAGTCAAGTTTGTCACACATTATTTAAAAGTGACTGCTATTTTTTGCTCAATATTTAGCCACATATGAATTTGAAATGTGTGACAACTGAAAAGTAAGTTTGAAGCATTAGTCACGATATGCATTTAAAAGTGACAAATATATGTCACACACTTGAATAGTGTGACCAAATGTCATATATGGTCACACTAAACCATAGGCATACATGATTAAGTGTAACCAAAATTCGATACATATGGTCACGTAAGTTAATATGTGTGTCTAAAGTTTAGTGTGTGTTTGCCTGCCAAATCCTAATGTGTATAGTCACATTTAACTGTAGCACGAAAACATGTGACTATAGGCTTTACAATAGTCACACCATATCACAAATGTGTATCTAAATTATGTTTATGGCCACATTATAAGGGTATTATATGTGACCAATACATTCAAAATAGTCACATTGTGAAATATTCATGTGACTATTATTTATAGCAAAATGTGAACTCAGGTATCATTAACCTTGATATTAGTCGCATTGAGTGTTTGTGTGACTAAATTCAAGATGTTATATATGGTCACATGAAGTATTTATTTAGGTGTCTAAATCATAGAGTCATATTTTGTCACACATTATTTAAGTGTAGTCATAATTCGATACATATGGTCACACATTTATGATAAATTATGTAATTTTGAGGGGTTAGATATGGGATTTTATAGTATATCTAGTTTGAGTCTAATTTGATATTCACTGAATTGAGTTCAGACTATTAGTCATGACTCTTTATTTCCCCATTACAATGCTGGGATTTTATAGTCTATCTAGTTTAATGTAGTAGTAAAACAAGTGGGTAATAGTCACATGCATGACTGCATATTGACTACTTTTTCAACCACTGTTTTTTTTTTAACAAATTGCCTGCAATTGAGAATCTTTCATAGGTAATACTGGTTTTTTCAAAAAAATGCCTGCAATTGAGAATCTTTCATACCAAACACTGTTTTTTTCAACCAAATGCCTGCACTATATAAAGACATAACCACATACATGAAAACTGCATATACTAAAAAACTGTAACAAAAAACAACAATTGAAACAATGAGGGCCAACAACAAACCAAGTATTCAACATTGTGTTTTTCAACTATACATGTT